>JANCMC010050420.1:15592965-15640787 GCA_024363005.1 Charaxes varanes | reverse complement strand
AAAGCGCTGCGATTTAACTTTATGTATGAAAAATCGATATCGATTAAACTGCAGGTTTATCTTTGCGTTTGGAAGGCGATCGCTCATTTCGGCAGATCTTCACGCAGCTTGCTTTATCGTTCGATTTAAATCGCAACGATTTATCGATACGTGTGTAACGCCTATTAGAAGCTTTAATTTACTTAATTAAATATATTATAGAATAAACGATGAAGGAAATATAATTAGTAAAACAATTTAACTGTAACGTAATATTTTTATTGAAGCATCCGTAAATATAATCTTAACCACTCTGATGACAATATGATCCATGGATTAGGCAAAATGACTAATGAGTTCTCAAAACGTTCGTGTAACAAACAAAAATATATACTTATTACCTTAACCAAAATTTATTACATACTGCCTTTTTCATTATGCTACGTTAGTTACGAGGCGTATTGTAACTTTTGTATTTAAAATATTTCGTTAATACATAATAACATCATGTTGTATATATATAAAGATAAATACTGTAATCCCCCCTATAACGCGGTTCTCATATAATGCATTAATATTATAATATATATTATATTATGCGCGTTCGGGGCCGCACAAGCGCGTTATACAAGAATAATTATACAACGCGTTTTCCTATATTGTGGAATAAACCTACCGTGTTATAGGGGGGATAACAGTATGTTTCTTGTATGAATACTGGATAAAGTGATTTTAGTACAAAATTTAAGAATCGTCTATCAAGATTCTTTACAGTAATGTTTCCATTATTTTAGAAGAACATGCGAATAAATGCACATATTCTGAGCTGTCAAGAATCTGTGGGTAATTTTTTTTTTAAATTATTGTCAGCAATGGCCAGCATCCTCTGAATCAGATAAAAAAATATATATACAAATTAAATTCATAATTAAAACTTAAAATACATTACAATTGTTATTTTTCACTCCCAATGTGATGATTGGTAAATTCTGACCTGGTCAAAAGAGATTATTTGTTAAACAAATTTGTTTTAACAATAAAAACAAAAAAAAAAATAATTAAAACAACGATGACTAAGTGTACTATTACATCATTATAATCTAGGCGATGTTTTTTTTTTACATTTCAATTTATATTTGGTGCCGGTGTACACACTGGTAAACTAGGTTAGATACAAGCTCGTAGCTTTTGTTAGATTTAATATATATATATATGTTGAAATTTATATAACATTGTGCTTTATTTAGAAAAAAAAATAAAATATATTAAATCTAACAATATAAAAATATATCATAATAAATTATCAACAGGATTTCAAATAAAGATACATATGAGTATCTCGCACTGATTATTCAGACACTTGAAAATTAGTGACTAAACGATACTATCTTTATTGAATATAAAAAAAAAATATCAATAACCCTTTTAGGAATTTCAACATATCTATAGAACCTATTGCCACTTCTTAATGTTTCCGAACTTAGGAGTCAATAAATTACGTGACACGTTAGGGGAGAGGGGAGGATCACCAAATTGTGACATTGTGCGACAAGAGTCCGGGGGGAATCAAGAGCTATGTGACGTCGAAACTGCCGTTTCCTTTATTTATTTTTTAATTTATGCATATAATTAAAAAATATGTGACAGAATGGGGCACCAAAGGGGGAGGAGATTTAGAAATCTTACAATCTGCGAGAAGGGCGCAGGAGGGGGAGAGATTAAAAAACGTCAAATTCGTGTCACGTTATTTATGAACGACCCCTTAGTTCCTTATTGTCAAATATAAAAAAAAAACCGAGAGACTATACGATACAATGTCTGTATTCTGTGATTTTAGAGCGATTAATTTAAGTTACTTACAATATTTTATCCAATAACACGACATGTGTGCACCGACATCAAAAAATAAATCGCAAGAACACATAACAACACATTAAACACGATGCGCTTTTATTAAAACCTACATTTAATGACGCGCACTCACAATCAGTCTTCCCAGTACATATCAAACGTTGTAAGGTGTGTACACACTGGCAAAAAAAAAACATCAATAATGTTATTCCTGCAAGGTTTTTAATAAATGTGTATTAATATTTCAACAATAAATACAGCAAAATGTTTTCCTTTTTTAGCGTTTTTATTCATATTACATATACATTCGGGTGCAATGAAATCGCACATAAGAGTTTTTTTTTGGAAAATGTTTTTTTTTTAAATTCGAGTTTAAATATCATTCACCGGATGGGTATTGAAATGACCTTTAATTCCCTATTTAAAAATATATGTATTTTTTAAGTAAAAAAAAAAAATGTTTTACAAAGGAATGTTCTCTCATGGCGAATTTCATTGCGCCTGAGTGTATATTGTAATCGTATTGTCTCCATAAAGTACTTTATATCTAAATAGAAGAGGGTATTCATTATTCAAAAGGGATCATCCATAAATTACGTCACACTATTTTTTTTACAATTTTGATCCCCCCCCCCCCCTTCTGCAAGGAATGCTATTTAATTTCTGAAAAACAATTAGCCAGCCTATGGGGCGAAACGGTCGTTAGTCCGTCATATATAAAAACCTTTACCTCTTTTAGGGAATACCCTTTGTTTTAACTTTAAATTAAACATTTCATCAAATTTAAAGTTAATTGTGAATAAATACTCTACTAATGAGATTCTATAGTTTAAGTACATTTTAAACGGCAATATAACATACACGTTCATAAAGTTTCATCGTGGATAAGTTATATACGAAATATCTGCATGTTTATATTTATTCATAAGTAAATTAGACGTACAGCATTTTCCCCTTAAATGTAATGTTCTTTTTTATTACATTTTAGGGCAAAAATGTTGTAATTTATATTACATAGTGCTTTATTTAGAAAAGAAAATGTGTTGTTAACGCAATAAACACATCGTTGTGCACACACCTTTCAACGTCTCCCATCTTACACAAAAATGGACGATTTTCCTTACATTAATTTAGAATTAGCTCTTATTATTTTGCTAGCGAACAGTACAATCGTATCTAATATGCTTTCTCTAGCCGTGAAAACTCTAGCAATCTAGAAGCGAATACACGAATAATCCTAGAAATAAAATTATACAATGAAGGAATCCGAACGGACATTAGCGATAAAATTAAAAAAAGATTTGCGGCGATAAAAGTAAATATATATACTTTTTTTTACACTCTCATTTTGTGTAGTAAAAAAGTGAAAGAATTCACTTCCAAAGTGAAGAAAATGGCATAACACTATTATCCCGGAGCGGTTGTGACCCGGGATTTCGTCCGCGCAAAAATAGGTGAAAATCTTTTGCGTGATAACATATAACCTATAGCCTTCCTCGATAAATGATCTATCTAACACTGAAATAATTTTTCCAATCGGACCAGTAGTTCCCGAGATTAGCGCTTTCAAGCAAACAAACAAACTCTTCAGCTTTATATATTAGTATAGATTAGGGGCCATCCATAAATAACGACACGCGTTAAAGGAGGTCGTATCACCAAAATGTGACATTGTATGACAGGAGGCGGGCGAGGTCAAAAGCTATGTAAAAACGGAAGATCGATAATGATTACGACAGCGATACTTCTATCGATGTGGCTTATGAGGATGTAATGGACAAACAATTCAAAATGAAGTCGAAAAAAGACACACCGGGTACTTCTGCCGCTGATTTATTAAAAGCGCAAGCGAAATCTTCTTCGGATTCGCGAAAATCTATGCCAGGATCAACATCTAGCACACCACCAAAAATTCCTCCTAAAAAGAAAAAAGCGAAGGGTCGCGATAGTGGCACTTCTAGTGAAGAAGAACGATGGCTTGATGCTATCAAGTCTGGAAAACTTGAGGAGGTTAGTGTATCATAAACTTCATGGTAAAGTCACTTTACTGTAGAAAAATTTATTGCCTATTCTATTTCTTTAGTACAAACTTAGTTACTTCTACTAGATTTTGTATATTTTCTTCATTGTGTATAACAAAGTGATTACATAGAAATGTCTTATACATATGATCTGTTTCGATTACTTACAATTGTTATAATTACAGGTTGATGAAGAACTAAAAAAGATTAAACCGAAAGATCCAAAGATGATGACTGCTAGGCAAAGAGCGATGTATGAAAGGGGCACTGACAAAGATGCCAGTTTTGGCGGTGAGGTTCTTCTTGCTCTACCTTCAGGATATAAAGAAAAGGTTATGACAGCAGAAGCAATACAAAAAGCAGCTTTAAAATCTCAAAAACGGAAACAATTAGCTGATGAAAAAAGAGAAAAAGATAAAAAGAAAACAATGGACCGTCTTCTTAAGAAACAAGAATCAAAGAACCTTAAAAATGCACAAAAAGGGAAACCGGCCCGAAAACTAGAACCAATGATAGTCTATAAAAATAATACGAATGAGATATCCTTATCGCTTCCACTGGGCATTCCATTTCCATTAGAACATAAAACCCCCATAGAGGTCCCTAAACCAGTTATGTGTGGTGTCAATGGGTGTGTAAATGTAAAAAAATATAACTGTTCTAAAACTGGTACACCACTATGCAGCTTAGAATGTTATAAGAAAAATTTACAGGCTATTAGTGTAGAGTAAAAAATATTACAATATCCTGGAAGCTTATTAGGATATGATTTAACCTCACAATCAGAACAATTTTGATATTAATAGAATATAGTAGAGTTATGTTTTTTTTTCACAAACCGGAAAAAAGTATATGTTATTTGTAAATTTAATATGAAAATATCTAAAAATAAAAATAGATTTTTTTTAATATTGTTTTTCTGTAAATATTATATTCAGCAATATACTTTCAACTATATGCTAATAGCGAAATGAACAGAGATATAGATAGCAGAATGAGTAGTAATTTTTCTAGCATTGGCTTCTTGTTTCTTCCTTGCATTATTTCGGTCTAGTAGTACCAGGATCCGCTTAGATTGCAGAGAAGATGACCGATTGCCACCTGACGTCATCCTCGGAACCCCCATGATCTCTGCAACCTCACAACTAATATCACTCAGTTACATTAATCGGGTCCCGCTTTTTTACGTGCCTTTCGAAACACAGTTCTGATATCAACTTAACCTAGTGATCGAAACATGCCGACAACTGATTAGGCCACGACCTCTATCACTGGCTACTTACAAATTTACAAAATCTTTTTTATACTGATATGGTTTAAAAGATTTACAAACTCCGAGTTTTTCTTAACCACGTTTATTCTAGAAACGACAGATAGTCATAAAGGATTTAATTATCACATCACATGGTAAGGAAATTATTGATGCATTTTGAAGTCACCCACAACAAATCAATATCTAACAGACCTGGCCACTCGCTTCTTTACCTCAGTGATATAGGAAGGATTGAAATGCCAAAATATAAAGAGAAAAAAGCCTTTAGTCAAAATAACATCTATCTTACCTCTTAAGTCGAACCAAATTACATATAAATGCCAACTTTTTATTCAATGATTTAGTAAGGAATTCACTGGTTATACACAGTGACACTGGATTTTTACATATTAAGATATTTTTGTTACTATAATATTGTGGTACACATTTGTCTAAATAAATTTAAAATAAACTGGATGTAAGGATTCAATAAAAGTCTTATATAGCTAAACAGTGAGCATATATTTTATAAGAGTTAGAACAATTACAGATGTTATAGATTTTACAATAGATTATCATAATATAGATAGAAATATTTCACACTAAATCTGTCTTTTCACATCAAGAACATTAAATTATTCAAGACTATGAGGTATTGAACAAATTATCTTGTTTAGCCATAAAATACATCAATGCAATAACTATAGAAATAGCCTCAAATAAAATCATGTCCCCTAAAATATTAAAGATATTATTTGGAAGTGTTACAGCTATAAATTTTTCTAACTTTTACGAGTTGGTAAAGTTTACTTTAATTTGTATGGAGATTGATCAGTGTTACAACGTTACCGCTAGACGGCGCTTATCAATCTCCACACAAATTTATGTAAACTTTACCAACGCGTAAAACTTAGAAAACTTGCACTAAGCACTCTGCAATCTATTAAAAATGAATTGGGCACATGTACTCCGACTGATGCACTACCAAATAACACCTTATTTTCATTACATTTAGAACTGGAACAATAAATATCAGACTAGACTCAGCTTCACAATCTAATTCTGACTAATAATTGGCATCATCAGAAGATACCTCCTGTAAGATTGACATGCACAAACACATATACCATTCCCATACAAAATTTTTACTTCTTATAAAATAATTGTAGCACTATATTTCATTCTTAGTGTAAGCTTTTACCCATAAATTTCATTATTCTTACACACATTACATACAAAATTTATACCCAAAATTTATTTACAGGAACCATTTTAGATCGATTTTATAACATCAAAATTGTTTATTTTTATAAAAAATGTATATACCTTTTCAAATTGTTTTCTCTTGTGCAATATTATACATAAAAATTATTCAAAATACACATCAATACAGATTTTTTTTAATTTGCTAAAATATTACTGAGGCTGATTATAAAATTGTGAGCTTTATTCACTATATCAGAAGCTATACTCCACTACAACATTGATTTGGCAAATAACTTGAGCTATGTGTAAATATTATAAGGTACTTTTATAGACAAATGTACTGCAAAGCTTGTACATACCTTCTATATTCCTAAACATCTACGACTAAACATTTTACCTAATGTTTCCTACATTTTTATAGAAGAGTAACAAGAAACATTGCTATTATCGAAATATTTTTATAACTATGTTATTGAAGGCTCCCACATAAATTGTTGTAACCCCAAAATCTTAGCTTTACGGTAGAGAATTACAAACAACTAAAATATAATATAAATTTTATTGTCATTATTGAATATATATTTGTTTAGAAAAATATATTTAATAATAACGATTTTATTTAAATTTACATGTTTGTAACACTCTACTGTGATGCTGGGAATCTAGAGAGTTACAACAATTAATGTGGGAGCGATCAATGTTTAAGTTTAGAACATACTCAGAATATGAAATACTGTAAAATGTCAATCTGTGTATTAAATACTGCATTAAACATATTAATATTGATGTAATATATAATCATAATATTGGACTTCTGATTGGATATGTGACATTTCTTGCATAGTGGATGTGTTTTATATGCGTGTATAAGATTTACAACACTTCTCTTATGACATGTAGACACAAATGTTTTATCCGAGTTACAATCTCTTTCAAGTAAATGCTTCACTTATAATCACCAGTACCGAGGAGCTCACGAGAAGTAGACTCACAGAAAAGTCATAAGTATATTCAAGTTTAGACACCGCAGCATGGCAGCCAACATAATGGTAGGATATAACCAGCTTGGTATCAAACATTTGTCCGCTTGGAGCTCCGTAAGCGAGCCAAGCCTGACTGTAACCGCTAAGACTGATTGTTCTGTTTATTTGACCTCAGTCGAGCCAAACCAGATCGCTCCTCTTCCTCATCACTGGTGCATGAAAGGCCACCAACAGCACCTCTTGATGATGTTGCTTGTATTAAATCCTGGTCAGGTCCATTACGACTTTCATATAATAAAATGCCCAATGTTTCCTCATATATTCTTGCTTCAGGGAACTCCACTTTAGTGTGTTTCTTATCAGTAGCATAAACAATGGAGGTGCAGCATACTTCAGCGCACTTTTTGCCATGTCCAAAGAATGACCAGCAGCAAATTTCATTAGATCCAATAACATCTTTTATGAAAAGAACACGCCCACTGAAGCGTAATGACAATTTGTCAAACAATTCAATATTTTTAAGCAAATTATCATCTGATGTACTGGTATAAGAATACTTGTTATTATGTCTGTTGATAAGCAATTTAACAACAGGCTGAAAATAAAATAAATCATTATGATTATTTTTGTTATTTAAAACATTTTACAAAAGTATGATTCTTTATAATCAAACAACAAATGCCACTCAATAAATGCTCTAAAATTTGCAATAAATGCTATAAAATTTGTAAACTTATAAATAAAATAGCTATTTTATTGAGTAGTAGACATTTCTAAGGCCTTAAATTTATATTCTACTAGCAGACCCAGCAGACATTGTCCTGCCCGAATGTTGGGTTACTTACTATTTACTACATTCTATTATCCTTTGATGCTACACCTGTTCCCATTGCATTACATAGTTATATCAAAACAGTTTAAATTGTCAAAACGCTAAAGTTACATCAGAAATAATTTAATATGGCAATTAACTATTCTTAAATTTTCTAATGTTCCACTCAATTTTATTAATTTTATCTCTCATAGGACCTTCTCCTCACAATAACAAACACAACTAAAAAGAATTAGTGAAATCAATCCAGTTGTTCACACATGATACAGTGACCAAGGGAAATGGGCATTCATTATAATATATATAAATGTTAATACAAACCTTTGAAGTGGACATAATCAAAAGTTGCTCTTCTTTGTGAGATGTAATCAATGGAACTCTACAAATCGGTTCTGCTTCTCTTTCCTTCTTACTTAAAGCTTGCTGGCAAGACTCTGTTAACTCTTCAATTAAAAAATACTTAGCCTCCGCTAGCAGTTCCATAATTTCCCGGTAACTATCAGGTAAAGCCACTGTACCATCTCTAAGATAGTTCAGTATGGTACCAAAGTGTTTGCCGCAACGATCAATCAATATCCAGCCTTAAAAGGAATATTCATAATTAAATACTGCTTATATTTCCAAAATGTGATATATTTCTATAAACTATTATTACCCTCAGAATCAGTGAGGACCTCCATTCTTCCACTAAACATTGTCCGCAACATATTATCACTCTTTGTCAATGTACCAATGGTGGTATAGAACAAGGTGCCACCCACATTTAATTTTACGTACTGAGACGGACTACCCTTTATCAATGTTTTGTGATCACCCGACATTGTAGTATATCAAGATCTGAATATAATCGAATATACTAACACTTCAATGAGAAGTGTCTTAGATCTTTATTTTATTTTTGCTTTACAATTATTTTACTGCACTCATTCTGCGATTGATTTAATATAGATTTTATATTAATATTTTCAGTTCTCAAACACCACCATTTTTATAAACAGCAGCATAGACAACATAGATAATCAAAAATAACTCTCAGATCACAGATAACATCATTTTTAACACAGATAACATAACAAACTTACATTACAAGATACTGCTGCAAAAACAAACCAACAAACTCCCAATAAAAACACGACTAACCCAAACTTATGTTAGATGACCAATATCGGTAGTATTTTTTGCGTTACCAACATTTGAAGGATGAGTATGCTCATGTTATGAAAACGCAATTCTGTTAATGTGTGTTAATCCCTGTTAAAAAAAATCCCATAGAATCCAATTTAATGGTACAAAAGCCACACAGAAACCGATAAAGTATATTGTTTTCTATGCGATTTTTGTCCCATTTAATTGGATTCTATGGGAATTTTTCAACGGGGATATAACGCCTATTGTTTGTTTTTTATAAATAAAATCATTTTCTACGTGGGAATATGTAGCCAAACTTTCAAGGTCGCAAAAGCATACGGTCCGCATGATAAGCAGCTCTCCAAAATGCTAGCAACGATTGCTAATACACGTTCACAAATTACCTATATCAAGGTACAAGAGCGTCACCAACCAATAACCCAGGAGGAGGGGAGGGGAGCAACTCGGCCAATGACGCAGGGGCAGCCCAAATTAGAGGATAGCGCAATAAATAGAGGATAGACTAGAGCTGGGAATAAAACAAGTACATTCATTCGAGTTTCTACGTGCGAAATTCGCTTTATCGTTGAAACGAGTCATGTAAGCAGTCAGGATTTTGATTTCGTTAGATTTGGTTACATTTTTAAAATAGGAGATAGGTAGATGGAGGAGAACATGAAGCCACTTTAAAATATAATGTAAGGGATAAAATAATTATACATCGGTGATTGTTTTTTAATAATTTAACAATTTCCAAAAATTCTCTGATACCTTCAATTGAAATAAGGACATTGTTCAGCAGAAATGAGTGGTAATTAGTTATGTATATTAAAAAAAAAAATGAAATTGTCATTTATGTAAGACTAAATCACTAAGTAAACCAGCTCTAATATTTAATTTTCATCATATCATCAATAGACATAGGTTTCGATACGGTTTTTTAATGCTTTTTATAGCAAATATTATACAATATATTTAAGTGTTTATTAATTTTATTATCTGAAGTATTGTATATTTATATTACTTGAATTTTTAACGTATTAAACTAATTTTAATTCTGTTCTTAATTTTTAATTAAGCGATTGTGAATTCAACACTAATTAATGCATGTGTTCTCTAGTAATAGAAAGGGCACATATAACCTACTATTGTAAAATATTTTTCTTGTATTTTTGTATGCAATTCTATTGGAGTTCCTAATAAATAAATAAAATAGAATTAGTGCCAAATTTATCAATTCTACCCACAAATCGTAGTCAATTTCGTCGTAATCAATTTAGTTTTTTAAACAGATGTAATCTCCGACATCTTGGAACCATTAATAGTGTGTCCTAAAAAAAATTTAGAGGCATAATCTTCGACTCGAACTGCCCGAAATGTTCGTGTTAGGGCCTCTGATTTTTTTTGAACAATATATCAAAATTAATCCATTCAAAAGTTCATTTAAATAAGTTTAATTAATAAAAAAACTATAAACAAGGACTGATTTGCGTAAAAAAAAATGTCGGCAGGCCCACCGGTGTCCCCCATGGCATTTAACGTATGCCTTTCATGTATGTAATTAATAAAAATTATTTATATACTCATTTCCATTCGTTATAATAATAATAATTTAACCATTTTGTTATATTTTCATGTGTCAGGAATAATTTGTGTGTTGGAATATTTTTTGTCTAAATAGATTCCCCGACAGGAAAACAATACTATACGCAATTGCATATAGTATTGTTTTCCTGTCGGGACACAATTTGGCAGGCACACAATTGTGTGCCTGCGGTTTTCTCTAGATTTTCACAACAACGTATGTTCAGCGTTAACGAGTGTTAAAAAAGTATGTATTTTTTAACAAAAATGAATATAAATTGTTGTACACGTAACTGAATCAATAAGTGAATTGTAATCCTAAACAACCCCCTTACTATTTACACAAAAATTATCACATTTCTACGAAAACAATGTTATAATTGCTTGTTATTATACTACTAACAAATTATGTACACACCTTTTAGATAATTATATATTTAATATCAATTTGAAACCATAGTTTTGTTTGCATAAACAGAATACAGTCTGTTGTTTGCCTAAATATAGATAGGGCCGAGTATCTTTGTATCTAAATAGTTTTACATAGATATATCTATAAAGTTGCGATGACTCCGAATCTCATATATCTTCTAAGATATTCATTTTAATGGGATGCTGTATAAGTATGTCAATTTTGATCTGTATAAAAATTACAACGTATCTGGCGTGTTTAATTCGATAAAGATTAATACCGTACTCCTTAAAATACCTTCGTAAATAGTTCAATTTTTTTTTTGTAATATTTAAAGATAAAAATAGTTACTGTACGTTATATTTAAGAGGCGGACATATGCCCTCGCTGACTTTTTAAAGAGATGTATAAAATACATCTCTTTAGGATATACAATTCCGTACTACATTATTTTGATCTATCTCGTAGGTTGTAGCCATAGTACGCAATGAATTACACAAAAATATGTTATTTTTACGACATCACGTTACAAATCATTGAAAACCTCGACTATTGTCTAGTACAATGTATTATGTTATATGTATATATACCATGTATTATATATAGAAATCATCTTCCTCATAAATCACTCTAAGTATATATTGGTGAAAACCGCACGACAATACGTTCAGTAGTTTTGAATTTATCGCGAACAGGCAGACGCGGAACTTTGTTTTATAATATTGAAGGATTTAATATTTAAGGGTAAGAATTTAAAACCTTCTGTTAGGCTATATATATGAATAATTATGTATTTAAGGTTTTACTTTATTACAATCTTAGGCAACTATCTACTATAAAAAATAATTTTATTCCAATAATAAATGTAACTTATGACTTCAATGGCTCTAATTGCGGCTCTTCAACGTTTTTATTTTTCCTTCCAAAGTTTTTTGATTCTTCCAATGTTTCTGGTAATTTTGCATTCAAAGTCTCTGGTATTACAAGCGTCGAAATTATTCCCAATATAGATGTAATCGTTAATATGAAACTGGGCACGCGTGGATCAAATCTGCGACCCTAAAATGGTAAGAACGAAGTTATTATACCTACCTAAACCCTAGAATGAAATAATTTCAAGAGGAAAATGGAAGGGAAAAATTCATATGACGGATGATGAGGATGGATGTCCCCGAACTGTTGTTCAATACCTACCAGAAGTAATATGTAGGGACATATAGCTGAGGACACGCCAGAAGTGATATTTCCGAGCGCCATTCCCGACTGACGAAGGCACGTTGGATATAATTCAATGTTCAACAAATTGATAACAAAATATGTGATGCTGGTGAACAATCGAACTATTATACGCAATATGCTTAACATCCACCAACTTTGTATCCACGCGTTAGTAGCTGTAAGCAAAAGAAAGATATTAAATAGTTAATGTCCAGGTTTTTTTTTGTCTTTGTTACAAGGAAGAAACCAGCCAGCGGTTCACCTAAGTAACTACCGACGCCGAACATGGACATGGTCATCTGCATGTCCAGGAGGCAAACAGATGCATTGCCGGCCCTTAATGACGAGTTTAGGCCACCGGGAAGTCTCACAAACCAAACGAAACGTGACAACAATACCATCACTTGACGTGATTGACGTTATTGAATTGGCATTGCTGCCACTTCACGCCGATATTATGTAAGAAAGAGGTACTGGTACCCAAAATCGCTTGCTCATTTGGGCTACATGCATGGCGCTACCTCTAAATAGCAAGATATGAGTAAAAGGATATAAAGGTGTATGGGGAGGAGAGAAAAGATGTGGACGGTATAGCTGGAGCGACAATAGGAGCTATTATATTGTCGTACTTACACCTAATTAGACATAATTAATATTTTTACAAGAATAAAAAATAAAACAAAAACAAGACGCGGTAAACAAAATTATAATTGTGATTCTAAAATCATTAAAGACACACAAGTCTTTGTTCTTTACAATTTATATAATAATATATAATCAATTACCAACCTCATTATAATTATAATTGCACACAAATAACTACTTATTCAATGCTGTCGAAGCAACAAAATAATTTCTGCTGCTAATCTTTAATGTACTTAATTACCTTTTTCATCATTTTTCTATATGTTCTTAACTTTAACCTTGAATAACCTTTTAAAGATTCAACAACAAACCTTTTTGTCGAGCGTTAAATCCTGTCACAGAAATTCGCGAAGAGCAACTTAGCGATCGACTCAAATGCCGACCGCTGATTAGGCTACGATATCCTCAAATTAATATAATTAATAACATACAAATATAAGCGTTATAGCTAATTGACGTGCAAACGACATTCAACCTAAGCGTGGCAAAACAATTTCTTGGTTCACTATACAATGATGAAATTTGGCAAGAAGGTAAATTGTAGTTAGTAGACACTCACTAAGAAACAAATTTTTTTGATACGGCCAGATTTAAAAGGTCCTAGGGCTCTGACAAGTTTACGCGGACTAAGTCCCGGTAAACAGCTAGTACAATATATTTGAATAACTACAACAACTGATAACAACATAAATGATGCTTAATAATTGATTACAGATTCCAAAAGGCCTGCATCAAATACGGAGTACCAGACGTCGATCTATTCCAGTCAACCGACCTGTGGGATCAAAAGAATATCGCGCTCGTCACACAAACAATCTTTGCCCTTGGCAGAACGGTATTTATCAATTAATATGACAATAATAATAAAAATCAGTACTCATTATCACAATAAATATAATTGACGTTTAGTACTTAGTTTCACTTTCTGTACAGGGTTATTTTCAATGTTATAATATTTACATTTCAATGAATATTATTTATTACACATACAGTTAAAGTATATGTCTATGATTACATAGAGTGCTTTAGGTACTAGACTATTATATTAGTGCATGAGAAACTAAACTACTTTGCTTTAATCCGCGAATGAATACGAGGGAAAATCGGTGTAATGCTGCAACCCGTACTAGGGGTCATTCATTACGTCATACGTTAAAGGATGTATCTCCAATGGGCAGGGGTGGTAAAAAGCTTTGTGACGTCGCGCGTGAAAATTAAAAATATTAAAAAAAGGTTGAAAACAATATTTAAACTCGTTTTTTCTTTTAATTATTTTAATTTTAATACATGCATAAAATTGAAAAAGTTTTGATGTCATACCAACCAAGGTCCTATGTCCTTGGATGGTTATTTTAAGGTGGTAAGCTCGAGTTAAAAAATCGTAAAACTGGTGTCACCTAACGATAACCCCCTTTTTATTAGCTCCAGACTCCTTACTTGAGTATGCTATATATAGCTTTTTTATATCTTAGTTAACACAAAATGAGGGTATGATATTTAATAATAATTTCTTAAAAATAAATAAATCTGCCTGAGATTGTGAAACTTTGCTTTAAACCAAAAACAATCTAACAGATAATTCTAGTTTGCTCTCAGTAAGTTTATTAGCCTTGTGCAACATATAAAACACTAGCTGTGCCCACGACTTCGTCCGCGTAAAATTAGGTAAAAAAAATGCATTCAATTATAGCTTGATGATATAGCCTTCCTCGATAAATGGGCTATCTAACACTGAAAGAATGTTTCAAATCGGACCAGGAATTCCTAAGATTAGCGCGTCCAAGCAAACAAGCAAACGAAGTACTGATATAGATTTGTCCTTGAAAATAAAATATATACAACCTAATTTAAGCCCTAATTTGGTGTAAAAGAACTTAAAACTTAAAAAATATATATTTTTTATATTATAAGGATGCTTAATAATAAGTAAGAGTGATTTAAGGTAATTGTCGTATAAACCTTAATAACGATATTATCATTATTATTGCTTTAACATTAATAAACCAGTACCTGGCACGTGAAAGCACCAGTTTTAATTAATATTATCAGACTATAATTAGTTTCTTAATTGATGATAGCACGTTATTAACGAGGTTTAATATACGTTGGAAATTTAACAATCAATGTCGCAGTATTCATAGTCTAATTTAAAACGTTTATAATTAAAAATTTTGCTATTTTTTTTTAAACTTTTTCTTTAATGCTTTTTTTCTTTTTATTTTCGACATGATAGTTCAGTAGAAAAGTTAAATGTAAGTAGATTTTAAGAAGGTACTCCGTACATTTGAACCTATGGTAAACTTACATACTTTAGGTTCAGATGTTTCAATTTCTAGAGACGTTTCATTGTGTAAATAAATAAAACTATATAAACAACATCATAGGGTTTACGTTGATAATACTGATGAATCATTTTCGTGTATAAAAGTCTGTAACGAAATTACTATTTACTGGAGAAAGTAAAAATTATGTACATTATATTTATTATTTCTCGAACTAGAGATTTTATTATGAACGCCGATGGTGGCATCGGGGAACATAAAGATGTTAAACGAGGCAAGCAATTCTATATATATGTAAACGGTTTTTAAGATGACAAATTGATTCACTTCTTTAGGCGCTTGCAATACTAGTGACAGTTATTTAAGCATTTTTTTAAAAATTATGTGTGATATTTTGTTAGTTATATTCGACTTAGAGCTAATATTTGAGGATTCCTAACGTCCTTGTCGTAGAGCACAGAACAAACTCAGTCGAGTATAATGCATGCTTAATAGTAAACTGACTTAACTCAAAAAAGTCGGTTTTCGGGAAATCGCAAAAAACGTTTTGTTGTTTTCAATTTATTCTGCTCATAATTCGATAGAAACGGCATTATTGCAACAAATTATGTATTTTAATAATATTTAACGAAGCGATTAATGTTATTTAAAATGTTATTTTAATGATATTTTATTATTTATTTGACTTTTTAACAAAAAAACTATTTTATTTAAAATTACAAAAACACTATATCTCTGCGTTGGATGGAGATTTTGAAACAATTCTTAGATTGGACATTGAAGCGATGCTACCTGTATCCTTAAATTGCTTCAGACCTAAAAAGTAATAGGTCAGTTTACCGTTAAGCATGCGATATTATGTTATCACCTTCGTTCATTCATTTTGACAAAAACATTATTTTTTATTTTATTTTATTAGGAAGACAATCGGCACATTAAACATATAGCTTACATATTGGTAACATAGTAACCCATTAATATATCTTCACAATTAAATACAATATACACCTTGTAAATATAGAACACACATATATAACAATTACGTTTACAATGTACAAAATGTTATGTTTAACCCCTATACTTAGCCACTAAAAAGCACATCACTTAATTTGCGTTTAAGTGTTGATACGCTGTCATTGAATATATCAACAAATAACACAGAAACTAATTATCACGCATACCTTCGATAGTAATCAGGCGAGTGCATCACACACAGATTCGCATAAGCACCTGGCAAAGTTCGGGCCACTTACAACGACACCTCTTGGCAAACTTTGTAATTACTGAAGGGAAGTGTGAACTGCGTAATTGGTGTTTATTAATTCAGCACTCGGTGTACGGTGACCCGGCGTCACGCTCGCATTTGGTTAACTTTGTGAATTGGTGATTTACGTCACAGTTAAATTAGAATATATATGGAAGGAAGAAAGAAAGAAGGGCGTTTCTTACTTATTAGATATCACAATACTTGAAATATATATAAAATAAAATAAATACTATAATAAAGCTAACAACATTACTGACTTAAAACTTAATTGTCTCGTATTTTGAATTCTTTAAATATAGAAGCAATAGAATTTGAACGAATAATTTAAAGATAGGGATCGCGGGCCAATTTGTTACTTTGTTGGGCATTAATAATTTTTATTAAATTGTAAATTAATTTATAAGTTATTTTTTAAAACCAATATTCTATTTTCTTTATGACTCATTAGGATTCATTGACTTTGCACGTAAATTGAATAAAAAATACTTATGATTTCTTGAAAATACCTTTATAATGATTTAAGATGGCTGATTATTTTAAACCAAAAGGTTTTTGTTTTCAGCAAAAGGGTCATTCAACAATAATGGTTGGATATTCCGACGGTACAATTGCTTTATACAACTTGGAGTGCGAGTCGCCATTACTAACTGATAATGAAAACGGAGTAACCATATTCTACCCGTTTAGGGACGAACGACCACATAATTCTAGCGTAACAGGTCAGAAATTTATTATAAATTATTTTTTCCATCAATTACATACATAAATTCTATATTATTTTTACATCTTAAATAGCGTGATAATGACAGGTAACTATTATATTTAAAATTAATTTTAAATCTACAACAAATTATATTTAAAATAAACTATTTACTTTTAAGAATATCTTAATTCACCCTTTAACAATGCGTAAATTTACGCAAGCACATAGATTTTTGTAACTTAAATTCCACTCTTTTATATGGTTTTTTGAGCGAGGTTAACTTAGAATGAAATCTTCATGAATTCGTGATTTAGGTTATTTACTTAGTTTTCCTTTACAATTAAAACGAAAAGCATGTATCAGGAGAGGGCGCGACATAGTTTTAAATATTAATAAACAAATAAATTGCCGTTGCGTTATTAAAATTTCTATTTTTTGTATAGACACATTCCACGCCAGCACCGAATAATACTGTATTTTTTTTATTACGTATTCTAGTACGGTAGTATTAGATTAGACTTAGATACATTTATCACATTTTTTTAAATATTGTTTTCGTCGTGTATAGCAAAGTTATTAAAAAACATGATTCGGCGCAAAGTATAAAGAATTTTTGTAAACGAATTAATACCTTTTTAAAATTTAATATATTTAAACATATAAATAATAGGCGTGAAGAAATGAAAAAAAAAAACATCTTTCATTTGATATAATAACATAATACCATTGTTTCTTTAATAGCTGCTACACACGTATCGATGACGCGTTGTGAAATAACTGTGTTATGCACAGTTTTATCGATACGTGCGTATGATAAATCGTTTTCGATTAAACTGCAAACTTTTATCGTTGCGTTTTGGGTTTGCATAGCGATCGCTCATTTTGGCAGTTCCTCACTGAGCTCTAGAACGTTCGATTTAACTGCACAGTTTTTTCGCAACGATTTACCGATACGTGCGTAGCGGCTATAATACGCAAAGTATTAAGAAAACGTTTTTTTTTGCTATCTTATTCACTATGTTATTTAAACGTTTAAGACTGATGTAATGCAATAAATGTATAAAATCACTGCTATAAATTATGCAGCGCACGCCGCGGAAAGAGGGAAAAACCGCCGATTATGAAACATTCTTCTATGGTGCTCCGCTCCTATTAGTCACAGCGTAATTGTAAATAGCCTATAGCCTTCCTCGATAAATAGGCTATCTAACGCCGAAAGAATTTTTCTAATCGGACCAGTAGTTCCGGAGATTAGCGCGTTCAAACAAACAAACAAACTCTTCAGCTTTATATATTAGTATAAATACTAATATACATATAAATCCGAATCCATTTCAATATCTATACAAATGGCTTAAGAGTTTGTTTGTTTGCTTCACCGCCCTAATCTCAGGAACCACTGGTCAGATTTGAAAAATTGTTTACGTGTAAGATAGCCTATTTATCGAGGAAGGCTATGCGCTATATATCATCACGCTAAAATTGAATCTATAATTTTAACTAATTTTACGTAAATGAAGTCCCGGGCACAGCTAGTCGTATTATAAAATTGTAAGTGACGAAATAATTAACCCTGGTAATAGGTATTTTTAGATGAAACAAGGTTTCTCTTTTTAATTATTTCTTATTAGGCAGTCAAACAGTATAAGTTTACAAGCACAAAAAATAAAAATAATTATTAAAACTAAGAAAGCGGACTTAAAACTAAACTGTCTGTACTATCTTAAAAAAGGCGTACAGCTTATTAGCTCTAGCCGTGCTGAATTTGCAAAGAAAACCACGTTGATTTTTAGCTGTGACCCAAACGTTCAAGAATATTATGCCAAGAACTAATTTGTTTTTTTTCAAGTAATAATTTAGTACAAATTTATTATTAGCAAATAGAAACAACAAAAAAAAGAAATGATAACAAAACAATTTTCATTTAAATGCATCAAACTTTTATTTACTAGAAGTATTTAGTTTATCGAATAAAAAAAAGTACTTACGTATTATAAAATCTTAAAATAAACTCAGAATTCCACTATTTCCTTATTTAAATGCACTCATAATAGTTATACTATTTTAACATTCGAACCGTATTTGAACACGTAAAATTATATTTCTCTTGCAATACGACACAACCTCTCCAGAGCAAACCCAAAGCTCTACTGAACACGACTCAACATGACCAACTACCAAGTAATGATGTTTAGGTATCAAATTTCGGATACGGATAGGATACGGATATAGGAATGGCAATTATACCGGATATAGATACGGATACGGATATTAAATCCGTTAGTTTCGGATAATTTCAGTTACGGATATTAGATTTAAGGAAATCAAAATAAAATACAAATAGCTTATAAAATGTTTTTAATTATATGCCACCATATGGTGTTGTTGTCGCGTTTCGTTCGGTTTGTGAGACTTCCCGGTGGTCTAAACTCGTCATTAAGGGCCGGCAGCGCGTCTGCTGGCCTTCTGGTCGTGCAGATGACCATGGGCGCCGGTAGGCACCGGTGCCTGCTGCCTGCTAGTTTGCCCCCTTGTAACATACAAAAAAAGAGAGCAACAAAGTTCGAAATATGTGAAAATTTCTTAGACAAAGTTTATCTTTTCCTTGCGGGAAATACTAGAGAAATGTAGTGTCTAGTCAGCTGTAACCGTGTCCTGTTGTCCATTAGTTACTCGGATGTAAGTAATTTTGTATCTCGGAAGCGGTAGAAAGACCGTTTCTAACAAATAACCTGACGACTCTACGTCTCGCCTCTAAAGATATTTTGTAACTTACACAGGGCCAGATTAACCCCATCAGAGCCCCTAGGCAATACAATCAGCCGAATTACCGCTTACCTTATCTATATCATAAAAAATGCTATTATGAATTTTACCATGTATGAAGGATTTCATCGACTGACAACATGCGTCGATAAGACGGAATAATATTGAGGAAGCATAAAATTAAAAAAAAAAAATAATTTGTTTGGTGAAGCATATTTTTTTTCTTGGGGCGTGGACGGGGCCCCTATTCGATATTGGGCTTCTAGGTGGGTGCCTCATCCGCTTTATGGATAATCCGGCACCGAACTTGTAACGTTATATATAACGTATTCTTTAACCGTCTTTACGCGTATGAAAGATTCACGGTTATACGACTTATGCCTAATAGCGCTTCTTTATTATGCATATATTCATTGACTTTAATTCGATGAAATAAAAAAGTGTAATATCCATCTATCTATATACATATAAAAATCAATCGCAAAATGTGTTGATAAGCACATAACTCAACAATGCCTGGACCAAGTTGACCATTTCTTGTTTTTAAAGGTTCGTTGGAGTCCAAGGATGGTTTTTACGGCGAGAAAAAACTCTAAAAACATCCCTTTTCTTTGACCCATACAAACGTTTTATATCTATAATTTAGGGTCAATTTGAACTTATACGGGAACGGGGATGCTATAGGATAATAGAAGTAAGTAGCCCAACGTTCGAGCAGAACATAGTCTGTCGGGTCCGCTAGTATACATATAAAACTCAATCGCAAAATGTGTTGATAAGTGCATAACTCAACAAGGCCTGGACCAATTTTGCCAATTCTTTTTTTAAATGCTCGTTGAAGTCCAAGGATAGTTTTTACGGCGAGAAAATTCAAATAATCGCCGTGAAAACCCTAAAAACTGCCCATTTCTTTTCCCATACAAACGTTTTGTAACTAAAATGTAGAGTCAATTTGAACTTTATTGCTATTCAATAAAGTTCATATTAGGTGAGAAATCATTCGCTTGTAAGATATGCCCGTACAAATGTACCCAAAGTGGTAATTTAACTTATCATATGAAAACTCACACCCGTGAGAAACCATTCGCTTGTAAGATATGCCCCTACAAATATACCCAAAGTGGTAATTTAGCTAATCATATGAAAATTCACACCGGTGAGAAACCATCCGCTTGTCCGATATGCCCGTACAAATTTTGTCAAAATAGTAATTTAGCTTACTATATAAAAACTCACACTAGTGAGAAACCATTTGCTTGTACGATATGCCCGTGCAAATGTAATCAAAATAGGCATTTAGCTCATCCTATGAAAACTCACATCGGTGACAAATCATTTTCTTGTACGATATGCCCGTACAAATGTACCGTCCTTTCTTCTTTAGCTAATCATATGAGAATTCACACCGGTGAGAAACCATTCGCTTGTACGATATGCTCGTATAGATGTGCCCGGAGTGGTACTTTAGGTAGACATATGAAAACTCACACTGGTGAGAAGCCATTCGCTTGTGAGATATGCCCATATAAAAGTGCCCGGCGTGGTATTTTAGTTAACCATATGAAAACTCACACTGGGGAAAAATCATTCTCTTGTAAAAAATGCCCATACAAATGTTCCCAGAGTAGTACTTTAGCTGATCATGTAAAAACTCACACCAGTGAGAAACTATTTGCTTGTAAGATATGCCCATACAAATGTGTCCGGAGTGGTACTTTAGCAGGACATATGCTAACTCACACCAGTGAGAAGCCATTCGCTTGTGAGATATGTTCGTACAAATGTACTAAACGTAGTGACTTAGCGAGACATATAAGAACTCATACGGGTGAGAGACCATTTGCTTGTAAGATATGCACCTACAAATGTGTCGAAAGTAGTTCTTTAGCTATTCATATGAGAACTCACACTGGTGAGAAACCATTTGCTTGTAAGATATGCCCATACAGAAGTGCCCGAAGTGGCACTTTAGCTGATCATATGAGAACACATACTGGTGAGAAACCATTCGCTTGTAAAATGTGCCCCTACAGATGTACCGTCAGTAGTACTTTAGCTAGTCATATTAAAACTCACTCTGGTGAAACACCATTTGCTTGTAAGATGTGCCCCTACAAATGTGGCCAAAAAAAAAGTTTAGCTAATCATATTAAAAAATCTCACTAGTCAGAATTATGTATAAGGTTGTTTCATATGATATGTAACATCCATAACCTGAACCATATTAAACTGTGGAAAGGAGAACAAAATGTTTGGCAAGGACTGAGTAGGTGGAAACGTAGGTCGATATGCTTGACTGCCACAATGGAAGATCTTCAGATCCGGCTAGCTAGAGGTGGCCGAAACGGCCGGACCACCTCTAGCGGGGGAAGTGGGGGGAAGATTAAGATTAATTACTACCTAATTATATTTTTAACATCATCTATACAGTCATCATACCAATATTAAAAATATTTTATTAAAAATGCCAGTCACTGATTCATCTACGATCTCCTGTCCTAAAATTCGTCTTAAAAGGTGAAAAAAGTTTGGAATCTTGAATAATGAAACTTCATTTTCATTTCTTTGTGTAGTGCAGGGGCAGTTCTAGTCTTCCTCTTGGAAACGATGTGGGTGGTGGCACTATTCGTGGATTTGCTGTGCCGTCGCGGGGAGTATTCCATGAAGCTGAGGTGCTGGGACTTCATGCGGTGGTCGTGTGGACGAGCAAGGGCACCCTTCTATGCCTGCGCAGCAACCGCGATACTCTTCGCCAATCTAACTATTTTGGCCACTGTCTCAGGTAAATTGTATAGAAATCGCTGCCTTAGCGATAAAGCCGCCCTTGGTACCGTAGTATTATCTATTTGAGTAACTTGATGGTGTACAATAAATAATAAATAATCCACAAGTAAATTCTATAGGTCCAAACCGAGAATGCCTTGACGGAATGTTGTCAAATATACACAAAATGTCAAAATGGCAATGATGACTTTAATTGATTTTTGTGTGAAGTGTATGATTGATGTAATTTTGTATAATTATTAAGATTTCTCGTTTTCTTATTTTAATATAAATATTTTTTTTGTATAATATTAATTTAATTAAATGCTTTACTCTGTAACATTCTTGAAAACTAAATGATTCTTGATTCTTGAAGGAGTCTTGGAACCAGATATCTAAATTGCTATTATGAATCGAATCTTAATTCTGGAACTCCCTCGTAAAAACATCAAATATACATCTAAGTAAAGCAAAAGAAGTCATTAAAATCTCGTCAACCGTATTAGACGTAGCTTAGAATAACGTATATAAGAAAATAAATTTACGAAATTTGCTCGCGTCTATTTCCAAGGTAAACTTTTAGTTCCGTGGAATTTTGGCATTTCCGGAGAATTCCCGTCACGTCGTCGTCACGCGAGACGTGTAATATACGAGTACCTTTACGAAACGTGCACAAGGCCGCCCTTATTTTACACATATTTTACATATAAAAGTACCTTTTAAGCTATTAACATCGGACAAGCTGTTCTACAGATATTTTTGAAGTAAGAACTACTTTAGGCACGTTGGCATGGCACATTGAGATGGAAAAAAGCGAATAAAATCGCGTCATCGTCATCGAACGTTTGACTTTGACGTCACCATCAAACCAACCGTTACAGACGTAACGGTGGTTGGTGGTTTGAGTAGTGCCGACATCTGATGGTCTTGTTAACAAGTTTAAAAAGTTTTTGCGCTCTTTTGCTGAATATCACATCATAGTTAAAGCATGAAAGCGTTACAAAAATCTTATTATAAAATAATAATAACAAGAATAAGAACTTTTTCACACATGGCGTATAACTATATGACACACGGACGTCTGTTCCTAAGGTAGACAACTTAATGTCTGCGTTATAGATAACAGATATCTGTTATACACAAATTTTTTTTTTGTAGAAACATAAATACACACAAATATATAATACTCCCAGAATCTAAGCTGGAATAGGACCCACGACCCCCGGAGCGGAAGGCAGGGTTAACACCCACTGCGCCAACGAGCCAGTTGAATGATCATCAAATAACTGTTGTTTTTGAACATAAATCAAACTTTTAGAGGATGCGCACATCTCAGAATAAGTGTCGCTATTTCTCCTTTTTCTCTTTATCTATCTTATTAATAATAAACAGGGTGACTGGTGAAACACTTAGAATACTGAAGAAGTGTGCTCGGCACTCAATTTTCATTATAATATGTAATAGAAATAGGTACTTAATTTTTCAATAAATTAGCTTGGAATTAGATAAAGTGCGGCCTTACGTTGTGAAGTTAAATTGCTGTAGGATATAGTTAGTTGGTAAGGGGGAATATATGTAGATAGCATCTGAAATATAAAATAGATTTTTTTAACAAACATATTGTCTTAATTGCGTACATATCTTATGTGTGACGACATTCATTCGTGTTGGCGTGAAGCCAGTTCACAAATGACTTATATTGTAGTCCCAGGTTTATTTATGCATTTCTTATCGACATGGCTCATCTGATAGATAAAGTCTAGCACACTGGCAATCATTTCAACGTAATCTGCCAAACGGCTTACGTAAAATATTACTACATTACGTAAACACGTATTTGAACAATAATAATAAAACTGTGTCTTGAAATTCAAGGTTTTTTGTGTGCTTATTTAAATGTAAGAAAAGTGACCGTCGTATGTCATATGCCGGAGCCAGACATAGCTCAATGCGTTTGTACATTTTTGTCCTTGAAGCCTACAAAGTACTACAGGCTAATTAAAAATATATATAATATATTCGAATTCAAATACAAATTCTATTTTAGGTTTCAAAATTACGCAATAACCTCGTAACCTTAACATTTAACGATATAACGACTTATTTAACTGTATTTCGACGACAAGGGAATGTAGCTATTATTTAGCTTTCTCTCTTACTTTAAATAGGTCTTGTTGTTTCCGTAAACAGTGACTTATATAACAATATTGCTGCTTCGCATGCTATTTGAACTCTAACTAGTGAATTTAGCTTAGTTTTTAAAGTCCCCGTAAAGCAGTAATTTTTTAAAGCCTCAATAGCTCAACGGTGTAAGGTATGGACTGAAACCCGCAAGGTACCCGGTTCAAATCCCACAAATATTTACTTATTTGGTTTATATGTGTTACAGAATGTATAATAGGAAAATAATGTACTAATATTAATTTATATTTTAAATGTCTTTGTTTCCTGCTGACCTTTGGACACAGAGTCAATTCCGATTCGACAATGAATGCAACATCAGTTTGCCGGAGAACCACAAAAGGGTGAGCGAGCCGGCCACAACCAAGCTTGACGCTGACGTAACCCCAACACCCGAAATTACCCAAAACGAAACAACCCAAAGTCCCGAATCCCAATGTCCCGAGCCCGCTTCGCGAGACGAAGACTCTAGGCCCGCAGAAACAGAAGAAGCTTACGTTGTTTTTAAAGAAGACGCTACGCCGCGCGGCCGCCGGCTGGCGGACGAGGCGCGCGAAGTGGCCGCCGCGCATGCTACCCTGCTCGTAGATATTGAAGCATGCAAGCGTGTAAGCATGCCGCGCCGCTCGCTCTCATATCGTTTTTATGTGTTTGTCTCGCTTTTGGTTTCACAGACGGACCGTCATTTAGTTTGAAAAGAGCCTTTTAACTATTTGTCAGGAATTCTCAACCGCAAGCTCTTTTCTTAACTACAATGATGTTCCCGCACATCACACGCGTTGTGTTAATATCACCGTGTCTATTATTATTACTGTTTGTGTATGGTACCAGGGTCAGTTTCGTTTCGATGCCGAAGCGCGAATTCCACTGCCTACGACAGAAGTCCGAGTGGACCGCTTTGGCGATCTCATCCACGATCCGACACAAAACATCCACGACGTAAGATTATCTGTTGTCAAAAAGGGTCTCTAACAGTATGAAGTTTTGGTTAACGCAGTAACCTTCCTTATTAGTCATGGTGCCCTGGTATTTTTCGTTCCACTAAATAATTTGCATGCCCGTAGCTTTAACAAAACAATGGGTTTCCTCAGAGTAAGTATTACTTTAGACAGTGGTACTCTGGTAATTAACTTCCAAGATAAACAAGTCTCCAGTTTGAGGCACATTAAAAATAACAAAGGACTGGGAGAACGAACAAAGACGGTCTTTGAAGTTAATCCAACCAAAGTGCGACAGTTTTACGAAAATTGTTTCGGATCTTATACTTACGGTTGGATTACGGGAGGTTTAGCTGTTTAAATTATAATTCTTTATATCTATATCTTTAATAAAATTGTAATAGTAACCGGTGTGAATGCAGTATAATTGCTATTGCATTTTAAGAAAGAAAGAAAAGGAAGGAATTCGAATAATTTTATTTATAACCATATGTTTTCGTTTACCTTACAGCTGAACTTGTAAGTTTTGAAATAACACTTGTAAAATAAAAAAATATCAATTCACAGCTATTTGTCCAGTATATCCTCTAACTTAGTAAAATCTTGATTTAAGAGGATTTTTGAAATATTTTTTACACCAGTAATATAATTATAGAAACCTACCTCCCTAGTAAACACTAGGGAGGATCAACTAAATTACTTAATAAGTAAGGAGTTATAAAGTTTGCTATTTCGTGTAAGAGTTTGGGAGGGCCATTTGTCACGAAATACTTACTGGTACCTTTAGAGCGGGCGCTTTTAACAAAAGTTATTTATTGTCGCGCACTGTGCTAATTCCAAGATACAAAGGAATTTCTCAAGATTTAAGAGCTCAATTAATAAATCTCGCTAAAAGCCGTGCTTGGATATAGTAATTATAATTATTTAAAGGTTTTTTGGTAAAAAGTTACATAAACGCTTGTACAAAATTGTTTAATTTAAATTTTTACTGTAAGTTGAAAAAATACTTGGAACAAATTCGGAAAAAAAGAAATAGCAATGTACAAAACATCGCTGATTCTCTGTGCCTCAACGCACGTTTCGCTCCAAATCCCAAATTATAATATTACCATGATATAGACTGAGCCATTCGGGTTTATAAGATTTGACCACCAGGCACTAAGTTTATCTCTGTAGATTCAAAAGGTTGCATACACGATGAAATATAATGTTAATGTGATGAAAACTTCAAGGATCACTAGAGTGCTCGCTCTATAAGCGTATATTGTGCGTAGTACCCTCGCCCGCATTAGACTAAGTCATGGCCAGCTACTGTTGGTGAGTTATACTAGTATTCTACCCTTTTACTCTTCATCTGTGACAAAGTCTCAAAGTTCGCAAAACATCAAAGCCCGTTTAAACGCATAATTACTGTTTTCCCCAGGAAGTCACATCCGACGACACGGCTTCCTTCCCTTTTTGCCATCACTGTACCATATAACCCGCCTTTACATATATGAACGCTATAACGCCTGCAATGTAACTTGGTTCTTAGTATGCGAGGCTTAAAGGTAGATATGCTACGGATGTATTTGGATGTTGAAACGCGGACTACCGTACACTAAGCATATTAAATGGCCTGGAAAAGGTTTTGTACGCGTGCCTATAGCATCTATGATAGAAAAGAGTTTATTTTTAACAGTTCCGTTTTGGATTCGTGTAAGGCATGCGTTAACAGATTCTATACAAGTTAACATTCTTTAACATTGTATTAAAATTATAATATATTGAAGTGGGTATACTTAAATAATCCTGATGTCGATAGAGCCAGTGTTGTATGAAATTCTCTTTTTTTTTATGTGGAAGCGGTTTATCTTCGAAACCTTATTTTCACACGTAAACCAACTTCCTTATCGATAATTTGGCCTTTCATTTAAAAATTGTTCACTCGGCTCGACGAGGAAAACAAATACCGCGCAATATTTCCAAACAAAATATGCTCCGAAAAAAAATTACAAAAGGGAAAAGTTACCGGTTTTGTATGTTACTTCTGGAAATAGACGTTTCCGCCTACATTAGGGATGGAAAGATAAAAGGTTCTTTTTTTGCTTTGGCGATGTATACATTATTAGGGCTCTCAGTGGAGGCTGCTTGATTGAAGGCTGTGCGACATTTGAAATATTCAGGACGAAGCGGTAAGCCCGCAGTGCACTCCGGAGTGCCGGCCTCTTTAATATTTATGTTTTCCTGGTAGCTACTTTGTCCTCTATCTGACGTCTGTTTATTTTTTCTTTATTATTCTTAATAACGTTATTTTGCACGATAGCAACAATACCCAGGGAACATTGTTTGCCTATGGCAACGGCTTATGATTTTGATGGGGCTCGGCAAACGGAAAAACTAAAAGGTTTATAAGAAAATTCACGTAAATGGTTTTATTATATTAACGACAATTGAAGTTAGTAAACCATGTTTTAAAGTTTTTTATTTGGCCTACCAAATAGCATATCGATTAGAACTTGGAAATAGAATTTTAAAAATTAATTGGCGGTCTAATGCTTCAATAGCCTTTGGGCGTGTGATCGTCAGAACTTGTGTTCCACTTATTAGGAATGATTAATAAAATAAATATCTAAATATGTTGTACGAAAATTGTATCTATTCCATATCTCTAATCTTTTGATTCATTTCTCGAATGTCAAAGCAAAAAAACGAATTCATAACATAAGTCACTGCATATATCTCATTCTGTTGAATTTTTCTGTTACTATTTGCGTTCCATCACTCGAGTAATGGATGTGGGAAAAAAGTCAACAAAGCTCAAGTGGGAATGGGCTGGCCATGTGGCACGAATGTACACTCAAAGGCCAATGTTGCGACTATATGGACTCCTACCAATGGCCACCGTAGACCAGGTAGGCCCAGGAAGAGGTGGCGCAATGTCTTGGACGCCTTTGCGAGAAAATATAGGTTTAGCTGTGTATAGAGGACAGTGGTCTAAGAGTGGATAGGCGTTTGCCCAGCAAAGGGACATTATAGGCTAATTAAAAAAAAATAGACCTCTTTACGTGGATCAAATTCAGTTGCTTTTAATTTTTTATTAAAGAGTAAAATTTTGTTATAAAACAAGAATTGTTGTGATATTATACAGAAGAGATATTCCGAACCTAAGCTGAAATTATACTATAAAATTAACTTAATTAAACGGAACGGGAAAAATTTTCTTTTGAGATTGTTACATCATATACACGTCCAAAATATTTAACCAGATTCCAGTTGATTGGACTTGTTTCCTCTTAAATTTCAATAAAAACCATAAACCGGCTGCTAAAAGTTTGTAGAGAACAGCAGTTTTACACGCCTGGAGTCGCACTCGAGACCGCGCCACTCTCCGACCGTTATCATTAATTTTTTTATAACTTTTCTTTCGCAGCACCAAGTTGCGAACTTCTCCGCTGAGAGTACTCGCCAAGTTTCTGCTTGGGTCGCAGTTAGTTCGAGATTGCTGGATTTGTTTTCAAAAAGTTTGCAGTTAAATCACAAACAACGTGCATACACTTCTTGTCCGTTTTTGACTCAATGGGGAGTAGATTAGAATAATTCGTGTTGTTTGTATGCAAAATTGGATTTTACCGATGGAGCAGATGTGACAAGTTAAAGCAAGTTAATTTATATTTGGTTATATTCGACCCCAGAACTTCCGAGAAGGTGTTAATGAAGCCTTTGTTCTTCAAACTTACTATCTACGAGGAACTTCCAAATGTGGAATAACATTTGCTTCTACAATAATATTCGCTTTCTACAAATTGCTGGTATTTCACGCCGTCTTGACTTGAAAAGTACAAGCAGAAATAAATAATTAATTTTTACAAATTATTCTATGATTTCATTTACTCAATTAATACTGATTTAGGTATTTATAGTTCTGAGAGAAAAGATAATACTTTTAAAAAAACTTTCACCGAGCCTTGTTCAGCCTGCCGGGACACTGATCTGAGCGTAGTAACTTATAGACTCAGTCTACCTTGCTTGCTTGTAAAATGGAATTATTATTTCCTTATAAAGTTAATTTTATACAAATCAAAAGTGATAGTTATGAACATAAAAGAGCCACTCGGGAAACGTTCTGTATGTTATTATGCAACAGTGTTTTCATAAATAACATTTACTGCATTTCGAGTTTTAGGAAATATACTGCCAACATTGCTTTGAAATAGCTACAGATGTGTGAAGTGTGAGTGAATTAAGTCTATTTAAAAGTTTAAATAAGTCTGTGCGCTATTCAGAAAAGAATCTTTTTGATTAAAAATTTGTCAGAAAAATCAAAAGAAGTTTTTAACTTCAATACTTATACAATCTTGTTAAAAAATGCTGACCCTAGGCTAGAAGAACGATATTATGCATGAGAAACTAAACTACTTTGCTTTAATCCACGAATGAATACGAGTGAAAATCGGTGTAATGCTGCAACCCTAAAGCTACACCACCGAATCCCGGGAGATCTCAATGCAAAAATTGGATCTACAAAATATGATGATCAGCTAAGAGAAGTGGCAGTGAAGTATGGTCTTGGAAGCTGAAATGAGAAAGATGAAATGTAGTTGCAATTTTACGCGAAAAACTCCCTCTCAATCATGAATATTTGCTTTCAGAACCATCCAAGACGTCGTTATACTTGGTGTTACGGACAGATGATGCATGAAGAGCGACATAGCGACGTCTTTGATCGGGGACGTCGACAACTCAAATAAGTGGGTGCCTTATTGGCTAATATATATTCCATCATAATTTATCTCACACATATTATTTTATGGACGCTCCCGCTTACGACACCCTCGATATTTACCGACTGCATTAATTAAGATAAAAATATTTATCTATTGGGAACAGTTCCATAGAGCATAAAGTTTGATTTTATAACTTTAAGATGACTTTAAAGATTTATTACCGATTGCATAGACAAACATTATTTAATCTAAATCGATATCTATATATTTAGGTATATTTCTAAAAAAATATTTGTCTATAACAGGCGTCTATCACCTATAACACAGGCATAATTTGCCTATCTTAGAAACAGATTCTAGGTATTTATTTATTATTATAACAAGTAACAGGTCCTATGTATTTATTTATTATTATTATTGATTAATTCTTTAGATTTTTTTTATTATCGACTAGACTACTAAGGTTATTTACATGTAAATTTAGTTCACACAAAGCAATTATTTTAACAGTTTATTACGTTCATCTCCTAGATTTTGTCTACCTGATGTATTAAATGGAAAATATACATTATAGGTTAAATATGTCATGTAAACAAAACGGAGCGTTTAGTGTTTTGCACTTAAAAAATATATGGAACACTTATTACGAGTAACAGCGCAAAAATGTACACGAGGCCTGAACATAAAAAAGCCCTTAGGGAAATCCGTGAATGGGGTATATGGACCATGAGTAGACGTATCCATCGCGGGTGTTAGAAAGATGTGACTCGTTCCATTTCGTGTCGTTGTAAGCAATTTAGCGAGCACTTAGCCTGCACTCCGCTACGCCGCATTAGCTCCATCCACCGAGCCTGCTATCATTACTATAGACACTGGGGCATTTATCGGGTTAAATAAGCTTACCGCTTCGTGCAATGATGTTATATCACATAGCTATGAATAGATGTTTGAACAAATGTGTTTAATATAAGAGATTTTTTATATATATAACAACTACCCGGCTTAGACTTTGTCCTCCTCGAATGTTGAGTTACTACATTCTATTATACCACTGTCCCTGTTCCCGTCCGTATCCCTATTCCTTAAATGGTTAAAAGCGCTAAGGTTACATTAGATATAATTGAATATGAAAATATTCTAAAATTTTTTGAATTCTTTCTTGATTCATTGGAACCTTTTTCTGGAAATAACGAATACAACAAAAAAAGAACGAGCGAAATCGGTTCGGCCGTTCACGCATGATGAAGGGGGAGGCTCGTTTAACTCTCTTCCTGTTACGTAAATTATCATATAAGATTTTTTTAATGTTACAAGGGGCAAACGAGCAGGCGGATCGCTTAAATGACTACCGACATGTACACCACCAGGAGGTTACCAGATGCGTTGCCGGCCTTTAATGACGAGTTAAATATAGTAAATAAATGTCTACAGGACTATATGGCAAACGGACGTCTGTTCCTAAGGTAGACAACTACCCGTAGTGTATCTGACCAGTTATCGGACAGATAAAGGAAGGTCCCCCCCCCCGGGGGAGTAACTATCTTATTCCTCCAAGAAACTATTCTATTCCTAGCGTTATCCCGGTCTAGTACCAACGTCTACTTAAATTAACCGACTTTCGTCTAACGACAACCCCGGACACCCCCACAATCTCTGTTATCTCACGACTAATATCTCTCCGTGACACTATTGGGGATTCACAGACTTAGCTGTCTTCCAAAACCCGGAGGAGGTCGGATATTTGAAAACCAGAGTAACAATTGGTCACTCTTCTATTACCCGGCGGCAGTAAGAGTTACTTTACGTATCGATCGTTTCAAATGCCGGCCACTTATTAAGCTACTGTCTCCTCACCTGTTCTTAACAATGACTATGTACAGGAGCGGAATTTTCCTATAGGCCGAGTAGGCCCTGGCCTAATGCGGCAAAATTTAGGGAACGGCAAAATTTGGCTTTTTTTCGCGTAATACTCGCATCTTCTGTGAACCCACGTGTAAAAATTCAAAAATTTGTCCATACAGCTTCCCGCAAAAATAAAATACATGTACAACGATTACGATTTTTGTTTATTTTAATTTAATTTCTATACTTCATTATATTTTTCATGCTTTACAGCAAATAGGGGCTGAAAAAAACGCCTTTATAAAAATGTCGTTTGTTTACGTTATAACCAATTCTAATACTTTAGACTTTATTATAAATGAATATGTACAGGACTATATGACACACAGACATCCGTTCCTAAGGTAGACAACTTAATGACTGGTAACAGAGGTAGGTAACAGACGCCTGTTAAACACAAATATTTCTTTTTTGTAGAAATTAATAAATACATACATATAGATAATACACTCAGACTCGAGGCGGGAATCGAACTCACAACTCCCGGAGCAAAAGTCAGAGTCACTGCCTACTGCGCCAACGGGCCACTCAAGGTGTTGTAAGTTTATATACTGATTTCGTCATTTCTCTTTTAAAAGCACGACTCTTAGTTAAAAATAAAATGTACACGTATATATCGGCTTTAAAAAATACTTTTTCGTTTATTTTATATTTACAATTTTTTCTTTAAAAAAAAAACATTTGTAAAAGAAAAGCAAACCGCGGGCAAAAGCTATTTTTTTTTGTCGCCGTGTGAAGCCGGTACTGGTCGCTAGTTAAATATTCATCGAGATTCGCGCGTGTGTATTTTCACAAAAAATCGCGGTTCAATTTCATAAACGCTATATTTATGTGAAGACATTCCCCGACTTACGTATCGAATGGAAAATCTTTTTCGTGGCTCCGGATTTAATGGCGACTACTCTCGTATAGCGTCTAAGAGATCTATATTTTTACGTGAAACGAAACGCTTACGGAGAAATATGAAATTTGGCGCAAATATAGTTCATATAAAGGATAGTGTGCGAATGTAATATTTTTTATAAAATATGCGTTATTTATACGTTAAATTATTAAAACAAAACCTCACGCACACCAATTGCAAACGATTTACACACACATCTTTTCATCTTACTATAAGAGTATGTCAAAACGTAGTCATGATGACCGTATGTAATAGTCGTTTAATATAACAACGTCGTTGTTCAAAGAAATAAAATGTTGTATATAACTATTATATAAGCATATAGTACGTAAACCTAAGAATTTAGACCAGCCGGCGATTTTCCGATAAAAGTAGATTAAAGAAGTCTAAGGAATCAATTTTACGTGGAGAAAGTCGAGGGAAACAGCTAGTGATGTATAAAAATCACCAGTATTAAGAAGCATTCGCTAATCGCGAATTATAACAGCCGGTGCACATCTAAAAGTCCGTTGCCCATTTACCCATTATAATATTAAAAAAAAACTCATTAAAAAACAGTACATGTCGAATTAACTCTAATTTGTCGATATGTTTATTACACTATTGATATTTCCAGAGTAATCCATTTAAACGGTTCACGGCTGGCACCTGTTTAGAGGTTCCGTGGTGAAAAAAACATCATAATTGCCGTTTACCAGCACCGGTAATCATTGGCCACAATAACTGTCAGGTGAGCACTAAATATTGTTTGTTGAATGCTGGCCTTTTATGTTTTTTTTTATTTCGATCAACACCTTAGGCTAGGGTTGCCAGTAACGTTAAATTAATAATTGCAACAAAAAAATAATAAGTTAAACATAAAATATTTAGCACTAGACGACCCGACAGACATTGTCTTGTACGAATTTTGGTTTTTCTATTAGCCAATAAAAGAATGTCCTATATATATTTTCTATAAAATGTGACACTGGCCGAATGTTTTATGAAATAATAAATTTACATGGCACTACAGTCAGTCAACCTTGTCCTGATGCCGGAGCCAATCATAGGTCAAAGTGTTTGTACATTTTTGTCCTTGAAGACTACAAAGTACTACAAAACTTTGCAAAGCTGCACAAAGTCCCCGGCCATACTACGATCATTGAAATGATCATTCAAATGAAGCTATTTCTAGCTCCGGCATGAGAATCACGAACACAAAAATAAAAAGAATTATCCAATTTATCGAGTCGTTCGGTAGTTTTCCGCGAACATACATATCAGCGATCCATTTTTATTTTAAACCTTGTGATGACCCTATTGGTATAGCGGCCCACAAAATAATGCGCTGACCGAAAATATCAGCTGCCCAATCCACTTGACGACGATCTTATGTGAGAAAGAGGTACTGGTACCAGGACGCGCCGGCCCAATTTGGGTGCAGACCAAAAGGTATAATTATGTATAATGTATAATTTGCTTTCTTCGCTAAATAATTAGGGTTCCACACTAAAAAATAAAAACCTAAAATTTAACAAACGTGTAACAGCCAGTAGTTACTAAAAATCATAGACGCATTATTTTTATTCGTATGTATATTATCAATTTAATTGGATGTAAACAAATTGTTCTTAAATACATTTATTCTATAGGAGCATGGTCTTCTTCTTCATTTGTTTGTCTAATATCCTCTGGAAATACGCATGGCCAACTGCATACTGAAATTGCTCGCGCTGTGGAAAAATTAATTATGATAAAAACAAAATTTGACGAGAATTCTTCCAAACGAATTGACGAAGGGTTGTATGTATGGTCGACCAAGAAAGTGCTTTACCATTTTGGATGACAGCTACTAGTTAAAGAAAGTTTTGCTAAGGGTTATTGTTAGAAATTAACATAAGGCATAAAAAGCAGAAATAAGCCTTATAAATAATTGACGTGCAAGCGACATTCGACCAAACCAATTTACCAATTTCGCGTCGGCTATACATTTAAATAAAATTGAAGGGTCTAGTTGTAATGTCGAAATGATTAGAGTAATCCCTCTTATAACACGGTGCTCTTATATCGCATTTTATTTTACAATATATATATATATGATAAAAAATAAGAACGCTTTATACGCGTCGTCACATGTTGCCGCACGACAACGGACTGACGCAATAAAGGCTTTAAAGCACTGCCATATGTGGAGGAGGCGACTAGGTGGCCTCCGAAAATCCGTGTTGGAAGTGGGATATGTCCCTCTTCCAACAAATAATCTGAGAGCTGAGAGGCTTTTTGGGCATCTCACTGTGTATACATATTTATATTTATAAGGGTTTTTTTTTGTTTTTTATGTTTCAATTGTATATTGTAGGTATATTTATGCTACAGTGTTTTATCCCAAATAAAAATATTTTTTCTTCTTCCTCATAATAATATAAGCGCGTTGTACGAGAATAATCCTACAACGCCTTTTCCTATAATGCGGAAGAACTCTACCGTGTTATAGTGGGGATTACTGTATATTTTTACTAATGCCATATGACTATATGATACCAAGTTAAAACATTTTCGTTGGACCGTCTGTTTGTTCCGGCTGATCTCCGAAACGGCTGGACCGATTTGGACGCGACTTTCACTGGTAGATACCCGGTTTTACAAGGAATCACATGGGCTACTTTGTTATCCCAGTTTAGTACAAGAGTCCGCTTAGATTGCAGACAATGTGGGGTGGGCTAAGGTGATCGACTGACGTTTGACGGTCTATTATTGATATAAAATGTTATCTTTGCATCTGACTCCGATCGCGTGGACATCATTGTTTGGATAAGCTTTTATTGCTAAACTCTGTACAAAAAATCGAATAAAGCACCACCAGACGTTTGTGTGTGACATACAATCTCTCTCAATCAATCTCTCTCAAATCTACAATGACAAATAGTTTTTCCTTCCAAACTACGCAGTAATCTTATCATTAACCAATACAAAACCGAACACAAATGTCGTATTTTTTTCATAGAACTCAAAACAGTGCAGAAATGTTGTATGTACAGTTTTGCAATAACGCACCTTTCTTATTTTGATATAAATTTACCACAGAGGTTAAAGGCCTACCATTAAGTTTCTTATAAAATGTTTTGCTTGGAATAAAAACGTACTGGCTGAAAATACTGAATAAAACCGACTTGGTGAAAAAAAAAAGCAAATGGCACGCTTTCTATGCCATTGTAAAACCTTGATACTAGAAATTGATGTTTCTTTTATTCAATCACTACAAATATTTGCATTCTTAGAATGCATCTTATGCTCAAAACATAGTAGCAAGGGGTGGGAAGGGAATACAGAAAAGCTTAAAACCTTTAAGAATTAACGTGCCCCAAAAAAGAAAAGAAAAATAAAGGCCTGTCTACACTACTGTTGTGCGGATGAATCAAATCAAATAAATATACTTTTATTGTTTTTTTTGATTCGTTAGTAATCGATCTCGACTGCTAATATTTTGACCACTGCCTGTAGCCGGAAAATAATATTTAGAATATGTTTGACTATAGTTATAACACGTAGTCGTAGATGTAGATTGAATTGATCTATTGTTTTATTCTACTTATTGCTGCAATGAAATGTTATTGAGTAAGTATAAAATTACCAATGTTATGGCGTCTTGTTAACGCATCGAATTTAACTGATACTAAATTGCTGGTATTTTATGACAGAGTGGTATTATCACAAATTTATTTATTTTCATTCTTTTGCGAGTTTCGTCAGGCGTAAATAAGTTTTTGTTTCCTTTTGAGTTAAATTATAATATAGAGGTCGATGTAGTAAACTCTGCTATGATATTGGATTGTATTAAGGGTACCGGGCAAGCACAGCAATGAACTGGTTAATGAGCTTGTAAGATTTTTGTACAGGATTGCATGCGCAGTCCGATGGCACGCCTGTAACGCCTCTATGGACCTTCTGTTCCACCGTAGAAGATGTATTGAAAATTGATATTCGATTTTGCTCCGGTCTACTTGTGCAGGCATACCTGTGCAGGTAGGCCTCTCCGGTAGACCGTAACGTGGATGGCATAATCTTTACATTATTTTCATAATTGTTGTTTTAAGGCATGGAAGATTTTTTGTAAACAATATATGTACAAGTCACGTCAAGTGATGGTGTTGTTGTCGCGTTTCGTTCGGTTTGTGAGACTTCCCGGTGGCCTAAACTCGTCATTGAAGGCCGGCAACGCATCTGCTTGCCTCCTGGTCGTGCGGATGTCCATAGGTGTCAGTAGGCCCGCTGCCTGCTCGTTTGCCCCTTGTAACATGCAAAAAAACATTTGTTTGCTTGCATTGTTCGTGTTACCGGCGACCCCCCGAGTCGTGTTTCGCGAACCCCCCTAAGGGTTATTATTAGTCAGGTGAATTAAAATTCATTGACGCCTATTAATGGGAGCTTTTAAGTATTAAAGGGGTCGAATATATTGTATCGAAAACATTGTATGTATTGTGCAAACTAAAAGAGGTATATGAATTCGGACCTTGAAATTTCTCATCACCTCTATGTCCAATCCTTCATCACGGCGGAATCAGTTGCTATAAGAATAGGAATAATAATTGTATCTGCGAGATCATCCCTATCAACATAATGCAATATAATTCCCCACTTAAAAAAAAATGTTAAATTTAGCCTATAGCAAGCTATAGCACCTAGCATAGCAGGCTATAGCATATATAGCATATATACATATAGCAGGCTATAGCAGGCAAGGAATATTAAATTATATTAAGCAAATATTGTTAAATTTGTGTGGTAGATTGCAACATGGTTCCCATATCTCCGCCGCGTAGTGGGAAGGAGGAACTAACGTGGAGTTTTTGTCGGTTGCAGTCCGACATAACCCACCGTCGGCCTTTGTGGCGGATGGGTAGCCGTGCCGGGTTTCCCCACGTAAAAAAAAAGTTAAACGTAGCTTAGGCTATAGCAAATAGCAAGCAGGCTATAGCAGGCAAGTAATATTAAATTATAACAAGCAAATATTGTTAAATTTAACGTATTGCAGGCGCATTGGGAAACTGTAATGCCTGCTATGGGTATGTTATCCAATGATAAATAAATAAATATTTGATAACGTTTAATTATCTAAACAAGTGACTCAACGGTTTATCAACCGGCTAATTTTGTCGATGGTAATACGCAGAGCCCCAAAAAAGATACGCTATCGGAGACCCTAACTCGAATGATAACGTAACGTCGCATACCACTTGATAAATCAATGAAATTAATAAGCAAAGGGCCCGGCTTCAGATAAGCGTATCATTGGCAGGAATAAACGAAATTGCCTTGCGATGTATAATATATCCGCGAATAATGTGGGTAGACTGAAAGAAAATGCTTTTACAATCTTAAACAAGGTCCTAGTCCCAGGTTGTTACATTGTGGACTACCCCTAACCCTTGGCTTAACAAATACGTTTATAGCGTATCGGATACGGAACCCTTCTATATATGCGTGTCTTGATACGCTCATGATCATTAATGAAACTCGACAACAATAAATACCATCACTCGATGTGACAGCATTGCCGCCACATCAGGCCGATCTTTTGTAAGAAAGAGGTACTGATACCCGGACTCGCCGGCCCAATTCGGCTACAAGCATGGCGCTACCTCTAAGTAGAAAGACAGCAGTCACAGATACATAAAAATTGAAGGAAAGCCGAAACAGTTTTGCCGCTCCAGGCAATGAATATTGGCATGTGGCATAAAAAATCATTTATCCTACTAATTCCTGCGGATATTAAATGTAAGAGTTATTAACGAGCCTAGCAGTCTCTCATAATATCATATAAAACCGTATAAAAAGATAACTTAATAAAAGCCCCTTTATAGGCAAATTAACGGAAATTTTCTTTGTTATAAAGTTGAGTTTTCATAAGAAAATAATTGTCTTTGGGATTCGCGGCGGGGTGTTCAATATTTAACTTGGAGAAGCATAATAAGGCTGGTTTAAATTTGTTTAGTATAATTGTATTAAATACTTTGTGTATATAAAACCATCGTCAAACATTTTGTGCTAGCTGTGATCGCGATTTCGCCAGTATAAAAGTAGGTAAACAAATTAGACTTAATTTTAGCGTGATGGTGTATAGCCTTTCTCGATAAATGGGCTATCTAACACTGAAATAATTTTTAAAATCTGACCAGTAGTTCCTGAGATTATAGCATTCAAGAAAACAAACAAATTCTTCAGCTTTATATAATGGTATAGATAACAAGGGGCAAACGGGCAGGAGATGCACCTGATTTACTACCGTCGCCCATGGAAATCTGCAACACTAGAAACCTCGCAGATGCGTTGCCGGCTTGTGACTAATGAATATGCTCTTTTCTTGGAGGTCTTTTTCTTTTTTGGTGTTAACAAACAATCACCCGTCTGAGTTTGTAGCGGGCTCTTCTCAGTGCAGGGCGCGAGGTACCCTAGTAAACTTAGCTTTTAGTTCGTAAATTTTATCACGAAAGTACTAATTGATTAAAAATATATAGATACATATGACGTTCCTAAGTGGTTATTAAAGAAGTCCATATAAATTAATAATTTTGACTTTGTTTGTTTTGGTTTCCTATTCGATAGCTCCATGGTTAGGCGCTGACTAAAGTGTGGAAGAAGTGCAAATGAGGTGTATGGTCTGGAACCCTTATTAGGGCTATATTCTTAAAGCATGCTTTACGGAAATTTGAATGGAAAGTTTCGCGTAGGTCACTTAGAAACTATTCTCGTATCATATCCTAAATATTATTTTAAACGGTAATTAAAAATGCTTATGTTCTTATCTCGAGCTTCTGTTATCTGCTAACAAAAGTTCCGTCAAAATCAGTCCCTCTCTTTCGAAGAGTATGCGTATTACACTGCTGACGTTCCCTATGTCTGGCAAACTAGCTTTTACCGCAGACTTTGTCCGCATGTTTTGATACATTACACGTCTTTACACTATCTTTAATTTCTTAAGTGATCGCTTGAATATGTATTTTTAATCGAAATTGAAACTACATTAACTAAATGTCTGACTTCGACTTTCGTCTCCGTGATCTCATTAATTTTGTGAACTGCAGGTTTTTATTGTTGTGTGCGGAACCCTAATCATTTTTCTACAAATACAGCAAGCCTTGTTGTTCCCTGTAACATCTTCTATGTGTCAGTGAAAATCTCGTCAAAATCGCGCCAGCCGTTTTGGAGATAAATCCAGACAACAATGTTTTCATTTGTGTTTTTTAAAGGGATCATATAGTACTGCCATCGGTATGTAATCTAAGTTAGGTATGTTTTTATAATGCATGCTGGAGCCGGATATAGCTTCATTTGAATGGTCATTTCAATGATCATGTAGTGTGGCCCGGGACTTTGTATAGCTATGCAAAGTTATGCAGTACTTTGTAGTATTTAAGGACAAAAATGTACTAACACTTTAAGCTATGTCTGGCTCCGACATTAAAAACAGCTGGAATTATTTGACCAAAATTTCGTCCCCTCAATTTAGATTTATAGATAAAAAATTTGCCAATGGCAGAGGAGCCAGCATTGAGGAAAGAGACCGTTTGCCTAGATGATATAAAAAGAAAAATATCTGCAAGTTTTTAAAGTCACTGTTTACTGTATATTTTATTTTATTATGGCCGAACCGGGCATAGCTTAAAGTGTTTGTACATTTTTGTCCTTGAAGTCTACAAAGTTGTACAAAACTTTGTGCAGTTACTCAAGGTCCATGATCATTGAAATGATCATTCAAATGAAGCTATTTCTGGCTCCGGTATTAAGCACACATATTTGCAGGCGTTCCCTGAGTATAAGTTCGCGTACTCCGTCCACGATCACCATACCGGTGACGTGAAATCCCAGCACGAGTTCAGACACGGAGACGTAGTGCAGGGGGGTTACGAGCTGCTTGAACCTGACGGTCGGTACAGGAAGGTTGAATACAAGGCTGACGATCACACCGGGTATGAATTACTTCTTTTATTACTAGTGGAGTTCCTTAACCCGTAAAAATAGCTAAATCTAGGTACAAAAGGACAAGTTTGTAAGAGTTCTCCTTTTGAAAATATAAATTTACACTAATATACTATACTAATTTTGACTGATCTGTTGGCGCCTTCAAACTGACGGAAGGCAAGAGATGGTAGAAGAAGGACTGACATCTGTTAGGTAGTCAATTCATAGCCCTAAACGGCTGTCATATTGGCGTGCTGGCATAGGAGCTGTTTTCAAACTCCCTCCAATATATGCTACTTCTTTCGGTGTCGAAGCGAAACGTGCGTTGAGGCACATCGGAAAGTCAGTGTAGTGCTGTGCTTTGGTAGCGGATTCGGTGGTGTAGCTTTCGGGTTGCAGCATTGCACCGATTTTCCCTCGTATTCATTCGCGGATTAAAGCATATAGTTTAGTTTTTCATGAAAGAATAAAGTGTCGATGACTGTGTTATCTTTCCAGGTCCATATTTCTTATCGCCTATATTTGGAGACGCTGAAACTGGCAATTTTGTAGGGACATTGTGAGGGCCGAAATAATATAGGAAACTGGTTGTTTCCCGCGTCTTTGTCCACGTAAAATTGTGAGAGCCCTTAGACCTATTGCCCTTTATCTAGCCCTTTTCAAAGATTCATAATTATCGGATGTCTTAATAATTATAAACTACCTTTTTGTCAAAATGTCATCAATGTACGTTCCGTGGTTTTCGAGATTTCACACTAGGTAACCTTCCGCTTATATATATACCTATAGATAAGTATGCTGTTTTCTTGGAAACAATATATTTTACACTATCATCGTACGAGATAATACAAAAATCTAATAATGTTATGCTTCGCAGCCGCCACACTACCAGAAAGGTCGCAGATGCGTTGCCGGCCTTTGAACGATGTAATTCCGCGCCGCCATTAATCAGAACTAACCGAAGCTCGGTTAATTATTGGACAGAAGTTTATTTAATTTATTTTCACGTGGAATATGTTGGGGGACGTACCAGAATATCGACGTTACGCCCCGCCATTACAGCGGACGGGTCGCGGGTTCTAGGGTTGTCAAGTGAAAAAAAATTCAAAATATTGAAAAAAACTGGACTGGCTCGTTGGCGCATTTGGCAGTGACTCTGCCTTCCGTTCCGAGGGTTGTGAGTTCGATTCCCGCCTCGAGTCTGAGTGTATTATCTCTATATATGTGTTTATATATTTCAAAAAATTCCTAACCGGCGTCTGTTACATATAACACAGGCATTAAGTTTATCTTAGAAATAGACGTCCATGTACATTATTAAGAGTAACTTGCTACGTTATGCTGCGCATGGCCATATATCTTATAGTCAAGCGCATATGACCATCTATTTTAAAGTTATATGCGCATGACCATTAGATATATGGTCATGCGCAGCTCTTGTTACACTATTAACAGTTGTTACGTTACGCTGCATATGGCCATATATGTTATGGTCAAATGCGCATGACCACAAGATATAAAGTCATGCGCAGCTCGAAGATTCCTAAGTCCTCCAAAAGTGGTTTAAATATGTCTTTTTTTTTTAAATAATATTAGGAATATTTTTAGGTATGTCTAATATTACCTTTTTCCCCTCCTACTAAGCTTAAATTAAAAGCTTGTATTAGGAGTGGGTGCGTGACAGATAAAGGAACATCCACCCCCTGGGAGTAAAAATGTTCCTTTAAGAATTGTGTATCACCCTTTCACCGCTGACCTAATGGGGTTCTAATCTGTACATATCTTCGGCTAATTCGGGGGCACCCGACCCGAAAGTTGCGTATCACAGACACAACACCTGAGATAATACATGCAAATTACCCCCACCGCACTCGGGGCGGTGTCTAGAATGTTATTTGTGTGTTTTAAGTTGAGATGATTTATACACCAAGCATTATATGCGATACACACGGACGAAAAGTGTGGCCAACAAACTTTATAATATTTTTTTTTTGATAACAAAGAAATTACCCTACTGAGTTTGTCACGGACTCTTCTCAGTGCAGGGCGCGAGGAACCGTTGTAAACTTAGCTTTCAAGTCGTAAATTTTGTCAACAAATTATGAAATGATTAAAAAAACATATTAATATCAACATATGACGTTCATAAGAGCTTATAAAAAACTCTATATAGTTGAAAGATTTTGACTTTGACTTTTCTTAAAAAAAAACAGTTTTGAACTGTCAAAACTGGATTAAATTGAAATGGGACAACACGTGAAAATGCACCAGCTTACAAATAAAAAAAGAATCATCAAAATCGGTTCACCCAGTCGAGAGTTCTGAGGTAACAAACATAAAAGAAACACTCTTGTATTGGAAATCTCCTCGTTTTTTGAAATTGGTTGAAAAATAGCTTACCTAAATAGTCAATGCAGATTAGAAAACTCCACTCGGGAAGCTGTGTCCAACATAATCTTTGTGTGTTTTAAGTTATGATGATCTACACACCGAGCATTATTTGCGACACACACAGATGTACAATGTAGGCAGCATAATTTGAAAATAGCTAGCCTAAATGATACATGCAAATTATCCCCACCCCGCTCGGGGGGCTGTGTCTGACATGTTATTTGTGTGTTTTAAGTTACAATGATTTACACACTGAGCATTACGTGCGATACACACGGACGTAAAATGTGGCCACTCTACTTGAAAAAATTTCTCAGTGGGCTCAGGGAACTATCCGCGTACCTCAATTTAATCTAGTCCAGCCTTTGCACCGTCGAATAATAGGCGCTTTAATCCTGAACTTAAAAAGAGTACTTCTTTGAACTTCTATGCAATTGTATCAAAATTTGATAAACATTTGTGGTGTTTTATAACACGTAGGTATTTAAGATAGATGGTTTTTGTAAAGAATGTGCAGTACGCAGACAAGCCGTATAGGCTTAAGGGCGCGAAGAAGTTTAGTTTAAGTAAATTATTGTAAATCGATGATACTCATTTCTCAAAGGCCGGCAACGCATCTGCGATCCCTCTGGTGTTGCAGTTGTCCATGGGCGTCGGTAGTCACATATTGAACCACCAGGCACGGATACAATCTTCAAAAAAAGGTGGTGGGCACGGTCACTTAACTTTTGGCCGATTTTTGTCCAAATGCGAGTCGGCACATAAAATTGTTTACGATCGATATAGTGCATTCATTCAAAGGAAATGTCTATAAAATATAATGATGATTTTGATACATAGGTTTTTGTAAGTAAGGTATTGGATACAATATTATCAGGCTATCAATCTCAATAGAAAGAGAAGGTGTGACTCCAAAAGACCATTTGGGTGGTTGGCGCCCATCGTACCCGTAACGGTGGATATGCGCCTGTGATACCCCAAATACTGGACAATAGGTATATCCTAGGTGTACGTAGATTATTTCCTTAAAAAAAAATAGTGTAACTTATCAATGTAAATACAATGTCTACTTTATATTTTTAAGTTACTTACTGGAGTGACTCAGCAACTCAAAATGAGGATTTTGTCCGTATTCATTACTGTGATTCTTGCGGCGTTTATATACGCTTATGTCAGTGCCTATCGTCTATGGATAACTGCAATAAAAGCTTTAAGAATGTTTTGCCGGACTTTGAGAAATTAGTACACTATTTAAAATTTAGAATCATGTTTTAATAGAGGTTAAAGTTTTATATTAAATTCATTTTACAGGGAGAAATTACTATTGTTTCAATACTATATCAAGTCCATGCTTTAACGGAATGATATTGGCTTCATTAATAAATTAATAACTGCGGATTAATATCGATATACGTATCACATCTATTATCTGGCAGTTAAATTAATTAGGTGTAGACTGTGGTTGGTGAGCAATTAATAATAATTAGCAATCACTCTAATCTAATAAACTGTTGATTGGATTCTGCTATTAGTGAAATTTCACACGAATTATATCGCGTGATAATGAACCAACGTTATTATAGACACAGTGGTTATAATATTTTTTTTTAAAAGCCTCCATCTAGCTCTTTTCTTGCCCTCTCCAGTGATGATCTCTCTTTCTCCAGACGATACTCTCGTGAGTTCAGTGAATGAGCGTTCAAATATAATGCAAAGTAATAATTATATAGAGTATAATATAAAGAAATGTATAAAAGTATCAACAGGTAGTAGAATGTCTAACAGAAGGACCTCTCAATTTATTGCGGTTTAATTTCCGACTATCTCTGGAGCGAATAAATAACGTCGCCATCTTTGTAAGCGATAAGTGTAAGCTATCTTCTGTTACGTATACATTCATTTAAAGTGTCTGTCCGTGATTTTAATAACCACCTCCTATTTTTTGATACGAGAAGAGGTGCTAAAAATAATATATCCGAGTTTTTGGATATTAACAATTGTTTGATATTTAAATTAATTTTACCAACTTAAACTATTTAGAACAGTTAAAATGCAGCAGACAAAGAATTATTGCGTTTGAAAATGAGCTACATCGCCTTTTGAGAGCTTATTTTAATTAGGTCTAGTTCTCGGTACTTAATGAGGACCTTCAAAACGAGTAAATACGTTCTGCAGCTTTGTGTCAGTTTGACAAGTCTTTGTCGTCGAGTTTTAATAGGAGATTGCAATGACTTCACTTTACGGACAGACGTCCCCTACAATTCAATATCTGTCTACGATTTCTATATAACTGCGTTCTTTTCAGTTTATAATTAATTATTAGTTACCCATTTAATTATTACTTTATTATTCAATTCAATACGTATTTTATACCTATACGTTTTTATAATGTTACAACAACTGATATCTACCTACACAATCTCACACTGATATATACAAAACAATACACGTATAAACACATTACATATGCAACACATATATTACATACACTACTAACACATTGAATGCCTTCACGCTAGATCAATTTTTAGACATAAACCTCACATTTTTAATTTTCGAATGTCTATAATTCTTTAATAACCTATTTTATAAAGGGGGCTCTGTTACCTAAGATACAAGTAATTACTTAGTTTAGGGACAGGTGGACCACCTACCTGCGATAATACTTTTTTGTACCAGTTATGAAATATAGACGTAAGCTGCTTTTGTAGTAGTGATGTAAGTTTGTTCCAATAAAGATTTATTATTGTTATGTTACCTGTAAAATGCTAGCCTAAAGGAAAACTAAGTAAACTAACTAATTAAACTAAGATATAGCAAGAGTATTAGGTATATGGAACATGTTCATACTATTATTTAAAAGATATATTTTTATTAAAATTTATATTTATCTCTTTGAACACTCGAGTTTACTTAAGTAATTTCAATTAAAATTAATAAAAGAAAACATTTTATTGAAGAGACATTGCTGGCGCGTTTTCCCGCGGGAACAATAAAACATTCTCGATATTAAAAATGTCACTGCGAACAAACAACAAATAATAAAATCCTTCATTTCTTTGCCTTCTTCTTTGTATATGTAATTTAATTCGCAAAACAAGCAGTTATGTTATTGACCGGTTATTGCTGCTGTTCTAAGTGCACTGTATAAATACAATTAGTATTTTGAATTGCTGTCGTAGAAGCTTTCGTGAAAGTATACTAAACAAGAAGACTATCCTTATGGAAAGATATGTATTATACGATATATAAAATATTTCACTTTCAAAAGATCCTTTCATCTTTTAGTATACGTATTAGGCGTATCATAGGTATATATTGAATTGGACCAGAATGAAGATATTTAAATCGCAGTAATGAAAGAATGAACAAATAATCCAATAAACACAATATTAGAATTCTTTTGTGCTTTGATAATATTACACGCGAGGACAAAGCCTTAGAAATTAGTAGAAATATAACTATGGAGTCCATCATCAGATCAACTTCGTGTCATTATAATATTGTATTGTCACGCGATATACATATGTGTGCAAAAGTTAAGTTCAGCTCAATAGGACACCGGGAAGTGGGTCTAATTTAGCTTGACAGTTTTTATTACCGACAACCGGTGAAACTAATAAAAGCTTGTAAAACGTAATTCCCCGCGTAGACTGCTACGTCGTAGCAATGCTACATCCGTAGGTGGCTACGCTATACCAGTATCAGCAACTTTTATTAGCTCTTTTGATTCGTCAAATATTTTACCATTGATTCGGAAAAGTCGAGCCTCGAGAATAATCACAAATGAACTCGTTGGCTACTCTACTACCAGTTCTTACAAAAATGAGTTTAATACACGTCCATGTTAACGATAAAGTACGAAACTGGAGCGACTCAATTCCAAGCAGTTTTATCTTTAACGTAGTCTTCGACCGTATGGAGCGCCTTACGAATAAGCATGTTTTTAACAAATCGTTTAAATTTATCA
>JANCMC010050420.1:15576054-15592865 GCA_024363005.1 Charaxes varanes | reverse complement strand
TATATTCCTCATCCACACCGAGCATTAATTAAAAGTTGTTTTTCCACAATAATTGTATTCAACGCATTAATTTTAGCGTTCCGGGTGTGGGATTCGTTCCCGCTCGCGTTTTGCTCCCGCTTTCAATTCTGAGACAAATTAGCAATTGAGCAGCTCTGCAGGAAATTAACATTTTCATGAAAAGCGCTACGATTTGACCGTTTCTTGATACTGATCTTTATTACGTATGTTATAGATTACAATTTACTACGATATCACTTTGGAACTGATGTAGTTGCTATTTCGTTGTTTCATACATTTAATTTTCAAGTTAGATTTGTATAGTTATTTTAGGTCTCGAAGCAGTATATTTCGATATAATACCCTGGTTTACAGAGACTGGTTTTAAAGCTGGTGCAGAAGCCGGCAATGCCATTTCAGCAATGGTGCTGTTAGCGACGCCCATATTTTTATTTGTAGAAGATAATAATAACAATTTGTTGCTGTTCCATGAGTTCTTATTGATGACACAATAAAAAGCGATCTTTTTAATAAGGCAAAAACTGTTTGGTCATGTTCTTTTATTATAAAACCATGGTAAAGTATTTCACAAGTTTAAATGGAAAATTTAACAGAACTCAACATCAATACTTACGTCTAAACGTCCTTATTTATATCTACACATTACTATTTATGTCTGTATGTCACAAATTATTCAAGCAGATTAGTCGGGCCGAATGGAATTTAAATTGGACGAATATTTGTCAGGGCAATTCATATTTTAGACAGGGACATTTCAGTAACATCACCTTCCTAACATTCACTTTTATTCTACGTTTAAAAAGATAATATTTAGAAATAGAACTAATTTCTTTATTTTACGGCGATGAAACGTATATTTTTTTTAAATCATTAAAATACGTCGAAAAAAGGTGACCGTCTAGAGAACCTGCTACCAGGGTCTTCTAGCACAACCAAACTATCGTAGAGCGGATAGGCGTGGCGACTATAGGACTTATTAACCGACTTCAAAAAAATGGATTTTGACGATTCTTTTCTCTTTCTTTTTTTGGCAGATCATACTTCAGAGGTGGTGCCTTATATTTTTTTTAAATCAACAAAATCCTAAAAAACCATAGTCATGTACAGATATGGCCTACCTATAGCGTATATAGACAAAATACATCTATTTTCCACTAAAAATTTAAAAATAAAGTGGTTTAAATAAAAAGAAAACTTCAAATCGTATGAATTTCGTCTATTAAATCGTATGAAATAAGAGAGGATATGAGACCGGTAAAGCGGACCCTGGGCATGTACCGGGACAACGCTAAGAAGAAGAAGAAATCGTATGAAATAACTAATTATTTTGCAATTCTTAGTTGCCTGGTGTTTTTGAAGGCGGTTTTCTTTTTATTTAAAAATACTTTATTTAAAGAGAAGTACATCGTAGATTGTGGGATTATCAGCCTTGCTACTGAGCCTCGAAGAATCTCATCATTACTGTTTATAAGATGCTTTCATAAGCGTTTTTAGTTTTTTTTCTTTAAGACATATAAAACAGTCACTTAAAACGACGTATTACAATTTCATTGATTCAGGCGTATCATGTAATACTACAATTACTTGTGGTATCGATTTCAAACAAGATTGCACTTCTCTACGCGGAGGCAGTTATTTCCTTTGGTATTTATTTAACGGCTGGTACGGTACTGTAAAACGTTTTTTTCCTGCAAATGGCCAATAGCAGGAGAATTTATTTTTATTTCTGCCTTAACGGCACCTTCTGTATCTGCATAATCTATTTTCAATAAAACTTATTAAAAACTGAATTTATAACTTTTAATTAAATTTACAGAGAAGTAGACCCAAAACATTCATCGTTAACTTAAAAAATTAATAAATGTTACAAACATCCACCTAATTCCTTCAGAGAAATGAAAATTTACGATATAGTAAATTGTTTAATCTAAAACTAAGTCCTCGGCTAATTCGGGAACAATTACAGCGCTCCTAGTTTTCTTATTAAATTGAACTTGTATGAATGATTCGAGTCTGGAATTTTCTGATTATGAAACTTTCTCCATTCAATTGAATTTACATTTAGTTGGCGCTCTGTTTTGTTCTCATATGGTACCAATTCTAATTGCGTGCCTTCGTTATGTACTTGTTTATTGGTATTTATATCATCGAAGAGTTCCGGAGAGTTCCCGAAGGCCTAAATTTCTCTTTAAAGACCGGCAACGCTTCTGTGAGCCTTCTGGTTGTGCGGATGTCCATGGGCGTTTGCCTAAGCGACTACTTTTTTACTCATTTGAGCGAAATTGATTAAAAAACATAAAGCTTGCGAGTTGTACCGAAAATTGCTGTTAGGCCTACATAAAACGAGAGACATATAAAAATTCTTATTACAATCTTTACATCTAATTTCGTCTGCGATTCGAGCGTATTAAATAAAAAAATATGATGTCGTCTGATGTCGAGGCGAAGCTGAAGGGACAGATTCAGTTATTTCGCTCCAAATGAGGGCATACATTATGAGAGGAAAACAAAATAGAGTGGCTCGGATATGAGTTATTACCGCTGATGAAAGATTTAATAAGACATAATGTTACTCGTGTATTAGTATGTGATGGTTTTTCTTAATAGCTTTTTTAAGACCCTCTCAAAAATAAGCCACAAAGTAAATAAATTCTTTATAGTTTTGCAAAGTTTATACTTACTGTTCTTCACTTTTTTATTGTATTAGTAACTAGCGGACTCGGCAGACGTTGTTCTGTCCGAACGTTGGCTTAATTTTTATACTAAATTATAGCGCCATCTATTGGTCGCTTCCGCTACCGAGCGCTCCCCGCCGGTACACTCTGCCCCCCTATTTTAAACCTATTATATCTTTTAAGATACTCATTTTAATCATATGCTGTAAAGTGCAATTTTGATATGCATAAAATAATAGAAAAATTGGGTTTTTATCCACCTTATTTCATAGTCATACTAAAAAGGGGTCAAAATCAATACATATGTGAAGAAAACTATTTCATTATGGTATCGTATTTGGGCCGCTTGAGACATTTGACAAGTGCGAGACAGAAATTTAAAGTAAAAGGAATGTCAGGATTTTTCGGTGGTAAATTGGTAAATGGCGACGACCTCTTCATGAAGGTCAAACGGAATGTGATAATGCCCGGTTCCAGCTACTGCACGACATTAAAACCCGATCATTTGGGATTCTACAATGTCATAAATGTGGACGACGGATCCTCTCTCAGATTGGTCGTTTTAGCCATGAGCGTAGGTACGGTCGCAATGCTGCTTCGAGTCATCTGACGTAGATGCGAAGGCCATTATATGTTATGGTGTGGGGAGGTATTAGCGTTACAGGAAGAACTGAGCTGGTAATCCTTAATAAAGGCACAGTAACAGCTCAACAGTACGTCAAGGAGGTTATAAGACTCCATGTGGTGCCACTAGCACAGCGAGTGGGTGCAGGAATTCATAAGCGTCAGAATGTTAGTATAGTATTAAGTTGATTAAATACAATGTTAAAGTGCTTATGCCTAACAAGTGGTTGGGATAGATAGACTAACATTTGTCTAGACCGATATTAAGCCCTGAATCAAATACGTTTAGGAACGTAAAATTTAATGTGCTTTAAAGTTTTACTAGCGGCCATTATGTTTTAGATGAAATCTGCCATTGTAGATGTCTGTTACTATTTCACCAAACAAAAAAGTAATAAAGCCTTATTATGAAAAATGGCTCAATATTTTAATTTATACAATAAAATATAATTTAAGCACATATAGACTTAGTTTGGACATACGGTTTACAGCTTTGTGTTTCTGAGGAAAAGTCCACAATTGAACAGTTTTCTAGGAATTTACTGCCTCACACTGCAATCAATTACCATCTGCGGAATTTCTGAATTCAATGACCTAATAATCTCCACCTGTCATCTTTTAGTCAAATAAAAATTTTGAATTTCTCAAAAGTCGGCAATTCATCTGCGAGGCTTCTGCTAGTTCAGTTGTCTATACAGACAATAAATATTACTGTAGTTGAGAAATACAAACAGTGAAATCCTCAAACACAATTCGGGCCAGTATCCATTCGTATGTACACATCTCTGGATGCCTTCCGCATACCTTTCCACCGACCCTACTTCGCTCAGTCAAGCGTCTGATCGAATCACGCTAACCCAATTGTAGGTATGCTAACGTGATTATTTGTTACGTAGTCAGCTCAGCTACTCACAGTTCTGAATTTCTCATACACATATCACTAAAATATCACATAGTAACTAGCAGTATCATAACATACTAATTCTTTAAGGCTAGTCTTCAGAAAGAATTCCTAGCGTTGTCCCGGTCTAATACCAGGGTCCGCTTGAATTGCAGGGGATGAGGCTGTGGGATGTATAACCGACTGCTGTCTGACATCCTCGAAACCCCCATAATATTTACAAATTCACGACTAATATTACTCAGTGGCATTAATTTGGACCCACTGTTTCACGAAACACAGAAGCGTTCAACTCAAATATCGGCGAAAGCTTTAAAAGCTTGTTTTAGAATTGGTCCCGACGTGACTGTAAGGTAGTGGTGAATCTTTTGCCTCGAAAGCGGATGAAGTCTCGAGTTACAGCTAGTTATACATAATGGGAAATAGTAGCTGTTGCAAGTTCTGTAAATGAAACAAGACACATCTACAAAGAGCTCTGTTGAAGGCCTACTCAAGAATCCTTCATTCATTAATGACCTGTTTTTGTTACACGTAGGTTAAATATATCTAAAATGGACATTATTTAAGTGAAAACCGGGCAGGGACTTGAGAAAGTAACAATAACCAGAGTCCAAATAGAAGGCTTGATACAAAATTAAACTACATTTGGATTGGAGGAATTTTTTGCCAATATTGGAGATATTGGCAAAAAATTGCTTTTAGGGATCTGCTAATATATTCAATGGGATCCCCTTACATATGTATATATTTATGTACAGTATGAAAGACATACTTGTATAAAACGTCATACCACAATTGACACCTTCAGTGCATTCTCTTATCAAATGGCTATAAGAGATGTCTACATATTCAGGAAAATGTTTAGCTGAGTAAAATATAGTTATAATGTTAATGTATTGCAAAATACTAATTCAATAGTTACCATTTATGACTAACTGATGCGACAGACTTTAGGCTTGTCTCTTCTATTGGCCAATCTTTTTTTTCACAAAACTTGACACTGGCCATATGATTTCTGAATAATAATTTCACATGGCACATCAATCAAAAGGTCTAGTACAATTGTCATTTTTTTTTTGAAGTATTCTGAAGTATCCAACAAATCGCGAATTCTTAGTATTTTAAAATAATGTTTCGGTAAAGAGCGCCTTAAACCTACACCTGGGTTACAAGTCCTGGGCGCTGCTATGGTTCTTTCCTCTACAACGCGATGGATCTGGCACCCGCACGGTGAATCCAGGGAATGTTAAGAAATTACTCTCTCAATCTTACGATTTTTCCTTTTTTTTTTATTAGATCGTAAGTTCTTAGTATTTTAAAATAATTTTTCGATATTTCCTTTTAACCCTCCCCTGAAATAAGGGTAATGAACCAAAAATACAGAATTTTATCGATCCAGTCATGTTTGAGTTTAAGCGCAACTAACGAACAACAGTAGATTTAAAAAAAAGAATGTGACTGTGTGATAACACGGTAATATAGAAGTGGCAAGTAACACTAGGAATTTATCGCATTTGCGTCAATATAGCAGAGAAAACTGATTATTTGGCATAGTGTACTGAATGTGACAAAGGGGTTTTTGTTCCTGAAAGCTTTTTTAAAAGCAATAAACTAAATCTTTTGTGTTGAGGAAATGAGGCGATCAGACACATTATAAAGTATAATTTATTTATTTTTGCTAATGAATCACTAAGTAACGATTATCGTAAAGATTAATTTATTCCACAGAACTGGTTTTGGAATTGTTTTATAAATATTCAACAGTGTCAAGCGTGTACCATATTCTACATCTTGAGATTTTGGTATACGTGTATTTTAGGAGGACGAGTCCCGAATTTTAAGTATTTTGACACCATAACTAGCAGATTAAAATTTGCTTTGCCAAATGTGGTATGATGCTACTAGTGCGGACTTAGATGTCCTTTTGGTAATTATGCAGTTTGGTTACTTTTCCTACTACACCTTTCTAACAAAGAATTAATTAATAATAACCTCATACAAGTCCCCGGAAACTCGATAATTTCTACAATTTCATGACAAATATAAAAATAAAATAAAAGATCATTAATTGCTACCATAACTGTTACAATAACCAGCGCAAATATGGAAAGAAATAAAGGTTAACATTAAAGTAACAACTAAAGCAAAAGGCCGCAAGCTCAGCTTAGTGCTGCTTCCAGGTATGAAAGCATCGCTGATTTTCAGCAAGCTCCTCCATTCGTCGCCGGTGGCAAAGAAACACACAGGTTACAACTATTTCATACAACTAAGGTCTAACAAAATTTGTGTGAAGGTTTTTTCATTGGTAGAAAAGAATAAAAGAAATAAATAATACTAACAGTATCTAATATAAGCAATAAAAAAATATATATCACTCAGTGATATTAATCGGGACTCAGTTCTACGTACCTTCCGAAATTCGACTGAAGTCGGATATTTGATAACTGGTGTTAGAACGGGTCATTCATGTATCACCGCGGTAAAAACTGTTTCACCTAGCTAACGATCCAAATGCCGACCATTAATTAATTTACGGCCTCTATTTGACTTCATTTATGACGGTGAAAGTACGCTACCAGATTAGTCCACACAATTCCTCGGTGTACTTCCCCGTGGTTTAGGGAACCTACACCTATCGGCAAAGCTAAAGGATCTAGCTGCTCTAGACCTGGGAAGTCGAAAATTCGGGCTACTCTAAGTTGAATATGGTCAAAGGAAAATAAATATATAATAATATATATTGGATATATTGGATCCGTTACAGAGGACGTCCTAATCAAGGGTGACAGTAGAACTCAGTGTGTGGCCAAATAGGATACTGCAGGAAGTGCAGGTGCCTACATATTAAATAGTAAACGATAAATTAGCTTTTAAGTCAATTCATTATTATAATTGATTTCAGCAGCGAATCCAGCCATACAGCATAACCGGCACAAAAAATTCTACCCAAAACGATGGCGTATCTTTTTGTATTGAGTATGATTTATGTACCCCTCTGTTGGAAGATCCGGGAGTCAATAGCGTTTTTATTAGCTCTAACAATATTATGACATTTGTCAATGTCTTTTCTTATGCCGGAGCCAGACTTAGCTTTATTTGAAGTACCATTTCAATGTTCATGTAGTGTGGCCGTGGACTTGTGTAACTGCGAAAAATTTTGTAGTTCTTTGTAGACTTCAAGGACAAACATGTACAAACACTTTGAGCTATGTCTGGCTCCGGCATAATAGATCCCGTGCGAGAAAAACGCTGCGACATATGTAATATGATAATAGGCGAGACGAGGAATTTTGAAAAATTGGGTGAATTCTTACTAATTTTATTTTTGAGTTCAATGATCTCTGTTTTAGTAACTTTTATTTTATTTATTTAAGGATCCAGAGTCGACAGCTCTTCAGACGGTCCCGTTCCAAAATTCAGTAACACGAAAAGCAACCCTTGTGGCTTGTATGATATCCTCATTACAGCGGCCATTGTAACAGTATTAATATCCTTTTTATGATCACGCCGGCAGATAAATGTACTTTATTTTAAAGAAAACCACTAGGATTTTTAATTTGAATATACTTCATTAACTTTGTTATTATGTTATTTGTTTCTTCTTTCCTTATACCATACATATTGTCTTTTTGTTTGTGTAAAATGGTGTAATATTTGAATAAAGTGGTTTGAATTTATAGCGAGACTTTATAACGATATTTGAAAACCTTTGAAATAAAAGGCACAAGTACATAGATAATACTAAGTTAATATTTATAAAGATACTGATATTGAAATTTAACTTGAATTTTCGCAGACGCTACGACCCCAACAGATGTAAGATTCCGACCCCTCAATATTGTGATCATATTTATGCGTCTGGCAACACTATATAATGCTAATATCCAAGGAGTTACACCCATAACCATCGAGTAACCGACCATGGGAAAAATCATGATAAAACAAGAGTTTGTAAAATCAAGAAAGCCTGCTTTTTATTTCTAACTAGTGGTTATCCACGACTTCGTCAGGTTTACAATTTTAGCGTGATGATGGGCTATCTAACACTGAAAAGAATTTTTCAAATAGGACCAGTAGTTTCTGAGATTAGCGCGTTCAAGTAGACAAACAAACAAGCTCTCCAGCTGTATAGGTTGGTATAGATATAGATTTTTATGGAACTAGCATATCTGCCAGTTCCTGCAAGTTTAACTAATTTTATATGAAACTAGCTGATTCCTGCAAGTTCTTCCGCGTAAAACTGCGAGACCCCCAAGTTCTCACTTAATCTGGCACTATCTAAAAACGCTTCCTTAGTGGATGTCTACTAATTATAAACTACTTCCTTGCTAAATTTCATCATTTGACGTCCCGAGGTCTTCGAGATTTCTTGAGAGGTGACCTTTCGGTAGATAACGTACAAAACAACATTCAAGGTTTAACACAATAAGAAGTAAAACCTTTCAAATTTTTAAAAAATCATTGGATTCCATGCACACCAAGTTGCGGCTAACAGCTACGGTTATGTGACTGAACACAAACACATATATGCATGAAAAACTAAACGACTTTGCTATAATCCGCGAATGAAAAGCAAATAGCAAAGTAGTTTAGTTTTTGATGCATGTCATGGATTTCCGCAAAGTAACGCCTGATTCTATCAGTTATACAAACATATATATGTAAAAAAGATTCCACTGGATTTTGCCTTGGTAGGCATATTTTTACTCTTTCGCAGCGTTCTGTTAATAATGCGAAGTGCAGACGGAGAAAAATCTGCTTAAGTGAGTTGAGATAAATAATGTCTCAGACAATTTGTTTGTAAAAAGTGGACACGTTTACGTGATAAGTCTTTGACACTGTTAAAAGACGGTTTTATATTTTTTTTTTCTGTACATTAACTACTTAAAATACTCTTCCTCTAAATATTCTCAGCATCCTCAACCGTAAAAAATTAATTAGATAATAATATGTACTTATATTATTATCTAATTAAGTGTTTACGGTTCCACAAATGTTGCTTCCAAAAATGAAAACTATTTGATTGTGAAAACGGATTAAGACGTAACCAGTCTATATGCGAAATTTGGGAACTGATTCCGAACGCATTTGTTTTTTTATGACATAACCATCAAGCCGTGGTTAACTTCCGAAGTCATAGTGTATCTCTATCCCCATGTAATCCCTACTTGGCATTATTGATGTTTTACTTTGTATAACTTATTGTCATGTATCGTCGTCAACCAAGAAAGTGCTTTAACCTTTTAGATGACAACTCCTACTTAAAGAGAAAATTTGCTAAGGGTTATTGTTAGACATTAACGTAATGGATAACAAGCAAAAATGAGCCTTGTAACTAATTGACGTGCAAGCGACATTTGATTTTAGCGTGGCAAACCAATTTCTTGGTCGATTATACTTGCAACGCTGTAGGATAACCGATAAATGAATATTCAAATACATTTTTTGTCAAATATTCTTCTAATACATATGTATAATTCAATTTTATCAGTTCCAAAAGTGCTCGTTAATGAAAAACAAGTTGAGCATGAAAACGGATTTAGACGTAACCCGTTGCGATGTGAAAATTTCCGAGCGGCCAAATCACTCGCTCGTCACCCCGTCCGCGCCCGAACCGTTCCAATCGTAATTTAATTAAATGGATATAGACAAAGCTATTTTTCGCTGTGACGGTCAACGGCACACATAATCTGATTATTTTGATTGGTCCGCCGTTTGAAATAAAACTCTTTTATCCGAATTATAGAACTTCAATTAACATATCTCTTATAGGGCTATCAAAAATGTTAAATAATATTACTTTCTTTTGTCTGTAAGGATATCTGTCTAGATGATCACACCAAGTGATAAATCCCCATTAAAATCGATCTTACACCAAAGCTAAAATGACCAGCAACAGGACCGGTTGGAAGAAATTCACTAAATTAAGGCTATAATCACACCAGGACCGCAGTATTGATGTAATGACCGCAGAGAGAGACAGAGAGAGTAAAGAAATCTATATGTCTTTTTTTCTTTTTATTTTACAAGGGGGCAGACGAGCAGGCAGCAGGCACCGAAGTGCCTACCGGCGCCCATGGACATCTGCACGTCCAGAAGGCCAGCAGATGCGCTGCCGGCCCTTAATGACGAGTGATTTTCGAATTTAAGTCTGAAATAAATCTCTTTAAAAAATCATACGAGCAATGTTTTCCTTTCTCAATTGTTTAGTGACTTGATCATAATGATAGTATCGTTTATTTATTTTATTTATTTATTTCAGAAGTCATCAGTTAATTATACGTCAAATGTAACATTGATGCTAGGGTTTTTCGCAACTTAGTGGCTAAATGTTGCTAGCACGAATAAAATGAGAACTTGCACGTATCGAGTCCTCGACGTTAGGGCCATGAAAGCCGTCTAAAATGCAAGCACGAACTTTTCCGTTTCGAACTTGACAGTAAGTGAAGCTATCGAGAATATTCGTGTTAGACCCTAAGAAATCTTTAGATTTGCCCATATGCTCATGTACAGCTATGTATAATTTTTTTAAATTCTTAGTGCAACAACGACTTTTGCGATTTAATAACATTAAATGTCATAATTAACAAAATACATCCTTACTTTGTTATGACTGTGCTTTGACATCATCTTATAGTAAAATGTATACATGTGTTTGTAAATCGTTTAGCATTGGTGCGCGTGCGGTTTTAGTTTAATAATTTATTACATTTAGAACGCATATTTTATAAAAATATAAGAATCCGTACATCCTCCTCTATATAAACTATGATTGTGTCAAATTTCATTCTCCTCCGTTCGCGCAATAATCTTAAAGTGGTACCGAAACTTTTCGTTTCACGCATTAATATATAGTCAAATAGGAACTCTTTTTATTTTAACCAATGACTTATTAAATTAAAATACAATTGACACTGTTATTGTACAATTTAGGGGCGTTGTTATTACATTGCAAACTAGACACGAAAATATTCATTCGCGTTTTAACGAGCCAACTTGGGCTGTTCGCGTTACGTTTTGAGCATCGAAGTTTAGTACAACTTTTCTCCAAGCTTCATTCTCGGTCTCCCCTTGATGTATGACCGCGTTTGTTATTTCTATTCGAAGTCTGGTATAACAGGTATTGTTAGAAGTTTTTATGGTTAATTACAGTCATAAATAAATTACACGCGATTGTAGTGTTAATCATTTCTTAATTTATATATTAATACGTGAAGCGAATTATCAATCTGTATAATATAATTTATTATTCAAACTGTGAGTGGTGTGGACGTTTATCATTGGTGCACACACCTAACTGGAAAGAATGTTATGTGAGTGCGCTGTTGGTGTTCCTTGTCAATTAAAAAAAAAAAGCGAAAGCATTCAGTACTATTTTATAAAAATTACACGGACAGTGGTGTATGTAATTTTACACAATATTAGTTTATATAGAGAGATGGTGTGCGAATGCTAATATTTTTATAAAATATGCATTATTAATACGATACAATAAATTGTCAAAGTAATACGAGGATAAAAAATTCAAGATTGTTGTCGCTTGACCGACTGTACCAATTTTGATATTGTAATGTACTCCTCTCAAGAGCTCATTTGTATACACACGTACAGAAGAGTTATACAGTATTAGCTATGCCAGCGACTTCGTCCGCATAACATTAAGTAAAACAAATTAATTCAATTTTAGCGTGATAATATATAGCCTATAGCCTTTCTTGATAAATGGACTATCTAACACTGAAAGAATTTTTCAAATAGGGCCAGAGGTTCCTAAAATTAACACGTTCAAGCAAACAAATAAATAAACTCTTCAGCTCTGTATATTAGTATAGAATTAACACTACTTTGTCTTTAACGCCGTAATTGATATCTTATGAAGTTGTTTAAATTGCTAGTAAAAACTTACTCAACAATATATTAACATAAGCTGGGATGCTATTATGGAGATGCATTGAAGGTTGTGGATTTTTACGGCTATTGACTTACAGTGCGGTGGATTTTATTTACACCTGCTTTGTTGGCGTCCTTGCAAGGCCGTGGGCTGAACGCGTAGGATCGCATTATTACATTGCACCTCTGTGCACGCCGCGACGAAACGGGATTTTTGATCACCAGTCGAACTTGACCTTAACTGGTTTATAATTAATTCCTAGACGAACACAAGCCGTATACTGGTTTAGAGTTAAAAGCTCATATTATATCGCTTTATCTTTGATTTATCTATTTACACAGAGGTTACACCTTTTTTTCTTTTAATTTTACGTAATTTTATAGGACTTTTTTAATTTTTTTCTTTATTATAGTTTTGCTCTCTGAGTAGATGATAAACCTGCCTTTTCTATCCGACACTTGATTACAATCACGAGAGAGTATTTTGTAATTGTTATCAAGGCTCTTCTATAAGAGACAATTTTAAAAGTTATACAGTGATATTTTTTTCTTTAAGCTTTTATATTGATATATATATATAAATATATAGGCTTAATAATGAGCAAGGGGGTTTTTAAATGTAGTTTAGTTTTTATTAAGTCAATTACAATTTCCTAGTAACAAATAGCCATCTGCACCTGTTTAAGGCACGAGCGTTTGTAGTCAAAAGCAGGTTTAGAAATCGTCAGTCAAAACTAGTTCTCACCGGTTAACAACGTTGGTTGTGATATACTTATACACGAAATAGTGCACGGCTGGGATGGGGACAGGCTACTTCAGCATTATCACAACCAGTTTATTTATGAAGCCGATGAAGTTGACAACGCTATGTCCGGAGCTCTTGCCAAGTTATGATTGTAAGAGGAACATTGCTTTAGACTTTAGACTGGGCAACGCAAGTAGCGCGCTCGCGAACCATACGGTGAATAAGGCAGCCCGGGCGACGCTGCGGCTCAGCCTTAAGGATTAGCTCATTGATAGTAATTAGTCTTTCGTCATAAAGATTTACTAACCTTTGACACGTTTTTGTATTCATATTGAAATATAAATTACAAATGATGTTCCTTGAAGATAATATACTGGCTTAATTATTTATTTGAAATGACAAATTAAGCCAAAAAAATATTCATGACAAGCATATAATATGGTTATATTCATTGAATATATCTTCTCCCAAGAGGGAGGAGAAGATAAGAATCTTTGTACGTACAGTAAATTCCATGATGTCCTGATTTCAGAGTGTAATGTGCATATATGTACCTATAGTAATAGCCCGCGACTTCGTCCAAAAATAGATTCAATTTTAGTGTGATGATATATAGCCTATAGCCTTCCTCGATAAATGGGCTTTCTAACATTGAAAAAACTTTCAAATCGACCAGTAGTTCCTGAGATTAGCGCGTTAAAGCAAACAAACAAATAAACAAGCTCTTCAGCTTTATATATAAAGTATAGATTAGTATAGATATAACAGAATAGGGTAGCGCTCACTTTGATATCGGTATATTCTAGAAAATACACAATGCTGTTGCCCTGGCGAAACTAGTGCGGAAACTTTTTTATCGTGTAAGAGACATGCTGTAAATTTCAACCCAGAGGTCAATATTTTTGGTAATTGGATTCGAACGTAACTGTTACAATCCTACTAAGTGAATAAATGTTATTTTTTTTAGATTTTGCGCAATCCTCAGCGCGCAATACTGAGCGCGTCAGAAAATCATATGGGGAGAATCCTTGCATCCTGTAAAGTACCCCCACCAAATATGAACTCTTAATATTGGGGTTCGTTATTGGATCCTTATAAAAAGCGCGATCGAGCGCGTCAGATTAAGATAAGGTAAGTTAATTACTAGGAGATAAACATTTTACTATTTTTACGAATTGGGCGTGACTCAAGAAAATGGGAGCCACAAAGCTGTACAAAAGAAACATTGCCAAGAAATATTCGCTAGCGCAATTTTTTTCTTAATTAAATCCCTTAAGATTTTCTTAAGGCAATATAACTGAAACTGTCACGAGCTACATAAAACCACGTTCCATGCGTATTGATAACATGACCTTACCTTAACATAATCCTTTTTTTCGTTTCTGCACATAATCTGCGTAAACCAATTGATCCGAACAACGCTTTAGTGACTACACATTTAGCATCGCTGCCTCCCTATTGAAAGTACATACGTATTCTAGGCTTTCTTGCGTCTTCATGGACTTACTATTTTAAATTTGAGGAGGTCGTGGCCTAATCAGTGGTCGGCATTGTGTAATCTACGTGTCTCTACCACATAGAAAAATGAAGGAAAAAGGAGAACGTGTGATATTTTATATGTGAATAAAATTTTCAATTTGGTAGTTGGGTAAAATTTTTCACCATAATGGTGAAAAGTTAATTAATATGTAGTGCATAAGTGTTATCCAGTTTCTAAAAGTATGTACATCTTAAAGTGTTCACCTTACCCACTATTAACTTGACTGTGTCGGTCAAAACACCTGTGATGCCTAAAGCTAAGGACCAGGCAAGCAGAAACTGTAACAAACAGAGCCTTAAAAGCTGGTAACTCGTTCAGAAGAAATATACAATTTTATTAAGTTTCAAATAAATACATAGGACTATAAACACACGTTCATCTGTACCTAAGGTGAGTTATTACCTGACTTACAGGTAATAGCCAACTGATAGGCCAGTCATTCTAGAATTGATTTATATGTTATCATAGAGCTAATACCAGGTCTATTAGACATTTATCAATGAGTCGGGAAAATAGTCTGATTATCGTATCAAAATGATTCAGCTGCACATGAGCAGGAGAAATTATAATTATTTAAAAGCTATATTACAAAATTCACTTCATACTAAAGATATGTCAACAGCCATATAATATCGGTACTTCGCATGCCCAAATGTCAAATAGACGGTGCATTATCTTACATGCATTCTTAACTCGCGTCTCTAAAGGAATTATAAATGCAATTAGCTCGTGTTTTTCTTTTCCATAAAAATCTTAAAAATTTTCGATAATTTCATTATATTTTTTATATTTTTAATACAGTTTTTAATTAATTGTAAGATAATTTTTCCTATTGACGAGCAGCGCAAACATTTTGATATGATAGTCAAGGGATTTTCCCCTACCCTTTAATATGATTCATTGCCTGAGTCCACCTTGATAATAAAACCTAATATTAATGGAGTATGATACACAAATATCTTTTTTAAATATATGTCACTGTTAAATTGTAAAAACCTATTGCATTCTATTTCACAAGATTCTAAACTGTTAAAAGATTGTGAACTGAATATACTGCTTACAATTGAACATAGTTTGATGGACATCATGCGCGTTAACTTTGAAGCACAAGCTTGAATAACTTAACTCCAAGCAGTTTTATCTATATAAATATTGCTAAAGATGAATGGTTTTCTTTTTGCGCTTAAACACACTAATCTCAGAAACTTCTGGTCCAATTTGAAAAATTCTTTCAGTGTTTGATAGTCCGTTTATCAAGGTAGGCTATAAGCTTCACCTCACTAAAATCAAATCTTTTTTTTACTTCACTTTATGCGGACAGAGTCGCAGACACTTCTAGTTTTTAATTAATTTGTCCACCGTATAATAATTATAATTATGCATAGGATGTTCAGAAGTACTTATCAAAAAGTCTTTATGAATAAACCATTTTTGACTTTGACGTAGATAATACTTTAAAACACTATGACCAAAAGCTGTTATATACTTACTTCTAATGCATCATTACAGTCATTGCAGATTGCCCAAGCAACCAAAGATAGAATACATGGTACTGAAACGACTATTGACCACAGCATGCTGGCCGGTACATAGGACTCATGCCTTGGATATTTGCAGTCATTCTCCAGCTGTGATTGTGGAATCACCCTTATGAACGGACTCATTGATTCCATATAACTGAAAAATAAAATTGGTTGTCTATAAAGTCAGTTTATAGACCATCATTTTATGCCAAAACACTTGATTCCATTTTGCCTCTCCATCACTTGTTTTGTGTTGTTGCTTGAATGCTTGGCTCAGGTGGAATGTGACACATTTTTGGCCGTGCGCCTAGTTCATTCATCAATTTATATGTAAAAATTATTTTATTTTATAATTACACTAGCTATTACTAGTGACTCCATCAGTCTAGAATTCTAGTAAATTATTTATAACTAAGTTCTACTAATTTTACAGGCAACCCAATATGTAATTGGTACAAATAAATTAAATTGTCTGTCTATAAACGCCAAAATTAAATTATTTCACTGAATACACTATACCTACTTATAACAATAACACATGTTGAAATATTTTTGTCTGTCTGTTTGCTCCAGATAATCTCTGAAATAGCTGGATTCATTTTGACAGGAATTTCACTGTTCGATAGCTTATGTTACAAGGAGTAACATAGGCTACTTTACTTTTAGAAAAATAATTAGGGTTCCACACAAAAAAATAGAAACCCTGAAAATTAAACAAAGTCAGGGAAGTTGCAGGGTACAGCTAGTTCTTTATAAAATTGGCTACCTCACAGTGAAATTCGTATCAAAATCAGTCCAGCCATTTCTGAGGCTATTTATACCGATGCATTAATAATGAAAATTAACATCGAACTAAATTGTTCCACAGTAAATTATTTTGTTTTTTAGTTTT
>JANCMC010050420.1:15535548-15575954 GCA_024363005.1 Charaxes varanes | reverse complement strand
TTATTAATAAAGTACCTTTTGCTACCTGTTTACAATTATAATCAAATATTTTGATAGTAAAGACTCATTAGATTATTAGCAAATAGCACGTTTACACGTCATTCTGTTATCTAAGGCCTAATTTCATCATGTTATCAATAGTAAATGCAAATAATTTGCATAATAATATACAAATAAATTGTACAAGTATCTAAAAGAAAACGCTTTCATATAATACAAACACTAATATACAGGCAAAACCCTTACAAATCGCTACATTTCACGTTATATTTCATTCAAAAATGACTAAAAACAACAAATTATTTTCGGCAAGACATATGGTCTTATTTTACCAAAATACGGAGAACAAAGCGATCCGAATGATGATTTCCAGGAGTAAATTGTAGGTCGCTGAACGTATCAGTGGCATTTTTAACACTTTATGAATTTAGTTTATTGAGAAATAAATATTTTTGTTTCGGTAACTTTAAAATATTGTACGAATATATTGTGAACATTTTGTGACAGTAGATCATGGTGTTGCTAAGCTGTAACCACAGTTTGAACTTTACTTGCTACAAAAATATTCTCAAATTCTTTTTTACTTGTTAAATATATTTTATCAGAGGTATTCGGGTAGCGCATCCGGATACCAGTACCTCTTTCTCACATGATATCGGCGTTAAGTGGCGGCAATGCTGTACACGACAAGTGATGGTATTGTTGTCGCGTTTCGTTCGGTTTGTGAGACTTCCCGGTGGCCTAAAACGTGATTGAGGGCCGGCAACAAATCTGCTAGCCTTCTGGTCGTGCAGATGTCCATGGGTGTCGGTAGGCACCTAGGTGCCAGCTGCCTGCTCGTTTGCCCCCTTGTAACATAAAATATATTTATATATATATATATATATATTTATGCCTATCGCTCTATTTGAAAAATTATTTAATGTACAAACTCGAAGTTGGATAAGAGTTCAACTGTTAAGGTTAAGTCAATATTTTATTTACTTTCATTTGGAAGAAATAATATAGATAAAAAATAATATCTCTTCCAACGTTCAGCGGCTTAGGTTTAAGTGAAATAATAGGATTTTAATTAATCTAACATATTTACTTTTCTCGATGTATTACTTAAATATTTTTAGTTATTTATAATGTACATAATTTAGTTATTCATTTTTCAAATTGATTATTTCCAATGCAACAATAAAATTAAATTGCTTACACTTAGGGAAAATACTTATCCTAGCAACTCTTTACGCACAAATTGACATATGGACGTGACCTTCAAAACGTCTTCAAACGCAATTCAAATGTTGGCACTTTTTGACAACTAAAAGGCGTTTAGTTTTTGCAAGTCCAAATAATAATAAATTTTTAACACATGCTTGTATCAATTTTTTAATTTTAATTGGCTGGCAGTTAGTTCCAAACACAGTCACCAACCTCTAAACTTATTATAGACGCGTATAAAATTTATGAAAAAATGTATAATTTGTGAAAGTTTGTAACTGCCTTAACAATCTCTATAGAATCTGCAAGTATTCTAGTACTGTCGATGACAATGGACATCGTTAATCACTATTAATAAGTTGTTCAGCTAGTCAGTTTGCTTCTTGTAATATAAAAAAATAACTCATAATGATGTTATAAAAAAATGAAATAACATTGTTACTGATATAATTTATTTACTAACTTAACATAGGTACATAACTGAACACCTGTTTCTATATTATTACTTATAACACATCAGTTAAAGGTATTATACAAAGCATTTTTCATTAACTTTTCATATACAAAAAATTTCAAATGAAAAAAAAACATGGTGACAAAAATAAAAACTAATGACTTAGAAACTAATATGAATAACAAAGAATCATATTCAAGGTATCCCTCACGAAGTAATTTGTTTTAAGTACATACGAAAACAAATAAATATATGAAAAATATAGAATATGCTTAATCTTAGTAACAACCTATTATAAAACTGATAAATTTGTATAAAAATAAAGTGAAAATGAATTTACTTGAAGAAATTTCAAATTATATACATGTAAAAAACAATATTATTGATAATGGCATATATTATTACCAAAAAAAAACACCTTTGTTCACCAGGGTGATTGGTTGTTCACCAGGGTGATTGGTCGTTCACTAGGGTGATTGGTTGTTCACCAGCGTGATTGGTTGTTCACTAAGGTGATTGGTTGTTCACCAGGGTGATTGTTTATTCAATAGGGCGATCGGTTGTTCACCAGGGTGATCGCATGTCACTAGAGTAATTTTGCTGTTCACTAGAGTGATTGGTTATTCACAGGGCTGACAAAAGACTACTCGTCGATAAGATGAAACAAGTTAACGTATTAAATATTTTGTGCTAGAGAACTTATTTATAAAGTATTGCGAAGATGATGAGTCCCATTTAAAAAAACATGCAAAAAAGAATAATTTTATCCATAACCATATCATAAAAGTATACAATTGCTTCTAATGCCGGAGCCAGACATTGCTTCATTAGAATGATCATTTCAATGATCACGTAGTGTGGTCGGGGAATTTCTGTAGCTGCGCAAAGTTTTTTAGTCTTCGAGGACAAAAATGTACACACACTTTGAGATATGTCTGGCTTCGGCATAACAAAAATATAGGTTTAGAAACAAATACACATCAATGTTGCCACATAGAAACATTTTCACCTAATTCAAGCACTAAAAGCTGTGGTAACTGCACAATATAGAAGTTGATGCTTAATATAGAAGTTCTTAAAGCAAATGTAATAGATTGTGTTTATTATTTTGTATATAATTATTATACTAATACTTATTTAAAATAGGAATAATTACTTTCTCGTTGAAAGTTTAATATAAAAATATACTCGCCTTCGACGCTCACAAACAAACAATCAAAAAAAAAAAGAACGCGAGAAACCGTCTTAAATTTTATATGATATATTTTTCACAAGAAAATGTATTAAAAAAATAACATTAATAAAGATTGACATTCACAAGTGCTTAAAAGTGAATCGAATAATTTAACTTTGATTTTTAAGCATTCAAATACCAAATATACCAAAGAGTACCTCACTTCTTACAGGTATTTATCTCCGGAAACTCCACAATTTCCACAATCTCACACGACTAATATCAGTCATTAATCGTGAAAGAATAATAAACAAAATTACGAATTATTTCAAAATTTATCAGCAACATGTCTAAAACAGTTTTCTATTATAATAATGCGTGCAAATAGATGGGATTTTGAAATATTTTAAACGCTATTTTTTCATTAACCTTGCCGCTAAATTATTAAATATAGCTTTCGTCTTTTGTTTGAGTTCTTCTATGTTTGTATTATTGAAGAAATTTAATAAAAAAATCCTTTGTTTATTATCAGTACACATTGTCAATCAATTTTAAAGTTCTCAACTACGTCGACTCGTTTTGATAATGACATGGTTATGCCTAAAAAAGTCAATGACTGTTAGGCACAATTGAGTAACATACACAATTGGGCATTACCTAACAAATGGAATATGAAATAAGCATATTATATATGTACTTGGCTGTTTAATTCAATGTCAAGGCTGTAGCAAATCTCATGGCTTTGGCTCTAGTTCAAATTTCTTACAATCCTCTCCCATAAGTCATAATTAACGTTAAGTCGTTTCTGAAAGCTTTTAGCGTTTGAATAATTGATTATCCGCGGACGAACCAAGTTTTACTGCGAATTGGGGAGATGTAGCAAAAACAAATGTCTATTGTTTTCTGAAAAACTTTCATACAAATGTATTCAGTAATAGCTGATGGCTTCAATTTCTTGTATATTTGTATTTCCCGCAACTCTGTCCGCGTATAATTTTGGAGGGCCTTTCGACCCCCCCCCCCTCCCCATTTGGTGCTATCGAAAAATTCTTTCGTATGGGATATGCACTAACTATAAACTACCTCCTTGCAAAATTTCATCTGTGTACGTCTCGCGGTTTTCGAGATTTTGTGTCATATGACCTTTCTCTTTTATATATGTAGATATACCTAGTGTTGTCACATTTATAATTAAATATTTACATTTCATCCAATCTAAGTTACTCTATGAATTATTATTCTTTAAAAAAATTTGTTCTGCTATTGATCTATAGTGGTCTTTAAGAAAAATATATTTTATATACGTTACTTAGTAAAGATTTACGGAAAATCAGGTAAAACTTAAGTTTTATCAGGATTTTTTATTCAGGGTTATTTATGGGAATTTCATTGGGTATTTAAATGCCCAATGAAATTCCCATAAATATCCCTGAATTTAACGAACCATTTTATTTCATTTACGAGGGTAAGAAGTGAGTCAGCAGGTATCAACTTTGCTATTGTAAAATGGGTCCAGTAATGGACTTTAACGGCGATTGTAATGAACCACAAGGGTTTAGTGGTTAGTTAGCATTAAAATCTTACGGATTGTTTTTATTTTATAGATAAGCAAAGCCCCAACGGCGGTCGGGTTTGAACCGGGTACCTTGCGGATTTCAGTCCATACCTTATACCGTTGAGCTATTGAGGCTCTCAACCATTACGTGTCATCATAGCTTAAGGTTGATGTAATATAACAACCGGGTCTATGTTACTATCATGATAGTAATAAAAATTATTTTAAATAAAATCTAGGCTAATATTTTCACTTTACGTTACGTTATAACTCTTTAGATTTAATCATTTCTCTACGTCCATTATTATGTCACGTGCCGTGTAACTAACTTAGTGGCGGTAACAGGCGTGACGAAAGATTTTGAAAAATAGGTTTATAATGTTCTCATGTATGGATTATTGCCAAAAAAGTTAATATTTCCGCGGAATTTTACGTTTTTATAGCAGACAAAAAGAAACATTATAAATTTAAGGTTGAAATTCCCTTTAAAATAGTCGAAACTGTCGCGGACGTCACTTTATCTTAAAAGTGCGTTCCGCTACGCGTCACATCCACTACGGTTTCCGCCGCGACAGTAACGCAGTCAAATATCGACTATCAATGAGCACTTTAAAACGTTGCAATCTCTTATTGTAACGCACTTATAATATACGGTGACGTCACACGCTCTGCTGGGTGTTTTAGCTGTCATTGCGGATTGTTGTATTTTGTAGTTTCCTTTTTTTGTTAGTCCCTATTAGTCTCGCTCGAGATATAAAATTAAATACGTTTGTTAAGCTTTATGCATCTTATGTTAACAGATAAATATAATATAATTGAAATGATTTCTGATTACTGTCGTCGTGCTTATTCTGGGTTTGCAAATGTCCCCCACATTTGCGAACCCAGAATAAGCACGACAGAGACGAGAGATAGAAGACGTTTGACAGATTGTGACAGTTTTCTATTGATGCATATTTTGTAGAGTGCCGTTAGACTTTTACTTAGGTATCCCGGGTCAGTTAATGAATCTTTATATAAAATTTTGAAATGTATTTTTAACAATGCATAACAAAATGTTTAAAAAAAAAGCAAGCGATCTTATTATTTTAATTATTTAATAAACTTATAAAAAAATACCGTGCAAAGGGCGTTTGATTTTTTATTTTTTTTTGCTGATGTCTCAATAACTGTTTTAGATATTTCAAATTTGAAAAAAACTGATTCAAAAGTAGAGAAAATTTCCTAAAAGGGAGTACATCCTCTTACATTGATTTTCATTAGTTATAGTTATAATTTAATACTGATAATATCAAAAAATACATTACAAAAGTTTATATAAAAATTCACTGACTGGCCCTGGATTTCGGGGTTTTGCAATTTTTATGGTAAGAATATGATGGATTACAATAAATTAATTTAAATGAATAATTATTTGTAATTTTAATTTGAAGGTGAGTTACGAAACCCTTGAAATTACACACACAAATTTTCTTCAAATCGGTTCTGCGGCTTATGAAGAGTATGGTGACAGCCGATTTTTATATGTATAGATAGCACAATCGGAGTCACAAGTAATAGGAATTGACTATACGATGTAGGCACAATTTTTAACATATAATACCAAGATTGTCTTTGTTTAGTGGGCAAGTAATTTTATTTCAATCCGAATTAACTTAATTTTATTTTATTTGCTGCTTGCTCGTGATGTCTCTTCCAGTCTCTCTATACGTTATACGTAGTCGATACGCAGTTTCTATATAAAATTTCCCTGAGGGTTCGGCCAGAAATTTTTTCTTTGCACAAGTCTGTTTAACCCTCAAATGGCGGCTAATTTTGAGACGAGATGGCTGATTAATTATTGATGGTTCGTTTCGAATCAACGTCGGCTGTTTGTCTTTGATGTTAATTTTTCTAATCCCACAGACGTGAGTGGCTTATTGGGGCTTTGTTGGAACTCTGAATATTTTAATGATCTTTTTGCCATCACAGAGGATGAAGAGACGGAGGTAGTGCCCTAATCAGTGGTCGGCATTTGAGTCGATTGCTAGGTTAAGTAGCTCTTTATGCGACCGGGTGATATATGGGTGACCCATTCTCGCACTGATTTCTATTTGATATCCAAGCTTCTCCGTGTTTTGGAAGGCACGTTAAATAGTGGAACCCAATTAATGACACTTTGTGATATTAGTTGTAAGGTTATATATCGAGGGGTTCCGAGGATGACGTCGGGTGGCAATCGGTCATCCTAACTCGCCCCACAGCCACATCCTCAGCAATCTAAGCGGATCCTGGTACTTAACCAGGATAACGCTAGGAAGAAGAAGAGGACGAAGACAACCCCCCTCCCCCTTCTACAGGGTGGTCATATACCTATGAAAGCAGACAAAAAATTGAATTGCGTGACCAAGATGGATTATTTTGACGTTGACAGATAAAGAGATCCAAGCAGAAATAATGAAGAATGAGTGGAAAAAGATATATTTCTTTCATACGATGCTTTCAGGATTTCTGGACTGGAATACGGTCTATTGATTGGACTATTTTAATTACTGTTACTCTATTTAACATTGCTTTATAATAATGTTACTCCGTTTTCCTTTTTTTCTGCTCATTGGTAAAGATATTGAAGAATATCAAATTTGCTTTAAATATTTCTAGTATTCTTCTTCTTCCTAGCGTTATCCCGTTATAGAACCAGGGTCTGCTTAAATTGCAGAGGATCTGGCTGTTGAGCAAGTTAAGATGACCGACTGTAACATAAACATCTTTTTTTGTAGAAATATAGAAACATAAATTAAGATAATAAATCCAGAGTCGAGACAGGAATCGTACATGGACAACTGCAACACCAGGGGGATCGCAGATGCGTTGCCGGCCTTTGAGAAATGAGTATGCTCGTTTCTTGAAGATCCCTAAGTCGTATCCGCTCGGAAATACAGACGCTGGTAATTGATTTCACAGAGGAATTCCGCGAGGTAATCTTCCAATAACTGGTTTTCTGGATCTGGTCTTTGGATAACATACTCAGAGGTGTCATTATACATATAGATAAATAAAAATTGACGAAAATATTCAGAGCATTACCAAGGTAATATAAAATATATGGTATTATTTACGTCGAGTCCTTTTTATAAGTCTGAGGAACATTCATTCATACAGATGAATGAATATTGAAAAGAAAATTAGAAAAACTTATGGGATACTAGCGGTGCCCGCGACTTCTTCCGCCTAAAATTAGGTAAAAAAATAGATTTAGCGTAATGATATATAGCCTATAGCCTTCCTCGATAAATGGGCTAAGTAACACCGTAAGAACTTTTGAAATCGAACCAGTAATTACCGAGATTATGGCGTTCAAGTAAACAAACGAATTCTTCAGCTTTATATATTAGTAAATATACATACTTTCTTTATTAATATGTACGACAGGTCGCCGGCTAAGATTCGGCCACAAATCTTCAGATATGCGTACTATATGTTCATTAAAAGCTATACTTTTACAATTTTTTTATAATTTTCCCAACGAAATTGTTATATTGAACAATTATATACATACGGTCTTCATGAGAACGCTTTGACACCATCTTATTGTAAAATGTATACATGTGTGTGTAAATCGTTTGGCATTAGTGTGCGTGAGGTTTTAGTTTAATAATTAATCGTATTAATAATGCATGTTTCATAGAAATATGGGCGTTTGCACATCATCCTCAATGTAAACTAAAAATGTGCCAAATTTCATGTTCCTCCGATCGTGCAATTATCGGAAAACCAAGAGTTATAAACAATATAAAGATGTAAAAAAATTATAAGAAAATTCTCTTACTTTTTTTTGTAGACTTCTGGCACGGGAAATAGTCGTGACACTATTTGTTTTATTCTTGTGGGCTCTCCCGTTCTCGAGTAGAATGACAAGGTTAAGCTCACACGCGAGCAGCATCTTACAGCTACATTGTAACCTCCGAGTGGTCGCAAAATAAGTAAGGAAAATAGGTGACATTTTGTAAAGAAAAAGAACCATCTTTAAATCTTAATATTTGAAGAAATCGAAGACAATAGTAAAGATGAAACTGCTTGAATATGAGTCTGTCTCGGAAATATATGAAACTCATTTCGTTAATAACTATTCCCATAACAGTGGCTAACTACTTCCTTGCTGATTCTTCTCGTGGCTCGACTTTTCCGAATCAATGGTAGCTTTTAAAATATCTGGCTCCAGCATAACACAGCGGACATCTGTGTGTCATATAGTCCTATATATTTATAATTCTGATTATCCTGTCTTATGTATATGACATAAACAAATAATAATTATGAAAGTGTTTGTACATCGAAATAATAATTGCCGAGGTGCAGAAAACGACCAATTGCTGGACAAGTTGAGTTTAAAAATACGAGTTAGGCAATTGCCATTTCTGCTGAGGTTTACATAGTACTTTTCTAAAAAAATGCTAAGAAATAAATCAAAATTCTATGGGAAAACTATTTATAATTTAATTTATGTTTGTTCGGTTTATAGGCATAAGGCAAAGGTAACACAGCCATACAGCCCAAAAGGAAGAAAAAATAGTATAACGAACGTGCTCATTTTTACTATTTTCATATTTTTTACCTTTAGGCTATAAATATAGTGAAATAGAGCAGCCATTTTCTGAATCAATATTTTTGTAGATAAGTTGTGTCTCCTGTTCGAATTTTAAAAACACGTCAATAATGAAATTGCATACAACATTGCAGGCGCGTTTTGAGTTCGAAATTTGAAAAAGGTGACAATAATTAAATTTCATACAACTTTGCAGGCGCGTTTTTTTTTCTTAAACTTGAGTATCCGCAAATGGCAAACTTCGCGTATTCTTTTTCGAATGCAATGTTATTTCCGCGCATGTTTGAGAAAAAATATTATACTGGATGTGTATTCGTACTTACTGTATTTACAGAACTCATAAAAAAAATTGAAATGTTTTTTCGTATCGATTTGTCTTCTTTTAGTTTTTTTTTTACTTTCGAAACGGCTGGTTCGATTTTGACGGTACCTTCGCCGACAGGTAGCTGATGTTATAAGTATTTATGCAAGTTAAGTAAGCAAAAATTTTAAGGTACACACAATGAGGAACACAAAGAAAAGATATCCTATTAATGTGTCATATTTTATGCAAGTTTTTGGCAAAATGGCAAGTATTAGCAACCTGCTTACAAATAATAGCAATGCGTTAATACATTTTTTTTAATATTAAAAATAATCAGTAAGGACTTGCCACGACTTAGTTTGTTTCTGTTAGTCGAAACTTTAGAGAACCCTAAATATATTTTTCCTACACAAAAAACTTCCTCAGTATGGAAATATAAAAAAAATGTATTCTTTATTGATCAGCCGTTCTCAAGTTATGGCGTAACTATAGGAAATATTGAGTCATTTTTAGGGTTCCGTTGTACCCGTAGTACAAGGAAAAATAATTTCGCTCTGCCCGTAAGGTGCCCCCCCCCCCTAGCATTTCCAAAGTATTAGACGTAGAGACTTGAAAATTTCCATGTTGATAGAACATGCTAAAAAATCATTAGGAAAATTATTTTGAATGAAATCGGACAATTGAAAATGTATATAGGTACAGCTTTAAGTTAGCATATAGTATGCAAATTAAAAGATTTATGGCCGAATGTCGACCACCAGGTGATCTCTGGTCGATGTAAATGTACCAATTATCTCAAAGGCCGACAACGCATCTGCAATCCCCTTGGTATTGCAGTTGTCCATGGGCGTCGGTAGTCTCTTAAGAGTACCGCCTGCTCGTTTGCCTCTTGTTATATATATATTAAAAAAAATTAAACTAAAGCTATTTAAAAGCAAAGATGCATTTGTTTTCAATCCAAAAATGCACGTTCCTTCAAAGTATCCACGTCTACGTGCAATATAGTGTATAGACGCAACACACGCAACCTCGTCAACATCACTGACATTTAAGTCATCGATGCAAAATCGCTGCAGACACACAGGTAAGCATTGCAAATAATATTTACTACCACACTTTGAAATAATGGAATTTAGTGAAGGGGCGTGCATTTTTGGACTCTACGCACTTTAAAGAGATACGACGTTTCATTCGCATTACAATATCAGCCAGGATTGCTACGGTCGTACATCTAGATATCTCCGATATCTGTACGAGCAGAACTGAACTGAATTGAACTAATCAACTGCGAGTCCATTAAATAAGTTGAAGATAACGCGCGGTGCGGTAGGTAAGAGGCTGCATTGAAACCGGTACGACGCTGATTGGAAAACACTATGACTGATGGTGGCACGGCTTTTAATGAGCGAGCTGACTGTGAGAATCTACGTGAACAGTTAAAGCATAAGTTCCTTGAGAGGTTCGAAAACGTCGCAGTGATTTTCAAGGAACTTTTTACTTCGCATATCATTTACAGTAGGACCAGTTCAACTTCATTATTTCCGAACCCATACAACTTACTACAGCAAAGAAAACCTACTATAAATTGCTAAAACTGGACCAAATTCCACCAAATAAAAAAAATAATCATCAAAATCGCTTCACCCAGTTCAAAGTTCCGAGATAACAAACAATTAAAAAAAAATCAGTGGAATTAAGAACGTCCTCCTTTTTTGAAATCACTTAATTCGTTGAATTATCGTATCTTATTTATCTTTTGTTTAATTATAGTATAAACAGCAGTATTTTCTTAAAAATATCAGGAATACATTATAGGAATACAGTTACAGGCAAAAGCTAGGAATAATAAGATCGATCATATCCCATATTCGCAAATGCCAGCGAGCACAAAGCAAAACACAATCGGCGCACAAAGCGATACAAGACAGTTACAAATGCGACGGTATTGTAAGTGGACTATCAGAGAGCACGTCAAGCTGGGGTTGGCTTACGACTGTTGGCGACACGCTGGGTTTTGTCCGTCCGTGCTTATCTATACACTTTGTTGTTTGCAACGGGCAACGGGGCAGTTTATTTCTGCGGGAGGTCGCTCGTAAAGTGAAGTGAATTTACCATTATCATTGTAATAGATTCTACTGCAACCTGAGTTAAGGGTTATTTCGTAACGCAAGATACTGTTAACTTTGTTTTAACTCAAGACATTTTTATCTATACTAATATCAAAACGAGCTCAAGATTGTGTCAAACACATGCACACAATTTCACCACTCATACACAAACATCTCTCATACTTTTTGAATCTAATTATTTTTTCCTTGCCTTATTTATTTTAATTTATACATTATCGTTACATATAAATATAAATAAATATTATAAATTAAAGTCCAAGACCGTTTTTTCTGTCTGTTCGCGATAAACTCAAAAACGTCTGGACGGATCATCATGCGGCTTTCAATAGACGATAGAATGATTCATGAGGAAAGTTCCATATAATACAGATATATTATAGTAGACAAAAGAAGAGAAATTTGAAAAATTAGTAAAGTGATGACGTAAAAATAAAAAAAAAATGTGCGTGCGCTGGCTTAATCTTACGAGATAGATCGAAGTAATGTACTACGAAATGAATATCTTAAAAAGATCTATAAGAAAGTCAGTGAAGACTTATGTCTATGTCGTTTGCATAATACAAAAAAAAAAATGAACTATTCACGAATCTACTTTAAACAGTACCGTATTAATTTTTGTCCATTTGAATACGCTACATACGTTGTACATTTTATGAAGATCAAAAATGCCCTCAGCGCATCATTAAAATTAATATTTTAGAAGATATGAGATTTAATATGCGGCTACAGCTTTCATCGATAAATGGGCTATATAGCACCGAGAGAATTTTATCAAATCGGACCCGCAGTTCCTGAGATTAGCGCGTACAAACAAACTTTTCACCTTATAAATTATTAAATAATCTTAGATCAAAGCTAATGGAAACCGGCTTCGTTATTAGTTGACTTGCATGTATATTTTATCAATATATAAAAGCAAAAATCACGTAACACGAAATCACAAAAGAACTCGGCACAAAAAAATTTAATCTATCAAAACTTCACCAAATTTTTTTAAAAACTAGTAACAACATGAAATAATTAGAAGACAACAGAAAGATTTAAGTTATAGTGTGAATCAACAGCCAAAGTACATACAAAAGTTCTATATACAAAAACAAGTTAGTAATCTCAATTTTTCCATTTACAAGTTACAAAACAAACTTCCATGAAAAGCGTCTCTGTCATATACGAATTTTGCGAATCCCCACGCATTTCTAACGAATCGTTTGCTATTGGATTTGGGAGCGGACGGCAGTAAAATTTCGCCCGACAAATATTGACAAACGCTTAGTTGGTACAGTTAGAAATTTATCCCGAGCGATCCAACGTTAACCGAATAAGCTTTAACACAAAATCTTGTCTAGTGAGAGCCTTAGTCTTTCCCATCTTTCTCAACGGAACAGAAACGTGGACAGTACGCCCTAGGGAAAGATAGAGCATAGATGCAATTGAAATGTGGTGTTGCAGGTGCATACTAAAATACCATGGACCACCAAACGCATAAATGCATCTCTCGACCTCGACTCGTGAACACATACTTTGGCCATATTTTGCAAAGAGGAAGTAAAACCCTAGAAAAGTTGGACGTAGTAGTTAACATTGAAGTCAAATGAACCGGAGGTCGTTCACCTGCTCTATGGGCCGACCAAGTTAAAGAAGCCACCTTATCAAAAAGTATCTATCAGGCTGTGAGGGTGACAGTAGACCGGAACCTATGACGGCAACTTGTTCATTACGGGACGCTATATGACTACGATCCTCAGTAATGAGGGACCGATACGAGAGAAATGAACAAAGGTTGAATATAAATTGAAATACAGTAAACATAAAACGCTAGGTTTGTAAACAGCCTTAAACTTAAGAAATTGGCTTTTCTTTAGGAAATTGAGTACAGCTCCAATAAAAACTTCAACATATTTTCAGCTTGATTGCTAAGTACATCTAGAATAACGATTCTCGCAATCTTGGTTTGACAGAAAATTGCCCATTTTCAGAGGCTTCTAAAAGTAAATCTTGTCTTCGTGATATTAGTTTTATTTCGTGGATATAATTTATTCCGCAAACTTATTTCAATTTACTTATTTTAGTCACAAAAAAATCCTATTTTATTTCTTTATGATTATTATATATAGCAAAGTTTGTTATTTTGTAAATCTCGATGTTTACGTCTAGACTTAATTGTGAGGACACATTCGAGAAAATTTGTTTGATAGCAAGGATCAAAGAATATAACCTCCAATATTTATACTAACGTCTGAACTCTCCGTACATTTTCGAGAGCTTAATGATATGAGAAAGAATGAAGAATGCATTTAATTTCTCTGATCTTATTAAAGTTTCTCTCCCACTTTCTCATTTAGCTCTTACCAGCGACGTAGCACTCACAACTTAGGATCAAAGATTTCATTAAAGTTTAATTTTAGGTTACTAACCTGATCTAAAAGAATTACTGTTGTTAAACCTACATTAACTCATGTTTTTCCTTGTAACATCTGATAAAGGCAACGAGAAGTTCCGTCAAAATCGATCTAGTTCTTTCGGAGATTTCCCGTTACGGGTAGACTTTTTGACAATCCGACCAAAACATACAGACAAAAATTATAAAAACTAGTTTTTAATATTGTGTGCATGTAGAATATGACCTTACGGTCACATGATTAACAATTTTATTTCAACGTTACACAGACACATCAATTTTTTTTCTCAAATAATGCGCGGAAATTAAACTAACTAGTACAATTCAGAACTTTTATTTGAAAAAGTATTAACAAATGAACAACTAATAAGAATACTTTTTTACGCGCCAAAGTATTTTTTTTCACTAAACAGTTTTCTATGTGCAAGCCAGTTCGAAATTTAAATTAAGCCTTTGATAAGTTACCTCTTTGGTCGCCATGTTGAGGAGTAGAAGATCGTTCCATTTTTAAATTACACGACAAATATGACTTTAAATAGTAATTTATTTGGCCGCTAAACACGACAGATATGGATTTTCACACAACTATTGCCGGCCGCCGCTCGACCAGTGCAGCAAGTTTGATTTATCTCGAAGAAGGTTGTCAAAATAATGCTCAAATTTCCAAGCATGTTTGAGAAGAATAGATTTATTCACTTAGGTTAGAGAAAGTACCCATATTACACCTTCGTCCCCTCGTTGACCACTCTTAGTGTATGGCGAGATCCCCCCCCCCCCATTCCTTTCATATTCACGTATTAATTCATAAATACGATTCTTAGTGAAGTGAAAGTGACAAATTCTTATAATTACTGAAATATTATGAAGAAAAACATTTTAAGAACACATTGTTCAACATTGATTGTAAGTTCTTCTTCTTCCTAGCTTTATACCAGTCTAGCACAGGGGTTCGCTTAGATTGTAGAGGATGTGGCTGTGGGGCGAGTTAAGATGACGAATTGCCATCTGACATCATCCTCAAAACTCCCACGATCTTTACAACCTTACGACTAGTATCACAAAGTGACATTAATCGGCTCCCACTGTTTTACCAAAAGCTCGGAGGACGTCGGATATCAAATATAAACCAGTGCTAGAAAGGGTTACCCATCTATTACCTGGTCGCAGCAAGAGTAACTTAACCTAGCGTTCGACTCTAATGCCGACCACTGATTAGGCCACGACCTCCTCAAATTACGTCATCCTACATATTCATTGTTATTGCTTTTCAGGTGGCTCGCCTCGGTGGTAATCCAGAAATGGAGGCCGTACTGGATGAGCTCATGAGTTGGAAAGGAGAAAGAAAACCCACTGGAATTAAATAACGAAACCGTTTGCAGAGGATACTAGTGTATGCAAATGAAAAACGGATTTCATTGTAATTAAAATAAAACAATACGATAGTATAATAACACGGTGCTCTTATAACGCATTATTATTATTTTTCTATAATCTTATAATTTATATTATTCTGCGCACTCGCGCACAAGCGCGTTGTACAGGGGTAATCCTAGAACGCGTTTTCCTACAATGTGGAAAAAACCTACCGTGTTATAGGAGGGGGGATTAGTGTACTATTAGGTTTATTATTTATGTAATTATTAATAATAAATTATTTTCCGAAACAAGACTCTACGTCTGTTTAAACTAAAATAATTTGATAGAGTAGGGAGAAAATGAACATTCGCTCATCTGATGGTAAATCGGCCTTAATATGACACGGAGACCTCCATCAGAATGCTTTATTATTCGTACTAATTCCTATACGTTTCTATCACAATACGTTATGAATTCGGCGGTCGCTGGGTCCAGACCATATGACGTTGCGCACTAACGAAGATTTAGTGACTTGGTAATATCGTGTGTCAGAGCATATTACTCTCTATGTATGTTATACAAATATATATGTGATGGAGTATGTGATATAAATATAAATGTAGTTAAGGAGGTCGTGGCCTAATCAGGGGTCGGCATTTGAGTCGATCGCTAGGTTAAGTTGCTGTTGCTGCGACCGGGTGATACATGGGTGACCCATTCTAGTACTGGTTCATATTTGACATCCAACCGCCTCCGTGTTTCGGAAGGCAAGTAAAAAAGTTGGCCCCGATTAATGTCACTGAGTGATATTAGTCGTAAGGTTGTAGAGCTCGTGGGGGTTCCGAGGATGACGTCAGATGGCAATCGGTCATCTTAACTCGCCCCACAGCCAAATCCCCTGCAATGTAAGCGGACCCTGGTACTTGACCGGGATAACGCTAGGAAGTAGTAGAAGTAGTAGCTTGTTTAAAATGATGTAATCATTATAAAATACAACTTTTAAAAACTTTTTCACCTTTAAAAGCACTCATCTTTTGGCCTTTTCTATTAACAGATTTAATGGAATTAAGATTTTTCGTATACAATTTTGGGTATGCGATATAAATTGATATCGTAGAAATGCTGAAATATTCGTAATAACTAATGTGTTATATAACTCGGTTATCCAATCCTCTGTCTTAATTTAGATATTATAGTCTTAAGATAACTCGTTTTTATTGATAAAGGTAACCGTATTTACCAAATATAGATAACGAATATTTTTTGTTTGTTTACTGCAAACATTTTATAGATACAATATTATACACACAATGACAGGCTTCTGTCACCGTACTGCATCCAATTCTGTTGAAGAAACATTAAGGGAGCTATTTCAAATACGGCAAAATATCTGTTTGTATGCGTATAGTGTATACTCAGCATTATTATTTTTGAATTTTTATTTGATTCTTTTAAAATTGTGTTAATTTGTCACACATGGACAACTGTGCAGGCACATTCGTGAGCCTTTTGATAGTGGTATCAAAAGGCTTACGGATACGTTGCCGGCCTTTACAAATGAATGCTCCCTAAGACGTATCGATTCGGAAAGAGCTGGCCAATGAATCGAATCGAATGAAGAAACCAATAATGAAGGAAGACGATATAATTTAATTTCCTTCTGCATAAAAAAATGAGATGGAAGAGGTCAATTTTGGCCAATCTTGCCGCGTATTAACGCTTAGCTCGTAACTGCCAGCCACCAATTAGCTTTTATTACCTCAGAGGTCCGACGACTATTCCACGGTAGTAGGGTTGTTATCATTACATATTTCTTTGGACTTGTCCTAAATCGATTGTGTTTCATGTAAAATGTCTTAATTGTTAATGCTTTAAAGGTCTCATGAATTCCAATTTCTACAAGATTTAGAAAATAATTACAAGTGACGCTATCATCATAATTATAAAGTCTGCGGAAGGACTAATAATTTCTTATCAGGATACCCATGCTCTTAAATTGTTAGCGCGCAAGTAAGCAATTCTACTTAATGTAACGCCTGAGACAGAAGTTAGGTCATAGCTCTTCTATCTCTACGTTAATAACAATATATTTACTCTAAGTTATGCATATAAACTTTTGTAACGAAGTGTTTAAACTTAACTACGTCTTTTTTTCTTTCCTTTTTTGTTTTCATTAATAATAGATATATATATTATTTTGTGTCTAATTTATAGCAATTTTTGAGTTACGACTACCGTACAATGCCAATAAACTAAACTTCACTAAAGTAATATTCTTCTTTGAAGAACACTTATTTGATAAGAGGGCTGAATTCTTTTTCGCTTAGCGTTTCAACGTAGAAATGCAGCCTTTGTACCATTTACATTAAAGTTAGTTTAAGGTAAAGTAATATTAAAACGAATTTTGTTGAGATTTTCCCCGGTAACAAAAATATCTTTTAGTTTAAACTATATATATTCTAATAATAACAAAAATATGCACATAGTAATAGAAGTCACAATACAAATAATAAAGAATTGAATAAGACTGTACATATAATCTAAAAGATCTATTTCAAGATAAAAGAACCACATTAGAAATTACCGGGAGTGTTATTTGAAAGGATACAATGTCAAAGTTTCTTCTGTAATCTGCTTTCGTATTGCAAACTACAAGAAGTGTCGTCGGCTAATCCTGTTTTATTTAGCTTCGCTTGCCAGTGTAGTATTATCGGAAAGTTTGCGTTGCTAAAGGATCCACCAAATCCTATTAAAGAAACCTTCGCCCACTCACTGATAGATGTTATAATTCTTATACAAATGCAAATACAATTTTAAATCGATTGCGATAAAATACTCATTGTTAGATATTGCCATTATTATGAGACACTGTTAAATAAAAGCATTATTCGTCCTGAAACTATGATAAAAGGGTCTTAATGCACTCTATTCTAAGACAGACTAGCTGAAAACTCAGTTAGATATCTGCTGACATCACAATTATAAAAATAAAGACTTGATAGAACAATCGATTAGTCTAGTCACAGAAGGATTTTTCATTCAATAAACAGATAGCATTAATAATTCTTAAAGATTAGTGAAGTTACTAACATTTACAGTTCTTAATCATCGCCTGTCTATTGAAATGTCTACTTCTGTAATCTTTATACTTAAAACATACGCATGGCATTTCTAAAAGCGTTTTAAGTGCTTTACTAAACTGAATTCGTACTTTCATTTCAGCGTTGTTAATATAATAGTATAAAGTGGTCTGGACAACTAAATTTCAGCTAAAGTCAATTGTAGGTGTTTGTTTTAAGCCAGATATGAGACTAATATTATATAAATATTCTCTAACTAGTGTTACCCGCCCAAATAATAAACACGTAATTTTGAACGCCTTTTATTACGAACGTATTATATCTATGTTATGGGAATAATCTTAAAGATAGCGAAGATATATTACTCACTCCGTCATATATATGTATTAGTAAGATATTGGCGCATTTGAATATCCCGACGAGTAGGAGATAACCTCGATAACTATAACTGCTGAATTACAATTTCCGATAGAGCTGAATGCAAAGTTCCATTCAGCATATTAATAGGATTTTGGCGTTGTAACAATACAAGTTTCAAGGATTATTCGTGAATATATTACGTTGAAATACATGATTGATATTTCAATAATTTACGCTCTAGGGTTGTTGGCGATACCGGCAATCGTATCAGATGATACTAACAGTTTAAATGATAATATTATCATTTAAACTGGTTACCGTCATGATTTTTTTTTTAAATATTTTTGCCACATAATAGTGCCTTATTATTTCTTGAACATTGTAAGAGGAAGCTTAGGTACTTCTAATGGATTGGCTGGAGTAAGAAGAGTAGGTGGTAGCATGAAGAATTCATAATATAGTGACCATGAAGTCATATGCCACTTACGGTAAAAATCGCAGTCCTTCATATGTATGTTTAGGTAAGACGTAATCCTGTCCTAAATACTACTATAAGTATAAATATTATACAAGATAAATAACTCTTTGCAAGAGATATTCTGGGATTTATATTAATAGAGTAGAGGTAGCATATAATACATAGTTATTTTTTCAATGTTCTACGTCAATACAACATGATGCATTTACATGTGCAGTCTATTTGCATCAGAAACTTACCTCCTACTCTGATTTGAACTAACGAGCAGCCGTAACGACCCGGTAATTTAGTTATTAGTCTATGGGCTACAGGTGTTAATTAAGCGGCTAGAGTGTTAATTAAGTAATCTTTCATCGTATTTGGAAATTACAAGACATTAATTAATTAACAATGGATTTGGATGAAAATTTATTGCAGATGTTTACACTAAAGTACCACTCATGCCAGAGTTACACATAGCTCAAAGTGTTTATAGATTTTTGTCCTTAAAGACTACAAAGTATTACAAAACTTTGCGCAGCTACACTTAGTCCCCGGCACTGCGTGATCATTGAAATGATCATTCAAGTGAAGCTATGTCTCGCTCCGGCATTACAGCTATTTACAGTTAGGCGTCGTGTCGCTTTATTCTTTTCCTAAGCGTTTATAATTCTCTCCAGTCATCCTCTAGACTTCGTAATCATACAAACCACTTAAGTCGGGAAATTAAATTTTGCTTTACGTGCAGATTTCCTTATAAAAAGAATATATTAAATCCTCGTTTTCAGTTATTTTTAAAAAGGGCCTTCTAATCGACGATCTTATGTACTTAGTTAATTTTTAACCAAAAAGAAAAATAGGTAAATAAATCTATGAAATATATATTACTTAAGTGTTTTTGTTTGTTCATTATAAAATGAGAAGTGAAACGAAATGAAATTTTAAATTATGTGTCTATGATTCGTATAGCATACTTTTATTCCAGAACTGGGTTTGTGATAACAGCCAACACAATTTGAAGTAAACACCTAATTTTTACGTACAGACAGAAAATAAACTTAGTGCAGAATGTTTAAATACTAACAGTTTCCGCAGTACGCAAAATGCGGCACACTCGCAGCATCTGTGTCCCAGACCGCTACAGAACTGTTTGGCAAAAAATAGAACCTAATATACGTTCTAGTTACATGAAAACTTGGACATGTTTATTTCACGAAGTTTTAAAATTAGAAAAAAGTATTTACTCTCAATATTACACATACAATTATTATAAATTATTCATTATCAACAAGTAAAGTTTTAAATAAAGTCATCATAACTATCAGGTTTAATAACTGAGCATTTGTCTATTATACATAAAGAATCCCTGTTTCCCTTGGTCACTGATTGGGCAGGACATCGTCTGCTGGGACCGCTAGTTAAAGTATAATAACAATAACTTGTGTGAGACAAAATTAAAATAGTTTAGAAAAATGTATTTATAAACACCCTAACAGGGTGTTTATAAAATAAATAATAAAAGTTAAGACAAATATTAATAGTTAAGTAATAGGAACTCAAGTAATAATAGGTACCTCTATTCTATCTAATATCTAAATTTACATTAGCTATCAATGTTTTCAAGGCCTCATTTTATCACCTTGTTTGATAAATATAAATAGAAAGGTTCAACCTGTTGAGTCATGCCAATTAATAAATAAGTTGCGAATAAGTTGCATTGACAGTAGTTGAATAAAAATCGCTTTGTATACAGGCCATATACGAGTATACATACATGTACGGGTAATTTAGTTTGATCACAAACAATATCTGATATTAATATTGGTATATTATATAATGGATAATCACATAATCCCTTTACAATGTCCCTAACACCAGCATCTACGATCAAAGCGTTGAATGTAAGCTCTACAGTTGTGTATATGTAACAATAGCTATAACGGGTTAAATCTAAGTTAACTACGAATTGATAATATATATGTACCTTTCATGCTATTATTTTATTTTGATCTTTCACTGAAAATCTTTTCGAGTAATTATATCGGAAACAAATCTTTTCAGTTCCTTTATGTATAAGAACAATTATTGTGAACAATAAATTTAACGTTAGCAGCCGTAGAAATTGCTACTGACATTTTTCTGTGGCTGTAATTTTCGGAATCAATAGTAGATATCACAATATTTGACGACTCAAAAGAGTTTGTAAAGCCGATTTGTATCAAGTATCTTTCGAAATAAAATAACAGGTTAATTATAAATTCGATAAAAAGCAATCAGTTCAGCAGCGCGCATTGAATTTATTCACGGTCTAACGTTAGGATCGTGTACGTTTATTGGATGCAATTAAAACCAGTTTTAGCAACTGCGCCACTTCAGCTGGAATTTGCTTCAAAAATCGAAATAAAAATAAATACGCTCGTATTTTTACTATGATTTACACCCACAAATAAACCGTTCTCTAACAAATAGGCTGTTAGAAAATTGAAACTGGAGCTTGGATTGGGTGTTTGGTTTACTAAGAAAAGGCTTCGTTTGATGGGAGTAAGAATTTCAAACTATATCCATCACGTTACTTCGCTGCAGATATGCTTTAAATTAATGGGCACACCAATTTTAAAATGCTTAATTTGAGCATTGTAAACTGTTGAATAATCCTAAATACTAAAAACATATTTATTCAAAGGAGCACTACTTGAAATATTGAAATGTAGATGTCTGATGCACTGATTAATGTTCGTTTCGTTTGTGAACATGTACAGAGTGATCAGACTAAAGGCCGTATTCTGATAAATTCTAAGGGATGAACTAATTGAACCAGCGTGTATGACACAGCCGAAATTAGAGCGTGGTTTCACTTATTGTGCTCGGAATCGAACTCATTGGTTTCATATTACAGCTGTACGAGATTTTATTAAATACGTCCATGATTTTACTAGTACAATATATTTGCTTATTTATTTCATTTAGTTAATATGTAATTTCGTATCGGCAATGAGAGTTTATTTTATGAGAGATAAGTAAGATAAGTAAGTCTTTATTTATTTTCATCCTTTTAGATAAAACTTCGTACATTAATATTTTCCGTAGCTTAAATGTATCTTGTAATTTTCCTATGTACTAATTGTTTATATATTCTCTACTCTTCTAAGTTACCAAAGTAAGAAATATAAACCAGTAACCCATAAAAAAAACACAAAAAATATTCGTAATGAAACATTTTCCATTAGCAACATTGTAGTACTTGGGGAAAAGTTTGTTTTTTAAAACGGATAGTCTGTTTAATAACTTGTGGACATCTTCCGTTAGACGGGTAATAATTAGGGAAATCTTTGTCTAAAGAATACTAGAAGTCTTCTAGTCTAAAATCGTCATTACTTGTCTAATTTACCTTAAAGAAGTCTTTCAATTAGATTACAATGCGATACTGATTTAAAACTTGAGATGTCGTAGGTATTTTTTTGATGTCTCGGTTAACGATTCATGGAAAAATATGGATACTATTATTCACTCAACATTAAAATTTAAATTTGACAATAAATTCTCGAATACTTCTACTGTTTACAAAGTAATACTATCGGCTCTGCCTTATGTTCTTGTAGAATGTACTGCAAAGACTTAGGAAATATTAGTCAACACTAACATTATATAAAACAGTCTTACATTTAAATACTAGTTATATGAAAAGGTTACTTCGGTAGCAACCAATTGCTCTGCAATTGAAGCGAACCCTGGTCTAATACCAGGATAATGCTAGGAAGAAGAAGAAGAACAAAAGGCCTTTACGAATTGTTGTTTTATATAAATATAGTTATCGTCAAATAATAGTAATCTTTCAGTAAGTAAATGAATTGATTAGTGAATATACTTTAGCATATCAGCTCCTTGACTATTAATAGGAAATCTTAGGGACACGAAAGACCATTTTCAACTGGTCGTATTAAAAAGGAATAATTGGTATCAAGCAATTGTGAACTCTATTACAAGAGAATAGAGGCGATCGGATTTAATTATATTTTATAGGTTGTCCGTCTCCTAACGGGATGGCCACAGCCTAAAAAGGGATGATAGTGGGGATGCACTAGTTTTTGCGATCTGTATGTAACAGGCATAGGCTTTCTTGGGATAAATATAAATCACCTGTAATGTTTATGTTGTTAATTCCGGATTTGAATCTCGAACGCGTGTAGAATATATACTACCAGATCCACCAGACCTTACACGCTCAAACTAAAAAAAAACAGTTATTTAATAATAGCGAAACTTTTGAATGTATTTCAGACTTACTCAAAGACACCCCAAAAATTTCATCTAAATCAGTCAAGTCGTTCAAGAGGAGTTAAGTGACATATACAATTACTTTTCTGTTTAATTTTATTGTAGAAAAACAATATTAATACTGATCGCAAAGAATAAAAATAAAATTAAAACAGAAGTAGATAACAGTGACGTCACTCACTAAAGAAAGTCTCAAATCAGTCGATAATTATACAATACAAGTGCACCTCGTAACAATCAACCTTCCAGTGATCCATCACAATGCGCTGCTTAAGAGTCGGTCAGGCAAATGTGTCGTCTGACTTTCCGAATAACCTTTGTAGAGTCTATCCTCCTGATGATGCTTCGGTGTCTAAGCGAAACGTGCGTTGAGGCACATCGGAAATGAACTCCAAGTCGTGTAATAGCTATGTAATAAACACACGTACATTTACCTCAGGCGCCTTTAACTTTAATTCCACCGCGTAATTCCAAAAGCTGAGGTTCAACTGGAACTGGAATAAATAAGGACATGTCCTTAATAATATACTTTTATCAAGAATTAGGAGGCTTTGAAGAATGACGAATATTCTCATAATCATTCTAGTTAAAGTCAAGAAGAAGGAGATCCTCAATTAGTTGTAATCTTTTTTTATTTTTTTTTTACAAAAATTTACATTTAAATTTTATCAAAATCAGTCAAGTCGTTTTTGGCAAATCAAAAAAAAGAATCTTGTGATTTATACGCATAAACATTGTTGTACATCGATAATATATTTACTCCGAAAATTCTCATTAATACAGTGCGTTAAGTGGGCCTACTCATATCATATATTTTTAAATATAAAGAACACTGTCTTCAACTTCACTTCTGTCAACAGCAATGAACTAAAAAAGCGAAAGGTCGCCTAACATGAAATCTCCAAAACCGTGGGACGTATAAAGATCAAATTTGGCGGGGAGGTAGTTCAAAGTTATCAAATATGAGCTTAGAACGGATTTTTCGGCCAGATAAGGGCGATCTAAGAGCAAAATATAATTTTACCCGAACGACTTCGCGGGGAACAGTCAATGACTCCTAATTTGATGTTATGGGACTGTCCGCTTTTGTTACTGGTTATCTCACAATAGGCTTTTCTGTACTTACAAAAGCAAACAGTGTTAAGGCTGATCCGCATTACGTGCTTTGGGCGTAGATGAACTTCGACAAGAGACTGTCTCATTAGACACAGAACTAAGTGGAACTAAACTAAATCGTATATTTTGAATAGAAGTACGAGTAAATTTGGTGTTAAGGGTTTATTTAAAAAAAGGAAGATAATGACGATGTACTTTATCAAGAGTTATTCTTATGATCTCAAAAAAAATTTGAAATTACCAATATCTTGAAATCGTTTATATAACCTAAAGAAGGAGCAAGAACCTCTATTACCACTTAATTGAAATTTTACTGCATAATTACAGTGCTGTGTATATTTCAAAATATATATGACTATAAGACACACGGAAGTCTGTTCCTGAAGTAGACGAAATCGAAACATTTAATCCATACAATCCAAAATTCCTTTTCATAAACGCATAATCTTTTATATCGCTTTTTATGCTCAGTTACACTGTCCCTTTTAAATAAAAGGGAAAATGTCGTCCGTAGTAGTCCTGAGTCATCGGGTTTATAAAGGCACGGGTCCATTGGGCCCCCATTTGGCTCATTACCCCCCCTTTACTCCGCGCAAAACAATCGCCCAATTGTGTTAAGCACCAGTAGCTTTATTAATCATTCCAGAGAAGAAAGAATGTACGGTATGAATACATCAAAAGGAAGCTTCAAGGTTGCAGAAATAGTAGATAAAGCAAGGGAGACTAAGGTGGTACCGTTATGTGCTTAGAAGATCGCGTCGTAAAACAGAGCCTATATATATTAGTATAGCTAAGATACTTACAACATGGTCGACAACGGTCCATAAGGATATAAAAGATAAATCTAGATAAATCAGAGGTAGCGCCATGCTTGTAGCCGAATTGGTCCGGCGCCTCCGGGTACCAGTACCTCTTTCTTACATAACATCGGTGTGAAGTGGGGGCAATAATGTCATGTTAAATGATAGTATTGTTGTCGCGTTTCGTTCGGTTTGTGAGACTTCCCGATGGTCTAAACTTGTTATTAAAGGCCTGCAACGTATCTGCTTGCTTCCTGGTCCTGCAGATATTCATGGGCGTCAGTAAGCTCTTAGCTGCCTGCTGCCTGCTCGTTTGCCCCTTGTAATATAAAAAAATCTCATGAAAGATAACGCAAAAGATAGAGTGGGGAAGCCACATGCTTGGAAAGCCTGATCTTGCATTAAAGGGACAAACCAAGGCCAAAAAAAAACAAGACGCAGACATTCGAGCGCGAGTCTTTCGCTTCGAAGCGAGCTCATGAGAACGGACCCCGGACGAGCTCTCAACTAGTCGGATAAAGCCAATATCTCATTACGCGATTAAGAAAGCTGAGTTTTAAAACGGAAAAATACTTTTGCTACTTTATAATCGCAATTTTGTAGTTACCCTTAGAGTAAGGCAAGACATATGTTCATTACCACCTAATCGCTGATAACCGGGTGTTTTTATGAGCTTCCCTGTTCTTATATCTGGGATAATGATCCCGTAATTGAGTCTGAGCTACCCACGAGAAAGTGACATAAATCTCATGCAGACTGTATCTCACACATATATTTCAGCAACTCATCAACGCATAAAATCTACACTACCGTCCGTTACCTTTTACTGCACCAAACTACAAACGGCCTACTTAAAAACTTGATGACGTTTAAGAAAACAACTTGCGTTGCTATTATTTGAACGCACAAAATGTAGTGTTATTTTTCAACACATTCTGTTGTCGCTTTTAGCTGCTTCGGACAAGAGTGAAAAACTGTGTTATATTCGACAAAATGACTATTTATGCAATCTCTTCTATAAATAAATTAGTTACATAAAAAAAAGTTTTATAATGTGCACTATACATTATAATAACTCAATGTTTCCAATATGGATTTCTAGAAGAAAATTTATTTTTGAGTAAATTCATACAAAGTTGATGTATTAAAAAAGTGCGTTGGCCGGGAATCGAACCCGGATCAACTGCTTGGAAGGCAACTATGCTGACCATTACACCACCAATTCTTATCATAAACACTTCGGTTCTTGACCGCTGGGTCAATGCTCTCACCAAAGAGTAAAACAATAGAAAAAAAAGTAGATATCCATGGCTACGTAGCTGGCGACTTCGCTATGGCGTCTCTCTAAGGTAGAAACCTAACGCTGTATAATATATTTTTTATTAAATTCTTTCAGTCTCCAGTCGTCGGAGTCAGTTTTGACTCAGTTAATATAGTAATTAATTGCGCCGTCTTTCGTCTGATAATAATTCATGCTGGACAAATTAGTCCGGTCAATTCAGAAGTTCGAAGCTACATCAATTAACAACAAGCTGAAAATTGGTGAAATCGTCTCTATGTATAATTATAAATTCTCCATCTTTCACCCGTATGGACAAGGTTATTCAAGGACAAAATTTAAAAAATGAGTTTTTCGTGATATTCAGCAAAACAATAACTATATCACAAAAATACCTCAAACAAAAATTGTAGATCATAAAATTATCTATCAAAGTGTACTTATAATTTTTTTCTACGAGCCACCGTTTCTGAGATATAACGATTCAAAAATTTGTAAAAGTTGCATTCGGCCTCTATAAATGGGCTATCATTGACAAAATTTTTCAAATCGGACCAGTAGTTCTTGAGATTAGCGCGTTCAAGCAGACAAACTCTTAAACTTTATATTTTTGTATCAAAGAAATGCTGAGAATGTACTGGAAATGCCTAATATGTATCCCCAACTATAACTAAAACGTTTTAACTGTGCGCCTAACTGTAAAAGGTCATTATATAACGCAGTGGCGTCTCCTAGACCATGGCTTTGATCGAAGCAAGTCTAATCTAGACGTAACCGCACTTCCTGTTTTCACTCAATTTGCTTCAGTCACGTATTCCGTGGACCAACATCCGTTATAATTTAATTAAATTACGTATAAAGATGGGCAGTGTTTTATAACAGTTTTCATAACCCTAGCAGCTGCTGTGTTAATTTTCACTTATATATAAATAAACTAGTGGACCCGGCAGACGTTGTCCTGCTCTAACGTTGGATTACTTACTATTTACTACATTCTATTACCCTATTATATTATTATCGTTCACTTCCCCGTTCCCGTTCCCGTTCCCGTTCCCGTTCCCGTTCCCGTTCCCGTTCCCGTCCCCGTCCCCGTTCCTGTTCCCGTGCCACTGCCCTTTTCTAATAATTTCAAAAGTTATTCGTAACAAATAGACATTTCTAAAGATATAGACTTTTTTTAAGGAATTTTACCTATGTCTAATATTTCCTTTTCCTCTCCTACTAAGCTTGTATTAGGAGTGGATGCGACAATACCTCAACGGCGATGGGGTTTGAACCGGGTACCTTGCGGATTTCAGTCCATACCTTGTACCGTTGAACGGGATTGTGAGGGTTCCGGGGATGACGTCAGACGGCAGTTGGTCACCTTAACTTGCCCCACAACCACATCCTCTGTTAACAAAGCGGACCCTGGCACTAGACAGGGTTAACTCTAGGAAGAGGAAGAACTTTAAAAATCTATGCTTCAGTACTCTATAGTGCATGCTTTTTTAGGTAACGAATACTTTATATAAATCTATATTAATATATAAAGCTGAAGAGTTTGTTTGTTTGCTTGAACGAGCTAATTTCAGGAACTACTGGTCCGATTTGAAAAATTCTTTCATTGTTAGATAGCCCATTTATCGAGGAAGGCTATAGGCTATATGTCATCGTGCTAAAATTGAATCTTCTTACCTAATTTTAAATAAACCGGACGAAGTCGCGGGAACAGCTAGTATTGTATAAAATTAAGACTTAAAGTAGTAATATTATAATTGCAATATATCCTTAAAGTATTCGAAACACTTAAAGGATAAAGTAACATTTTATCTTTACGAATACAGTATAAGGCACTTCGAATACAGTCGTAAAAAAAAATACTTTTATAGGTAGGATCTGAACGGGTTGCTAAGAGGAATTTTATATTCGAGCATTTTTCATTTTCCCCCCTAATTGTACCAACAAACGTCACTAGAGAGCGCCTTAGCGGAATATTCGTCCCGCTTTAGCAAAATTTAGCTGCAAAAGTCTAATAAATTATGTATGGAGACCAAACAGAAAAGCCCAATTAAACTAAGTTGAGATAAATGTTGCCACTGAAGCGGCACCACTCGCAAACGTAATTTTGAATGATACAATTTTAAGAAAATTAAACCCGCTTTTAATTCTTTCAACGTCGGTGAATCGTAGCTTTTTGTATTTGGTGACATAAACGCATTCTAAGATACATTATTGTAGGTCGTTATTACATATAACATTTTTTATATTAAACTTATTAAATATGCGGTAGTTGCTATTTGGGAGAAATCATTATATTATTTCAGACTTCTACCGTTATTATACTTACAATAAAATATTTACGTTGAGTTGAATACTATGACTAAATTACTATTCTTACTACTAACTACTTTTAACGTTTCATAAGACTAATTCTACCCTTATACTTTTACAATACGCGTTGAATTAGTCTTGGTGTATCCTTCTGTAAGCAGGAAAATATTTACATTGGGTTGAATACTGTGACTAAATTACCATTCTTACTACTAACTACTTTTGACGTTTCATAAGACTAATTCTACCGTTATACTTTTCAGTACGCGTTTAATTAGTCTTGTGTATCCTTCTGTAAGCAGGAAAATATTTACACTGGGTTGAATACAGTGGCAAAACGACTATTCTTACTACTAACTACTTTTGACGTTTCATAAGACTAATGAGGTCGGATATCAAATATAAGCCAGTGCTAGAATGGGTCACCCATCTATCACCCGGTCGCACGGTGTGTAGAGTACTTCCCCAGTCCGACATATCAGTATACTAGCTGCGCCCGCGACTTCGTCCACGAAAAAATTCGGTAAAATTAAATAGATTCAATTATAGCGTAATTATATATACCCTATAGCTTTTCTAGATAAATGGGATATTTAACACTGCAATAGTAGTTCTTGAGATTAGCGCGTCCAAGTAAACAAACTTTTCAGCTTTATATATTAGTATAGATTTTGACAAAGATTACATACTAAAATTCATTGTACGACGTAACCATAGTCGTAAAATTTGAACCACTCTTAAATAAAGTATAGCATACTTGTTGTTACCCGCGACTTGGTACGCGTAAAATTAGGTGAAAACTTCTAGCGTGACGATCTATAGCCTTCCTCAATAAATGGGATATGTAACACTGAAATAATTTCTCAAATCGGACCAGTAGATCCTGAGATTACCGCGTTAAAGCAAACAAACTCTTCAGTTTTATGTATTAAGTATAGATATTATATTATATAGCATCATTATATTATATAGCAAATGAGAGTAAAATTACTGAGTAAAGGAAATAATCTATACACCGGTAATATTTATAACGCAATTGATATTATTGTATAGGATTGCGGTGACGCGGAATCGTCGCTGCTTCTTTGTGAGGAAGTGTTGATGACATCTATTGTTGTATTGTTCCTGTTTTGAGCGAAAGTTATTACGAATATAATCGATGGTTTCGTCTCATTTGTACATAGACTGTACAACATGTGCACATTATAAATATTAATGTTACAGTATTTGTCAATACGTGAAGCGCAAACGAGTTATAAGAATTGTGCCGACGGAGGAGTGTGAAATTTGGCACAATTATAGTTTATATAGAAGAAAGATATATTAAATTATTAAAATAAAACCACAAGCACACCAATGCCAGACGTTCTTCATTTACACACTCGTTTTGGATATTGCAAAAGCGTAATCGTGCTAACCGTGTGTTATGTCGGAGCCAGACATATGTAGCTCAAAGTGTTGTACATTTTTGTCTTTGACGACTACAAAGTACTACAAAACTTTGCGCAACTACACAAAGTCCCCGGCCACATTACATGATCATTCAAATGAAGCTTTTCTGGCTCCGGCTTTATATTCATTGTCAAATTTTATTTTTCTGTTAACAGCACAATATATGTATGTCGTAGTAAGCAAATAGGTTGTTAAGCGAATTACGACCTATAAATTAATACCACAATGGTAGAGTTTTTCACCCTTTGGTGGAATGTTTTAACTTTTAAAGTATCATCGTTGCCGTTTTAATTACAATATTAAAACGGCGTAGTGTTTGCATACAATACTCGTATTGAAGTGACCCTCTTTTTAAAAGCCCTACAATACCAGTATGTATGAGATACGAAACTAAATAATAAATATTTTTGAAAGAATATCATGAAAAAGATCGATATAATCAGTAGTGTGTTGATACAACACTCGTATTGATACGACCCTCGCTAGTAAAGGTCTAGCAACACAAGTGTGCATGGGAGACGCAAAATGTGCAAACAATTAGAATGAGATCGTTATGGCGTGCCCATAATGACCCTATAGTGACGAAAGCTCGCTTACATTTTAAATATGGATTTTAAATATCGGCATCCCCATTGGTTGAGTACACTAGCCTCTGTGTAACAATTCTATAGAATCGGGTTAGTAATTACATAACTGTTGCCCGCTACTTCGTTCGATTCAATATAGTTTTGATGCCAATAGGCTTTAGATTAGCTCGTATTTATTTCTCAGGCGAATTGCGAGCTTGCCTTTATATAGCGTAATTGTCCTAGAGCATCGGTAATCTATAGTAATATATAAAGCTGAAGAATTTGATTGTTTGTTTGCTTAAACGTGATAATCTCAGGAACTACTGGTCCGATTTGAAAAATTCTTTCATTGTTAGATAGCCCATTTATCGAGGAAGGCTATACATTATCACGCTAAAAATTTTCGCCTAATTTTACGCAGACGAAGCTGCGGGTAACAACTAGTTGTTTATAATTAGGCGAGCCGTCTGCCCATTTACCCAGGTATATAAAAAAAATGTTATTCCGAACGACCACGTAAAAGTTATTTTTAAAGTTCAGAAACAGTTATTATATATTATCTGAATAAAACGAACGAAAGGAGCAGACGTTCTTTCTGGATAACGCTATCCCTTTTTGTATAATACGAAACGATAATTCTTAATTAAAAAATTGGTTAAGAAATCTATTACACAATTACAACTATGACAATACGGAGGAAATATTTATACATACTCGCATCTAAAAATATCAATAAATAAAGTTAAGATACCTAAAAACATTAATATAGATATAATATACATAAACACACACACGTACTCACATAAACACACGTACCCTTACATTCAAATATCATAATATAATACTTTATACACGCCAAAACATACCACAAACACAACCTAAGTTTATTGGATGTAATACTTTTATATTTCGTTTGTTAATTCTTTTAAAAGTGCTCAGCGTATTATAAATAGTTGTATCAATGTTTGGGAAGGCACTGGCTCCTAAGATACGGGCTTACCTAGTTTACTGAACTCTGTAACATGATTTATAAAATAAAAATTCATGAAAAACTAAACTACTTTGCTTTAATCCGCGAATGAATACGAGGGAAAATCGGTGTAATGCTGCAACCCGAAAAGAATTTTTCAAATCGGACCAGTAGTTCCTGAGATTAGCGCGTTCAAGCAAACAAACAAACTCTTCAGCTTTTTATACTCGCATAGATAAACAATATACTCCTACAAGTCTTGAAAATACCTTAGTAATTCCAATTAACCCTAATAATAGTCCTCGTGGCAGCAGGCAGTGCGATTAAAAAGACAAATTCTTTAACCACTAAACAATAGCGATTGGTGGGCATTCTTTGAGGCTTGCCTGCTTGTATTAATAGAACGACCGGTAGCTCCATACTGAGAGAATGTATGATTAACTCTTGCGATATATAATAAGCGATATTGAGACCAGTTCGGGAGCTATGGTCAATATGTAACCGCAACAGGTCGGGGTATCCATTACAGGATAATGTTCGCGACAGGACCGCGCGTTTTAGATACCATAGATAAGGTATACCTTTTTTGAAACAAAGAGCATAATGTGACAGTTCACATAGTTTCACTGTTAGTCATAATTTGCTCCGTTATTGCTTATTTTTTTATTTATAAATGTTAACGATGTGATAGACATAAAATTTAAGTAACTTAATATTGTTTACAGACCATACTGTTCTTTGTCAATATATTTTTTGAATGGCCCGTTGGCACAGAGGGCAGTGATCCTACCTTCCGGTCTGGGGATCGTGGGTTCGATTCCCGCCGCGAGTCTGGGTGTACTATAACTATATGTATGTATTTATGTATTTCTACAAAAAAATATGTGTATAACAGGCGTCTTTTTTATGTGAGAAGGGGCAAAACAAAATAGATCATTGTGGGACTCTACAAATCAAAGGAAGGGCTTAACAAATAAAATTATCAATTTTAACTACTTGAGATCGGTTATCTAAGTAAGATTTAATAATTTTTAATGCATTTTCAGAAATATTTAGTGCTTTCAATTTCATCGTGAGAATTTTATGGCTTACTGTATAGAATGCCTTTTTCAAATCAATAAAGTCCCTAACACAATATTTTTTTACCACTTGTAATATTTAAAAAAAATTATAAGTTAATCTTCAATACGTCTTATTGTATGGTATGGTGCAGATGAAATCTTTGGTCTAAACTAATTAGGTGCATGTTAATAAAGTCAATTGTAGTTTAAATTATTAAAATCTTATCGCTACTCTAAAGCTGGCAACATCTCTACCTAATTAGGCTATGCCTATATCAAAGATAAATAATCTCACGACGGAATCAACATAAAACTTTAACTATGGAAATATTTCGAGGTATACAGTTATTGCCATGCTATATTACATTTATATCTCATAATATTATCGAATGATTGTAAACTAGCTGTTAGCCTTGACTTTGCCCGCGTTTACTTCAAAGACTTTATCAATTTAGAGGTTTCTTGTGATATTAGTCGTAAGGTTGTAGAGATCGTGGGGGTTCCCAGGATGACGTCAGATGGCAATCGGTCATCTTAACTATACCCTCTGTAATCTAAGCGGACCCTGGCACTTAACCGGGATAACGCTAGGAAGAAGAACATTAGTATTTATTCCTTAAATAAAGCTAGCATCGATTTATGTCCTGGAGTTACAGCTTTGTACTTTATAGTTGACACGCAAATGTATTGAACTCGTTCGAAGATAATTCGTTAAGATTTATGTAAATAGAAAACTTGATGAATATTATCACCTAAGAAGTGTTGGCACGCTCAGTTATATAGACCTTATAAAAACTCCTAGAACAACCTCAATTCAAAGTTAGGTTATAAAGGCACTTTATGTAGGCAAAACGATTACAGAAGTGTTATGGAAAATTGGGCTATAATTTAGGAGATTTAATAAATTACTTAATTTTCAAGCCATATAAAATACTTTATTACACCATTTATTCGACATTTCTATCTGAATTCGGGTAGAAAAATTTCACTTTTGTCGTTTATATTTTTACGTAAAATATTTCTGTCCTTGCCAGGCCATCTTTCAAGTTTATTGGCAATTTTGTCGAGATCAGATTACCATCCGATTGTGATCTCACTTGGTGTTATAGAAGTTATCGTCTTAGTACATACGTATTATTATATATACTTATTCCTCATTTATTCTTACCACCTAGTCCCAAAAACTTGAAAAAAGAACATTTAGACTTGTTAAATTAAGGGTTTTTATTACGTTTTCGTTAATATTTGAGTGCGTATCGACCAGATTTTCTCACTCATGACTCACTCTTAATAACTGTTATACACGCAAATATGTTCACGCGTAAGAAAACGCAGGCGTTAACTTGTATTATATAATTATACTGTTATACTATTAAACGCTATACTAGTTAACCTATAGAAGCAACGTTATGTGTCTATAGCATCTTTGGAGGCTTTAAATTGAGTGAGAAAGTGACAACTACACTCATACTCATTCTTCCTTAAATTATAAATTGTATCTGCGTTAAATTATACAAGAATTATTTAGAGAGTAGATTTCCGTGTGAAAGAATACACTGAATTCATCTAGTGTTATAAATACTCTATAAAAAACCTATTCACTTTTTAATAACAGTAGAAATGCCAACACTTTTTTTACTTGCCCCAAAGTATAAAATATGGCCTCTTAAAAAAATACAAGATTTTTTTAGAGACTCTAAATTTCCGTTCGGAAGAGTACACTGAACTAGCTATTGGTATATATACGCTATGAAAAAAAGGTGCACTTTTTAAAATATAGAATATGGTCAAATAAATTATTTAGATACTCTAGTGTTCCTTGCGGAAGAATGCACTGATTTACCAGGGTCCGCTTAAATTGCAGAGGATCTAGCTGTGGGACGATGTAAAATGGCCGATTGCCTTCTGACGTCCTCAATGATATTAATCATAACTGACTGCTTCAGAAAAACGGAGGAGGTCTGAGATTTGAAAACCACTTTTAGAATTGGTCGCCCATCCAATAACCGACCACAGTCAAAACTGCTTAACCTAGCGATCAACTGAAATGTCGGCCAACTGATTAAGCTACGCACACCTCTTGCCGATTGTTAGTCGAATGTATTAAAGAAGACGAATCTTTTAAACAACAAAAGTTTTCAACAGAAAATCCGACTGTGGTTTATGTCACACTGAAAATCATTATAAGACTAAAATTGTTTTGAAATAATATCAATAAAAAATAATTATTGTTATTAGCATATAAAAGTCACGTTATCAATCAATTTACCTTTATTTATTTCGCCTTCTACGGCAATCAGAAAAGCCGTCAGAAACGCTACACGCATTATGAAAAAACAATAAACGTCGCATAAACTAACGGAATCACGATAAGACGTGCAAAACGATTTGGTTTTATAACTGAAACTGTATTTATGTATGTATATTTTATAACTGTTTGGAATATAGAGAAACAATTTGTTGTGTATTGCAACTTTCGTAGGGTGCGTACAGTCTAAATATGCGTGCCCCTCCAAAGTATTCAAAATGTCATTGCAAAATGGTGTAACACACAAGCTCGTCAATATCATTAGCTGTGTTTGCATGTGTGTATGTGTGTGGTTGAGTTTAAAATAAAAACGCTGCACACACAAGCAAACGCCACAATGAATTAGTGGAGGGGCGTGCATTTTTAGACTGAACGTCTATACGTTGCTACATTTTTTAATATGAATATGATGAGATGAAAATAAGCAGGCAGTTTATCTTATATTATTAATTGATTATCTTTAAAGCAACAGCACAATCAATTTTCAAAGCTCGGCAACGCAACTACGCTTCCTAGTACTGCAGTTGTAAATGTAATTATATTTCTTTTCCTATCAAAATCGACCGAGCTCTATATACGTGCTCGTTTATTTTAATAGATATAGAGCTATAAATAAAATGACTTATACACTCTCACCACCTCTTAAATCTTGACCGCCAGCACATTAAAACCTTACGATCCTTGGAAGTGATGCTTTACTGGTCATAGCCTTTATAACATGAATCCAAACGAAATACTTTGGGTACCACAAGACAGAGGCGAAAGCGTTTATCATCCCATTTAAAGCTTTAATATTTTTTTTTGATAAAACAAGGGGCAAACTGGCAGGTGGGCGCGTCGTTTTTTTTATGTTACAAGGGGCAAACGAGAAGGCAGCAGTCACCTAAGTGCTTACCGATAAATATATTGCAGCGTGGACGCAAATTCGCGAAGACGAGTTAGTTCCAATCCTCAATCTAATTACATTTCGAACATTAGACTGAAATCCATAATGCTGCATTACTTCAAGCACAAATATGTATTGAGGAGGTTCATCGCTTTATAGCCCTGACCATCAGCTACTTTGGTTCTTACTTAGGTTTTTGTATTTAATTTTTAAACATTTTGGCTTCTATCATAATGATATTTACTATAGACCTATGTACATATTGCTACATTTTACAATAACACTTAGTGCGTTTACAAAGGTTGTTTGTTTAAACATTGCAAAATAGGTGATTGTTCTGATAAGAGGACAATGCAGTGTGTGGTGACGTCACAGATGCGTTGTATATTGGACGTTATCACACGCACTAGATAACGTCCACTAGTAGGATTAGCTAATTATACATTACCGATAACACAAATCACAATGCATTTTGTGTTATGTATACAAACTCGAGTAGCATTATATTGAAATACATTTTTACAAGCCCTTTTAATCGACAATTATACATTAGCTGCTTTCCACGACTTTGTTTGTATAAAATTACAAGAGTCCTCAGACGTGTTTAATCCGGTCCATAGAAAAATCCGTTCTTAGCTGATATCTACTTATCATAAACTGTCTTCTTGCCAAATTTCATCATTGTACGTAATGCGGTTTTCGAAATTTCGTGATAGGTGACCTTTACATATATAGATAGAAAAACTCGGCCACTGATTCTAAAAAATTGGGACACTGAGATGGTCCAGCAAGAAACTTGATGATTCTACACCTAGAGACTCCATAGCTCGTTGGCAAAATCCTTCAAAAATATCCACTATTACACCAGATAAACTGGTTAACATGGAACGACGTACGTGCCCTATCGCTTACACCTCAATTATAATTACCATTTCAATTAATTAATATTAATTAACCCGGCTTCAGTTACAGCTGTAATTACTGACATACCTCACGTTCAAGGTCGGTAACGACGATTACAGTAACAATACTAAACTCTTATTTTAAAAATAACAGTAAAAAACTGTAAATAAATGTTCATTTGTTACCATTAATAGGGCTTGTTTATTCTTATGTACAATTAAAGAAGGAACAAGGAACCCATACAAGGATAATTTCGCTCTGTCCGTTCGCCCGTCTATCTGTCTGCCCGTAAGGTGGTCCCCCCCCCCCTAGCATTTCCAAACTATTAAACGTAGAGACTTGAAATTTTCTATATTGATAGAACATGCCCAAAACTCATTAGAAAAATGATTCTGAACGAAATCGGACAATAATTTTTGAAGTTATTTAACAAATACGTTTATAGCGTATCAGATACATAACCCTTCTATATAAGCGTATCTTGACACGTTTTCGGCCATTTTTATTACCATCAGAAAGACGCTTAGATATATATACATGTATAAGTTGTCCCGCTAAAACTGGAAAACCGCTTTACGGTTATAAATTCTGTTTGTTTCCTTCGTTCCCCTTATTTCAGAGAAATTTAAAATGCAGATTTGGTCGCTAATTCTAATTATTCAAATACATGGCGTTCGTAGTACAAACGAACTTTTGACTAGTTATACGGCCAGTGTCACGTTTTATAGAAAAAATATAAAGGAGATTGATTAACTGGCTAATAGCAGACGAGCCAAAATTTTGGCAAGACAACGTCTGTCGGGTCTGCTAGTATATATTAAAATCGTATTCACCACTGGTTCTCAGTATAAATAAAAGCTGAAAACTCTGAAGGGACCAATAACAATAGACAAATTGAACCCGTAATTTGGATGAACCCACGATGAAGCGGTGCATCGTTAGTGCTTTTTCAAAATTCCTGTTCGAACACAGCCAACGCGGACGGTACTAAAATGAAAGTTATTGTTGCGAAATTTCCAATGAAATACAATTTTACGTTCGAATATCAAATGACATTTTTTATCCATATTTACCGAGTATTTTTTAATTGCTGTTATAGGAATATTTTGATCCAATTTTGTGACTTAATCAAAGTCAAAATTTATTTATTCAATTTTAAAGGTTGTTGTGTACAAGGAACCCTTATATTTTGCTCTGTCTGTCTGTCTGTCCACTCGTAATGTTGTCCCGTCCTAGGATTTCCAAACTATTAGACGTAGAGAATTGGAATTTTCCGTGTTGATAGAACATGTTAATAACTCAATAAGAAAAAATATTTTGAACGAAATAGGATATAAACTTTTAAACTTATTTAACAAATATGTTTTTTCTTTATAAACATGTTTCAGAGGCTCTTGGGCATTTTTTTTATTACAAACTAGTTTTGAACGTTACAGAACACACCCTTTTTTCAAACTATTACAAGATAAAGATTTTCTAAATATGTATGTATATAAAGTGAAATAGTTTTTACATCCCTTTAGGTCGTTTGATCTGTACCCTTGACAAGGTTTACTCTACCAAATCTCTTGAGCCTGCTGTCGGAAACGTACCTGAAACAGAATACATTTAAACGTTAAAAAGATTTAGTGATACGCTCAGGCAATATTCATCAAAGTTATGGACGAATTTTTCTTCTAGTAGTCTTATAAAAGTAATAATAATATAATATTTTAACAAAAAAAAACTTCAACCAACATAAGACTTATACGGTTTTCTCATGGATGCCATCGTCAGAACTGGACCAAATTGAAATGGGATCACACGAAAAGCACCAACCGGATGAATCATCAAAATCGGTTTACTAGTCGAAAGTTCTGAAGTAACAAACATAAGAAATAACAAAATACAGTCAAATTGAGAACCTCCTCCTTTTTTGAAGTCCGTTAAAAATAATAAAAAAAGGCTTCTTATTATTAACTGCATTCTTTATTATTAATATTGCTATCCGCCGGATACTCAATACACGTTTCACCCCCAAACCGGCGCGTCCTCAGAGGGCCTGGCACGATCTTTTCGAACCGAAATAAGTCGACGAGTCAACTTTACTTAGGTTGAAAATGTTCATGTTAGGTCCATAGGGCACAAATCTAAATCGTGTCACGCTTTTAATCAATGGTAAAGGAACCCGCGATGGCGCTGCGAAGTATCCTCTGTGAGCCTAGCACGACATTTTCATCCTAAGTAAAGTGGACTCATCAACTTACTTCGGTTCGAAAAGTTTAGTGTTAAGCGCTCAGGAAAAAGATTCTGTAACGGTTGTTCTTACAATTGAATGTTCACACAACTTTTGTAGATGCATTCTACGAATAAGGTTAAAGTATTACAGAAAATAATTCTTTGTTTTCGCGATGCAAGGCACAAACTATCTTCCTTTTTGGATGTATGCAAAGTAGTAACTTTATTTATAGCTTTGTGTTAAAATACTTAATAAAAAAGCTTAACATACTTATTAAGTAATTAGCGAAATTATAACCTAGAGCTATGCTAGTCTGAAGCTAAAAGCAGTTAATAATAGAATTAGCATCAAACTATAAAAGGAAAGAGAAAGAACAAAAAGGTTAAAGCATCCGAATTTAAAGGAAAGCACAATAAAATTCCAATAAAGGGAAATACGTACAAGCGATCTGAAAGAATACACAAGCGAGGGGTATGCCTTAAAGGGTAGTCGAGCAAAAAGCATTGATTCATGTGGGAAAGTGACCCCTGTCCCTTTTGTATGGCTGGAAGTAAACCGGTATTGTAAAGGTCAGCGCTCATTGAATTAACGAACAGAGGGTTCACTTCTGAGCATGTGCTTTTATTATGCGTTAGCTAGTGCGTGTAGTAGGAAATATCTGCTAAAGACATGTGTCGTTTGAAGTCAACATTTCATTTCTTTACTCTAACTTACACTACGTTTTAATGAATATAAAGGGGCATTATTATCTATTGTACGAACTGCGTAAGCTGGCAGTAACGTACTTCAAATTTTATCTATCCACTATATCTATATTGATATATAAAGCTGTAGAGTTTGTTTGTTTGCTCGAAGGCGCTAATCTCAAAAATTACTGGTCCGTTTTAGAAATAATTTCAGTGTTAGCCCATTTATCGCAGAAGGCTATATATACATCATCACACTAAAACTGAATATATTGTTTTTACCTAAATGTACGCGGACGACGTTGCGATCACAGCTAGTATACTATAAATAACTCAAGTTTTTCATAACATTTATGCTTAAATTATTATCGTGCGTTGACTTTTAAATGTGCGCACACCTTTATTGCTCCCTGCCGTAAGTAGCGTAAACGATTCCCGATTACGAATGTCGTAAAAAGCAATTTGCCGCGGCAATTGGCCCAAGAAATGCCTTCGTAAACATGAATATG
>JANCMC010050420.1:15258274-15535448 GCA_024363005.1 Charaxes varanes | reverse complement strand
TTCCCGATTACGAATGTCGTAAAAAGCAATTTGCCGCGGCAATTGGCCCAAGAAATGCCTTCGTAAACATGAATATGTTAACTTTATGTGTCAGCGATTGTCGACTTTAATAACAACGATATCATGAAAACGAATAAATTTTTAACAGTAGCCTTATATATTATATAGCCTTAAGAAAAAGTAAGAGCTCGCGGAATTTCCGGCAGATGTGAAATAATGGAACTATCTGAAACAAATCATGAGCATCAAATAGCTTACGAAAGGAACTATAACTCAGGACAAATAATAACGCGTACCGTAGTTGTAGCAAACAACAATGTATACACTAAAGATATACGAGCTCAATGTAACGGGTGCAATGGGACATTGCCGAGCCGAGTGGTCGGAGAGTTACATAGTCTTTTGCGCGTGGCGATGCGACACCACACTGTAAATCACGTAGCAAGGCTTGTCGACGCCAAAAAAAAATAATAATAAATATATACACGACTATATGACACACGGACGTCAGTTCCTAAGGTAGACAACTTAATGCCTGTGTTATAGGCAACAGCCGCCTGTTATACACAAATACTTTTTTTAGAAACATATAAATACATACATATGGATAATACATCCAGACTCGAGGTGGGAATCGAACCCACGACCCCCGAATCAGAAGGCAGGGTCACTGCCCACTGCGCCAACGGGCCAACCATAAAAATGAACAGACTCGCCGCAGCAGATGTTTGGCATCAAAAAGTTATTGCTTATTTCAGATTATCTACGATATATGACATTTTTCAGTATAAATGGATCATGTCTCCGAATACGCTATCTAAGCGGGGCGAAATATTAAAACGGCGTCTTGAGTAACGGCGTCCCATAATTCTTTGTAGATATTATTCGCCTCACGCGTTCAGAACGGGGTTAGATTATGTAAGGGACGAATGGAGTCCAGGAAATCTTTATGATCGAGAGCAGCAACTGATCTTAGCCAACGATTTATTGACTATACACACCTGGATAACTGAAAAAGAGAAATAATTCCAGCTGTAACCTGCAGCTTAGCCCTTGTTGAATTTAAAGGCTTTGTTGAATATTGAGGGTTTAATTGTTATTAATTATCTACTTTGCCCTGAACCACCAGGCGCTCAATGGACAAAACTCCACGTCTTGATACATGTCCGAAAAAGGTGAGAATTTGAGACTTGACTAAAGAGGAAAGACGCTGTTTTATATTAAGGTCTTGTAAAACAGATTCCTTTGTGCGAAATTCTGTCCAGGAAGAATGTATCCTAGAGATTCATAAATGTGTCTGAAATTCGTTCACGACATACACATCACGACAACAGTTGTGACATCATCTAATAATAAAATACATTCATGTGTGTATAAATCGTTTGGCATTGATGTGCGTGAGGTTTTATTTTAACGATTTAATGCGTGTTTTGTAAAAAAAAATATTAGCATTCGCACACCCTTCTTTATTAAAACTATAATTGTGCCAAATTTTATACTCCTCGATCTGCGCAATTTTCGTATAGTGGTACTGAAAGTTTTGCTTTATTTATTATATGCCTATACTGTGCTTTGTTTTTTATAAAATATATATTATAATAAAAATTTAAATATAAAAAGTAAAAGCTCACGCACACCAATGCCAAACATTTTTCACACACATGTGTACATTTGATTACAAGATTGTATCAAAGCGTAGTCATGACATCCGTATGTATGTAGGTATATTAATTGTCTTTAACAATTTTGTTGTATTATTAATATTTTGTGCTTTAAAATCTAAAGATTTATGGCCGAAGTTTGACCAGCCGGCTATATCTACTTATAATAATTTTACGATATTTAGTCCCCGTTTTAAACCATTGAAGTTTATAATTTATGCAAATCGCAAAAAAAAAAACACCAACCAAGTTCCTAATTACAGTTTTTAACGGTCCAGTCCCGTTGCACTATTTTTTTGACTTCATCGTCCTTTGCACAACATTTACATATAACGGTGTCCAGGGAAAGCGGTTTATTGTTTGTAAAAAAATGCTTTACTTCGGGTGCCACTTTTTACCAATTGAGAGCAGGGCTTTGAAAGACCGCTCCACTTTTACCCGAGCAGATAAAGACATTTTTATGTTGCTTTCCTAATTTCGCACAAAACTGTTACCGTTACGCGTAATGTAGGCGACCCTAAAATAATAGAAATTGCAAAATGGCTTGTTTATTAGTTTTTTAGTAAAAACTGCTCGTTGTTTTGTCATTAGAAAGCACAAAAGTGATGTCATGTTTATGTATTGATATCGATAATATTTTACGACGTCCTAAAAACGATACTTAATGTTATTCATTTAAAGAAGCGAATTGATGAAAACGTGAGAATTAATTAATGTTCTTTTTTTTTAAAAAAGAATATTAGGAGTACTTTTTAGGTATGTCTAATATTCCCTTTTCCCCTCCTACTAAGCTTAAATTAAAAGCTTGTATTAGGAGTGGGTGCAACCTACTAAAAGACAAGAACTACCATGAGTTCTTTATTAGAAAGTACACTTAAAACCGCACCAATAGAATCATACCAGATTTGGCTAGGCAGGGGAAGGAACACTGGCAGTGAAGGTCACTTTAAAGCTTACTCTTAAACCTACACCTGGGTCGCAAGTTCCAACCACTGAAACGGTTCCTTCCTCTGCAACACAATCGTCAACGAAACTCGACACACCCTCGGTGAATCCGTGGAATACTAAGAAATTCGTCTCTTCATATTATTGGAGGAATTTAGTATTCCTATCAAAGTAATATAGGATTCCTGCTTAAATATATGAAATAAATATTAGTCACAACTTACTTCTCTCACAAATTCTTCATAATCTTCAGTTTTGATGAGCAATACCTTACAATTTAAAAAAATATTAGAATGTTTATCATCTTTAATATGTTTTTTTACATCTTCCTCATTTAATAAAATGACATCACATGCGAAACATTTGAATTTTACAGTTTGGAGGTGTTTAATCTGACATACTAAACTGTAGCTAAAAATATCTAAACAAAAGTAATAATTGATAATAACAACATTATAGTCAATGTTGTCTACAGCCAAACGAAAAGGACCAAACATAACGTCATAAAAAGTTTTGTAGGCAACACGTTTGTATGAGGGCTTTTGATGTTTGCTGTCCTTAATAAAGCCTTTTAACTCTAAATGTCCTCTGTGGTGCGCTCCTCCTACATGTTGTTTAACAATATTTATATGTGCAGATATATAAATATTGCAGAGAGAACAATATCCCCTTCTGCCACCCTCATTTAACTTTATGTAATTCTCTTTGCCATATTTAGCTATGTCTGCCCTCCTTTTGCCATGGTCAAATATCATGCTCAGACATGTATTTTCAACCTGCGCTGTAAGCGCATCCGGTGCATTGTACATTAAGCTGACAAATTCTCTACATTTCAAGCATTTGGCAGTCTTATTTTTCAAATCAACATCAAAGCTGTCTCTTTCTGTTCTTGCTAAAATTTCTGACATAAAATTGCTCTTATATGTATCATGTTGGCAGTTCGTAACTTGACATTTTTTTTCAATTGATTTGACACATGCGCTCAAATGACTATTAAAACAATCTTTTTCGTAAACTTTAAAACACTTAAAACAATAAAATTTATCCCCCTGCACCTGAAAAAATCATCAACATATAGGCAGTAGAATAATATTAAATAGAATAATAATAAATGGCTCGATTCTATGATTTAAAATCGAGAAATGTAGTACAATTCTAAAAACAATTTTTTTTTACCTACCCTCCCTATACAAAATATGTCAATTCTTTGCTTGTGTAATAAAGAAGTTAACTAATTTTCAAGGTTTTATTTTTTGTACCTTTTAATTTTGCAGGGTTTTATACGAAAAATATCCCACACCAACTCGCTTACCCTTCGTCGTTTCACCAATCCAATGGCTGACGGCGCTATTTCACTTTGTGTATTCTCCTATACTGAGATACACGCAGCTGCAGACTTCACAGGCGATAACTCAAAATCACTCCTACGACCTTATTAATAAGTACAGAGTAAGTTATTCATTTTTTTATGTTACAAGGGGCAAACGAGCAGGCAGCAAGCTCCTAAGCGGCTACCGACACCCATCGACATCTGCACGACCAGGAGGCAAGCAGATGCGTTTAATGACGAGCCTTTAATGACGAGTTTAGGCCACTGGGAAGTCTTACAAACCAAAACCGAAACGCGACAACAATACCCTCACTGGACGTGACAGCATTGCCGCCACTTCACGCCGATCTTAGAAGAAAGAAGCACTGGCACCTGGCCGTGCCGGCCCAATTCGGCTACAAGCATGGCGCTTAGACCTCTAATTAAATAAACTATAAAAACCTTTAACCTATTGGGTACTAAATACGCGCTCATGGGTCTAATCTACCCGTAATTCAAACTCATACTCACTACACACGTTACAATAAATCGTTGCACAAAAACTGTGTAGTTTAAACTGCACGGTTTGCTATAAAAGTAGTATAAATTATCTTAATATATTTAAATTACGCGTCACGTTGTTTGTCCGCGATGGACTCCTAAACTACTTAACCAATGTTAATCAAATTTTTACACCATATGCAGTTTAATCCAACTTGAAAGATAGGCAAAAATCTCAATTTATAGTTGCAAATAAAAATAAGTCGCTGAAATGTATGCGCTTATATAACTTCCGAACGACTGCACCAAATTGGGTAATTTCTTTTTTGTCGTGTTCGTTATTGTTAGGACAAGATTTGTATGATAAAAAAGGAATGGGAAATCTAAAACGAAAAGAAATAGGACGGAAACAGAACGGGAACGGGGAATAATGTTACAGGAAAATAGAATGTAGTAAATAGTAAGTAACCCAACGTTCGGACAGGACAACGTCTACCAGATCTGCTAATAGATCTATATACGTATAATATATACGCGATGCAGTTACAGGCAAGCATTTTTTTACATTAACCAAAATACTATATGTTTCAATGTAGCTGTATTTTTTTATTTTTCAGCCAACGTATATGATAACAAGTCCTAACATGTGCTCTATGCTTTTCAAAGACGGTGACCGTGACAAATGCGATTTTTCATGTTTCGAAATCATTTTAATTGGTGGAAGTGCTGTACCACCTAGTCTGGTTGAAAAGTTACAGGTAAATAAATTTAATGACACCAAAATAGTTTATTAAAATGAGTAACCAGAACCAGGATTAATGCCTGATATTTTTATGCGATGTGATATGCGTTTCATTTTCATTACTGTTAGGTATTTTTGAAGATCCATTATGTTCATCTTGAATCAAAGGTTTTTCGGCAATTAATTCGACAGGAGTTTTAACATCACTTTCTGATTTTAACAAAAGAATATTAGTAGGTAATGCCTGAGTTATGGAAATGTCTGCTGCATCGTGGTCCATTAGTGTTTCCATGTTTATGTTTTCATGTCCTTTTGATACAGTTGTATTTGACGATACAACAGGAGAAGCATTCACAACTCCTGCATCATCATAGCCAATGGTGGATACCCTATTTAATGTGTTCTCAGTTTTCAATTTTGTATCATCTAATAAATTGCCATCAGTAACATTTTGTGCAACTTTAGTATTTAATTTACTACTTTTATCGTCATAACTAAGCCTATCATCCTTAACATCATGTTTCTCAAATATTAAATTATCTTGAATAGCTACAGTAATAGATATATCCGCAGAATTATTTTTATTAATAATTTCTTTATTAGAATCGTTCATAATAGATACTATTACATGTCCAGGTAGTGCTTTTGTTTCTTCAATATCTACATTAGTACCATATAAAACAGTATCTTGTGTACATTCTGGTTTAGAGTTTGCAATTATTAAATTAGAAGGAATCGCCTGGGTTATGGAAAGATTGCTAAAACTTTTATTACTTAAATTGCTTTTTACTACGTTTAGTATATTTTCTGGAATAACTTGAGTAAGAGATATATCATTGTCACCCTCATAAAACATCGTTTTATTTTGCGATATTTCTGTTTTGTGATTAAAAATTAGATTTGAAGGTAGAGCTTGTGTGAAAGATATATTATCGTCCTCATACACAACTGTTTTCTTTTTTACCGAAATCGATTTATTAGCATCTACGATGTTTGTAGGTACGACTTGAGTTAGAGATATATCTGCCGCGTCGTCGTTTTGATATATGACTGTTTTTCTTCTTTCTTGCTTATTAATAATGACTTTTGCTGGAACAGCGCGTGTTATCGAAATATTGCCCGAGTCATCTTCAAAAAGGATAGTTCTTCTTTTAGGTAACTCAATTTTATTGTTCACTCCTTGTGTCATAGATAAATCACAATCGTTATACATAGTAGTTTTTAAATCAGGAATATCTTTTGCACATTTACATTCTGTTGGAACAGAATCACTTGGAATGAAATTTGGCAAGTCGTCTTCATCTACAATTATTGTTTTTCTCTTAATAGCACCTTTAAGGAGATTAGGTTGTATAGTATTTTGAAAATCGTGTCTTTTGCCTTCTAGCTCCGTAAGGCACTCTCGCTCTGTCTGAACTTTTAATTTTTTACCATCAAAAACTAATATTTTGTCAGAATAAGATCGGCGTGAAGTGGCGGCAATACTGTCACGTCAAGTGAAGGTATTGATGTCGCGTTTCGTTCGGTTTGTGATACTTCTCGGTGGCCTAAACTCCTCTCAAAGGCCAGCAACGTATCTGCGTGCCTTCCTGGTGGTACAGATGTCTATGGGCGTTGGTTGTCACACAGTTGATTAACCGCCTGATTGTGATAATAATAATAAAAAAAACTAGAATACATCTGCAAAGATACTAAAGAAATTTGAAGGCATGTAATGTATGCCGGTGAGTCTTTATAGTCAGTTATATCGATACCTCCCACGTAAACTGTTGTAACCCAAAAATCCCAACATCACATGAAAGCGTTACAAACATGTAAATTGAAATAAAATCATCATTATATAACACATTTCTGTATACAATTATATATTCCAAAATGACGATTAAATCATTGTTTACAATAATATATTAAAAAGTAACTGTTAAATTATAATTCAGTTGATTGTAACGCTCTACTGTAAAGCTAGGGATTTGGAGTTACAACAACTTACGTTGGAGGTAGCGATAAAGTCTATTGTACCTATATATTTATAGCATATTGTACCTTGGTATCCAACAGACAACGTTCTGGACCAGAGCCAATACGGTTACAGTAATAACGTTTTCGTTTAACTTATTGTACCATAAAGTACGTTTCTGCGTATTTAACTCGACTCTTCGTACTTACAATTGCATATAAAAGTTATCTATCGCTTATCTTGTACTCGTTTGTTTAACTTTAAGCGCTCTAGCGTTTCAGGGGTACAATTTACAAGGGAAATAATTCTTTTCTGTAGATATGCGAAAGCGGTAACGACATCGTATGCAAAAAAAGGACAGATATACGTTAATTTAAAAAAGTTGGCCAACTATTCTGTGCTGCCTGCTACAAAATTTTCGTAACAAAATTTGAATTTGCCGGCCACTGTCGCTCGCATGTTCACAACTAGCAAGGTTCGCCGTTGATGAACACGTCAAGAAGGACAATAATCATTAAAAAAATACATATTCTACCAAGTTATAATAATCAATTAAGTTGATCAAATATAAAAAAAAGAAATTTGGTCTGATTTCTTTCGAAACACGGAGGAGGTCGGATATATGAAAGCAAATGTCAGAATGGGTTAATGGGGCGCTATAAGAAATGCTTAACCTAGCGATCAACTGTAATGCCGTTCGCTGTTTTACCTATGATCTTCCCTGCAATATAGTCACAAAATAATTTAAATATTTTTGAATATACACTCACGGGCACAATAAACCGCCCTTCTTGATTTTCTCTCATTTTTCAGAAATTGACTAATTCTGGCCATATTTGATGAGTCAGAACGTTGTAAGTAGCCGTCAAGGTAAAAATTTAAGCTGTATATGTCTATAATTGTTTTTTACCTAAATGTGTGTGCAATAAAGTGCTTATCTATCTATCTATCTATTGTCTTATTTTAAAATTACTTTCAGTTAATTTAATTTCTTATTTTGTTGTTTCATATTAGTCCATGTTATTCTTTAAACATACGCACTCAGACATTTTTGTGTACTAACATGTTTTTCATTCCTTTATTCAATTAGAACTTGATTAGACTAGAACATAGACTGTAATACCTCCTATAACGCGGTAGATTTATTATATATTTTGGAATACTATTACTGCGTTCTAATAGTGCCGTGTTATAGGGGGGATTACACTACGATACAGAAACCAAATAAAATAATTAAAATTCAGGCATACCTGTAAGGAACATCTTCGGCTACAAATATGAAATTGTTACTATACATCAAATTTGTTGCAAAAGCAAGAAACGCCAGTACCATCAGCTCCAGGTGGTAACGATTAAAAATTTTGAAATCATCCAAAATTACGTCTAAATTAACTTTTTTCTCATTGACGACTTTAACCGCGCCCATTTTGAAATGTTAAAACATTCACTATCGAATTTTGTTTAAGCGTCACAAACTATCTTGAAACTACAACAGCGAGCGGCAGCTGTTTAGAACTCCGATAATAGTTTTATAATATCATTTAACTAATTGTTGACGTAAATTTATATATGAATTTTAATAAAAAATACAACACTCGCAATGTAAGACCGGTATCAAGTACGTCCTATGTTATAGACTAGTGCACACAGAATATAGAGACCAAGTAACAAAACGTTCGATTGTCGAAGGCCAAGGTAACAAACAATACAATAGACAGTTATTCTACCATGATACCAGCACGAAATAGACAATAGTTCCAATAACCTGTTATATTCTCTCTTAAGGTTTTGCACCAAAATGAAGATATAGGTCACTCTATTACAAAACAAAATGTTCGTTTGCATTCAATCAAGTTGCTAATTATTATTTAATTATATTCACTGTAATGTTTCTTCATAGCATAACGAGAATACTACTTTAATTTATTTTTATAATAGCGGACCCGGCAGACGTTGTCCTGTCCGAACTTTGGGTTACTTACTATTTACTAAATTCTATTATCTTTTAATATTGTTTCCTTTCCCGTTCCATAATGGTTTACCATTTTGGCGTTAATGACTTAAACATGATATATGCTGTCATGGGCTTTTTTGTACAATTATTTAAGGTAAAGATTTGCTTCATACAATATATACGTGTAACTCTAACAGTTTTTGTAGCGCACGCCAAAATAGCTCGCAGATGGCAGAATTTTGTCTTACTTACTTAACGTTTATTATTATATTTTGCACAATACACACATCATCATTGGCCTATATTCGTGTCAAATTTTACGATTCTAGGGCAACGAGAAGTATCCTATATCATTTGCAAATGGGAAATGCGACATAAATTTTTTTTGCATATCTCAGCATTTGGGATTAATTACAACTTTATAGCTTGACGCGTTTATGAGAAAAAGAATCTTGAAAGATAGACAGACAGACGGACAACAAAGTGATCCTACAAAGGTTCCTTATATTCATCCTAGGTACGGAACCCTAAAAGTGATCAATTTATATTATGATTAATTCTCGTCAATGGACAAACCAACTTTCGACGTAACGGCGCTGAAAATGCATAAAGAAATTACGCATCGAAAAGTGAAGTTTTCAAAGTTTTGATTTCAAAATGGACGAAAGACGTCCGCTTTGGCAAAAACAAAATTTTATTATGCTATACTTACTTCTAGCATGCTGAACAGCCAAAATCACAATGAAAACTACGAGGATAACCATCCAAATCACAGTGGCAGGATACATTTTTAAATGCCGAAGTTGGTCTATTCACTTTATCGTTACATTCACTTTTACGTTAACTATAACAAGGTACTAACTTCACTTTTACGTTAAAAAATTCTAACTTAATAATTCCACGATTACGTTAAACAGTCCTATAGTAATACTCTATCGTTAATAAACAGTATAAATTTGCATTCGTGGCAATAAAGATGGTTTTGTCAACCTTATCTTTTTATATCTATGAAAAATATAATTTACTGATAATTTCGATGATAAATTGCGTTATTACTCACATATTTTTAATACAAGATATAATTTAAATGTACCTTAAAATTATACAGGTAAGGTTTGTTTTTAATCGAAGCAGGAAAAGTCTGACTGTGACGTCATATAAGCGACCGATTATATCTAAATGTGGTGAAAAAAATATAGATTTAATATAAAGTCTCAAAGCTTATCTACTTAGCTACAGAAAATATATGACTATGTAGGTATAGTAGACGAATCGGATGTGACGTTTAATCGGAAAGATTCTATCATATATGTATTATTATTATTATTATTATTCTTATTTAGAGTTTATTTTTCAAAGGCAAAGACCTTCATACCCTCTTTCCATGAGGTTCTGTCTAAGGCTATGCGTTACCAATCTCTATTATAACGATCCAAGGCATTCCTTCATCCCATTCTTCATTTTTTTTTATTATTGGAGATAGGTAGCGCTTGACCGCAGTCAGACTTGATAAAGTGTAGATTCGGTCTACGGTGGAGCGCGCTTGCCTAAAATAAACCTATTTACTCTTGCCTTAAAGATACCCATGTTGTAGTGGTCTGGGAACACAGGGTTAACACCGGCTTTTATATTGCAACTTCATTATAGAGAAGTCATTTCGCAAACATTCGCGAAATGTTTCGTCGCGCAACGTGGCGCGGTGGAACATCGTGAGGTTTTAGTCGGTTGGAGCCCGACATAACCCGTTGTCGGCCCCTGTGGCGATGGGTATCCGTTCCGGATTTCCTCACGTTAAAAAAAAAAACCTTCATTCATTCAATTCATTCACAGTCATCAGGTGAATCGACTAAGTATTTCCTACTTGTTATATATTCAAAAATATGGCGAATTAAAATATCTCAATGTTTAAGTACATATTGCAATGAAGAACTTTTATGAAAATTCATAGAATATTCAAATATGCAAAAGCAATCACACGACTTGAAGAAAATTATCATTTTAAAACAGTTCAATAAATTAATTCAATAAATTTAAGTATTTCAATTCAATAATTAAAACGATATCACCTGAAGAATTTCTGTCGCTCAGTATTCGATATTAATGCAAGGAAATTAATCATGAAGAATACGTAAAATATTTTTTATTCATTATAATACAAGGCGCGTTCCTCTTAAGTATTTCAATAATTTGAATTAAGAGAATTTCTTTCAACGACTCATTACTCGATATTAATACACGAATATTCATTTGCGAAGAATACGAAGAATACATTAAATGGCTGTCACGAATACGAATGCTTCCCCTTCACATTATCAGCTTACAAAGAACGCAACCGTATTACGGATTAATATTTCTGAAAATTTGGGATTTAATGCAAAACCTTTTAATGCATTACATGTAAGACGAATGTATTATATTAAAAATATTTTTAAGTTATAAAGATATATTTACTAATTTCTAACTGCGACATCTTCCACACGGAATAATAGTTTATGTTTTCAAACACCAATATTCACTATTTTTCATTTTAGATAGTGTTACGGACTTTTTTCACTAAACTATGACGCTGGCCGCATGGACCAAAGAGACTAATTATGAAAGGACATTGACGAAGAATAGTTTTGAATAATTGTATTTTGGTCGCTATGGAGACATAAAAATAACAAAAAATAAACGACGTGAAAAGATAAAGTCTTTGCTTTTTTCCGTAATAGATAGGATAGACTTTAGTCATAATTTATACCCGAATTTCACTACTAGGCATCTTTAGCACTGTAGTATACATATAGATAAATGAGGGATGTTGTTCATAAGAGTTTATATACGACGGGCAGATAAACAGGGGAGTTGTGTTACGACCGTTGACTTGGTAACAACCATCTAAGGACATTGTGATCTGCGTGAGTACAAAGCACCTTCAATGAAACTGCTGTTAAAACTTTTTTTGTGTGGTTCTTGCTGTTGGCTCTATTGGCCTCGACAGCGTCACGTAGGGAGGAGGGTGGGGAGACAGAGGGTCTCTACCTACAGAGGGACCTACGCGCGAGGAACTCGTAAAATATGTTAATAACAATAATACACAAGCAATATATTTATAAAGTTCGAATTAAGCTACAAAAGGTTAGTCTTTATAATTTAAACTTAAGTTTTCGTAAAAAAACTTAGTAATTTTTCGCCTGAGAATAGGGCCGCCGCATACCAGTCGTGAATATATTATAATATAGCTAGCTCGTTAAATTCGATAGTTATGACCAACTTTGATGGATTTTATTTGTCTGTAAGGAACCCTAATTCCATTGTTAAAGTTTTAATAGTCTTTGTTATACGAGTCAAGTCAAATCGTTTATTCATATAGACTTTTTTTATAACCACTTATGAACGTCTTATGTATAATAATATTAGTTTTTTTTCAATCATTTAATAATTTAGTGATAAAATTTACGACATAAAAGCTAAGTTTACAAGGTCTCCTCGCGCCCTGCACTGAGAAGAGCCCGCAACAAATTCAAAATTTTTTTGTTATTACCATTTTCACATTCCTTATAACATCGGCTATCCATCACTGAACTTACCCTTAAAATCGGTCCAACAAGAAGACCGACAAAAATTGAAAACAATTTTTTTTTCTATTTTAAATACTGTATATAGAGTCAAACGCTTTTGAGTGAAAGAAAATAAATTCAAAGTAACGAACCGACACTCAAATTTTATTTATTAGGCACGCTACTGACTTCGCTACATGCAAAAGAATTTTCATAACTTACATGCTATCCACTTTTTAATTTAATATAAATACGGGTACCGCTTTAACTCGGAAACGCTCGAGAGTCGGGAGCGAAATTCAATTGCTTTTTGCTTCCGCGACCCCGCAAGAGGTAAAGTGCGATACCTACATACCAGTGGCGGTACTGCTATATAAGCTTCAAAGTCTGGCTTACCGAAATAAAATATATAGGAGAATATACACTATAGCATCGAAAAAATTCAGTGAAGATTGGAGAGTAATGTAAATCTTTATCTTGTAAGAAGATTACAAGATTTCTAATACAACATTAGCTGTAATAATTTTATGATGATACCTACGTACCAGTGGTGGTTCTGATTTGTGAACATATAAACTCGAAAACGGAAAAGCTCTACGACAATTTTTACGCCGTGGCTATAATATTTCTATTCCTTTTTCTTCACCTTCTAGCACAAGTTTTTAAGCTGAGTTTGAGGGGTGACATGAATTTGTTGTAACATTCAGCTTACAATATTGTACGGTTTTGTTTCTAGTTTTTATTTGTGAATTTATGAAAATATACTGTGAATTATTTGACTGGCCTATTGGCGCAGTGGACAGTGAACTTGCCCAACAAAATTGACGTCAACAGCAACGCCTACAGGCAATGATGGATTCTTCTTGCTTCTTTTCCACCTTATTAACAAATATATAAAAAATAGATGTCCGCCGGCAGCGGGGCAAGACCTCAAGCCACCGGTGGTCAGGGGTCCAGAGAGAGGAATCTCCTCACTATACGTGCCGTCTCAAGCAATACCACCTTCTGTATCCGACTCTTGATCCAGATTATTTTACAATATTATTAAGGAAACACTGTTATGAAATTACCAGCATCTTACAGAGCCTAGATGATATAAGCATAGATATAGCCAAGTATTTTTACTGTACTTTAAAGTCTGACCGGCCCTTGTAAAGTAAATAAGATTTTTATTATCTGTAATCATAAGTCGCAAAGAGGTTATTTTCTCTATTGATTTCCAAATTTAAAAAAATCTATGTTTAAAGACATAGATAAACGGTAGTAACACTTAATTTTCACTGATAGGGCAGTTGATGTGGCTACGTTCTGGGCTGAGAAGAATAACACTTTTTGCATGTACAAATAGTACATTTTTGCAGAGTAGTTAGAAATCCTCGCCTCCGGCTCGGCCTTAAAAAAATACGGGCACTCGCTGTTTCTGCCGAGGCTTACAAAGTGCTTTTCTCATAAAAAAAAATGCAAGGAAATAAATCAAAAATCTAAAGGAAAATTATTTATAATTTCATTACTATTAAAACTTATATTATGTTTCTTCGGCTTTCATATGGCAAAGGTAACATGGGCTGTGTAAAAGGTAAAATAAAAATAATAGAACAACGGACGTTCTCATTTGCACTCTATTTTTTTTTTTAATTCGCCCTTAGGCTATAAATATAGAAAAAAAAGTGCCGCCATTTTATGAACCATTTTATTTGCAGATAAGTTGTCTCCTGTTCGAATTTTAAAAAGATGACAGTAATGAAATTTCATAATTGTCACTTTGCAATCGCGTTATTTTTTTTAAATTTGAGTACATTGCAAACTTCGCGTATTCTTTTTCGAATGTAACGTCACTATTTCCGTGCATGTTTGAGAAAAATTATTAAAAGTATATAGTCCGATCGTAATAATTATAAGTGCTCCTCAAAGCTAATTAAGATTGTGAATTCCTATACAACATATATAATATCGTACTCACTGTCGATATCATATGACTATGATGATACTCGTATCTCTTATCACATCAATATATTGTGATAAAGGCGTGTAATAAAACTAATTAAAGCCGCTCAACTGTGATCATACAGATAACTGATTACGCATCACTCGTAAAATTAAACTATTATATAGATTGTATAGATTTATGAGTAGAGCGAATTTTTTTTTTTTTTAAAGAATATTAGGAATACTTTTTAGGTATGTCTGATATTCCCTTTTCCACTCCCACTAAGCTTAAATTAAAAGCTTGTATTAGGAGTATTTGACATCATTATTTCTTTAGAACGCCGGTAGGCACTTCGGTGCCTGCTGCCTGCTCGTCTGCCCCCTTGTAACATAAAAAAAAAAAAAAAAAAAAAAAAATGCTTGTGCTCGTAGTTGGTGCGAAAATACCAATACAGTAGCGGGGATATCAAATCAGTTCAATTTTAACACACCTTCTGTAATATTTAGATGTGTTAGAGTCTTTATTTTTATTCCCATAAACTCTACACTTTCTCGATCATGTTCTGTCCTTGTCTGTCCCTAGAAATATTCTCACTTCCATCTCTTTTTACCTCGCCATATGCCTTCAGTTGGGGATACTATTGGTTAGAACTAGTTCAAGCTTTATTACAGCCTTTCTTTTTGTTGCCACAATTCCTACAAGTTTCCTATAACATGTTCCATCCTCGTCTGTCCCAAGTAATGTTCTTACTTTCATCTCTTTTCACCTTACAATACTATTCACATCAGTTGAGAATATCTTTGATTAGAACTGGTTCAAGCTTTCTTTTTGTTCTCCGTAATTCCCACAAATTTTCTATATCATGTTCCATCCTTGTCTATCACGTGAAATATCCCTACTTCCATCTCTTTTTACCTCACTGTAGTGCCATAAGTTGGAAATATCTTTAGTTAGAACTAGTTCAACGAGAAATTACCCACGCATTTATTTCAGGTCTTAAAATAATGCCGAAGCAAGTGTGGGTGCCCGATTACATAACGACTGGCTATACGGAATATTTATTGAATACCGTTTATTGCGAGGTATAAAATTTGACGATTCCCTTTATGTCCTATAAAACATAAACAAAGTTTAAACTGTTTAGTGCGGTTAGGTGTATCGAGTTGAACAGTGGTACTACCGAAATCATTAAATTTTTGTTTAGATTTTTTGTTCAATGTCATAAACATAAAAATACAATCAAAAAGTTTTTCTTATATTTACCACATTTTTTCAAAGAGTTGGTAATCACAGTTAATTTTTAATTATACACAGAAGAGGATAGTATCCATCCATCGGACATCCCACAGTCATCTTAAATAACGTACAGGCAATATGAGGTATGGTTTACGGAGACGTGTGGCTCTGCGCGTCGCGTGCATCGTGGCGTCTCGCGGCATGCAAACTCTATAGAAACGCCTCTCCGTAAACGCATACCTACTCATACAACGCCACATGATTGTATCCGGTGCGGATCGCGTCGCCACGCGCGACGCGCGACACTCCACATCTCCCTAAATAAAACCTGAGAGATTGTACTAATGTATACTACAGGCACTATTACTTTGAACATTATTATAACCCAAATTTTGGTTACAAACTATAAGAGTCAACAAATTTCATGTAATTATTGGGGCCTAATATATAATCAAGCTAATCTGGATGTTACGATGCATACATACACCTACGTCGTTAATAATCTAAACAACCAATCTGTACGACCGCTTAGCGTAACTTTAATAACCAGGTACTATGACTTTTCCTATAGGACAATAACTAGCATTCAGAGATATAGACATTTAAGGTTTAGATTCATCTGGCTTCAGCACATCTGTTGCAGTACGCAATAAAACTCAACAGATGTTTAAAAACTATTGCGCACTTAAAGAACATCTTGAAATTTCTACTCAACTGTTTTTCTTTAGCTTCAAAAATCTGCCAGCAGTGCAATAAATACACCGCAGCGAAATATCGCCCTGGAGCGTCCCGTAAAACAATATTTATCTTCCACTACAGACACGGACGAACGCCACGACGAGAACTACACTCCAATTCGTCATTGATGTCGTCCGTGTTTATAGCGATATCAGAATATCCTGCAAGATATACTGTGCTAATGTTGTGAAGGTGCAACTAGGTACGAATTTTTTATGTTTGCAAGGCAATCAAGCAAATAACCTGCGTACGGTGAATAACCAGGATAGGTTTGTATGATTCTTCTTTGTTTGTTTGCTTCTTTTCATCAAAGTACTCTATTATTCAGCAGTAACACTATTTGCATAGATCACTATGTACTGTATAAAAAATCAAGATACAATGTAACACGACAAGATTTGCTCATATTGCAGATGCACATCAATCCTTTTGGATCATTTCGAATCGCCCTTTTTATATATAAAAATTCAAACAGTTACAAGGTATGAAAAAAAAATCACAATCTAAACTGAGGATAGGTCACACAAATGTGCAAAATAATGAATTCTTATTCTTAGAGTAGTTTTTTTTTTGTGTCAATGTTTATGAAATTCGTAATAGGTCATCTACTTAATTATACAACAGCTACTACTTTTGGTTGCGGTACAGACAGATAAAATCCACCATCCTATCAAATAAGGAATCAGTCGAGGTGCAATAAAGTTATCAATCCAGAACTAATTAAGTACATTAGCAGGTATAGATAAAAGACGAAGCGGGAAATATTGAGGGCATTGAAGTAATCGTCGACCTGAGAGCAATAAGCAAATTAACGTGACATTTGAAGTACTGGCAACTAAAAATACACCATCTAATCCAATAATAAACCAGTGAAGGTGCAACAAAATTATCAATCCAGAACCAGTTACATTAGCAAGTCCAGATAAAGCACGAAACAGAAATATTAAGGGCTTTAAAGAAGTTGTCGTGCCGAGAGCATTAAGCAAATAAACGTGACATTTGAAGTACTGACGACTAAAACGTCAATACTAATCAAATAAAAAACTATTGGCAGTGCATCAAAATTATCAATCCAGAACCAGTTACATTAGCTGGTCTAGATAAAGCACGAAACAGAAATATAAATGGCTTTAAAGGAGTCGTCGTGTCGAGAGCAATATTCAAATGAACGTGACGTTCATTTGATTATTTGAAGTACATAGTGACGACTAAAAATCCACCATCCCATCTAACAAGGGACCAGTGGAGGTGCAACAAAATTATCAATCCAGAACTAGTTACATTAGCAAGTCCAGATAAAGCACGGAGCGGGAAATATTGAGGGCATTAAAAAGTCTTCGAGCCGAGAGCAATAAGCAAATGAATGTGACATTTTTTAGACGTTTTGTTATCGGACGTTCGAGGCTGTGATTTTATGGCACGGCCTTTTATGATTCTTTAGAGTTTTGGCGGGAATTTTAAGGCCTCAATGATACGACTATAATACCAACGGAATATAATCTGGACTTGAATTTACGAATAACTTTTATAGAGTCTAATGATGTTTAGGTTTCGAAGTGAAACATGCGTTGAGGTACAATGGAAAGTTAGCGTAGAGCTGTGTTTTTAAGGCGGGTTCAGTGTAGCTTTTGGGTTATATGGCACCGATTTACCTTGTATGTTTTATTCGTGGATTCAAGCAAAGTAATTTAGTTTTACTGTTTAAAATTTCAATTTTTTTATTGCATAGTTGTAACTTACGACTTGACCCGCGTTCATTCAGTGATTTAACCTGTGGGTTCATTCAGTGATTTAACCTGTGGGTTCATTCAGTGATTTAAACAAACTTTATTTTTTTATGTGAAACTTTATTTATTAAGCTGAAAGCAAAGTAGCTTCTGAAATCAGCTGTCTTCCAGTGAAAGTCCCGTCCAAATTGTTAAAAGCGTTTCAGAGATTTCGCGGGAAAAACAGACAGAAAGACAAACCGACGAACAAAAGGACAGACAAAAACGTTTTCACCTGCGTTTTGCAATAGGTATCGTATACGAACAACTCTGTAGCAATTAGTGGATAATTGCAATTAGCGAAAAAGATTTATTTCGACGTTACGAACAGACTCTTTAACATTATTAATATGTATAGAAGATGAATAGATATAGATTTAGGACTTCTTTTTTGATATAATTGTTAATATCCTAGCTTTTTAGGGTTCCGTACTACTACAAGGAACCCTTATAATTTCGCTCTGTCCGTCCGTTCATCCGTCTGTCTACCCGTAAGGTGGTCCCCCCTAGCATTTCCAAATTATTAGACATAGAGACTTAAAATTTTCCATGTTGATAGAACATGCTAAAAACTCATTAGGAAAATAATTCGAAACGAATTTGGACAACAAGTTTTGAAGTTGTTTAACAAATACGTTTACGGGACCCTTGTATATAAGCGTGTTTTGACACGCTTTTGGCCATTTTATTAAATTCTCGTGGGGGAACTCCTTACAGTAAAGGCACTAGACAAAATTATAATAAGAGCAAAAAAGTATCTTAAACAGTGACTGGACTGTTGTGATCCAACAGAGTTTGCATGTTGAAGTGAAGATAAGGGGTTGTTTAATTCTCTGAAACACGACTAGACAGGGTCGCTGTTGGCGATAGTGTTGCCTATTAAGAGCCTGTTGTGGATATTCTATCGACATATCGATAGTTTGACTAACGAAGAAAATTGACGTTGACTAAACGTCAATAGAGCAATAAACAGGTTAGTCGTATTGGTAATGCTATCGATACGTTGCATCTTTTGGTAGTATCGATAAGCCCGTTAGTACTTCGGATATACACCCGTAATATCGATGGATCCTATCTTATTAACTGTTATTCAATATTTTATGCACTATCGATAATATCGATACAAGAGTTGCAAACTATCGACAAGAAAAATCGAACTCTACGTTATTTGTATATCTTAAAATCGATCTTGTAGGCAGTGGTATTAAATACACCGTAGATACAATCTACACATATAAATAAAATTAAAGGGTCTGTTTGTAACATCGAAATTATTTTCACTAATTGCATATGACTATATATACGATACCTATAACTAAAAGGTTAGCTGAAACATTTTTATCTGTCTGTCTGTCTATCTGACCGTTTATTCCGGGTAATTTCCATAACGGCTGGAACAATTAGGACGGGACTTACTCTGGTAGATAGCTGATTGTGTAAGGAACAACATAGGCTCTTTTGCTTTAAGCAAATTAATTAGGGTTCCGTAGTAAAAAAACTAAGACCCCCATATTAATGTCCATCCATCCATAATAATGAAATTTAACAAAATCACTGAATTCACGCGGGAAAAGTCGCTGGCTACATGAAGTCGATAATAAATTACGTTAATTATTGAGTCTCAATATTATTGATACTTTAGTAGTTTTGGTTTGACAATATTAGTTTCAATATACAAAGGTTTGTAAATTGATACAGTCAAGTGCATGATTCTAAACGTATAGTTAACCTTATCGATATCGTAAGGATTTCCAGCCGACTATCGATACCCAAACTATTGATAATGCGGCAACACTAGTTAGCGGTCTTGGCAGGGGTGGGCAAATCCGTAATGGCGGACAGCTTTGCCATATCGTGTCTTTGATAACGATTACAGACTGTGTCGTTTGCTCGACTAGCCCAGGATATATTGCATTGATAACTCTACGATGATGATAGCAAAATGGTACATAGCAAAAGGATACTATACTTATTATTTTTGAATAAAGGAGTATGTATAGTGAGATGTTGGTATATATACTTAATATAAATATATACAGGACTATATGACACACGGACGTCTGTTCCTAAGGTAGACAACTTAATGCCTGTGTTATAGGTTTTATAAAAAAAAATGTTAACCTCTCCCCGACGGAGTACGTGATAACTCATTAAACTGCAAACAACAACTTCGCAAAAAAAAGTACGCATATTTGGGAAAAACCCTCAAACTGCATAATTACCATAGATAGAACTACTGTTATAATACAGAATAGCGCAGAACTCTTTTATTTGTTAGTTGATCGTGTTTTTTGTGTTGTAAGGATTTGTGAGTAAAAACGTAAATGATTTGTATACAGTAATTAAAATTTTTCACATCTGCCAAGTGTCTCACCACTGCTAATTTTTTTTGGTTAAATTCATTAAATGAAAAAGAAGCTTATATAACGTGTAAACTGAGTAATGACGTTAAAAGTTGATAGTAAAAGTTTTAATGGAAATGTTTAATGTTTTAATTTTGGTATATTTATATAATTTCTTTGTTGCTTTCTATGCATGTAGTCGTCGTCTATAATTGAGGTACCACATTTTATGTTTATTTTAATGAACGTTTATTTTTGACTGTATTTGTGCGTATTTTGTTGGCGATGTATTAATAAAAATAAAAAAAAAAACAAATAAAATAAATAAAAACTTTTTAGGGTTCCGTTGTACTACAAGGACTTGAAATTTTCCATGTTGATAGAACTTGCTAAAAACTCATTAGGAAAATTATTTTGCACAAAATGGGACAAGAACTTCTTAAGTTATTTAACAAATACGTTTATAGCGTATCAGATACGAAACCCTTCTATGCGTGTCTTGACACGCTCTTGGCCATTTTTATTTAAAAAAGTTTTTTATTTATTTTTATTTTAAATCATAATTCATACCTTTTTGCAGAGTGCAAGCCCTGAGTGTAGCGCTGTGCACAGTTGGATGGCGAGCGCAGCTGTTTCCCCGGTAATTTTCTGCACTTTGCTGAACTTGATACTAAATCTTTGCTCTTAGTCGTTGAAGTTTAATAGATATTGTGAGATGTTTTCATCATATGTTTGCATGTTTATGTTTGTTGGCTTCTGACATGTTACTTCTTGTGTTCTAAGTTTTAATTAAAATGTTATATTTTGGTTCTGAAACGATACGACTAAAGAACTTTCAATCTTCTTCTTCTTGTCGTGCCGACGGCGCATCAGAGAGTTCCGTTCCAGAACTTAGTGGATTTTATGCTTACACTGGAACTTTCGATAAAAGAGCATACAGATGGCCTCTAATACGCCGGCAACATATCTGCATGTTTTCCACAGTTCGGATAATAGTACTGGCGGTCGCTAGGATGACTCTACAGCATCATTTCATAGTATAAGTATAAGGAAGAAATATCTTTATAAACTCAGTATAATACAGAATACAGTCTCCACGGGGTGGATCTTCCTTTTTATCCCTATTCCTGCTCAAAAGGTTTACTTAAATTTATAAGGAGATTGATCAGCGCCACCTAGCGGTAACGTTGTAACACTGATCAATCTCTATATAATTTGAAGTAAACTTTACCAACGCGTAAAACTTAGAAGACCTCGCACTAAGTACTCTGATATTCTAAGTGACGTCATAACAACTTCGAGTGTTTTGGAGGGAATATTAATCCTTAAATTAAAAAGGTTTCTTTGCTATAAAACTGCTAATTTGTTCAGAGATATTATAATTTTGGCAATAGTAGATACTGAAGAGCACTATAAATCTATTTATTTTGTCATCATGCCTATTTAAAGCTAAGTGCAACTAGTACATTAAAAATAACTGTTTTACTTGTTTGTATGAAATCACAGAGGCATCAACAATTTTTTTTTTATCATAGGCTATAAAGAATAACATGAAAGTCGATTGCAAGTGTCACGGCCTCTCGGGTTCTTGCACACTACGGACTTGTTGGTGGAGAATGCCTACCTTTAGAGAAGTGGGAGATCGGTTAAGAGATAGATTTGAAGGCGCCGCTAAGGTGAGAATTAAATTTATACATTACTAGCTGTAACCCGCAACTACATACGCATTTTTAGGGTTTTTATTTTTTTGTGCGTAGCCCTAATATGTTTCTAAAAGGAAAGCAGCCTATGTTACTTCTTATAACATCAGTTACCTATCTATCAGTAATTATTACTTTATAAAAGAATTAAATCTTACTTTATAAAAGAACTAGCTCTACCCCGCGACTTCGTCCGCATGAATTCAGTTATTTTGATAAACTTTGAGGGCTTAAATTAATTTTCGGAAAGTTAAGCGGCTTATTTTATACCTTGTAAAATCAGCTGACCAGTGAAAACTCCGTCCAAATCGGCGCAGTCGTTTCGGAGATTACCCAAAACAAACATACAGACAAAACTTTGTTAACTTACGTTTTTGCTTTAAGTATGGTATATGTATTATTTAGTAATATGCAATAAGTATAAAAAAAAAACAATTTCGACGCTACAAATAGAACCTTCAATTTTATTCATACGTATATATATTATGGTTAATATATCGCAACTTGTTTTATACTAGAAAATGGTGATTTTTTATATTTAATATGTATTTATTATGAAAAAGAATAATTTTAGTTTTAAAAATATGCCGAATGTATTCGAAAATATCTCTCTTTTATAGGTGATCTCCAGCAACGATGGTGACAGCTTTATGCCAGAAAGTCCAAATATTAAGCGACCGGGCAAAAAGGATATCATATATTCTGAAGAGTCGCCAGACTTCTGCACTCCTAATCTAAAGACTGGATCTCTTGGTACTGAAGGTCGCCAGTGCAATGTGACCTCAGCCGCAACAGACAGTTGTGACCAACTCACCATCACTAGACATGACAGCATTGCCGCCACTTCACGCCGATCTCATGTGAGAAAGAGGTACTGGTACCCGGACGTGCCGGCCCAGTTCGGCTATAAGCATGGCGCTACCTCTAATTAAACTGACTTGCAAACGAGATTCGACCTTAGCGTAGCAAACCAATTTCTAGGTCGACTATACTACATTTAGAGTATGTTCTTGAATAACTTTAATTCAAAATTAGACTCTGTATCACATTTACAATTCTGTTTCCTTTTATGTTTGACCTAACTGTACCCCGCGGCATCGTCCGCGTGGACCACTCGTATAACTGGTTTAAAAATAGTTTTTGGAAAAGGATTAATGTCATGTTTATTAAAACACCTTTACTAATAATATTATTTTGAACAAATTCGGTTTGCGTACAGCGTTACAGTGACCTAACCTTAACAAATTGACATATGCAGTCGCAGACTTTTATTTAGAACTTTTTAGAAAGAGGAAAAATTCTGTCATACATCATTTTTGCGGAACTTTAATCATTTACGCAACGCACGCAAACGAAGCTCTCGAAAGGAAAAGAAAACCCCGGATTTGGAAACATTCTTCTTTGATGCTCCGCTCCTATTGGTCTTAGCGTGATGATATATAGCACACAGCCTTCCTCGATAAATTGGCTATCTAAAGCTGAAAGATTTTATCAAATCGTATTAGTAGTTTCTGAGATTAGCGCGCTCAAGCAAACAAACAAACAAACTCTTCAGCTTTATATATTAGTATAGACTTGTGTGTGAATAGGACTTCTGCCGGGTCTGATAGCGTGAAATATGAATAAAAGTTAAATTTAAAACTCATAATAATAAACAAGTCTAAGAGAATTTATTCAAAAAGTCCTATTAATTAACTCTTTTCTCAAAGGTTTCTTTCTTGTAGTGTAGTAGACCATGAGCGTTGCATGTAGAGTCCATTTGCCCATTTGAAATTTAATAAAAGGAACCTCCTTAATTATGTATCTAAGTTTCTTTGTACTTACAATTATCCTTACAAATATATCAGCCAATGCGTATAAAAGCTGATCTGTAGACAACAGCAGCCCTTTAATCATACTTAATTATTTTATAATTAATGGCATCGCCTTAGAATTGGATGATGAATGATAATTATGATTAATTGTACACACTCCAATGTGATTCAAAGGCTCCCGGTTTTCATATACAATCCCTAAAAACAATGCCGCCAAATTGGTACCTCTTTACACGATTATAATATGTCGTATAGAAAATAGGTTTTATAAGAGTATCGATACCTACCACGTAAGTGGTTGTAACTCCAAATTCCCAGCTTACAGTAGACCGTTACAAACAACTCAATTCAATTGTAACAGTTACTTTTTAATACCGATTTTCCCTCGTATTCATTCGCGGATTAAAGCAAAGTAGTTTAGTTTCTCATGTATGTCATGGATTTCCGCAAAAGTAACGCCTGATTCTATCAATTAATTGCAATGTTGCTTAATGTCATTCGAAACAGAGTTGCCCTGTTTAAGTAAAGCTTATTTATATCTAAAGAAATTTTACATTAAAATACATGTTCAGACTGATCATCCTAGGTACAAATTTACCCGTGTTAAGGATATAACCAGCGCTGTGTACTTAAAGCAGGCAACCATTTAAAAAAAGATATTACGTACAAGAAAATTTCCGCGCTCTGCACTTTCATACTTCAATGGCTATAAAAGTAATTCGGTGCTGAACTCATGCCTGTGAAGGTTTTTTTTTTAATAATTGAGGTCACCCGGGTGATTTCGGGGTAGGTCAGATAGTGTATTACATCATTTTCATGCAAACGATGTAATTTCTCACAAAAAAAACCATACTCATTTTTCCGATCTCATCCTGGAAAGTGAAAGTTTGTTTTAGTTAATAGTGACGTGATTCTTAAAACTAAATGGATAAAGTTTAAGTGTTCTACGTTTTAATTGAAATAAAATTATTGTACCATCGTTTTGTCAAAAAATCAGTTAAGTGGTTTTACTGCTTTAATTTAATTATAAAACGCACATATTACACATTGATAAACAATAATAAAAATATCTCTTTTTTTTTATTTTATACTTATAAATAAGATATTCAAATAAAACTCGTTGTTTAGCAGTCGGTTTATCTTATTTTGAGCAACCAAAACATATGGACACCTGCTTTGCCAGAAAGTTAAAAGTTAAGTAAGTAAAGTAAAGTAAGTAAAGTTAAAAGTTAAGTAAGTAAAGTTAAAAGACGTTGATTTTGCTCTTTTCTTGAACATCTCTGACTCATGTCAGATCGGAAATAGTATTTTAAATGAATGAATTTCAAAATTAAGTTCATAAAATCGACTCCGACTACAGAAGACAGCGTGAAACGAAACTCTGCCTATTAATTGGAGGTTTTCTTCATCAAGTTGGAAACAAAGACGCTTGAGCGTATTGAAATTTAACAATACGAAGTTGTCTTTCTAATTTAGCTGCAGATTTATGTTTGGCTTCATATTCCGTAACGAGGCTATTTCAGCGATTGTCCTACACGTAATGGCGTCTGAGGAAGGTCAAGAACTTCAAACGTACTAGAAATAGCGTCTTTGATGTGTTGAATAAAGTCTCGACCGATCTATTAATAATAAAGGTATTGTAATATGTTAGATATAGAGAAGGTCGTGGCCGTGAAAAATATCCATAAAGAAAGGAAACAGAATCTGAACTAAGTTCGTTGAGCACACCGACCACGCACTGAAATATAATGGATGCCTTTAGTGCGGAAATGAATCTATCACAGAAGAAGGTAGCAAAGGTAAGTTTAAAACAATGAAGGAGAAATTTCAACATCTTGGATTAAAATCATAATAATATACAGTCTATTGTGGACAGATGACATCAATAGAGCGGCATAGCGACGTCATCGATCGAAGACGGCGGCGAACCAACTGAGTGTTGCTGGCACGAGTGTACATAGCGAGCGAGAGCGCTAACTCTTGCTAGAGTGAGACGGAGAATGCTATCTCGCTCGCATAAACAGGAATTGTTTACTCGTTTACGGCGTACACTAGTGTCGGCCTCCGTTTAGTTTTTAAAGTCGTGCCTAATTGTGGCACGGCACGTTTTACTCTCGACGCTGATTGTATACGGGATAAATAATTGTTCTTGTGAATATATAGTCTACGCGAACATTACGGAAAGTTTTATTGTTATTATATTCCCTAACCCTGTTAGAGAATTGACCCACAACACAATCAAAGAGGATACCTTTTTTAATTTTTGAGGCTCTATATTATATAATAAATACGGTTTATATATATCATCATTAATAGACATTTGGAAACATGGCGATTCTTTCGCTTAACAAAAGAATGAGAAAAAATTAAGGAATGATAAAAACGACATATGGAATGAAATCACTGGAATCGCTCGCAATAACACGACGCGATTAAAAATAGTCCATCATAAAGCTAATTTACACGATAACGTTACGTGTTAATATAGTTAACATAATTAATTACATCATTATAATTAATAATTGCCATCGAAAATCAAATGAATTCATTTATAATTTACACGCTTATATAAGTACATTTACAAAAAAGCATTTAGGTGTATTTTATGTGGCTATTAAAAGGACGCCCATCATTTTGTTTTGGTTTATGAGAAATTGGTTCTCTTGTCATGATTATTAGTTAGTGTATAAGTTTTGTATAGCATCATTTATTTTCCATATTCTTTTTCTTCTATTTTCCATATAATTTGCTGTCGTTATTCGATGTTTCTGAAAAAGAAAGGGAAAAAATATAAAAACTTTTTGCTTGTATAAAAAGGAAACAATATAAATTTACTAAAAATATTAAATCCTATAACAGAGCGATTTTCTACAAATTTCTTGACTGGAACAACATCTCTGTATAACCAGACACCAGCTGCAATTATTAACGATACGATTTGAGGACCATCAAGAAAAGAGCACTCACACTTCACACGCACCACCACACGTATCGACAACTTAATTATATACACCACATACACCACACGCACAACACATTTCACCACACTCAATCAATTATAATTAACTGTGGTTTGTTTTCAATTTCAAAAATAGCGTGAGTTTGTCAAGAATTCGGTTCAATGTGCTGGTTCTTAGATATTATTGTTCAATTTTAATAAAATATTTATGAATGCCATTATTATACTTGATATGGATTGTGCAATTAAATAATTACTCCCATTTTTTAATCACGATGTTATTTTATTTAACCACAAATTACAGAACTGCCTATTGATACCACAGATAACAGACACTAAAGTATAGATATTTACAACAGCCATATCCCTCACTAAGAGTTCTTTTTTAAATTCTCTTTATTTTATATGTTCGGCTGTTGACTACTACGATTATTAGGCACTAAAAGATTGATTGTAGAAGCAGTTCGTTCAGATGCTACAGATATAGCAGAAGAAATTAAAAATTTGCTAATTGCACAAGAGTGAAACGTCTACTATTGATAAAAAAAATTAGGGCTTTCGATGACCTTGAAACATTTGGCTGATCTAAACACTGCTCTAATTCAGCAGACACTGCATAAAATATTCTGCCAAAAACTTAAATGGCATTAGACATACTTTTCAAGTGCATATTTTCATGTCCATCCCGTAAAGTAACTAGATATCTGATTATAGTATTTATTTTTTTCAATTTGTTTTAGGATAATATGCAAATACATATAATAAAATAAAAAAATATGTTTTTTTATAGTGTAAAAAACGACATTAGAATAAGTTTACGGTGATGTTGTAGTTTAAATAATTGTCGAGGAAAATAAAAAAATATACACTTATTAAAAAAATATATCGTGTCGATATCTACATTTCAATATCGAACTATCGATGTATCGTCCGAAAAAGTATTAATAATAAATATCGATATTTCGATCAAACGATATTTTATTAACAGTTGTTTATTCACTAGAGCCGGTACACCTTAATGAGTGAGTGTACCTTTAGCTCTATGAATAAAAATATTAAAAGTATATATTTACAGTGGTCTATTATGTTAATATATATATATATTTTAAGTTTATACACTGTAACATTTTAATTTTAGTCTTAAACTTAATTGTGTTTAACTCTTCTTAAAAGAAGATTTACTGAATTTGGATTCTTTGAAATTAAAATAAAAAAGTTGCGGTTTCTTAACTATATTAAAACAAGGTAATTAATTATAATAGTTTTATTGATTGTGTAAAATTTAAATCATAACATAACAATTATTATTTATGAGTATAATATGTGCAAGCGAGTGGAAAATAATGATAAAATATAAGAAGGATTTGCACGTGCGATTAAACTTTTCTAATTAATTGTTTCTTCGAGTGTGGGTTAATAATAAGAACTGTACTTAAAAGATACTAACACATTTATCCATCTTGTTACGATACGCTTCAGTGAATTCAGATTAAAACGTAAGTCATAAAGCTGAAAATGCTGTTCTTAAATTGTACTTATAATTTCTAATTAGAGCGCAGTACCAATAAAAAGTTTCAAAATCGAAGAAATTTTGCCTTTTTCAGGTAATAAAGGGATTATCACCTCGTGACTATCTCATTACTTAGAAATCCTTAAAAAAATGCTTGTAATTGTTAACAACCAACAGCGACGTACGTCAGCGATCTTACGACACAAATATGAATTTTATAAAGTTTGGTAATGTATCTGCAAGTTTTTCTGGTAGAGCAGATGTTAAATATCATCAGTAACTTACTGTCAAGTTCTGTAGCATTTTGAGTAGCCTTCTTTTTTTGTGTCGAAACCCGGTACAGGACCCATCCACCACAAGGGCCGATGGTGGGTTATTTCGGACTCCAACCGACTTGAACCCCAAGGTAGTTCCTATTTACCACTATACGGCGGAGATATGGAAACGGTCTTGCAATCTACCACATATATTGGGTAGCTTAAAACAACCGTAGATATTACTATTATGAATAATATTCATTATAGAACAAGTTCAGTGAACGTCAAGTTGTTCAGTGAACGTCAAGTTGATCAGTAAACATCAAGTTTTTCATTGAACGTCAAGATACGGGAGACAGAAATCGACTCGCGCAAAGTATATATCTTTAATCCACTTTAACCGTAGTTAAGACATGGCGTGAGCCGCAAGATTAAATCCTGCGTTTTTTACATCGCAAAATCGTGAGAATTCAGAGGACGGCGAATTATAGAAATAAAAACCGCGCGGTCCCCGAAAGGCTAAGAGTAACAGTACTGTTACTCTAGTACAGTACTCAGTACTGTAGTATACTTATATACTTTTGTGACTATATTAAAAAACAGTATTAAAAATCTGAAGAACGCTAACAAAACGAACGAAATGCGACAACAATCCCATTACTTGACGTAACAGCATTACCGCCACTTCACGTCGATCTTTTTTGTGAAAGAGGTACTGGCACCTGGACGGCTGCAGACCAAAAGGACTGCAAGCGTGCCGCTACCTTTAATAAACATACCTCTAATAAATATTGTTTACAACTCCAGTATTTGTACAAGTAAAATGGCATATGCAGTCGCACCTTAAAGGAGACAGATAAGGTTTTATGAGTACACCGCGTCGTTCGACGAACGTTAAACGTACATTGCATAGATTTGTACAGAAAACCAATTACGTTAATAGTTTGTTTGAAGCAAGACAATAATGATATATCGGTGATAATCTCTCGCTAGCGAGTCTTGTTGACGCCGTGCTCGCTTGCTACGCTGGATGGCAAGCAGTTGCCTCCTTCAGTGAGAGCGCCGTATCGCTGAAGGAGGCTCATAGAAGAGAGAGGGACTGAGAGTCTACATCGATGGGTGGGATGAGGCTGGGTAGAAGGAGACGCCAATTTGGGGGAAATGAACACAGCTTGCCCTATAACTAAAAATTCATTTAGTACTTAATTACCTTAATTTTGGGACATAAAATTTAATTATAATTAAAGAAAAGAAAAAAAAATTCTTGTTCCAAAGGTTGTGTGGAAGAAATCGCTTTTTAGAGATAACACCGCCTTTTGTAATCTCTCTCTTCTCGTTTATATGTTTTCTTTTCTTATGCGTTCTTGTGGTGTACAATAAAGAGTATAAATAAATAATAATTTTGCACCGGTGGCAACCCTACTACCAACTTTCAGGTAACTAACGAAACGCCGCGGGCCTTTCCTTTGCGCTTCGGTTAATGAAGTACTGACTCGGATACTGAAACTATATCTACGCCGTTGTACTATAATTAGTAATGGGGATACGGAACCTGGCGAAGATACCGACTTGTACTTGGGAATAATGTACAAAGCATACAATACTGAGATAGTTAATGTAACTGATTTTGTATATAAATAGAGATTAAGTTCGAAGCATATTCAGTAGTCGGCATTTGAGGCGATCGTTAGGTTAAGCAGTTTTTACCGCCGCCGAGTGATGGATGGGTGACCAATTCTATTAGTGGTTTTCTTCCGAATTTATTCGTGTTTCGGAAAGCACGTAAAACAGGTAGGTCCCGATTAACGTCACCGATTGTCGTTAGTCATGGGTTTGTGGGGGTTCCGGGGATGACGTCAGACGGCATTAGGTCATCGTAACTCACCCCACAGTCACATACCCTGCATTTTAATCGGACCCTAGTACTAGAACTGGATAACGGTAGAAGAAGAAATGAAGGTCCCGCCTTGAATCTAGGTTAGGAATATATTTAAATTTATATATGTTTGTGTATCAGTCTGCTGTTACTTATAATGCCAGCCATCCACGTTACGGTCTACCGGAAAGGCCAACCTATACAGGCATACCTGTGCCGGTAGGCCGGAGCGTGTATGGGACAACTTTGAACCTGTGAGGCGACCGGAGCAAAAGTGAATATCAATTTTCAAAGTATGTATTTTCTACGGTACATCAGAGGCCTTAGCACGAACAGTTCAAACCTTTCGAATTGAAGATTCGACTTTGAAAATATTCGTGCTGGGTGCACGTTGGACCCGCCTTAGTGCCAACGCGGGTTGCATTAGCATTGAATAAAAGCGTGACACGATAATTACTTGCCGCCTGTGGGCCTAGCACGAATCTTTTCATCCTAAATACAGTCGACACTTCGAATTCGCACGGTTCGAAATTCGAGCTAGAGCCTGTGTTCAAAAATCCTTCCGGTACACCGTAACGTGGATGCCAGGCATTACACATGTAAGAAGTACTTTAGGAACAGATGACTGCTTGTTTATATTCCTATATATTTATTTATTTTCTCTTTGGGGATATTTCAAATCTGTGGATGAGCAAAGTGATAATATTCGTTATGCTATCGCTAATATATTTTTATTTTTATTCATTTTATATCGCTAATATCGATACAGATATAAATGTTGAGGTGGACCAAAACTCTATTTTCAACTCCCTCAGTGTATTGAGCAGAACGATGGCCACCTTCAAGAATCGCCATCAGAAAAGTGGCGTAAATATATAACTTAAGAGAAAAATTCTCGTACATAAATTTTACCCACTTAAGCTCAGAGAAATAAATTAGAGACTATTAGTTTTTAATAAAATTTTGCTTCGTAATAAAACCACCCTATAAAAAAATACTGGTCTCTGCATGTCTGTCTTTCTGTTTTGTTTAACATATAACTTACTGAGTTGATTACAATAAGATATAAAATACGTACTTATTTCTTTTAGACTGCACCTAATATGTCATATTTAATAACCTAACTAATGTGGTAAGGAAAATATTTGCTGTACATAATATCCTTACAATAAAACCGGGTTAGTGCGAGTCAGACTCGCGCATTAAGGGTTCCGTATCACAATGTGGTACTTTACTGGGTTATTTTAAGAATTATAATTTTCATAAGATCTCTTTGAAGAAAAAATTATGTATTTTTTTTTGCCATATAACAACAAATTTATGGTTTTCGGATTTTTTCCTATACTTGTATTTCAATATATAGCCTAAATTGTATGTTCCTAGGTTAAGTGGAAGTACCCTATACATTTTGATTCCGTTTTTGAATGTACTAGTATAGGAAATACGACATAAATGGCCATATCTTTTGATTGCGTATACTTAGAAAGTTGATCTGTAAACAGCTTCAAGGGATCACAAACCTCAGTATTTGGTATTGATTTCAACTTTAAACATTTCTGCGAAAAAGGGTCTTGACAGATAGATAAACAGACAATAGCGCAGCAACAAATTTACAGTTTTCGGATTTTCTCCTTTAGTTGCGGTACAAAATTCTTGCCAAATTTCATGATTCTAGGTCAACGGAAAGTACCATATTTGGTACCCTCTGCAAATGTATGGAAATATAACTTAAACGGCAATATCTTTTGATTGCTTACAATTGGAGGGTTGATTTTTTTACAGCTTCAAGGGACCGCAGACTAATAGTATTTGGTATTAATTTCAAAAGACAAAAAGGGTTTTTACCGACAGACTGACGGACAACGAAGTGATCCCTTAAGAGTTTATTTTTTCCTTTACAGGTATGGAACCCTAAAAATAATTGAATTTATTTGATTGAACCATTTTTAAAAGTTCGTTATACTGGTTTAAGTACATTCTATAATATACGAGTATGTAATAGAAAAAACCATAATATGGCGAATATTTCTGGGGAGCCTAAAACCCAGTGGGGTCGTCGTCATCCACTGGATACAGCACTAGAGGCGCGCTGGTTATACTTCTCTAATGCCCTGGATGAAATACATACGCCTATGGGTTCTAGGCTGCGGGAGGAGATGCGTGAACTGGCGTCTCCTTTCTCCCGTTCTTCTGCTTCTGGGGGGAGGAGCCTCAGGTGTGTTCTTCCTCTCTCTCTCCTGTGCCTCCGTCAGTAACATGACACTTTCACAGCAGTTATTTTATTGAGCCTACCCAAACGAATTAACAAAGATTGTTCAATCCTCTAGTTTTCTTTAAAATTTTAATAAAAAATGAGAAATGATCCTAATTGAACAAATACACAATGTATTTGTTCAATATACTTAAAGGGAACTTCGAGTTTTGTCATAGAATTTTTAAATATGGTTCTATGGTTTCTCGTAGCTGTACCAGTGAGTTCGAACAATTCAGTCATGAGCCCCAAACCTCTATGGAATATATCTCAGGTCCATTTGTATTTTGACCTTCATGAGAACTTTAAGTAAACGAGGCATAAATTATTAAACTATTTTCAATCATAATGTAATCATATGCTACTTTTTTTTAGTTTTCAACGATGCCACGGACCAAGAAACCATCACCCAGTCGAGCAGCTATGAACCAAACACTGTCTTTGGTCAAAAACGACATACTGAATGACAAACAAAGCACTATCAACAACAACGCCTTCGATCTCCTCACCCGGAACCTCTCCTTCTCATCGGACTTCAGCAACGACAGCATCAACAACAACGAGGACCAAGCAGAGTGTGATACGTACAAGGTGCCAGGGAATAATAGTGCAGTAGTGTCTATGGCTGAGAACTACAATGAAATATCTATTAATTCTGAGGGTCAACTGTCCACCCTGCAAGGTAAGAATTGTTTTAGTTGTTGAATATATTTGTGTTATTTTAGTATTTACGAGAAACATCCGTATTCCACTATATTTTTGACGTGATAACCTCTTATAAACCGATGAACGCAGGCTACACGGGCGAAAAAGTGTCACGTTCTGGCTGAGCCGATCGTGTAAGCGATGACAGAGAGGATCGGTCGACATTGGCCGGAAATCGACTTTACAGACAAGCAATGTTTTTCACTAGTGAACATGGTTTGTGGCAGAGTTTATCCCGATGAACGAGCTGACGCTGGGCGCGGTGCTGGGGGAGGGCGAGTTCGGGTCGGTGCTGCGCGCCACGCACGCGCCCGCCGACCCGGAAGAATTAAATAGCTTTGCATATTTGTGCATTTAAATGTGGGGAAATCTTTGTAACTTATATATCTATACATCTTCTATATACATAAACAAAATTGAAGGATCTGTTTGTCGTCTAAATTCTTAGAAAGGAAATCTCAACAAAAACAATATCAAAAATAAGGGGATGAAATAAGTTTGTTATTTTTAATGTTGATTCTCTAATAACCGAATACCGTTAAATTGAACACAAAATTCCATGAAACAGACTAAGGTAGAAATATTTTTTCGGACATAATCCTAATGTAAAACAATTATTGTCAAAATCTTTAATCTGTGACGATCAAAATAATCGTATTTTTAAAATATTTTATGCCATCATATACGCAAATAAAACGTACACAAGTAATTTATACAATTCTTTAAAGTATTCGAAAATATTTTTTAAATATCGCTGAATTTTCACTAACACGAGTATAAAAGTTAATACGCTATAGTAGAATAATCTACTCACGGCAAAACGGAAAGCCATGACGTATGGAAGCTCCTTCCACTGCAGATCGCTTTAACTCTTGTGGAAAGACAACAGCATCAGCCTTTTATATGGACGTGAATGTGCACCCCTACTATGCACAACGTTACACAAACAAACAAAAGTTGTTTACATTATTTTAATTTTAAAAATATTGTTTTTAATATGAACTTGTAAAACGAATTTTACTGTTAATGGGCCTTAATCATTTGTACACTTCATGTATCCATTATGATCGAATTTTAAACGGAATAGTATTGGTTTCTTTATATGGTAGGTTCGTTCATTTTAATTGGTGGGTTATTTTCGTTTATTATAAATGCGCCAAGAGTGTGATCAGTTTAAATTACGATTCTTGCAGAAAATAATACGAATGTAATTGATAAATTTTGTCTGTTTATTTTGATGAACAGTTTTTTATTAGAAAAATATAATTAAATGTAGTAAATCAATATGTGCCAAAATAATCAAAAGCTCATGATTATCCACAAATTATAAGAAAAATAAATAGAGAAATACAAAAATTGGTTGAACCATGAACTACAACTACATAAAATGCTAATTTCAAATAAAATTTTGTAAATTATACTCTATATATTTATATATTTACAAAATTTTATTTGAAATTAGCATTTTATGTACCACAAATAATCACCTTTCTATCGGATAAGCTTGAAAGTTGGATAGGTTACATCAATAACTCTATGGCGTCGGGAATCGAGCCCGAAAATACCGTATTTTAGGGATTTCATTCGATTCATAGTCGTCATGGGATTCGTCCTTACACCAAACCATTGTCATTTCAAAAGAGATATCGTCACATGTTGGACATCCTATTAACGATATAGATCGAATGAAATGATCATTCTCATTAATGCGCATAAGCATAGAAGCGCCTCTGCGTTGTACTAGAATATAATCGCAGTTGTGTGCAGGAAATGTGAACAAATGTCTGTCTGATCTTTCTCCGACGCGAGCACAGCTTTCGTTTGTCACTTATAAATCAATTGTTGGTAAATTGTAATATATGTTTTTATTTGTAACTAAATTTCGCCCGCGTTAAATTTAATCATTTTGTTTTCGATTCTTTTTAATTTGCGGTCAAGAATCGTAATTCTTTTTTATTTCTTAAGAAGTTTCCTTGGACTTCGTGGAGTATTTTAAAAAACTAGAGATCGCTGGCTGGTCGAAATTCGCCCTCAAACCTTTTTGCCTACAACGACATACATATATTGTTCTATTAACAGAAAAATAAAATTTTTCAATGAATATAACACATACGGTCTTCACGATTACGCTTTGATATCATCCAATACATGCGTAAATCGCTTGGCATTGGTGTACGTGTGGCTTTATTTTAATATATAAATATTGCATATTATAAAAAAATATTATCATTCGCACACCTTCCTCTATATGGACTAAAATTGTGCCAGATTTCATACTCCTCCGTAAGCGCAATTTTCGTAATATGGTACCTAAAGTTTTCGCTTCACGTATTAATATAGAAATACTTAAATTGACTTAGCCGTTATCAAATTAAGGCATGGCCAACAGAAAAAAGGATTCATCAATAACTAATACTAAACAAGGCTATGCATATGTGAACCTCATATAATCACTTGAACAGGCTATCTGTTTGCCCATTATGGATAAAAGAGAAACAATTGAATAGTTTCCAAAAATCAAACAAATGGACAACTTTTAAAAAATACGTATTACGTTTGTGGGTGTGTTGTGGTGTTCATTTGGCTTAATCTAGTAAATTAATGTATTACACTAAATGATCCATTTTAGACCACAACTTGGACCACAAGTTAAGTGATAATGTGGTTATGTAGCTAAAGATAACGTATTATGTGTAGATTATTATTCACATACGCTTATCTTGATTGATTAACAGAGGTATCTGTGTCGAATATATGTACGACAAAACGGTACATAAGCATGATTGACTTTGAGTGACAGAAAAGACGTTCTACAAGTCTAAAGTTAACCGACTGTGTCCGACTGTGCTGGCTAGTTGGTCCGAATGTGACTTTTAAGAAATCACTATGATCTTGAAGATATTTGAGGAATATAGAGTCGGAGATACTAAAATTATTACGTCGATAGAAGAAAACAGCAAGGGAATCACAGTTTACACACAAATGCATGTGACCTATCAGTTTAATCACAAGTAGGTGAAGAAGATTCGTTGCTTGGAAATAATAAGTAAAAAATTATGTAACGAAAATGCTTGCGTGGACTCTAGCGTGGTAACCAACGTCGATGGATTAACATAGAACGACGAATGCATATGATATTTGTATTCACTAACGCCAAATTAAGTGATTATAATTGATTTTGTAGATTTTTTTTTTAGTCGTCGTGTGAGACGACTGTCAATAAATTTTAAACGGGCATCGACGCATATTTTATTATATATTTATAATAAAAAATGCGTCAAATCAGTTAACCCACATGGCTTGAATGTTGCACGGAGTTTTGTTCAGGGCATACTAATATATTACCTAGACAAATTAGCATAAAAATAAAGCATGCATTAATTCGTATAGAGCTCAAAATTAGTAGAATTGTTTAAAACATTATTATAAATGAAACCTAAGTAATCTTCATCGATCCGAGACCTGGAAAAAAAATTATTTGGGGACAAAGGTCATAAAAATGTGTTTTTCGCAATTTTCAGATAAAGGGTAAGTTTCATCATGAAGTTTCATCATGAAGTTCAGGTAAGAATTGTAGATTACGAAACAAATACGAGTGCGATTTTGATATTGCCGTTTTCTACGATATAACATCTAAATGGTTGCAAATGTCGAATATATACATCATAGCATTTTTGCCTATCTCCTCCGGTTTCTAAGTATCTTTCGCTTTCTTTGTGGTAATCCTAGATTCCTATGTCAATAGGAATTTTCTGAATACACAGAGTATATTTTTAGGTTAATACAAATTGCCTCAATTTTTGTCCGAAACATTGTGGTTCCTTTATTAAAAGACCAAAACCGTTAATACCCTGAGTTGATATATTAAAAAAGAATTGAACCGATTACATCATCAACAAATAATTTTCTCCCTCCTTCACATTTATCGTTTGCTTACAATATCAACATATATCAAACTCTTTTTTTAATATTATATCATTTGAGCCTCTACACATCAGCAATTTTGGTCAGAGGATCTGTTCAAGCTTCAAGTAAACTATTTCACCGTAATAGCCGCTACACACGTTTCGATAAATCGTTGTGAAAAACTGTACAGATAAATCTTTGCGAAAGAACAGTGCAGTTTAATTGCCGACGATTTTTCATACACTCGTAACGATAAAACTGCAGTTTAAAATTGTACAGTTTTTTCACAACGATTTGTCGAAACGTCTGCAGCGGCTATTATTTAAACAAATGTGACAATTTTGTAGTTACGTACATGCCGGTAATAATTCGTAAATACAATGTGTACGCGGGCTAACCATAGAGCAAAATAACTTATTTTCTGTGTAAAGAAGAAAATATTTCGCCAACCCTTGTTCGATTCCTTCTTGCTCTGCAACTTGCTTCGAAATCTTTTCGATGTAGATCATTTATTAAACAAGTCATTTTCTGAAACTGATTCGAATATAGTCTGATACAAACATGATAAAAGAGACCTAAACAACTTAAATACAAAGTAATGTTAAAAAAAAATAAGCACAAAATAGCTGCGAATCTTAACTACACGTTTAACATGGAATTTTTAATGGGATAACAATTATTCTGACGATTACGTATGTACTGGCCGCGCACGTTCACTTTTTTTAGAGTGGAAGATAGTTACGTCACGACGCCCTGTGCGTAGCATGCTGTGACCGAATAATTATTACCATTATATTAACTCCGCTCGAGACGGTCTACTATTCACACTGCGACATGACAGTCGTTAAAGAACCCCGCATGAAAATTTTATTAAGTTAAACTACATGTTAGATCTATTACTTGAAAATACGTAAATCGAATTCTAAAACATTTCACATTTTATGTATGCCTAATGTCCTCGTGTATTAGGAGTGGTCACAACGCAAGTTCCAAGTTTGATCCAAGTTCCTTACGAATTTAAGTACCGAAACTTGTCCATCTAGATTCTAAACGGTTGTTGGTAGGCGGTATCTACAAAAGCGGACATCAGGTACACTTAAACACGTGCTGCCATTTACAAGTCATGGCCTGACCAAGGGAAAATAGTATAATATATACCTAAATACAACATTATGTAATGCGAAACAAAAAAACCAATGTGAAGTTTGTTTTTCTGTTAATGCATAGAACGGAAAGTTTTACGTCAGTCGTATCTAATTTGGTGCTAGTGTTTATCTAACAAAAGTTAATAATCATAATTACTAAGCAACGTACGTGTGACAAAGATAATAATGGGCTCATTTTTAATTAGAATGTTACGTTACATACTTAACGAATTAATGCACTGAGTAATATATATTCATACCTATTATCGTTCGAATAGAACCTGCTATTTTATATTAATAGAAAACAGGAAATATGCATCATTTACTTACATGTATAAATAACATATACACTAATGCCGGAAGTCAGACATAGCTCCATTTGAAAGATAATTTTTTGGCCGGGCACTTTGTGTAGCTCCGCAAAGTTTTGTAGTACTTTGTAGTCTTCAAGGACAAAAATGTACAAACACTTTGAGCTTTGTCTGGCTACGGCGTAAAGAGAAATACAAACTACTTCTTTAATCTATGTTCAAATATTTTAGCTTTCTACCGATTTTTTATATTGTCATCCGATATACACCTACACTTTTAACCGCTATAAACAGGTTAAAATCGATTTTCTAGAGATGATTACATTTAGAGTTGTTTATTTATTACAGTTAAGGCATGTCTCAACAGCCAGAAGCTACGTGACATGAACTTTGCGGTCAAACATACAATGAATATGTCTGTCATAAAGCAACTACGGTGCAGAATTTTTTTTCCTGCAATGACATAACAAAACATTTACCTGATATTTACTGACGCCGATTAACAATTTATAGATTTGTAATGGCTGTTAAATGGCTTGTTTTCCCAGGATATACCTTTTTTTATAGCAGTTTAGTATCATTTATAAATAAAGTTAAAAAGAAGATGCAATGTCATGTAGTGATGTAATAAATTCGAACGATATTGAAAATAGTTTAGTGTTTTGGTGGATTGGTGATATATCTGCTAATACATAGTTTTAATTTTTTTGTTTTTTTATTTACATTCTTTTTCTACCTAGCGTTATCCCGCTTTATTACCTGGCTACAATGTATGAATGTTTTTCCGTACAAAGTTTACTTAATGTTTGCACAAAGATATATTGTATTGTGTCTCTTACACACATGAAGAATACAAACAGGGAGGGAGACCATAATGATTGTGTTTCTTCCATGGATGCTATTCTGATGTCAACAGAATAGACAAGTTAGCTTCTGGTGTTCTTTTGAAAGATGGTATGCTGGTCCTACTGATAATCTGGCTACGCCCTGGTCCGTTGGCGCAGTAGGCAGTGACCCTGCCTTTCACTCCTAGGCTTCTGGATTCGATTCTCGCCTCGAGCCTGGGTGCATATCCGTATGTATATGTTTATATATTTTTACAAAAAAAAATATTATGTGTGTATAACAGGCGTCTGTTTCCTATAATTCAGTCATTAAGTTGTAGGAACAGACGACCGTGTGTTATATAATCCCATATATTTGTTATTCGCTCCAAACTTTTAAGAAACTTGGAGTCTTTAGTAAAGCGAAATATTAATACATTACGGGTTATCCCTTGCAACCTTTGAAAGCGCAAGCTGACCCTTGTACGAAGTAGTTCTGACCTGCACCTTTGAGAATTTCCTTCCGAGTAACCGCTCCTTCCATTTAGCCACTTTCGGTAGGGTGGTCCCCAGTATCAGCTCCTTCTATTTACCCGCATTGAACATAGAGCAGCTCGAGTCATCTTTAAACTAGCCCATTTACTTTCCGAAGATGTGGGACCAATCTTAATTAGTTACCGCCTTTAACACGAGGAGTATTCCGACATTGTTTGCACTAATACCAGTAGCTGAATTTCAGTAGAGCACATCTGTAATAGATGCTTCCGATATCTTTCCACAAAGTCAAGGAGGCTGATCAGTAAACTTCCCGGTCGCTGACAATTCGGGCTGCTTTACGTTGAAATCGTTTATTTGGAAAGGGCTGGTATTTAAGAGTTTGTCAGGTGACAGAAGTACGGTAGATAGTCCAAAGCGCCATGTAAAGTTGCAAGCATTTCTTAACATTACAAGAAAGTATTCAGAGATGTTCAGTTAAATGATATTGGTATATTGTATTCCAACAAGTGATGACAGGTGGAGTAAGGCAGTGATTGAGTGGTGGCCGAAGACAGGAGCATTGGTCATCCAGCAATCCACGCATTTTATCGTAGCACTATCCATTATTTTTTTTATACTTAGCACTATTAGTTTTTTATTACCTTCTTGTTTTATGTTATCACCAACGGCTTATGTACAAAGGACGATAGTTGCACTATCTAGAATGTAACAACCCACATATTGCTTTTAGCCTAGACTTAAATCAATATTTGCTACTTTGGCTATTATAGGTATACTATAAGATTCGATCCTACCATTCTACAGAAAAACTAGCATCGGAAAGCAAAAAAAAAGACTTAATGAATACCAGCAAAACGAAATTAATGACCAACTAGACTGAAATTAGAATTAGCGAAGATAAGATCGAATAAGTAAAGGAATATATTTCCCTGGGTCAAGTCATATTAATTAAAAACTTATCGACAAAAGAAGTATAAGGACGAGTAAACAACACCTGGCCCTGTACCTCAGGGAAATAAAGGAAAATGAATGTATACCTATTTCAGAAAAGAGAACTGTGCCCGACCTGGCCACTAACATAGAAGAACACAAACTGGCAATATGCCAAAGAGGAATATAAAGAAGCACAATGGGCTTAAGGTTAAAAGACAATAAGACATCTACAACAATTAGCAATATGACCAAAATAGCAAATGTGAAGGTAAAAATACGAACTCTGAAATGTAAAAGGATACGTCATATGATAAGAACACAAATAGAAAACTGGACCAAAAAGTAACTGAATGGTACCCCAGGGATAGAATATTACGTTGAGGCAGTCAGGTAAAATGGTGGGAAGATGATGTGCCCAAGAGCCAGAAGAGATTAACAATGGATGGACGAACGTGGGGAAGGAAGGAAGAGAAATGTGTAACTTGAGAAAGCCTATGTCGCAAGATAGCCCGACGTGGTAGGTGACATAGAATTTGTTGACTCTATTTTAGATCAAACTTGTGTATAGGTTAGAGTAAATAAAGGCTATTTTTATTTTTTATATTATTTTTAAGACTAGATCCGATACCAGCAGAAATTGCCCAACCCGAATTTCGGCTTGTTTAATATTGGGGAATTCGGCATATTTTCCATCCACTAAATATTCACAAAACGGAATAGGATCCTAATCCTTTTTTCCCGATCCGATTTCCAAAATCTGGATTGTGTCGAATACCAACAAGATAATCCAGCTACAAATGCAAGGACTAAGACGAAGACGATCTGCACCAGATTTAAATTATGCACCAAAATTTGATTTGAGCCGATAACTGATTGGAAATTCCAGCCGTACATATGGAAGAAGAGTTACTACTTCTTGCTTATAGTTAGTTCCTGAGGACTGTCTCTCTCTCTTCTCGTGTCGCATTAAACGATCCCAAATCTCAGCCATAAACAAACTCTTCAGCTTTATATATTAGTGTAAGATATAAGTTAGTAATATATATTGCTTAGAAATACCCTTTAAACACTTACAGTTTAGTGTCGTTCATACCCCACTATTTATGCATATTTATAGAAAATATATTAAACTATACCTTTCTCCTATATATACTACGGCATACGATTATAGGCTTTACCATGTAACGGTGCTATATCGCACGGCTTTATCATTTGCTCGCGGCGTATCGCGTCAATACAATAATTGTTATTAATTGAAATGACAATGAACAATATTAAAGTATATCACTTACGTAATGTGATAAAAATAAGTGTTTGCAGGCGGCGCGGCGGCTTATTGCTTGATTGTGCTCAACAAGACTATTTACTAGAGCATTGTAACAGCAGCAATTGTTCTATGGTGGAAAGAGTTCATTGAAATCTTAATAATAAACCCATTAGGCTATAGGCATGACTATTTTGAAAAATAGGTTTATAATGTTCTCAAGTATCTAATAGCGAAACACTTAATATTTCTGTAGAAATTAACGTTTTTATAGCAAAAAACGTAACATCCGATCGATTGTATGAATTAATATATATATAGGACTATATGACACACGGACGTCTGTTCCTAAGGTAGACAACTTAATGCTTGTGTTATAGGTAACAAACGCCTGTTATACACAAATATTTTTTTTTAGAAATATATGAATACACAAATAAAGATAATACACACAGACTCGAGGTGGGAATCGAACCCACGACCTCCGGAGCGGAAGGCAGGGTCACTGCCCACTGCGCCAACGGGTCAGTCGATTGTGTCAATTCACCTTCTTGATTTTATCAAGTTCCTAGGTCTAGTACCAAGTTCCTTTTAAATAGCATGTGGCTGTAGGGCGAGTTAAGATGACTGTCTAAAATCATCCCCAGAAACCCCACAATCTCTACTATATCACGACTAATATTATGTATTTACATATGAACTTTACTTTGGTTAAATAAATATATTATATAAAAAATCGACTTCACGTCCCTCCCTTACAAAACGCCAATTTCCTATGTAATGACCTAATATTATTCAGTGACATTAATCGGGAACCACGGTTTTATGTGCCTTCCGAAACACGGAGGTCGTAAATTTGAAAACCAGTGTTAGAATGGGTTACCTACTCATGTGTCACCCGGCCGTGGTAAGAACTGCTTAACCTAGCGAACGACTCACATGCCGACCACTGATAACATTCAGCTATAATTTTCCATGGAATTCGAGATAAAAACGTATACATTGTTATGTACTGAAAGCAATAAACTTATTCATGCGATTTTGCAAAAGTGCTAATATAATGCATGAGAAACTAAACTACTTTGCTTTAATCCGCGAATGAATACGAGGGAAAATCGGTGTAATACTGCAGCCGGAAAGCTACACGACCGAATCCGCCACCAAAGCACAGCACTACACTGACTTTCCGATGTGCCTCAACGCACGTTTCGCTTGTAACTGGTGGCAACTACAAATAAATGCATTTCATTTGAAATTGGATTTTTAAGATAATTTAAATTTATTTTTTATATAATTTAAATTCGTTTTTAATGGTATGTGACGTAATTTACGGATGACCCAGCAAGTCAGAATATTTTCATGACGAAGACTTACAAAAACTCCACTTCTGTTAAATACAGATGATCATTCGAGATTATTTCATTATAATTTACAAAGCAACTTAATAAATTCTCGAAAAGTAGAGTCAAATAGAATATTGTTTTACTAAATATAAGTGCTTTCAAAATTATAAAATGTGGTACCTCATTTATTTTTCATTTAGGCTACGTTTGTAAATATGTAAACGCGATGGTTATTATAGGTCCCGATGTCGAGTTCTCACGAGGGTTGTATATTTAACACGAAGTGACAGGGGCTCGTTACGTGAGCCTTGGGGGATGCATTGCGACCTTAAATAATACTATTATACTGCTCCAAGGTTTGAGGTGGATTAATTTTATTTTTCTATAACGAAGAGCTATTGAGCAGACGGATCTCAGTAACCAAGGATGAGCATGGACATCTTGCACTAGAAGAACTTTATCGAGACAGGAGACCGCGACAGGATGAGACAACGTCACTCACTATGTATGAATGCTGTCTCCTGTTTCGATCGCTAACTATCGTTCATACGTTGCAGTATGACCAGTGAGCAACGCGACTCTCCTCCTCTCCTCTCCTGCTTATTGTGTATTTTTCTTATTGAATAAAATATTTGTAAGCCACATAACAAAGTGTTTTACTTACTGTTTAAAAGTAAATTTTATTGTTAAGGCAGTTTTTATGTATTACGTTTCAACAATGGCGTTTTGATATCTTAACTTTTGATTTATCAGTACCGAATTTAAAGGAGTTGTAATTACAATAATTGAATAAAGAGCAGTTTACAGGTTTTTGCTTGCGGTTTCGCTGGCGTTAATTTTTTATCTATCTATTTTAATTGCGTTTTGAGGTTTTGCAATATTTTTAGAAACTTTTATTTAACTTGCAACGTATGTTTGCTCGGGTGGAATCTTACAACTCAATTTTGGAACAGATATCTATAACCGATTGAGCTGATATTTTGCACACATACATACGTATATCGGATGACAATGCAATATTATGATGACTTGGAACTGATATGATGATTGAGTTGGAAGGTGGCCATAGGTACTCTGCTATAAAACTATACAATCGCATTGAGTTTGGGCTCGTTTGATTTGTCTTGACCAGTACTTTGTGTTTAGTAGAATACATATGAATGGCCAGTAGGCGCAGTGGGCAATGACCCTGCCTTCTGCTCCGGGCGTCGTGGGTTCGATTCCCACCTCGAGTCTGGGTGTATTAGCCTCGATTCTGGACTCGAGGTGGGAATCGAACCCACGGCCCTCGGAGCAGAAGGCAGAGTCCCTGCCCATTGCACCAACGGGCCAGCCAAAACTCTACGTCACACTCTACTGCAAATTTCACTTCACTCCACACTTCACTCCGCGATCGATCCACACTCTAATTTCCATTCCATACCTCTCACATCTCCAATATCGATGATAAAAGTACTATATAAATTTACTCAATGACAAAAAAGGTCATAAGTCATTGTGTGAAAACGGATAATTCTTAACAAAGCCTTTGAACATATTAGTAAGCATTACTGCGCCACATTATTGAAAGCTTACTTTTGCTAAGCTTTTGTCACATATAATCCATTATTGAATTGATGGCCTTATAGAAATCAGACTAGGTTCACCACACGTTCACATTAAACCTTTTTTATGCACTTAAAACAAAGGTAACATAATATATTGTAACAAAAAACAATTTGTTTTTTTGAGTTAGTTGGTTTAAGCGAATTTTATACCGCTATAGAACCCGATGTCAACCCAGAATTTTTTCGAAGCATTATGATTTAGAAGAAAAACTAGCGTAGCAACACATATGCGATATTTAGTTAGAGGTAGCGCCACGCTTGCAATTGTTTTGGTCTGCTGCAGAAATAGACGGGGGCACGGGTAATTGTACCTCGTTTTCTCTCTTCACTAATAAAAATCGGCGTAAGACGACGCATTTCGTTCAATTTGTAAGAGTGCCTGGTGCCTCAAACCACTCTTTAAATGCCAGCAACGAATCTAGAAGCCTCCTGGTGGTGCAAATATCCTTGGACATCGGAATTCACATATCATGTGAATCAATTTCGCGATCATTGTTAGAACCTAGCACCTTACAGGTTTAAATACATTTTTCCCCGTTAAGTTTTTGAGACTTAATAACGATAGAACAGATTCCATGGTGTCCCTACTCGGCCCGTAAGCCGATTAATGTTTATTTACGGCTTCGTTAGTGGTAAGACCTTATTCAATACAATGCTATCACAATTGGTATGTTCGAAATAACTTATTAATACGTCACTAATTAGAGTGACAAGTTATAATTAGAGTACGGTAAACGGGTGGACTAATATAATTTATACCATTAATTTTCCAATTTTATTGTTATAATCTACACAAATAAATAATATTGAGGTGTGTGTTAGTAATGTCAAAAAAACTTTTAATGCGTGTTTCCGCATATACGGTATTTGCAATTAAAATATAATTATAGTAATTTGACTGGTCCGTTGGCGCAATGGCCAGTGATCCTGCCTTCCGCTCCGGGGTCGTGGGTTCGATTCTCGCCTCGAGTCTGGGTGTGGTATTTATATATTTCTAAAAAAAATATTTCTGTATAATGACGTCACAAAGTCTTTGACCCCCCCCCCCCTGCCCATTGTCAAACAGTGTCACATTTTGGTGACCCCCTTCCTCCCTTAATGTGTCGATTCAAGAGGGATTTTGTCCTTTGATTTATTGTTAATGACTGGAAATCTGTTCTTCTTTTATTCGTGTATCATATGAAATTTTGAAACCAAAATAAAAGAACAATCGATTAAAATTCAAGAATAACTTACCAGTACTTAATAGATCGAGAGTTAGTGATTCACAGTTTAGAATTAAAATTTCAGGTAGATTTGTTATTCTAAGACGATATAACGACGGTATCTTTTCTCGCACCATGTCTATAGTAGAGCCCATACTGCTTAGCAAAAACGTACGTTAACTCCTCTTGAAGAGTCACTAAGGCATCGTTTTGCCAAACTTCAAAATAAGCATTACAATAGCTTTTGTAACACTTGCGAAATTACTTTGTGAAAACAATAAAAACTTGAGTTGATTAAACTTTGGATGCTCCATCGAACATTTTTTGAGGTCAGACAGCGGCAGTGACATCCAATGGGCAACGATGCCTTAGCGGCTCTTCTCCAGGGGTCAACGTACGTTTTTGCTAAGCGATATGGGGCCTACTATACATTGGAGACATTCCATTAAGAGATCCCAGAATACATCTGTTAAACGCTGAATGGGTGGGCTCTATAACACCTACTTATCAAAACAAAAGCAATCTACTAATGCTGCTGACTATCCCCATAGTTTCCATTATTTCTACACCAATGTTTCCCAAACTTTTATTAAAACGCCCGATTATTTTTACACCTTTTCTGCGTGACCCACTGAGCATAAACTAACAATGAACATATTGAACTTATTAAAAAAGTGGCTAAGAGCGTGCCAAAACACGCGTAGGAGGGTTCCGTATCTGATATACGACTTTTTAGCATGTTCTATCAACTGGAAAATGTCAAGTCTCTACATCTAATAGTTTAAAAATCTTAGAGGGGGGGGCACTTTTCACTGGACTGGACTGAATTAAATGTTTCCTTGTTTTACGGAACCCTAAAAATCATCTTAAAATCGTCAGGGGAAGGTATATTATGAATTTTAAATTTAAAAGAAAACCTGAATGTATTTTAATATTGGTCCGCATGTATCTTAAAAAACTTGTGATAGTTTTTTTTGTGATCCAGCAGTTCTGGCAGTACCGAGTCGCGACCCACCATGTGGGAAACTCTGTTCCACACCATTTGACTAACACAGGTGGTAATGGCGACGGCCCTCCAGCTCACTGAGAGGAACCACAATAGAGGGGTACGCATAACACGTCCTTTCATCACTTGCTAAGGAGTGAAGGGCATGTGGCTAGGAGCGCGAAAGCATACTTTTGGATACGGCAGTCCCTAAGTCGTATCCGTTCGGAAATACAGACGCTGGTAATTGATTCCACAGAGGAATTGTGCGAGGTATGAAGTCAAGTGAAGTTTAGTACAGATTGCCCTCTAATTAAGTGTAGGTAAACTGTACGCTGCAAGTCAATGAGATAGATAACTGTAGGCTAACCATAACTGACTATATATAATGTACATAGTGGAAAACTTTATAGTAGAGAGAGAAAAAAATTATATTAAGTGAATGACAAAATATTAACTCTTCCCCAGTATTAAGGATTTTTTTTAAAGAATGTAAATAATACTTATTAAGGATAATCCAATATCCCCGTTTACCCTTCTACTAAACTCAAATTGAAAGTTTTTGTCGAGTCCGACTATACTAGGGTGACGTCCAGGTTTGTTGAGCTATTTAGAACTCGGCGCGAGTTTTATAGCACTATATAGAACCCGGGGCTGCCTTTAAGAGACTTCTGCCTTTCTCAGTTGCGGCAATCGCATAATCCATAACCGTACCCCTTTTTAGATAACAACAGGGTATTATATATTTGGCTTATGATAATTACTGCCTTTGGTAGTCCGAGTAAGACAAGTTATTGTCCCCTATCAACAAAGGGCATTCATCGGAGGCCGTTTAAGGGCAGACAAAGGTCCGATCCGGGGATAAACATCGGATCGCGGTCGTCAAATGTCGGGGAAGGCATCTAAATACATTTCACACTAGGTGGTTTTTATTTACTCTACTATTTTGTTCCCCACTACTTCGTCCCCGTGTGCCACTCTTATAAGTTTAAAAATAGTTTTTGGATGAGGATTAATATTATGTTTATAAAAAGACCTTCACAAATGATGCATTATTTTCGAACAAATTTGATTAGCATAAAAAAGGCTATTCTCAGCCAACCTTAAAAGATGGACATATGCTGTCTCGGACTTTTATTTAGAACTTTTAAAGGGGAACAATTTTGTCATACATGACTTTTGCGAGACTTTAACCATTTACGCAGCGCACGCAGCGGAAGCTCTCAAATAGGAAAAAGAGCCCCCGGTTTTGAAGCATTCTTCATTGGTGCTCCGCTCCTATTGGTCTTAGTGTGATGACATATAGCCTATAGCCTTCCTCTATAAATGAGCTATCTAACACTGAAAGAATTTTTCAAATCGGATCTGTATTACCTGAGATTAGCGCGTTCAAACAAACTCTTCAGTTTTATATATTCGTATAGATTTAGACTGGCCCGTTGGCGCAGTGGGCAGTGACTGCCTTCCGCTCCGGGGTCGTGGATTCAATTCCCACCTTGAGTCGGGGTTCATTATCTATATGTATGTATTCATATATTTCTACAAAAAAATATTTGTGTATAACAAATATCTGTAACCTGTAACTATGGTTGTACCCAGTCTAACTGGTTTTAAAAAATCCGACCTCCTCCGTGCTTCGGAAGGCACGTAAAATGGTGGGTTTCGATTAATGTCACTTTTGACAACCAGTGTTAGAACGGGTCACAGCGAGAGGTACTTAACCTAGCGATCGACCCAAATGCCGACCACTGATTGGGCCACGACCTCCTCAACCTCTATATAAACCAACCTAAATATAATTGTGCCACATCTCATATCCTGCGTTCGCGCAATTTTTGCAAAACTGTACCAAAAGCTTTTCATTCACGTATTAAATATTTAATACGTGAATGTCACGAAAATATCACCTATTAAATATTAAATACTATTTATTTATATTTATATATATATAGATTCGTTTATAAAGCATCTCACCAATGGCATTATTAGTGTCCGTAACGCAGTATCTCCAAGATTCCTCGGTTCCTTCGGAGCCGAAGAGCGCTTTCCTCAGTATCTTCGTCGCGTCTCGAAAGGATTTGGACAAGTATGTGGACAATGACCTCGATACTTGCCACATCATGTAACTAGTCAATGTCCTGTAAAATAACACGCTTTGAATTATTTACTTATAGAAGAATGATGGGCCGACCCCAAATAAAGGGATAAGGTACGGAAGAAGACTAAAGCACAATGATTTTTAAAAAAAATCATTGTTGGAATGGGTCACCCATCCATTTCCCGGGCGCGGTAGGAACTGCTTAACCTATCGATCGAATGAAATGCTGATCATGTTAAGCAATATATCAGACAGCTTACCTCTGGTCCTCGTCAGATTTACTATACTTGCGCACGACTTTAGTGAGACTTTTAAAGTATTCTGGAGCGTACACCACTATTGTCTCGTTATCAGTTATCTGAAATATACGATTTTGGTAATTAAATATATGTTTTGATTATCTGATAAAAATGGGCAAGCACTTTGAACTAACTAATGAGGTAAAAAAACGCTTTCAAAACCAGTTTATACGCCGTTAACTGGTTTTGAAACCGTATTTGGTTAGCTGTATATGTATAACCAATCACAAAGGACGCCTTTTCTGCTTAGAACCAAAACAGTGTAGTAATGTTGTACGAAATTTAATTACTGCACTGTATTTTATTTTCATATACCACATAGGTTTGATGTCTTCCATTACGTTTCATATAAAATGTAAGCATCAAAATGATACTGGCTGAAAATTAAAATTGACTGAATTAATTCTAAAAAAAGACCGAATGCCGCGTATTTTATACCACTGTAAAACTTTAATTTGGTTAAATATATCCCTGTACCACATACTAACAAACCTTTGCTTATCAAGAACTATGATAGGTTCATTGTTAGAAAGGGCATCTAAAGCCGCACTATTAGAATCATACCGATATCTGATCAACATGGTAGAAATGTCTGTTGCAGATTATATAAGGCAATATTATAAAGACGTCTCAGGGACTTGCGTCGGCGGCCAGCGCGCGCAGCAGTGCGCCGCCCTCCAGCGGGCAACTGAGGCGGCCGCGCAAGCCGTCGCAGCGCAGTGCGCACAAGAGCACGCGCGCGCGCTCCTCCTCCGTGCGCTCGTCCGCCTGGCGGAGCAGGTACTCGGCGAGCGAAACGCGCGCGGCGCGGTCCGGCGCGCCCGCCTCGAGCGCGTGCGCGCCCAGCCACGCCGCGTGCTCCACGCGGGCCGGGTCCGGCTCGTCCTCGCTGGAATCCCCAATGTAACAAAACGAAGTCAAAATTACATTAAAGAGTAAAATATAAGTGCACGTAAAATAAAATAGCTGTACTGCTAAAAATAATAATAAGTATGTCTAAAGATTAGTTAAGTTGTTAGTTAAGATAACTAGATCTTGCCCTGAACGATTTATTACTGTCGGATGAATGGACGGATCGAGCTTTCATAGTAAGAGGCTATGTATGAGCGCATAACGGTACTGTACGTTCGCACCTATCGCTGCACCTCGGCAACAAAGTTCTACTATTTAAAAACAATCGTCCCTAGTACTACAGCGAATTGAGAACCGAACGCAGCACTCACTCCTGGAACAGGTAGCGCGCGATCTCCCGCAGAGCGCGCTGCGCGTCCGCGACGCGGCTCTCGGCCGGCGTAAAACCGATATATGAGAAATAATGACTATTTAACCTCGTTCGAATAATAATGAGGGTTCTCAATTGGACTGCATGTTTTTTTTTTGTATGTATGTTACACGATTTCTCCGCTATTTCCGAACCGAGTATGATGATTGTTTTTTGTTTGATAGCCCATAAATTAGAGGTGATCTCATGAAAATTTTATGTTAATAAAAATTTATATACATACTAGCTGTACCATGTGACTTCATTCTCGGGGGCCACTCTCATCACTCTCATCACTTAGCTTTAACGCGCTTATCTCAGGAACTACTGGTCCGATTTGAAAAAATATTTCAGTGTTAGATAGCCCATTTATCGAGAAAGGCTATAGGATATACGTATCACGCAAAAATTTTATCTATTTTTTACCTAATTTTATGCGTAAGAAACTATGAAGTCGCGGGTAACAACTAGTCATATATAAATAAAATATATCTACTTTTGTAAAGTCTTTTGTAAGTATTTGTCTAGAACATTGTATTCAATTACCAATTATTTTGTAGTTTTTAGTACCATGGTATTTTTTGAAGGCGGCTTTCATTTTATTTAAAAATATTTTATTATGAATGTATTCGAGAGTGTTGTGTTTGTGAAATTGTTTGGAATAACAAGGGCAGCTTATTTTACTCGATCGCTAGGTTAAGCAGTCTTACTGCGACCGTGTGATAAATGGCTGACTAATTCTAATTCTGGCGTTTCAAGGTGTGTGTAAATTCGTTTGACATTGGTGTGCGTGAGGTTTTATTTCAATAATTTAATGTGTTAATAATGCGTATTTTATAAAAATTTTAGCATTCGCACTACCTTCTCTATATTAATTATAATTGTGTCATAAATGTTTAAACCACGTCCATCTCCGTCTTCACATGTTTAAATCACGTAAATTGCTTGACATCGGTGATCGTGTGGATATATTTAAATAATTTAAATAAATACTATTGCAGATTATAAAAAAAAAAACTATTAGCATTCGCATACCGTTTCTGTTTATAAACAATAATTGTGACAAATTTCATACTCCTCCGTCAGCGCAATTTTTTCAAAATGGTATCAAAAATTTTCGCTTCACTTGTTAATGTATAGATAGACTGGTGTTATGGAGGCGTTAGACGTAACAAGCCACGTGACCCACGTGATCTATTAGCATGCATTAGAATTGAGTGACAGCCGCGGCCGGGAATTTTCCACGTCCAGCTCGCTTCGGCTCCTTCTATTGCCCTATTTGCCTATGGTAATGCCTTGCCTATGCTAATGCCTGACCGTGAAAGCGATTTAATGTCTTAACCGACATTAAACAGGAGTACCCACTTCTCCGAACGATTATCGAAAAAATTTTTGGAATACTTTACTCCAAAACTTTTTGCCATAATCGGTTCAAGAGTAGATTTTCTTAAAAGTCGGGTAGGAAAATTCATGGGAAGTAAAATCACGCGTTACGCTGTATGTAATGAGTAAATTCCAGTTGTGCGTTGGAGCTGACACACACACACACACACACACACAGAGAGAGAGAGAGAGAGAGAGAGAGAGAAAGAGAGAGAGAGTGATCAACAACCACATGTACATATACATACCTTATTACACATAACCATATACGCACACACACACACACACACACATACACATTTGAATCTAAAAATTAAACCCTATTTCTCTTGGTCACGCCATTAGAACACCTGAACCAATTAGTTTTCATTCCAAAAATTTAAAAACCATCGAAATTTGACAAAATCGTATACGAATTCGCGGGTTTAAGCACTAGCTAACCAAAACTAAAACGTAATTTATATTAGGTACTAATTAATAAGTTAAGGTAATTAAAGTTAATTAGTATTAAAGGTAAATGTAAAGGTTGTTACCCTTTAGCTTTAACAAAGAACAAAGTTTATAACGAATAACCTTTACTGGTACATAATTAACGCATTATTGCTCCTATACGCATACATACCAACGGACAATCTTTTTTACTTATATATGTAAATTTAACCCTACTAATTATAAATGGATACTACTGTCACGAACGCATTGGAGGTAGTGACAATAGCACGAGCTAGGACAGTCCGGGGTAGCCTACCCATAGTGTATCTAACTAGGTATTGGACAAATAAAAACGAAGATCCACTCCCTCGGGACAAAATATATTCATCTTGTATCATTCATCTTTACGTGTACTGAAGTCTGTCTAAGTGGTTTTATTTGTTTTTGCATGAGACCTTATTAATATTTAAAGTGAATCTGCGAGTAAACTAGCTTCAGGGCTTAGATCTATTTTAAATATTCATCAAGTAAAAGTTTTTATTAACATAAAAGGGTATTTCCATTTATTTTTAACTCAATTATTCTTTGATTGCAAGTAAAAATTGAATAAAATTTGAATAATGTGAGTCGTTTCAATTATCGTTCTCACGTTCCGCAGACTCTAGTTAAATAGGAATTTAAAAATATTTGAAATATTACGATTATGCAACCGCATTATCATTTTAACTCCGTGATATTATTCAGAAAATGTTTAAATTATTACACAAAAATGCCCACCGTAAAATACTGCCTTTATACAGCCGTACGCTTGTCCAAGTGAAACTTGTAATAAAACGTCGACCATTTTGTAGATGCGCGGTGGCCTGAAAAGCAAAATGGCGCCCCGAAGGTTTTTTCACAATCGAGGGAAAGGAAAATGCAAAGTGTGGGGTATATAACTTTATTATTATGCTTAGCCTGTATGTCTTGATCCAATTATAAAAGCGAAGTTGTTGGTATATTTATTGAGCTTACATTATGATGGGCATCGTGAACTTTTGTAATGTTGTATGTTTCAATGCATGAATTTTTAGTGCATGTGTGCTTGTGTGTGTTGTATGTGTTGTGTGTGAGTGCGTACGTGTGTGTGTGTGTATAAACTAATCCGTGTTTTCCTTGGTCACGGCATCACGTGTGAACGGCTTTACCGATTTGCAAGTGAAGTTGTCTAAATTAAATACGTGAGAATTGATTGAAATTTTTATGTCTAAGTCTAATCTTCACAGTTTTATCGACCCCGCAGTTAGTAGGGGGTCAACCAGCTAAACGTTGAAAGTGGTCTATGAGAAAAAAAGTTTGGGAACCTCTGTCCTATAAGCTATGATGGTATCTCACCATCTGGCGGGTACATTTGCTTCATTTCCCATCTTATTTAAATTTAAAAAAAGAACATAACTATCTCTCGTTTACAGACATTTAATTTAATATCCACAACGAAACAACGTGGATTTTACAATACAATACTTTCGCATCGTCCAATTCATTTCGGCTAATTGAACTCGAATTTTTTATTGCGTTGTAAAAATGTAAACGCGTCTGACAATGACATAGCTACGGGCGGAAACATTTGAATCATTCATTTTTATGGCTGAACAAATTTATAATATCGGCGGAATTTTATAAAATGCCATATTGTGTCAACAGAGTTTTGTACGATAAATCGTAAATCAACCAAAGTAAGCTTAAGTAATTTTAGTTTTAAATAACTTAAAAAATTATAATTATAGATTACAAAACTAACAACATTCACATTTAAAGAAGAATTTTATAAAATTCTCATGGACAAATTATAGAAAAAGGTAAAGACTATTTAAATAGAAATTAGTTATAAATAAATTTGATATTGATTTTATTTTTAACAATTTAATTGAACTAAGGTGTATCTGATAAAAAAGTCAATAAAACATTTACTTTTTTTATCAAATATACATCTTTTATAAATAAACGCTATTTTATATAAACCTTTTCCCTTTTTTTTGAATCCGAAATACGTCCGCGACAAGCCTTTGACAGCGGCTGTCGAACCGAGTTAGAAAATGCGGACAACCTGCACAAAAATGTGTTTTGAAAATAACGGAAATAGACATGTCATGTTTACTCTGTTTGCTCCCAAAATTTTTGATTTTCGGCCCAAATGAATTATTCTACTTTTAAAAAGCTTCTCCTACTATAACACTTGTGAAATATTAACACACTTGCAAGTCGCAGTCATTAAATAAATGAAACGCAATCTAGTTTGTGCATGAAAATGTATATACCAATTTCCAATGTGCCTCAGGGCACCTTTCGCTTCGACACCAAAGTTGCTATACCACAAGTACGCCCACCTTACAGATATATTTAATTTTAATTTATCTTAAGCTTTATTTATTCCGAATATTAAATTTACATTTCAAATGCATGTTAGTCAATTTTATGTTTCATTGTGGTGTTAGTATGCTTAATATATTTTTGATTCTAATTTTCTTTATTTACTTCGGACCCCTTTCGAGTAAAAGCCTCCTTTTAAAGGGGCTTTTACACCTTACAGATACGTACACATAATAATTCTTAATAATGGTGAGTTTTACACGTTAATCCGATCATTTAACAAACAAAATAATAATGCGTTAATATAATATTACTGATATAAAAGTGTTTCTTTTAACTTGTTATTTATATAGTTTGCGAACTCTAAAATCCCCGATATGAAAAGCTAGATATTTCATGAATATTGAAGTGTGACTGTTTTCATACGGATGCAAATCGCATAAAGCTAAATCGCGTAGATTTAAATCTGTTAACAGATTATATTCCAGTTTGCGATATTTTATATATTTTTCAGTAATCGCTGGTTCGAAATACTGTACAAAGGAAGGAGTTCTGACTGATAATTGACTATTGACGCGGAAGTGAAACCGCTTGACCCGAAAACTTAAAGTTTGGAATGTACTCGAAGCTTCAACTTAACGTACAAGGGGATGCTCTAAGAGATGTTTAAGGAGAATGCCTCTAAAGGGCTGAAGGATGGCACAAAGATTATGTGGTCGTCACTGTAATTTATGGCATAATTCTTTTTATAAGATTTATATAGTTTCTACTAGTTTTAATAGATGCCTGTTACTTCCAAATTAGGATTTGTGACTTTACGATGCATTGAAAATGATGGTGATTTTTTTACTGTTCATAAATTTACACAAAACTGGCGAAAGTTTCGAGCCAATTGTTAGTTATCATTGTTTTCTTTATTCACTCTTAGTTTTCTTATTTCTCTTTTAACCAATTTGACAGTTTCCTGGCAATATTAGATATCATGTTTCAAGTTGTTAAAATATAACATCTCAGTAAAAAAATACAACCATAGAGCGGCCATCTACCACCGTAACCCCCATCTCATCACGAAAATGGCTGCCCCGAAGAAGTTTGAAAAAGAAACTGGAACTATAGAAGAATAAATATAATCGAAGATAACAATAAAACAAAAAATAAGAAAAAGATAACAATGCCACGGGCCTTTAGCCTGTGGAGTACACAATGACGATAAAAAAAAATACATCTCAGCAAAGGAAGGTTTTTTTTTTATGTTACAAGGGGGTAAATGAGCAGGCAGCAGGCACCGAAGTGCTTACCGGCGCCCATGGACATCTGCACGACCAGAAATTTTTACACGAATACTTTATTTGTAAAACTTGTATTACGAGTGGGTGCGATAAAAGCCCAGAATCATCAGTGATCAAACCGCGTACTGTACAGATCATAAATCATCTATTCCATCATTGGACTTGCAAAAATATGGGTGACTTGATCAAAATACATACTTTCTATATTAAATGATTTTATTTAATATAGAATGCCTTATGTTTTTACGCCTGGTATGTTTTTACGGGGGGAAATTTTGCACAACAACATTGCATTGTCATCTCATATATCGACACCTCCCACGTAAGTTGTTGTAACCCCAATATGTATATATACGGTATATCGGATATCAATGCAATATTATAATGACACACGGAGCTAATTTGTTGATCATGTTGGAAGGTGGCCATAGAAACTCCGTTATAAAACGACATAATCGCTTCGAATTTGAGCTTATTTGATTCGTCTTGTTGATTACTATGTATTTAGATGGTGTCCAGGGTATAAAGATGGTGCATAGAAAGTCCGTAATAAAAGGACACACTCCAATCAAGTACGGGCTCATTTGTCTTCACGATTTTTTATCCTAAGTAGTAACCAGAGTTTGATGATGCAGCTGGAAGGTAGCCATTGGATCTCCCTAATAAAAATGAGAAACTGAATAAGAAACCTCTTCAGTGGTAAGCATAAAGTAAATAAACCAATATTTTTCAAACAAAAGCTTTTACTTTAAATTACTAAAGTACTAAAACACTAGAATAAACTTTTTCCTTAAAACTTTTGCTACCAACTTATAAAGACACAATTTATATGATAGTATATAAAAGCTTGTCACGAGATTTTGTGCTGATAAACAATTAAATTAAATATCTTTGATTGATTTGATACTTACATATTAACGCCAAAGCGTTAACGGCAAAGAAAAATATAATGAATAAGTGAAAAAAATAAAAATGGCACTTGCCTTCAGCTCATGGTGTATAAATTTCCATTAAAAAAAAACGCCAGAGCTGCCAGGTATGTATATCGTTACTATGATACGGATAGGTTAGAGGCTTGGCATCGCTAGGTGATGACTTGACCGCCTGGCACCCCATGATTATTATTTCTTTTTATATAATACAAGAAGCGTGCGTTGTGCGAACAACAAGTGCAGCAGAAGTTGCGTTACTTGCGTTGCCTATCTGTCATATAAATTACAATATCCGAAGATGTGTTGCGTTGGCGTTAATACGTAAGTACCTATTTTCATTTTTTAAATAGGTTCTTAAGCTAAGTAAACACGCATATTTAAATCTCGCCGCAAACTTTTGTATCATATACATATTCTGTTTAGTGCTTTTATACAAAAGATTTTTAAGTTAAAATTTATAAGAAATTATCTCTCATAACTACATTATTAAAAATTTAAACATGAATTATATACTCATTAATATTCTATTACGTATGTATATCCAGATTTTAAGCAAACCCGCAATAGTGTTAAAGAATAAATTTATCTATAATTTCTTGAGTTTTTCTTTACATTTAAATCCTGAGAGGCAACAAAAAAGTTCCCTCGTTGTTGGATTTACCACAGTTTGCCGTCAGATTAAGGTTAAGATGGGCCGAAAACCTTTTGTATTTTTCTGCGCATATGTTATAACATAACCGTTACAACGATAAAAACACTAGGTAACAATTTGTTTATTTACGAAAAAAATATAATATAATGTGTGTAGCCATGTGTTTTTATCGCTTAATATAACACCACTCGTTTAATTAGAACACCTATTTTGAAATTACATTTGTCAATGTAACACCAATTTAATCAACATTGCTGTTGTAATAAACGAGTAAAATGCACACTTTAAACAAATCTTGAATACTTTGCTAACAGCTAAAGGTTCTTTGCAAACATGGTATCTTCTGTAATTTGTCAACTTTGATTAAACATATAAGGTTTAATAAGAAATGTTAGTTTTTTTTTTATGTTACAAGGGGGCAGACGAGCAGGCAGCAGGCACCGAATTGCCTACCGTCGCCCATGGACATCTGCACGACCAGAAGGCCAGCAGATGCGCTGCCGGCCCTTAATGACGAGTTTAGGTTACTTTCACAGCATTATGTCATACGGGATAATGCTGCTGATATTCAAACTATATTTGTTCATGAAAGATAAAATAGTACAAAGACAGAAAAATAAAACGAAAAAAAAAAGATAATAAAATAAAAGTGGCACGTGAAGTATAATTGAACAAAAAAGAAAAAAAGCACTAGACAAAAAATAAGGAAAGAGTACTAGCAATGTCCCGGTAAGTAAGTTTTATAATTAATTAGCTACAAATCAAAAAAAATATTTCCGTCTAATGTAACAACTATAAAATTATAGCTCTACGGATAATCTTTATAAAATTGTGCCACCTGAATCGTTACTTCGCTTTATTATAACCATGTCATAATGACACCCTGCTTGCCATTTGCAACCTGTATTCATATAGTTATATCTGCAGTGATTATTTGTCGACAGTTATGGTAGTTATGCGTTAATTAACTCTATGATGATACTAGACCTTTTCCGTTATTGTCTATAATCATGTAATTCTATAAGACATAACCTGTATCGTATTTTATAAAGTTCTCATATCTTTTCTGTAATTTCTGTTTATGTATAGTTAATCATCTTTTTTAAAATTATATATAGTGACAGTTAAATTGTGAATAGAGATATCTTCTGGCAATTTTGTGTACATCTGTAATTGGTGAATATATCATTGAGTACCTTATGCAAGTGTATCTTTATAAATACTATCCTACTAATATTATGAACGGGAAAGTTTGTACACATATGTATGGATGTATAGATGTCTGGATGTATGAAAACTGCTGGATGTATTTTAATAATACTTTACAATTATATAGTTTATATATCAGAATAACACATATGCTATAAAGTATAAAGATATTGTGTGTATTGTCCAAAATATAACGATAAATGGAGAAAATTCTGCAATCTCCGCTATTCGGGTGTGCGCTGCAGGAACCGTTAGAGTTACACGTATGTTTATAATGTATGAAGGAAATGTTTATCTTAAATATTTCTACAAAAAAGCACGTGACAGCATATATCTTTCTTTCATGTTTAAGCTATTAACGCCAAAATAGATAATGATAGACAGTATGGAACGGAAAAGGGAAAGGAAAAGCGGAACGGGGACAATATTATAGGATAATAGAATGTAGTAAATAACATAATTTTCGGGCACGACATCGTCTGCCGGGTCCACTAGTTTTTAATATTTTTACTGTTGAAGTACCTTAATAAACAAATAAATAAACAAACTATATAAGAGACTATGCGAAGATTTACCTGCCGGAAACCGTTTCGCCTTGGAAGGCAAAAATCTAAGTAGCTATTAGAATTTTTGGCAATGTTACGATCCTATCTAATGGGCAAGTAAAGTCTGCCAAAAGTATCAAATATTACGGTCACCCTAGCTGTGACCGGGTGATAGATGGGTGACCCATTCTAACACTGGTTTATATTTGATATCCGACCTTCTCCAAGTTTCAAAAGGCACGTAAAGCAGTGGGACTCGATTAATATTACTGAGTGATATTATTCGTGAGATTGTAGACATTGTGAGGGTTCCGAGGATGACGTCAGACGGCAATCGGTCAACTTAACTCGCCCCACAGCCACATCCTCTTCAATATAGGCGATCACTTGTACTTGACAGGGATAAAGAGGAAGAAGAAAATGAAGCGTATAAATAAGAAAATGCTAATGTATTAAAACGTATGTATGCGTGGTCGTTTTCATCAGGTAATGTTTATAAACGAAAAGAATCGCGAGTACCAGTTCTACAACATAGAGATTACAGTGACGGCCAGAAAGATAGTTGGCACTCTGACATTCACGTCACGCGCCCGCGAAAAAATGCAACAGGATCTGGTCGTAAGAAACCCGCTCGCTACCGACGCGATCTTCCGCGTGCAGTGCGACCGCCTAAACTGCCCCGAGTTTCTTTCAATCAACAGGAAGTCTGAGGTTAGTGCGATCATAAGGTTCTTTCCACTCGAAGACGGTGAATCAATCATTAATCATATATATTTATTTGCGTAATTGTAGGTATAGTCGACCAAGAAAGCGCTTTAACATATTGGATGACAGTTCCTGGTTAATAAAAATTTTGAACTTAATGTGTAACAAGCAAAAATAAGCCTCTTAACTAACTGACGTGCAAAAGACATTCGACCTTAGCGTGATTTAAAATTTTGGAGATGGCAACCCAATGTGTTTTTTCAATTCCAGGCGGTTCTCGTGATGGTATATTCTCCACTGGTAGTGGGTGTGTTCGAGGACGTCCTGGAAGTGAGCAACCAACTGATTGGAACGTATTTATATAACGTCATCCTGAACTGCCTGCCCGCTAAAGTGAAGCAGCTCAGCTTCAGTACGCCTCTAGGGTCGTGTATACCACTACGTCTCAGAGTCCAAAACAATACCGACGTACAAACCTACTTCACATCATCGGTAAATAGTTTCGCTAAATAGTTTAAAAACAGACCATGTAACAAAATGTGATCACAATCAACAATAAGTGAACAATAATTTTAGATGTATTATAATTAACGTTATCTATAAAAATAGCCTTACAAGAGGATGTCGTGGCCTAGTTAGTGGTCGGTATTTGTGTCGATGGCTAAGTTGTTCTAGTTGCAACCGGTTGATAGATGGGTGACCCATTCTAGCACTGGTTTATAATTGATATCCGACATCCTCCATGTTTCGGAAGGCACGTAAAACAGTGGGACCCGATTAATGTCACTTTGTTATATTAGTCGTAAGGTTGTAGAGATCGAAGAATGGAAAAGAATTACACATTATACGCCACAATTCTCGTAAAACAATATGTTATCCTTTATTATAAAATCGCCCGGCGTTATGTTGTTTCCGTAGAAAAATGCCACTATGACATTATCACTGACACCTCTTAACGTATGGACGTTATCAACGGTCAAGCTTACCGTGTCTTTACTTACATCCTATCCCGTATATTTCGCTATAAATAATAGAAATTCGTGGAAAATTGTTTTTCCATATACCGCGCAATACTCTCTGTAATCTAGAAATACGACAGTGTTCTGCACGACGAGGCAAAGCGAAGTGCGAGGGCACTACCTACTTGCGATACTTACTTTTGCCCTACACCTTAGTTAAAAAAGGTGGTGTGGCTGTTTTGTCACAACAAGAACTATTGTATAACTGAAAAGTAGTGTAACACTAAGTAAATTTGACAGGGCCACATATTTTGACTAAGATGTGCATAGAGTAAAGTTACGACGTGTTGAGTAAGGGCATGGAGAGTAAAAAGCCGCCGTAGCCGCATGGCCTAGTCGTTGCAACATTTTAAATGAAAATGTTTTGGTTGGATACATATTACTACCCAACACCCTTTGCTGTGAGCTACTCTAAGGCGCGAGGAATTTTTGAAAACTTAGCTTGTAGTTCGAACTTCTTACCATCAAAATATCATATAGTACTTTAAAAAATATTGTCAACTACCACACCCGGACACACGTTGCTGTAGCTGAGCAATTTAGGAAGAAAAAAAGTAGACTATCCTATATCTCAAATTGGACCAAATTACACTTATGCCAACGGTCATAAATATGGGCAGACTTGGTAAGGAGTTCACTGGGAAAATACATAGTGACACTGGAGTTTTATAAGTTGTTTGCCGAATTGAATAAATGGATTTTGACTTTCATTTATAGTTTATTTAATATCCTGTTATTATTTGAGTTAAAATACAAAACTCCGCCCACAAGAAGTCGCGAACAATTTGATGGAAGTATTGAATAAATGAAAGACAATTTCTTGGTAAATGTAGTTTGTAAGTAAACATGGGCCTATAGCTGTAATTTTCCATATTTGGGTCATGGGGTCGAACGATGTTCGTAATTTTCCACCGAAAGGTCGCTCCTGTCTACAGTCTCGAATATGCCTTCAAATAATTAGCAGATTAATATTATATCTATTGGAATAGACTAGAATAGATAGTTGAAAGGTCTGTTTGTAATTTAGAAATACTTTAGGAGGTCGTGGCCTAATTACTAATCGGCATTTAAATAGAACGTTAGGTGAAGTAGCTCTTGATGGTAAAATATTGTGTTGTATCGGCTACGTGACCCATTTCACACAAATAATGACACAAAAATTTTGACAGCCCTTTTATATTTAAATGAGTATTTTGTGGAACACCTTTATGTAAATTGGACGTTGGCTTCGAAATAAGAGACTCGTTAGTGTCGACTAGCGGCCGTATGCACATGTTGTTTTTATTTTGTTAACAAATATCATATTAATATTATAAACGCGAAAGTTTACACACATGGATGTATGTTTGATGCTGTTTCACGGGAAAACTGCCGAATGAATTTTAATAAAACTTTACAATAATATAGGTCAAAAATCGGTTCACAGATGACGGAGACATTCGTGAACATGCATAAAAAACTAAAAATAGCACCTAAACATGAACTCCTCCTTTTTTTGAAGTCGGTTAATAATTACTACTACAACTAATTACAAAACAATATTATATACTAATAGTATATAAAGGGCCGGCAGCGCATCTGCTGGCCTTCTGGTCGTGCAGATGTCTATGGGCGCCGGTAGGCACTTCCGTGCCTGCTGCCTGCTCTTCTGCCCCCTTGTAACATAAAAAAAAGTGTGAAAAATTAAAACCTACTACAAACTATTTACTAAATGATGTAATGAGATGAATTATATAGAATTATTCTTTGTACCTACTATGAAAGATTCTATCTCAAAATACTTCTTTTAGAAATATTATAATAGCGTCAAAAATGTTCAAGAACGCCTTAATTGGGTGGCTTGAATATTATTACACCGAAAAACCTACATAATAGGCAGCTTACAAATATAGCGGTGTATTATACACAAAACTATCTGACATTAGATAACAATTAGCTATCTGTACGAAATAAGGGTGGATTTTTAGCACTAACTATATAAACGAGCACTAGTACAACACAAGAACACAAGAAAGCTTTTCTTGTGAGAAAATTCACTTAGAAACAATGTATAACTTCTCTCCTCCGAAGCGTTTACTTACTGTTTTATTTCCCAAGTTTTTGACTCGGCAGTTTAAGTACGCGGTCTTGCCAAGTAGTGCAGTGACATTCTTCGAGGCTGCTAGGTCGAAATAAGGCCCGGTCCGGGGGGTTGGCCGGGGGGTATCGACCGCCCCTGATCGAATTACGTTCTCAGCCGCTGGTGGAGATGTTGCCGAGATGTTCGTTGGCAAACCCTTGCCCAGTTCACGTTGCAATGATGACACTGTTGAAAAAGCAAAATGAATATTATTGTTTAATCGAAATTCAAACATACTCTGAATAAATATCAAACATTATTTTGCGACCGTAGCACTCACTTATTTTTTTTTTTGTGTTCCTATTTTATTTTTCTCTGACATAGATAAGCAAATACTACTAATAGTAGTAAGTACTAGTAGTAGTACTATTAAAAGTAACTTTTAGTACCATATCCCCCCCCCCCCTCCCAATCCTTGCTATGTTTTGAGCGTAGATGGAGAATGTGGGACAAAATGGGCATATGTATAACAAAGTTGTATCAACGCGAAGCCAAAACAAAAAGAGGCATGCAACCAAAAAGGTGAATAGATGATATTAGGAAAAATTGGAGATTTACTTGGGCCGAAAATCTAGAAATTGAAAAGAATGGTAAGAGGTCGAAGAGGCATGTGTCACAAGATACGCTGATTACTACAGCAGAAAAATATTTGGTCGAAGTAAAATTCAATAAATGTTTATCAATAAAGGCTTAAAATTAATCTTCCTGTTTCAAATTAACGAAATTATGAAATTATTTATATTTCATGTAAATAAAAAATAAAAGAAGACCTAAAACCGAACCTTGAGTTACGCCCATACCTATTGTAGGAATTACACATGGTACCTTATTCCTTTAAACTAATTTGTCCCAATGTTTTACTAATGAATGAATAATGTTATAGGAATTCATCATCATCCACAGCCCTTTTTCTCCCACTGCTGGTTATAGGCCTCACCCCGCTTATACCATGCTTTATGCTCTTGAGCCAATCTGGACCAGGTTCGACACGCGACATATTATGCCGTCGACCCATTCCATTGCTGGACGACCAATGCTCCGCTTTCTTACCTCGACCACCACTCAGATTTTGCCTTACTCCATCTGTCGTCATTTAGTCGAGCCAAGTGTCCAGTCCTGTCCTGTCCAGCTCCACTTTTGACCTTCATCGGTTTTCACTACTGCGTACTCGGTCTTGGAGTTTGACACCCAGTATGGACCTCTCCATGGTTCTCTGTCCGACTCATATTTTTTTCACAGCCTCGTTCGTAAGTGTCCATGTTGCGGTACAATACGTCATGATGGGCAACACACATTAAGGAATATTGTCATAGCGTAATTGATAACAATTAGTAATTTAAGTTAACAACGATTTCTCATCACTGATTAACCGAGACGTTGTAAATGTCATCGCTATCATATTAAATTATGTTGTAGTCAATTGAGTTCTAAAGATAATTTGTATTTTACGGCCTATCTGTGTCATAGACAAGAACCGGTAGCGTTGAAGGTAACTTATGTTCTGATGCTAACATTAATCTGTTAAAATGAAACCAATACCACAACGACGGAGTCCAGATAGCAATAAATTAGGCTAGTTTATTACACGCGCCATACTTTGCAGTTTCGTTATCACGCCGCTTAATATCTTAATATTCATAAAATTTATTTAGCGCCGTGCAGCCGAGCAATACCCGGTTTAATTACAGAATAAATTATCACCGGGCCCATTACCCGGGTGTGCCGGGTGCCGCGTCGCTACAATTTGTTATGTACTCCACAGAGTAGCTTGGCGTAGATCATTTAGCACTCAATCTCGAGCTTCTATTCAACCTAATCCTTCCTGCCCTTATCCCACGTTATGTAGGATCGGGACAATATGTTTTCTTTTTCTATTCTGCTCTGTCACGTGCTGTCTCTGAGTGTATACCTTTTCTTCTCATGTCTTCAATCATAGAACCCATCTATCGTTTCTTCGGTCTCCCGATCGCTCTTTGTCCCTCTATATTCATACCTAACATCCGTTTACCCACGTATCCTTCATCTCTCCTCATCACATGCCCATACAACGCTAACCTAATGCTCCTTATTATTTATTTATCTGATAAAATAAGGTGCATAAAGCTTAGAAACGTATTTATTTTTATATTGCGAGCGAGAGTAATAGGGATTAACAAACAAAGCAAACAAAAAATACAACAATCCGCCGTAATAGCTTAAACGCCCAGCAGAGCGTATGACGTTGCCGTATATTATAAATGCGTTCCAATAAGCGATCGTAATCTTTTAAAGTGCTAATTCAGATATTCGAAATTTAACAACTGCGGCCTTTATGGTCGATGCGAAAAAGTCGAGGTGACGCTTAGTGGAACGCACTGCTATCATAAATTGACGTCAGGACACTTTCGAGTGTTTTGGAGGGAATTTTAATCCTTCAATTTATAATGTTTTTTTGCTATAAAAACGTTAATTTCCGCAGATATATTATTTTCTGTTGGCAATAGTAGATACTTGAGAACACTATAAAACTATTTTTCAAAATTTGTTTTTATGTCTATTATAATTTAGAATGTTATATATATTTAGATATCTTAAGTATTTATAAGCCGAGAACTTAAAGATCGACTAAGGATAAAAGAATACACTTTCAAATGCTTTGCATTATTGTGTTATATACGGGTTGTTAAAAACTAACTATGTATATATACGGTACGTCAAAATACTGTTTAATTAGAACTGAAACGTTAACAAAATTAATTTGAACAGTATCAAGAATATCGTTAGCGTTTTATCGCTCTCAATTTGGACAATTTCAATTCACAATAACTGTCTAGCTCCCTCGGTGGCTGTTAAGAAAAAAATATTCTCGGGGCAATAGCAAGGGTCAGACGTCGAATTTCGGGACGAGCCAATATTTGCAAATTGAATAAAACTATCTGTTTGTGACGTGTAAATAGGTTCATTTCTAGTGTCTTTGAAGGCGACACAAAAGTTGAAGACTTTTTCCTAGCGTTATCCCGGTTAAATACCAGGGTCCGCTTGGATTGTAGAGGATATGGCTGTAGGGCGAGTTAAGATGACCGATTGCCATCTGACGTCAAACTCGGAACCCCCACGATCTCTACAACTTTACGGCTAATATCACAAAGTGACATTAATCGGGTCCCACTGTTTTACGTGCCTTCCGAAACACGGAGGAGGTCGTACATCAAATTTTATTTCCCTTAAAATCCAATTCTTCATACTGTTTTATACAACGTCCTAAAGCTGTACAAGCCACTATCATTATCCTCAAAAATTAAGCTACTGTCCCAAGTTCTATTATCATTATATAGTAATTTAATAAATGTTGGTCCTTGTTATTTGGTTGGTTATAAAGATAGAGCTCCAACTATCAGAAATGGCTACTAACATGTAACATGTAACTATTCTATCGATATCGAAAATAGTAAGGTTGCCTTTCCATCGATAGTGCTAAGCTCTATAGCTTTTTTTGTGTACTAATGTACGTAGGACTGAAGATGTTTTGTTGGTTATAAAGATAGAGCTCCAACTATCAGAAATGGCTGCTAACATTTAGTACGATCTTCGGAACATGTAACTATTCTATCGATATATCGGTAAGGATGCCTTTCCATCGATAGGGCTAAGCTGTATAGCGATTTTATTTCTTGTACTAATGTACTTAGAACTGTAAAGGTCATTAATCATTCCACTTTTTACTTCTATACGACAACATAACGAAGCGGAGTTGTTATAAGAAACGTGTTCCCAAAATTTCTACAAACACCGACTTTGCTTTCGGCTACTGCCGTTTAGAATAAAACGTTAGACAGTCGGGCTATTGAAGGTAGATAGATATTATTCACGGATTATCTTCTGAAGTTCCTAATTCTTTTTTACGACATCTATAGAAAGTATGCAATATCACTCCTCAAGTCGGGTGCAACATAGCATCTGCAAAATTACATTTTGTCGAAAATAAACATACTTTCATAGCTAAGGTTCGCTATTTCGCACAAGGAAAGTAACCTTAAAACGATCACCTTATAAATGCCATACAAGCCTAATAACTACAGCTTGTTGCTAGAGAACTGGCACTTCCTAAGCCGGATACAACACAGTTTCTAAACGTTAGCTATGTACAACAATTTATTTTCCAAGAAATAGGGTCAATTTCATAGCTTACTTTAGCTACCGTGCACATGTGCAGTGGAAAGGGGTCCTAAAACGATCTCGTTACATCCTTCCTACAATTCTAATACTATAACAACAAATATCGTACGCAAACGACCAACAGGGCTATAAAATAAAGCAAATACGAACGCAAACTTTTCAAATTAACGTTATTCAAGCGTATAAACAAATTCTACCTCAATTTTGACAGGGTTGGATGAACGTGCAATGTATTTATCGTAGGGAGGGTCCCTACAATAAATACATCTTATCATGGACGAGTGTTTTTAGGGTTCGGTAGTTCTAATATGAACCCAGATAGATGCGCTTTGTCTGTCCGTCTGTCCACCCGCGTGGTGGTCGCCCCTAGGATTTCCAAACCACTAGATGTTGTGACTTCAATTTTACATGTTGATACGACGGACGGTACAGCGGCGGGTGCTGGATACACGTAGTCAAAGCCAGGGCTGTAAGGCACCAGCTGAGGAGATGGTGCTGGCTTAGGTGCGGCGAAAGCCACAGCCAGTACGGCGAAAAGCGCGACCTGTAACAAATGAAATATAGGTATAGATGTCACAGTCTAAAAATGCGCGCCCCAACACTAATTAATTGCTAAGAAAAAGCTGACCTGTAACAAATTAAATATAGGTATAGATGTTACAGTCTAAAAATGCGCGGCCTACCAGTAATTAATTGGAAAGAAAAAGCTGACCCTGTAACAAATTAAATATAGGTATAGATGTTACAGTCTAAAAATGCGCGGCCCACCTCTAAATAATTGCTAAGAAAAAGCTGTATTCTGTACGGTTGCATTAGGAAGAAAAAAGATAATTCCTTATTTTCTGTAAGTTATTTTAATTTCATTTTATTCTTTACTTTGATATTATTGTTTGTGCTACCTCTAGAATAAATGCTTTTTCTCTCTTTCTTGTATACGAAGTACGCTAAGACTTACTTTTGAATTTAAAACGCTGTTAAATATTTTAACGGCGTTACTCAACTTCAAGTAAATATTTCAGTGTTGCACGTTGATAATAATCAATAAAAAATTAATTTAAATAAAAATCTGTTAGTTGTTTCCGAAGATTTCGTCCGCGAAAGCTCTTAAACCTTCATAATCAGGTCCTATCGAAAAGATGTTCTTATCGCATATCTACTAACTATAAAACCTTCCTACCAAATTTCATACTTTTATGTGAATGATAAATGGGCTTTCTATTATTGAAATAATTTTTCAAATCGCACCAGTAGTTCCTGAGATTAGCGCGTTCAAGCAAACAAACAAAAAACTTATCAGCTTTATATATTAAGTATATAAATTAGTTTAGAATACAGTTGCACATTCACACTCTATATACATATTTTAGTTAAATTTATAGTAACATTTATTTAATGCCTTTTTTACTATGTTTTAGTAAAGATGTTAGATAAAATTTATCTGGGGTTAAGGCACTGAAGCTGATTTTGTAGAAGAAATTTAGGATAATAATTTGCTAATATATATCGTGTAAACCAAAAAAATTAAAATTAAATAAATATTGAAAAATTCTAGATCTCTTCTATTGACTATTGTCAATCTAGATCTAGACATACCTCCCACGTAAATTGATGTAACCTAAAATTCCCAATTTCACAATCAGTAGAGCGTTACAAACACATAAATTAAGATAAAATTGTTATTATATGACACATTTGTGTACAAAATTATTTATTCAATTATGACGATTACATTATTGCATACAATAATGTATTAATAAGTGACTGTTATATTGCAATTCAGTTGTTTGTAATGCTCTAATATCACATAGTGACATTAATCGGGTCCCACTATTTTACGTGCCTTCCAAAGCACGGAGGAGGTCGGATATTTGAAAATCAGTGTTTTTCGTAGAATTGGTCACCCATTTATTATCCGGCCGCGGTAAACCTAGCGATCAACTCAAATGCCAGCTTCTGCTTAAGCTGCGACCTCCTCAAATATCCTTTCCTTATATGCCATTTTTAATGTCTCTATGTTCGTTTTATAACCCAGAAGCAGTTTGGTTCGCATGTTAAACCTGGACCAGGATGTAACAAAGCCAAAAAATTATAAAAGGGCATAAACCTATACAGCAGTAGAATATTAAAGGCTGCGAACGGTACATCTACATTACATAAATAACATGTCTATGGCAGAGACAAATCAAAAGAAATGGGACGTTTTGCCCTTATGTTTCCTTTTCTAAGAGATATGAGGCGTTAAACATACTATGTACCACGTGGCAAGTGGAATATCTTACTAATATTATAATCGCGAAAGTTTCTACACATGGATGTATGGATGTCTGTTTGACGCTCTTTCACGGAAAAACTAGTGAAAGAATTTTAATAAAACTTTACAATAATATAGTTTACACGTCAGAATAACACATAGGCTATAAATTAACATGCAAAAATGTGAAAAACTAATTTCTGTAAGAACTATTTTTAAAAGAGCGGCTAACGAGTTTCTTGCTGATTCTTCTCTTGGCTCGACTCTTCCAAATCAGTGGTAGCTTCTAAAATATTTGACGATTCAAAAGAGCGTGTTAAAGTCTACTTGAATAAAATGTCATTTGAATTATAAAGATATTGTGCGAATTGTCCACAATATAACGATAAATGTCAAGTAAGTAGGAGAAAATTTTGCCATCTGCGAGCTATTCTAGCGTGCGCTGCAAAAACCGTTAGAGTTACACGTCTATATACGTGTAACTCTAACGGTATGAAGGAAATGTTTATCTTAAATAGTTCTACAAAAAAGCCCACGACAGCATATATCTATCTTTCATGCTTAAGCCATTACCGCCAAAATTGTGAACCATTATGAAACTGGAAGGGGAATGGGAAAGAAAACGGGAACCGGGACAATATTATAGAATAATAGAATAAAGTAGTAAGTAACCCAACGTTCGGACAGGACAACGTATGCCGGGACCGCTAGTATTTTTATATAGAAAATGTTCTTAGCCTGATACTGTCATCTTTATTAAAGTATGCTTGAGAGTGCATCTACCACGTGGCGAGTCGAGCATATTTGTTCATAGAAAATGTTTGTAAGAAAAACAGAATTATCAATTGGCTGGCCCGTTGGCGCAGTGGGCAGTGACTCTGCCTTCTGCTCCGGGGGTCGTGGGTTCGATTCCCACCTCGAGGACTGCAGACCAAAAGGCCTGCAAGCGTGGCGCTTCCTCTAATAAAAGAGAAATTAACAAGAACCTAACTAAGAATACCCCACTTTATCAAAAATTGCCTGCCTTTGGACTACTATTGGCTGATCAGTGCTCGCAGCAATCGAATTTTGGATAAGGCCGACACGAACAATGCGAGGGCATCTGATTTCCTCTTTTTGAGCAGGAAAATCAAAAGCGGCAATTTCAAAATTATTCGTGGCAAAGAATTCCAAGTTGGTTTGTTTGATTTCGAGTGCATGTAAATCTTTTCTACCATAGTAAACTCTATTAAACTCTTCAAGTTCGTGCTTCGATAAAGATTTAGATAGTAATTGTTCAAAATTTGCAATTTCATGCGTAGATGCCATGTCGAATTTTCAATGGTCAAGCAATGAACTGATTACAAGAGGTCTATAGCAAAAGGAAAGTAGCCACTGCGTGTCAGACTGTTTAAACTGAGATTTATAAATATTCCACTTAAACCAATCTTTTTAATTTATGCACACTATATACATGTACGCGGAGATATGATAATGGGTCAGTACATATGTTAGGTAAAAAGATTTGTCACTATATCAGGATCTCAGCAATGTCATATTATTGTTGAACGACGATACGACGAACGATGTTAATGGTCTCTTATCTTAGTGGCTATAGACATAAATTATAAAATAACCCAGAAATTAATATAGTTTGACGTAAAGATGGGACATGCTGGCAAAATGAAATACTAGGGCTTCCAAGTATGAGTACATGAAAATACCAGGGATGAAAACCAGGTTCATAAATACTTGGAAGTATTTTTTAATTCTGTATATTTTTATTATTTGTAATCCATATATTCTGTATTCTCCTCCTCTGTATATATATATATATACATATATATATATATATATATATATATTCTTTTAAATTTAATATCATTTTAATTAAATGGTTGTTCGTTTTCTTCCCACTTTTTTAATCACGGGTTACATAAAGTTTATGACACTTTGGGCTGGAAAAAATTTTTTACAGGAATATTTATTTCAAATGAGAACTATTTGGTCTCATAATCAATAAAAAAAGTAATTCTAAGTACATAAAAAAATATAATAAAGAATTAAATCCAATTCAAAAATGGAATACATGTTTATACATAAAAAAACGATTACTTTTTATTTGTAAACAAAAGAATATTATTAACTAAAAATGGTCCGCCGGCCTACAAGCGGAGCCGAGTCCGAGTATCGCATACGTGGCGCGCGACTTGGAAGTAAAATACTTTCAAAGTTTTATCGGCGTTTTTTTTTTTTTTTTTTTTTTTCTGATCGTGTAATGCTGTTGGTCAGAGTGACCTTCACAGCGTCAACGGGCGGGGCGGAAATCCATGACATGCATCAAATACTAAGCCACTTTGCTTAAATCCGCGAATGAACACGAGGCAAAATCAGTGCAATGCTGCAACCCGAAAACTACACCACCGAATCCACCACCAAAGCACAGCACTACACTGACTTTCCGATGTCCTCAACGCAAGTTTCGCTTCGACACCGAAACTTCATCAGGAGATAGACTCTACAAAGGTTATTCGTAAAGTTTGACTTTATAAATTTGAGTTACATTTAAATATTGATCTTTTAAATGTTCTCGATGCAGACTTTTTGAAATAAAAATATGATATATACGACTCTTGCTTTACGCCAAAAATTGTCGGAAAAGCCAATAGAATATGATTAGACGAGTAATGAAGGCACATCAAATATATAAAGGATATTAGTTTTACTATCGTTAAAAGTGGTACAAACGGGAGATCCCTACACCCAACAGTGGGAACGAAAAGGCTGCGGATAATGATGATGCTTAGTTTTATTTAAATCTATACTTAATATATAAAGCTGAAGAGTTAGTTTGTTCATTTGTCTGAACGCGCTAATATCAGGAACTACTGGACCTAATTAAAAAAAAATATTTCAGTGTTAGATAGCCCATTTATCGAGGCTATATATCATCACTCTAAAATTTTTCACCTAATTTTACGTGAATGAAGTCATGGGTAACAACTAGTAATAAATAAATACTTAGGAATATAAGACACACGGACGTCTTTTCTTAAGGTAGACAACTTAATGCCTGGGTTATAGGTAACAGACGCCAGTTATACACAAGTATTTTTATATATATATAAATACATAGATATAGATAATACACCCAAATTTGGGTCTCATCGGGTTGGGAATCGAAACAACAACCCATACAGCGGAAAGCAGCGTCACTACCAACTGCGTCAATAGGTCAGTCGAAACAGAATAAGAACTTTTGACTCTAGAAGACTTATGACGTCTTGATTCGTCTTCAAATGCTAGCAAACCTGCCGAGGATCGAGCTCCGAGCCTCTTACAGTATCAACGTAATATGAGCACGAATTATAAGTAAGTTTGAGATAAAAGAGATCGAAGAGGCAGAATGCCCTAGAACTAATCATCATGACAAAATGAAATATCCTTCAACAATTTGTCTCACCAAGACATCTATCCATACCAGTAAAATTAATATGAAAGTTTAGGTACAACAGGGTTGCCATTTTGAAGTAAGACAAAAAATCTATACCAATTATATAGAGCTGAAGACTTTGTGTTTAATTGTTTGCTTGAACGCGCTAATCTCAAGATGTAATAGTCTGATTTGAAAAATTATTTTGGTGTTAGATAGCCCATTTATCGAGGAAGACTGTAGGCTATCGTCACGCTAAATTATATCTATATTTTTACCTAGTTGTACACAAAATCTTGAAAACCACGCGATATATGAAGATGGAATTTGACAAAGATGTTGTTTACAGTTAGTAGACATCCGCTACGAACGGATTTTTCAATAGGGCCAGTCTGGCGGGGTCTAAAGGCAAGATTAATTTTACGCGGACGAAGTCGCGAGAATCAGCTAGTATATTATATACGACAGCTCATTCGTCTTTATTTTGCAGCGCTCAAAGTCTAGGCTACTTTACTTTTTATAAAATACTTAAGATTCTGCACAAAAATAATTGAAATCTTCACAATTTAACAAAATACTTAAATCAACAGAATTTGGTGATAACAAAACATTACCCGACTGAGTTTGTTGCGGGCTCTTCTCAGTACAGGGCTCGAGGAACCCTTGTAAACTCAGTTTTTAAGTCGTAAATTTTATCACCAAGTTATTAAATGATTTAAAAAGCAATTAATATTATACATATGACGTTCATAAATGCTTACAAAAAAGTCGTAGAATAAACGATTTTGACTTTCACTTTGATTTCATAATAATTTCCTAAACCACAAGTTGAAATTATTTTAGACTTAGTCAGAAGTAGGATAAACGACAGATATAGTTTAGTCAGGTTCGAACCCTGATCCCGCTGCTTTATCATTGCGCTCATCGGGAGTCGTTAGGCATACAGGTGATTTATCTAAGTGACAACGGACTTTCATGGACAACTGCACTGGACACCAATTATAGGAATGAACGCTGTTTTCTTGAAGGTCCCTAAGTTTCGAAGTTTTGAAAATTCATATCTATTTTTCATGTGCAACTTTGGAATGGATTTTTGATACATTTCACCAATATGTATTACGATTCGTAAAACGTCATCGAAGCAACGGTACTTATTACTAAAACTACATAGTTTTATTAAGAAAAAAAAACAACCTGTCTTTACCAAAGCCTTAATACGTTTTAAAATTACCCAAATCTTTGGTTAGTTTATTGACGAATATAAGTAATTCATAAACAACAATTAAAATAACACTTGCTATCTTCTATAATTTGTTACCCTCTTACATACTGTTAAACTCAAGTAAGCTTTTGGTGTACCGAAAAGTTTTATATTGGTGGCCTACTAACGCCATCTAGCGACGAGTAGTAAAAACCTGTGTAAAAATGAAGAGTAATGTATCCGCTTTGTTTCATTTAATATTTTTATCACTTGATAGGAAATTTAAATAATAATAATTCCAAATTATTTCTTGCTTTAAATAAATTTTAAAATTCTTCGTTTTATATTAAATTAAATTTTAAAGCATAACACAGTTCTTTACATTTCATTGTATTCAAATTAAAAATATTTATATTTAGTAATTGTATATTTGATAGATTTTTTATTGGAATAAAATTATAGGTTATTATGATTATATTAATTACTATATTGAAACTTTTGGGTTACACTGTACATTTTTTTCTTGTAAGAACGTAATAGATTTCCAATTGGCATTTGTTCTTATTAGAATATTGATATATGGACTTTTGATAAGCAAATACAAGAATATTATCCTAGATGGCGCTGTAGTATTTATTGATCTTAGTTTCACCGTCACGCTAGATGTCGCTATTTTATTTTTAATTTGTAAGAGATTACCACCTAAGAAAAGGCTCCAGAAAAACGTTAGTAAAAACACCAGAAAGATAACGGTTAACCGTTGGTTATTGTTTGCTAACTTTTTTATTTTTTAAAGTAAAACAGAGTGTTCATTAATTTTTTATACCCAACAGAGATACAATAGAAATTCGGTTATTCACAGTATTTGAACTATTTCTAGATATAAATTATATGTTATTTTGTAAGATTCACAGTTTTCAGATTATGATATTAAGGTTTAATTTTGGAACTCGGAGCGTCTCCCTCGCTACTGACCACGGAAATATTAATAACGACAAACACAGAATTAACTCTTTCGTTATTTAATTACTCCGGACGCAATGCAGTTGTCTCTGTTACAAAAAATATTTTGTACAGATGGTATTCCAAAAATTATTTAAATCTGTAATACTAAATAAGTTAATTTAAACTTGCCCTTAGAACTCCTTGATCTAGCTCTAACAAAAAAATTGTTCTTAGCGGATTTCTGCTAACTATAAAGTACCTCATTGCCAACTTTCATCTTTATACGTCTCGTAGTTTTCGAAATTTTGTGTCAGGTGTCTTTGCTTTTATATGTATAGGTTACTCAAAAGTTTTTATATTTTTCACTTTTTAAAAAGCCTATAACTTCATATCCTAATTAAATAAAAAAACTTATAACAACAATAAATTTTATTTCAAACATAAAGACATCCCATTATATATAGTATACGTTTAGTAAAAAAATATTACGCGGTTGTTGGTATTATGCCGGAGCCAGACATAGCTTAACTTGAAAGATCATGTAGTGTGGACAGGGACTTTGTGTAACTGTACAAAGTTCTGTAGTACTTTATGGACTTCAAGGACACAAATGTACAAACAGTTTGAGCTATGTCTGGCTCTGGTATTAGAATACAGTCGTAGCTAAATTCATTAGAATATTTTCTCTCGCCTGTACGTAATAAAACCAATATATTAGTGTTCGAATTTATTATAACATTTTCATCCTTATCACAATTAAAATAAGAGTTAAATATGTTTACTCACACGTCTTGCTTTATAATTTCTATTAGAATGAGCAAATTTCTTAATATTTTTATACCATTTTATTCCTTATACCGATTGTAATAAGAGTGGTATATGTTCGCTCACATGGTCTGCCTTATAGAAGTCTTATTAGAATCCACTAAAAAACACTCAATCAACTTAAAATCAATTTTCATTTTATTTTATGTTGATATATTAAGTTAAGTTAACGAAATTTTATTGTTATTTTATTTGATTGATCGTTATTTTATTAATTTTCATTTGCACTGTTATTACATATCTTCCTATCTTTTGATATTTTCCAATCTTTTTTTTTTCGTCTTTTATTGTCAAGTGTCAATGTCATGTTATGAATGTTTTAATTATCTCTAATTTAAAAGTGTAATTATCGTTTTTTTTTATTTAAAATTATATGTCTTTGTTTCGTAATTAAAAAAATAAATTAAATTAAAGCCAATTTCTCACAGTTTTTATTCGTGACTAATAAAAAATCTGTTTCTTCTCTCCTATTCGTATCGTAATGGACATATCCGTCAGTTAGATTTAACATTATAACATTTTCAACCTTATGCCAATCGGCATAAGAATCGTATACGTATACTCACACGAGTGGCCTTTATAAAAGTGGAACTTATTGGAATGAGTTGACCCTTCAAGTGGAATCTTCGAATGAAGTCCCTCCCGTGGTGACCAATGGGTATTTTTGGCCCCACCCATTTCGGACAGCGGCCAGCTTTGGGGTTGAAGCTTTACAGTGATATGTGAGCTTTATTTATATTCGGTATATTTTTATAAAATAGCTTTTTATTTTAATTGCGTGTTTGTGCTGATCTTGGCTTACTGTTTCTGTATTTGTTTATCTAGGTAAGTTAAAATGTTTTTGTCTTTTGTAAAAAAGTGCCGTTAAAGGATAGAAATTATTGGCGGATTGATTTAAAATGTATTATACAAATGATATACTTATGTGAACCAAAAACTTGAAGATTGGTTTTGAAATATCTTATTTCTTACTTTATTCTATAATTGTATTGTTCTATATTTTTACTATAGAGATAAAAGCAACAGACTTGTTTTAATATATATAATAACCTTTGCGGAGAAGTTATGGATGAGATTGGGTCATGAAAGAGAAAGGTGGATCAAGAAGGGGGAGGCCTTTGCCCAGCAGTGGGACACAACAGGTTAAAAGAAATAAAAAATAAATTTATTCTTAAGGTTATATTTTATTAACACGTCATATTACAAAATATTACCGCATTGATTACCGTTTGTAAAAAAGTTTACATTGATTCTTCTTCTTCTTCTTCTTCTTCTTCTTCTTCTTCTTCTTCTTCTTCCTAGCGTGATCCCGGTTAAGTACCAAATACCTAAGATTGTAGAGGATGTGGCTGTGGGGCGAGTTAAGATGACCGATTACCATCTGACGTCATCCTCGGAACCCCCACGATCTCTACAATCGCCCCACAGCCAAATCCTCTGCAATCTAAGCGGACCCTGGTACTACTACACCGGGATAACGCTAGGACGAAGAAGGTAAATATAACCGCTATTATAAAGTACTAGCGGACCCGCAAACGCTGTCCTGCCTGAACGTTGGGTGACTTATTATTTACTTCGATCTGGTATCCGTTCCTGTTCCATAATGGTTCACTGTTTTGGCGTTAATGGCTTAAACATGAAAGATGAATATATGCTGTCGCGGGCTCTTTTGTGGAATTACTTAAGATAAACATTTCCTTCATCTATACTAATATATAAAGCTGAGCATAAAATATGAAATATAAACATACATAGGTATCTACTGAGGTAAAGAGATTACGAAACACGTGCAAAAATCATTTAGGGAGTCACAAAATACTATCTATACTTTATGCTAATTGTTAATTGCTTATATCAGTACTTAATATATAAAGCCTAAGAGTTTGTATGTTTGTTTGCTTGAAGGCGCTAATCTCAATAACTACTGGTCCGATTTGAAAAATTCTTTCGGTTTTAGATAGCACATCTATCGAGGAAAGCTATAGGCTATATATCGTCACGCTAAAATCTAATCTATTTTCTTTACCTACTTTTGCACGGATGAAGATGCGGACACAACTAGTACACTGTAACTTTGACGGTTTTTACAGCGCACAATAGCTCGTAGATGGCAGAATGTTTTCCTGCTTACTTGATATTTATCGCTATATTTTGGACAATTCACACAATGTCTTTATAATTTGTAGCCAATGTATTATTCTGATGTATAAACTATATTATTCTAAAGTTTTATTAAAATCCATTCAGTACTTTTTCCGAGAAAGAGCGTCAAACATACATTCAGACATCTACATATACTTACATCTATAATTTCCATGTGACAAACTTTCGCGTTTATAATACATGTTAGTGGGATTAGCAGTATTGACGCAGACAGCAAATAGCGCTCTACACACCTCTACACTACAGTTTATATTCAGTTGATAAAACTTGCAATTGGAATAAAAAACAGAATGAAACCGATTACAATAAAACATTGGGTACTTTTTTCTAGTAGCGCCATTATAAATATACCTATAGTAGAAATTACATTAAATGATTCCATTCCATTGATATACTTAGATACTCAAATGGTAATTTTCATTCATCATTCATTTCTTCTTAATCTGCCGTTCCTACATTTTAAAAGGTAAAAAAAAAATAAAGCCAGCAGATACCAAATGCAATTTTAATTGAATAAATTGTTTTTTTTTTTTTTACAAGGAGGCAGACGAGCAAGCAGCAGGCACCGAAGTGTCTACCGGCGCCCATGGACATCTGCACGACCAGAAGGCCAGCAGATGCGCTGCCGGCCCATTTTAAAAATTTTAATTTTTTAAATATATTAATTATAACATTTTAATTTACCTTAAAAGTAAGTCACGTCAAAGACATTTGTTGTACAATTTTTTTTAATACTAATAATATATATACAAACTCTATAGATATCTCTAAAATTCTGGTTTCCCCTGCAACTTAGAATATAGGATGGTAAAAGTGCGTGCACAAAATAGAGGTTTAAGATAACGATCTGGCTCCTAAAATACGAGCTTACCTATTTTAGCATGTATGTAACATGATTTTATAAAATAAATATTACTATTAATATCTCTAGCTCTTTTCTTTTTCCAGAAGAAATATTCATTTCTAACAGAAGAGAACAGAAGGGAACGACATATAAATTATTTTTTAATAAAAACACATTCAAAAAACGCCAAAGAACTAATAATTAGTAAAAATCTAAACAATAATTAGTACTTTCATACTATATAGTAGACACCTAGTGATGTCCAAGCCAAATAGGTTCCCCGCTATACAGACATCACCGTTACCGCTCTCCTTCCTTCTTTACTCAGGGAAGGATTAAATAAGGATCGTACCAATGAGTACTTAAAATCTGCGATGCAATATTGCGTTCGATCCAATTATCGGCTGAATTATTATTCATCTAAACTTCTCTTAGAAGGAAGTACATTCAGCTGAAACTATTTCATGCGGCCCGATATCAGATTAGATTAGTATCGATTGATACTACGTACGAATCGCCTTTCACCAGCTTTAGTGGAAATTTGGGTCAAATGATATGTGATCGCGATCGAGACGCGGGATTACTGGAGCAGAATTTTATACGACGAACTAGACTGAGAAGTTTTTTTTTTAATGGAAATAGGATGAGACAATACATATACTTTCTTTATAAATGTAGCAAACATCTTCAGTTGTGTACTACTTATTAAAAAACGAATAACAAGTAGAGTGCGTACAGTCTAAAAATGCCCGCTCCTCCAAAGGATTCGCCTCTACATGCAGAATAGTGTGTAGAAGCAAACGTGCAAGCTCATTATATCATTGGCTAACAGTGCGTGGTTGACTTTAAGTTTACAATAAAAACGCTACTCAACACGAGCGTGCATTTTTAGACTGCAACATCTTCCTATACCCATTTCGACAATTAACCAAAAGGGGCTCTTTATTTTTAAACAGTAGAAGTTGAAGCCAGAAAAATCCCTGTGCAACCTACTAAAAAGTTTTGGCTTATTAAGAGCAGAAAAAATCTCTTTTAAAAATGGTATCTTAAGCGCTAGTAGGATCTAGTAGGAAGGGGGGAGATGCTTTAGCTGTAGGAACGTTCATCTAATACGCATAATAAAGGGATTCCACGGTGATTCCATGGAATGCTAAGAACGTTGTCATTGGCGATTGAACGAGGTTCCCAAAAGAATGTCTGTGAGCATAAGAAAATTATAAGAGTTGTATATTGCGAAATGTCAGTAAAGAAACTACTTGTGGATAAATTGGTTTGGAGTTTATGTCTCTGTTATTTGAGAGTGGTGAGTTTACAGTACTAAGCATGCGATGCGCAAATAAAGGTTTGTGAAGAAATTCGACCAGCGCGATTTCTAGTATTAATTAAATGTATAATTAACTGGTATGAATTTAATTTAAATATTTAAAAACCACAAATATAAGTCATTGGTTTGTTTGTATGCCGGAGCCAGACATAGCTTCATTTGAATGATCATTTCAGTGATCACCTAATGTGGCCGGAGACTGCGTAGTTGCACAAAGTTTCGTAGTACTTTGTAGTCTTCAAGGACAAAAATGTACAAACACTGTGAGCTATGTATGGTTTCGGCATTTGCTAAAAGCCAAAGAATTTACACACACATGTATACATTTTTGTATAAGATGGTGTCAAAGCGAAGCCATGATGGCCGTATGTATAAAATTTGTCAGAATAACAATACCGTGGTAAAATGAATTACAATTTTGTATATAGTTTTTAATAATCATATGGTCGGGAAATCTTAAGATTTGTGGTGTAATTTCAACCAGCCGGCGAGCAGTAGTACGTATACTTCAAACTGACCCAAAAATGGAGCCATATAACCATTTACGCCATACCATAACATACGATCAATGGAGGTAGCTTTGAAACCAAAAAAATCGGAAGTGCGTCTGAATCATTTCGAACAGTAGGTCAATTGACTTCCACATTTGTAAAACAAAATGGCGGTCGATATAACGTGCCAAATTTATACCACAATTGAAAACGACAGAACAAGAAAGAGCTCGAATTCAAATGTAAAAATAGATATGATATGATTGAAAGCGTATATTTTATTTAAAAAGGCACAAAAGAGTTTAATCAATTTTGTTTCCAGCTGATTACATGCATTTCAATATTCAATCGACGCTGAATGGCCAACAGTATTTTATTTGTAGAGCGGCCCATTTGATATTTAAATTGAATGTTATTTTTTTGGAGTCGTTAAAAGTATAAGCCTATTTGAATTCTATCGGACTAATGCCGGAGGCAGACATAGCTCAAAGTGCTTGTACATTTTTGTCCTTGAAGACTACAAAGTACTACAAAACTTTGCGCAGCTAAACAAAGTCTCCGACCGCACTATATGATCATTCAAATGAAGCTATATCTGGCTCCGGTATAAGAGCCCCTGAACAACCAGACTTCTGGTATCTTGTAAAAGATGAAAGTTTGTCAGCGCATACTCTTAATACATGTAAAAACAATGGCCCATTATGAAGTTTGAGTGATCGTGGCTTTGGCCATTAAAAATTCAACATTTTTTTCACTTGTAAGTATATGCTTGGAAATTTTTAGTTGTATGAAGAATAAAATAGATACAAAAGAATATAAAAAAATAATTATCATATGATGTATATTTGAATCAATTATCTTTAAAAAGGTCTTTTAATATGCAAATTACTCAACCTTATCTATTAAAAATTAGTTTTTGTTTTAAAAGAAGGCAACACTTATCTAAATTACGCATTTGCTTTTAATAGGAATTTTTGTTTTTTGTTGATTATTAACTACTTAGCCAAAACTCTTCGACAGTGCCACTGGAACAATAGTGGTGTGCCGTGGCCACGCCGAAGTTTTATCTTGTTGATTTCTACGCGACAGGAGGACCTATATTTAATCTTTACGTAAGAATCAAAGTCAAACATAACTAACATAGATAAATAAAGCTAAAGTGATTACTTCGCTATGTTGAATTTAAAAGAGGATTTAAACTTTCTAAAATATGTAATTATAAGAAATCAGAATATAATGTATTGGTTTATTACACCGTTATGCAAAGTTAATTATTCTCATTTACCAGCTCGGATTATAGACCCAAACGCAGATGAGACGCACAGAACAAAAAGTGACGTTATTTATATATGCGTAACTGCACTGTTGGAAGTTCCAACTCTGTACATATGACTATGTTTGCTTAATGCTACCAGAAAGAGAAAAAATTTTTCTCCAATTTACAAAAAGTAATGGATAATTAAATAGTAGTCATCCTACTACTCTCTTCATAAATCTGGGGCAAAAGGAAAATAGTGAGGGCGTGGGAAATTTTTATCAACAGTCATTCGCTCATATTATATATATTTTATTATCGCATTTAAAGTTAAAAATATTCAGCTAAAATCTGGCGACACTGACGATTTTATTTTGATTTTCTTAAGGGCAAAATTGTCAGGTAAATAAATAATGAAACTATCATAATAAATAATAGTTACGTGTGAAATGATATTCCAACTTATTTTTTTTTGGTTATGGAAACAACATTTACTATGTTTAAAAATACAAGACGGCATCTTTAAACGTAAAATACCGAATTGATCGCGGAGTGTAAACAGTACAACGCTCTGTTTAGCACTGCAGTGAAATATTTATTTGCTTTTGATTTTGTATTAGCTTTAACAATATAAATCTATAAAAATCGTGTGGTTGCAAAAGCAAAGAATGTATCTGTAGATCACACTGCACAGAGAGTGCATGTAACAGATCATATAAGTATTGCCACATTTCACAAAAAAATATCCTCTTATATCTAGCAGCGCCGCAGAAATTGCATAAATTGAGGGCAATATTTATATGTAAATTATACAACGCGTAGTGTATTTTATAGATACACGATGAAGAGTATAATGACTTTGTCATGAGCCATTAAGAAATAAAAAATTTGCCAAAAAAATTCCTGTGACTGTCAAATTAAGAAAAAAAGTATGAAAAGTGAAAATCTTCAAATAATCTGGTGAAGTAAATGGCCTCCACGATACAGGTGCCCTAGTGTGGATACCGCAAGTAAAGTAAAACTTTACTTGCGGTAAACAGTCAACATGCAAATCCACATATTTTATAGAGCAAATGCTCTTGTACTTATGCGTACTTGTGTTGCGTGATGAAATAAATGAATTTAATTTCTAAATTTCATTTCAGTATAACGTGATGGTAATTAAAATCGCAAGGGATAGGGGAGAGTGGCAGAAAAAAGGGAGGCCTATGCCCAACTGTGGGTTATCAGGAGCTGAAATTGATGATAACGTGATGGTACGGAATCTTTAATGCGCGAGACTATTTTAAATAAAAAAGTGTGCTGGCGAACTGGCTCGCTCATTGCGCTTCCCGTACTATAGCTATTATCTACAGAGCTCGACCGAGCATTCTTTTGTGGCTTGAATGGGTGTAATTTGATAGAACATAAAACGTTGCATCATAAGACGGATACATCTAAACAACTGAAAGAGGAACGTTGGACGTAAAACACAGCGTCTTGTTGAAAATGTGTAGACCGTTGCGAGCTAAGACTGGTCTCAAGTTATAACAGAAGGCGATTTAAACATTCATAGCTTGAATAGCTCAACGGTATAAGGTACGGACTAAAATCAGCAAGGTACCCGGTTCAAGCTCCACCGCCGTTGGATTATTGTCGCACCCACTTTAACAATTAGGAGCTTAGTAGGAGGGAAAATGGGAATATTATAGATACTTAAAAAGTATTCCTACTATTCTATAAAAAAACAAAAATAGTGTGCGATGCTTTATCATTGGACTTCAAGATCGATTAGGTACAAAAACCAGGCGCCATACTAAGGTCAACTAATGATAGTGGGATAGAGCAAGAAGATCAGGCCCCCTGATACTTGAAGGGGAGAAGACAAATTTTAAAATTAATTAGTAATTCTTCTAAGTAAACTGTTTCCTACGCATTATAGTACCTATGATACTATTCTAATGAACTATCCTTAACCAAAAAGGTATGTGGCCAAGTGTGCTAGATGTATATACATAGGGTCAAATATGGTAAAGTCAGACAGTGAACATCAATCGTCGAGACGTGCTTTGAACTCTTTGGGTAATTTACAATAAATGCAGTACCCTACATGAGCGAAGACTTCTTTACAAAAATAATATATATAAATAAATATATACACGACTATATGACATACGGACGTCTGTTCCTCAGGTAGACAACTTAATGCCTGTGTTATAGGTAACAGCCGCCTGTTATACACAAATATTTTTAATTCATCTAAAAGATAAAGAAGACGAAGAGAGGGGAAAGCAATAAAAATTAAAGGTCCGCTTAGATTGCAGAGGATATGGCTGTGGGGCGGGTTAAGACGACCGATTGCCATCTGACGTCATCCTCGGAGCCCCCACGATCTCTACAACCTTACGACTAATATCTCAAAGTGACATTAATCGGGTCCCACTGTTTTACTTGCCTTCCGAAACACGGAGGAGGTCGGATATCGAATATAAACCAGTGCTAGAATGGGTCAGCCATCTATCACCCGGTTGCAGCAAGAGCTACTTAACCTAGCCATCGACTTAAATGCCGACCACTGATAGGCCACGACCTCCTCATGCATGTAAACCTTCCTCTTGAATCGCTCTGTTTATTGGTGAAAACGGCTTTAAAATTCGTTGCGTAGTTTTAAAGATTCTAGCGTTGCAGGGTTGGATTCGAGCGAGCGGAATGGGACATTGTTTTATGTTATGTAAAGATTTACATATTGAAGTTGATATATTCTCTCCTTGAATTGCAGAACTGTGCGAAATGCCCGAAGAAGAAGAAGATGATGATGACGGTGAAGAGGAAGTATCAGAAGGAATCTCCGGGTCAGACGCACTACACGACAAACTGCTGCGAGCTACTAGAGATATAGGCTTGAAAATACAATTCCAACCTCTAATAAAGTAATTATTTACTTTTTAATAATAAATGTAAATTGAATATAACAAAAATATAAACTTCGGAATCTGTACCTATAAACCGGGAGATGCTTTTGTTACTGGTGGAACTATATGGAATTTTCAATACTACCCTCGCGTGCAATTAAATATACTCAAAACATATATCGGTGTAAAAGATTTTGCTGAAAATAAATGACTTTCCTTTCTCACATTTATTTGAAAATTGTTGTATTATGAGAATAATAAGCAGGTTTTCAAATAAAAAAAAAGTTTTATGAAAATAGGAACAGCCATTTTTCGAAAACACAACCTGTGCCAATTTACGGCTTGACCTTGAGTTGATTTAATTGCTCGCGAGTATATTTTTCCATGTAAGTAAGGTAACAGGCGAAGGGCAAGTGGTCACCCTAATTTGTAAATAGTTTTAAGGCTGTGGTTTAGTGGCTTTGTGTGTGACGTCACATGACAAAATTAAAAAAAATAGTAATTGAAACGGCTCTTTTCTCTTCCTCGGCCTACATTGAAACCGAAAAAAATTAATGTCTCTTAAATATCATGCCTTTATCTAATACTAGAGATCGCCGGCTGATCGAAATCCGGTCACGAATCTTTAGAGTAACGTAAATTTTTTTCATTTGACACTTAACATGCATACATTCGTCATGACTTCCCTTTGACACCATCTTATAGTCAACAGTATGCCCGCAGCTTTAATAAAAACAATTTAAACAGAACAAAACACTTTAATAAACGCTCCTTATACATTTGTGACCAGAGACCTTAAATTCGCGAATTAATACGAGGGAAAAATCGGTGCAATGCTGCAACCCGAAAACTACACCCACCGAATCCACCACCAAAGCACAGCACTGCACTGACTTTCCGATGTGCCTCAACGCACGTTTCGCTTCTACATCATCAGGAGATAGACTCTAAAAAGATTTACGAATAATCTGTACGAATAACCTGTCATAGATTTCCGCAAAGTAACGCCTGATTCTATCAGTTATACAATTATATGTATATTTAATAGTGACGATTACATTATTGTATACAATAGCATATTAAAAAGTGACGGTTATATTACAATTTAGTTGTTTGTAAAGCTCTACGGTAAAGCCGGGAATTGGGGTTACAACAACTTACGTAGGAGGTATATCGATACCTGTGATGTAAAAGCGAAAGATTATCTATCGCGAAATCTCGAAAGCTGCGGGACGTACAAAGTTTATAGTTAGTAGACATCCGCTAAAAACGGATTTATCTGTAAGGAGGTTTAAGGGCTTAAGCAAGTGTAATTTTACGCGAACGAAGTTGCCGGAAACATTTAGTAACATGTATGTATATCTCTGGAACATGCATTTCGCATTTTAGTATATCTCTGGAACATGTATTCTAAATTTTAGCTGTCAATATTCCCGGTACTAGCCTACTAGTACGGTCTTACTACTACAGCTTTCAGTAGCGTTTTGTATTATTTATTTTTATTACAGAATAACCATCAGTAGATACAACAATTCTTACAAAAAATGCGATTTACAAAAAAGAAAACGATTACATATTTATTCCACTAATAATATGATATAATATTCTAATTTATTTAATAGATCATCACAACATACTTATGTTAAAACAATTTTTAAAAAGAGATGTGAAAATTAATAATAAAAATACAATTGAATGTCAGAACAAGTAGATTTTTTAATTTAATTAACGCTTAATATGCAGGTATAAAGTAAACTGATAAAAAAAACTTTTTTTCATGGCCGTGAAATTCAATACTAATTATAAAAACGGCTTCTAAACTCACGCGTATGTTATATCGGGATTGCCCAACTAGTTTCGAACCCGTCCGGGGTCCTTCCTCATGAGGTCCGTTCACGAAAGTCTAAGTTCTAAAAATGAATTTCAAGTTATTTTTGTAAGCATTCATAGTTTTAAAATGATTTTTTTAACAGATCGTATACAATTGGTGCACTTTTCGTATACAAAGCGTTGACCTTTGTTCGAGTATTTATTTGGTCATGGGCGCTGCCTTGCACTGGTTTACTTAAAATAAACTTAATGTCATCATTTAAGGCCACTTTAAAAGCAAACCTATTAGAATTGAATAAAATGGCTAAGAGCGCGTCAAGACGTGCTGGTATAGAAGAGTTCCGTATCGATAAAGTTATTTGTTAAAAACTTTTTTAATTCTGTCCATATCTACAAGATAAATTTTCTTACAATTATCTTGACTTCAAACATCTGGTGCTCTATAAAGGTATTTGTTAAATAACTTCAAAAGTTAGTCCCTTATTTCGCTCAAAATGACTTCCCTTATGAGCGTTTAATATGTTTTATTAACATGGAAAATTATATATCTTTAAATGTAATAGTTTGTAAATCCAATACGACGACGACACACACCATCTTGCACTTAGAAATGTATTTACTCGTAAATATTATCCATAATAAAAAAAGTGTGAAAGAAATATCGCCCTTTATTTTATAAGAGCTATCCAATATCCCACACGATAGGCTTGAATAAAAAAAATTGGCTTCACCTCACAAGTATTGCAGCCACCCGCAAAATGTAAAATAAAATCTATACGCAGTACAAAACTGTATCAAATTCCATGCGTTTTTGTTTACAATTGTAGAAGTTTTATCGCAATTCTGTTGGTATGTGATTTTTTTACTTCGTTTCCACTTAATACGAATACTTCCTACTTCTCGGCAGGTTCACGATCTAAAAATAAAAATATCTCGTTCGCAAAGCGAGCACAGCTAATTAATATTTGCAGTCTTCTACAGAAAATGTCGGGTAGGCATAATTTGTTTTATACCGGAGCCAGAAATAGCTCAGTGTTTGTAATTTTTGTCCTTGAAGTCCACAGAGTACTACAAAACTTTGTACAGTTACAAAAAGTCCCCGGCCACACTACATGATCATTGAAATGATCATTCAAATGAAGCTATGTCTGGCTCCGGCATTATACGCCGTGCTTTTCAAGCAAGGCAAGCAAGGCTGTACAAACATAGATAATCTTTTCTTAAAACTTTTTTATTTCATTACAATATAATTAATTGCATTAGCACATATGCCAAAAAGTTATAGAACCAATATTGAATTCAATTTCGTACAAAAAATATCTTTAATTTTGTTGTGTAAATATTTTGATCATCAGAGCGAAAAAACGATTTCTGCCTCTTTTCCACATAGCGTCTGATGCCACGGGATAGGATCCCGAAATCTTGGCTTTAAACCCCCCTATACAACCCCTACATAGTGAAATAAAAAATGTATGTCTTATAATTTTATATCTTGGTCAATGTAACTTTTCAATGGACTATATATTTACTTACACAATATGTCAATTTATTAAATACTACACATGAATGTATGCCTACTTTTGTGTATTATGCCGGAGCTAGACATAACATCATTTGAATGATAATTTCAATGATCAGGCAGTGTCAAGCGGAGATTCGTTTTTGCGAGTGTGAATTGAATTGACGCAATACGTTGTGCTGTTATGACACTCGAAATGTCAGTATGGTCGCTAATGCTAAAATTCTAGCGACAGGTTTATTGGTATAAGTCAACCATAAACGGGCGTTTAATACGCCGTTTTAAAAACGCTTACTAATCCATGTAAACTCCATCCATCCTCCATCGGCACCTTTACTTCAACTCAGTTCTTTTCCTATATATCACCAAATTCTACTAAAATTCTTAATAGCATTGTTCTTAATATTGCGTACTGTTTGGTGTGAATAATGTACGATGTAAATACTTTATGGTGTATGGTGTAGGGCCTTAACAGAATGGCAATCACGGTGAAGCAAACAGCCCAAACCACCAGCCCGATAGGCCAACGACATCTGATTCACAGTAGGTATATGATGAATGGGGTTAGCCCGGGATGGACCACTGACTCACGGTCATTCCCGGGCCCCTCCACTCATGGAGGGGAGTGCGGGGACTGGATGTAAAAGGTTGGCTGAATTCCCAGTCCCCCTCCATAGAGACGCAATGGGAGTGTCCAGGGGTTATAGTCGGTCGAGGTGATCCCTATCTGGGACACCCCAACCCGACATAACCCGGTCCATCCTCCCTCAGGACCGGGTATCTGTTGAGCAGATTCCCCCTGGGACAATAAAATAAAGGATCATTTCATCAGTGTGAAACGTGATCATCACATTAGTGATGTCTAGTAGAAGACAAGAATAAAGAATTTAATAAACAATGCCATTCACATACAGTTGTATTCCTTATGGTAAGTTAGGTTGCCAAAGCTGAAAAGCTCTATCAATTAATAAATAATATTAATTCAAAGCTTCTAAAGGTTATCAGGCAGACCGGAAGCTTTGTTGCTGCCTTAAATATAAGCGTTAAATAAACGCTTAACAGTTCAAATATCTTTTACCGCTAGTGTGAGCTGTTTTAGTAAACAAGTGTTACTCCAAATTTGTTCATCACTTTTACTCTCACCGCTTCACCGCATTGTGCAATAAGTGTGTCATTACGTTACAGGAAAATACCATCACTGCTTTAATATTGGAGAGTTCGCTGGTGAATATCCTCGATCTTTGTATAAGATCAGAGAGGATACACTTTTGATCATTTTTAGGGTTCCGTAGTTTTACAAATAATTTTCATAATGAGTTTTTAGGATGTTTCATGCAACATGCAAATTTTAAGTCCACTTTGTGGATGTACGGACGGACGGATCGACGGACGGACGGATGGACAGATGGACGGTTGTACGGACGGATGGATAGATGGACGGACGGACAGACGGACTGACAGAGCAGAACTATAATGGTTTCTTGTAGGACTACGGAACCCTACAATTTTGCAGCCACCGCTATATAACGAGATGGCAATGATGTCGAGTGAAAATGTTACAAGAAGCAAACTACATGGCTCTATACGGACGCACGAACACAATACAAACGCTGAACGTCACCATACAAATTAACTCACGCTAGCGAAATTCCTCCGTACGTAATAACACTACACGATTAGAAAAAAACGACGCGGTCGCCCCGGCCAACTCCACGTAGCCCAGACTGAAGATCTTCCTTAGAGGCGGTTGAGCATATCGACCAACGCTTGCATTCCGCTCCGAACACTTTTCACCGTGGTATGCCTATGTTACTACAAATTAAAGAGTAGGTTCTTGTCAACATTGCAAAACCAGATTGAAGCAAGACAGTCACGACCGAGATTGCATTGCATAAAAGTCCTCATATATTCGAGTCCTGGAAAATAAAGTTATTTCATGTCAAAGGTCACAAAAATCACAAAAATCTGTTAAAGGCTATTTCCAGCTAAACGGTCAGTTTCGTCATAAGTAGTAAAAAAATAACTAAACAGAATTTAAAATATGCTTTTAAAAACTGACAATATATTTTCCTTTTTATTTTTCGTTGTTTTTTAAACGTACTGTACGTTTTATAGAAGGGTAAGGTAAATTTCCTTACGTTAATAAAACAATCTTTTAATAAAACATACAAAGTTCTTTTAATCCGTTAAAGAACAGGTCAAAATTTTATTAAGGCGCGCTATTTCCCTATAATGGGTGGGAATGGCGTGAGATCGAGTAAAATCAGAGTTATTTAGTGACGAGGCATCGCGCCACCCCAATTAGGTAGCACCTTAACTTTTCCCGATGTAATTACTCAGCTTTATTTGATCCAGACTTTTTGTAAAGTCGTTTCACACTACACTCTGAAAACAGCAATATTAATTTACTTGTATAGAACGCCTTAAGTAAGGTTGTAATTTTTTTTACAAGGCCGTCTACATGTAAAGGCAGATATAAATATTGTAGCGGACGCTGTCTTGACCGAATTTTGCTCTGCTATTAGCCAGTTAACCAATCTCCTTTATGACGCTTCCATAAAACGTGACATTAGCCCAGTATTAATTAAATAATAATTTTACATAGCCCGTCAATAAAAAAAAAACTCTAATACGAATCTAGTCTAGTACGTTATCTATTTTTTTGACGAGCAGAAGCAGTATTCTAAAGTATCGAGCCAATCTACATTTTGTAGTATTTTAAATAAACTTTCGACTTTTCCTTCCCTTTCTTTCTTTGTAACCTACCCATAAGAATTAAACAAAACAAATATAATTTATATGGTTTTTTTTATGTTACAAGGGGGCACACGAGCAGGCAGCAGGCACCGAAGTGCCTACCGGCGCCCATGGACATCTGCATACTTTATCTACATAATATTATATATATATTATTATGTAGATAAAGTGCGTATATATTATGACAAACTTTCGGGCAGGCCAGTGTCTGCCGGGTCCGCTAGTTAATTCATAGGTTCAGTTCGAACTCGAATCGAACTCTCAACCCACGGAGCGGAAGGCAGGATCATCACCAACTGCGCTAACGGGCGAGTCAATTGTGACATAGGAACTTCGCTACAAAACAACTTTTTTTTAGTTAAATTATATTTTAATTCTCAAATAAACATATTCAGGTCATTTATTCGTCATGATTTGTTTACTCTATGTTGCCTTGTGTTATAGTATCGATACGCAATATTATATATGCAGACCTAAAACTAAGGAGTTAGTAAAGTCATGACAATATACCTCTCGAAACTCGATAACCATAATGGCCACTGGAAACTCGTTTATGAATACTAAGCTATGTTATTAATAAAGTGGGTCCATCACCGTGATAATTCTAATCGGGGTTCAAGGATTCGGCTGCGACACCACCCGACCTATCTTATTCATATTCCGTGAAACCCTTTAACTCGGACACGGAATAAAGAAGTAAACTGAAACCTGTAAAACACCACCATATCCACCATTCAAGCACAGCGCTGCACTGATTTTACGATGTGCAAAAAATATATATAAATATTTTAGAACTATTTAAGAAATATTTTTAATGAATACTGTATTAATACTAATCGAAATTAATACGCCAGATACGTTGTACATTTTATGCTGATCAAAATTGCGCTTTACACCATATCTTTTAAATGAACATCTGAGAAGATATGACAGATTTAAAATACTGGAGCAAAGCAGCCGGCGGTCGGTGGGGTAAGCGACCAATAGATGGCGCTATGCTTTCATATTCAATAGTAAAAGTAAGACAACGTTCGGTTGGGCAAGGCCTGCCTGATCCGCAAGTATACATATAACAGGACGACATTAATTGTATAATTATATTTGTTTTTTTTTTTTTAATTTATTTTGTTTATTTAATATGAAACTCACCCTCTTCATACTTGAGGTAGAGTGCGTGACCTTTATAATGTCGTTATAAAAATTATTAATTTCAGTTGCTACTTTCTTTCGGTCCTTTACTCCACGGTACCGAACGTCTATTCCAGAAAGTCTTAACAACAATTTAATAATTATCCGAGGACCATTAAATTCAAGGGTTGCTTAATTTTAGATCGTTATTCGCTTTCATAATTTGCTTTGTAAATGCGTTGATACGTAAAATTGGGTGTGCTTGACCTGGGGGCGTGAACAGGTCTCTTTAGGCGGGAAAATTACTTTGCATAAAATAATGGTGCGTTATATACATACAAATCTTACGTAACACTATGTATACTCTACACGCTATACTTTATGCAAATTTCTTAAAGGAATAGGAAGGTATTTACATGGCGATTCTACAAAGCACTACACTAACTTCAAGATAAGAGCATACTTATTCCTCAAAAGCAAAGCAACGGCAACGCATCTGCAAGCTCTTTGGCGTTGCAGTGGTCCATGGGCGTCAGTAGCCTCTCAAGTGGATGCCGTTTGCCCCTTGTTATATTATATAGAAAAAAAAATTACATAATAACTCGAAGGAACTTTGCTAAACATCTCTGGGAAATATAGATTGTATGAATATGATTTATATTTATTTGACATTCTTTTTTTAATTATTACTATTCTGTTAATTTTATTTTTTTATACCTAAATTTTTTAATGTTATAGTTTATATATAATTTTAATAAATTATAAATGACTTAATTTTAATACAATATTTAAATTCCTTGACCTATTTGCACGCTAAAATTATAGTTGAATGTATTGGAATTAATTACTTATATAACATCATTTATACTACATTTTTGCAAATAAAGATACGATTATGATTATATTTATGGGTTTGATGGTGTATTTGTCATAAAGACTGTTCAATACTACCTCTTTTGAATGTAAAATAAATAGATTCTCCTTGGTAAATTATAAGTGTAAATTCGGTTGCTATTCTAATTGCTATTTGTTTGTCACAGGCGCTCTTAGCATTGTATTCGGTAATGACTGAGGTTTTACTGGAATTTCTTGTCGGAGGACTTGGTATATGAATTAATATCAAAGTTTCTATCTTCTATCTACCTGGACAAAAATCCGTCCGGTACAACGTAACGTGGATGCCAGCTATTAGGTATTTAAGTTGCTAAATGGAATGTGATTGGTGTGTCGTTTAGTTCGCCAGAAAATTGGGTTGAATCTACTTTTAAAGGCGTTATGCTGTAAACTTTCATATATATAAAATATTACTTTACCATCCCTTATAGCTCGCATTATGGCGTGGACTGTTAGAAGTAACTGGTATACCTTATTCCCCTTTCTCTCGGGATGATATTTTAAAACCTCAAAATTGCGACAAAGCATTTGTTTCGTTATATAAATTAAATAGGCGAACCAATATTTTACATCAGTGTCAAGCTTCATATTTAAATAGACTTTAAACAAGCTCTTTCGAATAATCAAATATTTTAAAAGCTACCACTGGTTCGGAAAAGTTGAGCTACGAGAAGAGTCAGCAAGAAACTCGTTAGCCACTCTATTAATTACTAGTTTCTACATAAAATGAGTTCAATAGTATTTCCTTATTAAATCATGCAGTAGTAGAAACGCTTAGGACTTAAACTTGGAACAAAGCTGTTATGTAAGACGCTCTGAAAGAAATTTGAATGATATCGAGTAGGAATATGGAAATTTCGCATTTCCATCAATATTGATGGGACTATTCGAAAAAATGAAACTCGAATCGAGCTCTAAAATTTATATACTGCAACTATAGACTTAGGTCCCTAAAGTATGTTTTATTTAATCTATAAATTGAAATGCTTTGAGCTGAATGTCTGACTGATGGATCATGGTACAGCCCAAACCGCTGATAGTAGAGATCTGAAAATGGGGAGGCTGTGTTCTTTCTTTATATAACGTCGGCATCCGATAAGAAAGGGTTTTCCGATATTCTACCCCTAAGGGAGTGAAAAGGGGACGCAAAGTTTGTATGAGACGACGTGAATCTACTTAATATTTTACATAGGTATTCTTAACAAGTTTTGATGAAAGATGTGATTCATATTTTATTGAAATTAAAAACAAATAGAAAGGCATATTGGGGGTGAATTGCTCTGAAGTTGATATCAATAATCCTGAGTGCTTTTGATTTAAATTACATTTTATTTTGACACATATTTAATACAATATACTCGTATATTTAATAACTAGTAGTGCCTGTGACTGCGTTCGCGTTAAATGAGGTGAAAACATTTAGTGTGATGATATATAGCTTTCCCCCAAAAGTGGGCTATATAACAATGAAATAATTTTTCATATCGGACCAGTAGTTCCTGATATAAGCCCTTTCAAGTAAACCAACAAACTCTTTAGCTTCATATATTGGTATAGATATATCGGGCAGGACAGCTCTGCAGGGTCCACTAGTATATGAGTATGAGAGAATGTCCATTAGTCGTATTCCAAAGATATCTCTGTCTACCTTGAGTTTTTAATCTTTAAATAAGTGTTAACATGACACGAAAAGTGATCTAATCCTAAAAATAGTGTATTCTTTAATACTCATTAAGAATAATAAGTTGAGAAAAGTGAGTTACTGATTACAGAATAGGATGCCGTAATGGTGACATGGAAAATAAATTAATCTTGACGCAAACCTTTTAAGAAACAACAATAGAAATGTTTTATATCCGTCGGGAGAATCTTAATACTTTTGACGCTTATCCTACGTCCTATTATACGCGGACGAGTATAATATGATCTATAATATCTATAATGGAATATGAATAAAGAGAAAGCCAGCAACTTACGGGCGAGTCTTCTGGTAGTACACTATTTTTTATGTCTTGGGGGTGTGGATCTTTTTATCTATCCAATTACTGATTAAATCCGCTACGGGTACGCGGCCCCAGACCTAGCTGGTAATGTCACTCCTTCCATACCGTTTGTGACAGTAGTATCCGCATCCTTTCTTTCCTTTCCATCTACCTTTATATTATGTCACTGCAGCCCTTTTGTTTCCTCCTACCTACTTGACTAATTAGAGGTAGCAGAGTGCAGCGCTTTTGGTCTGCAGCTGAATTGCGCCGAAGCGTCCGGGTACCAGTTCCTCTTTCTGGCATAAGATCGGCGTGAAGTGGTGGCAGTGCTGTCAAATCAATGGTATTGTTGTCGCATTTCATTCGGTTTGTGAGAGTCCCCGGTGGTCTAATCCCCTCTTTGAAGGCCGTCAACGCATTGGAGATGCATTTTGGTTGTGCAGATGTCGATGGGCGGCGGATAGCCAAAGTCACAAAATTAAACTTGACGTAAACCTTTTAACAAATAACATTGCATTTATTTTACAAGCATTGGAAGAATCTTAAGTTTTCGATACTTAACTCAACCTTTTTTACTTCTTTTACCTAACCTTATCCCTAAATAAGGATAGTGGCTGTGGGAAGGGTTAAGATGACCGATTGCCGTCTGACGTCATCTCCGGAACCCCATCTTTCGACTATTATCACTCAGTGACATTAACCGGGACCCACTGTTTTACGTGTCTTCCGAAACGTTGAAGAGGCCGGATGACTGAACACCAGTGTTAGAATGGGTCACCAATGCAGCGGTAAGAACTACGCGATCGAGTCATATGCCGGCCACTGATTATACTACGATCTCCTTAATTGACAATGACTAAAATGAAAAGTGAGTTAGTGATTACCGAATAGTGATCCGAAATGGTGACATGAAAAGTGGATTTAGCGTGACACGAACCTATTGACAAACAATAGACTTACAAGACATCCAACTGAGAAACCTACTTCTTGGCACTTTTTATATCCTGACTAACAATCCCTGGTGATATGACATGAACTTTTATTTTTAAATAGAATAGGGGTTTCTGAACTAATGTTGTTATTTTTATTATGTTGGTACCTATTATGGAAATTTACATAAGAATTTTAGTATTCTTTTATACTTTTTTCCCAGATATCTTGCTGTGATGGTGAAGACACACCTTTTAAATGAAATATCATAAAAATCGGACCCGCAGTTCTTGAGTTATAAATGGTGAAACTAACTTCACTTTTCGAAGAGAAAATACCGCAAATTCAAATTTCAAAGTGACAAAATAAAAAAAGTCCTGCATTTTGTTATATCCACAATTATTGTAATAGTACTAGAGTATTCAGTACTCAGTACAATGTTTTAATCAAAAATACTTCCATCCTCATTAAATCTAAATTAGTGTGGTATTTAATCATTAAAGAATATTAAAACATATTCGTATATCAGTTTTTCGTTAAAGAAGTACACTTTAAATATTTTACAACTTACATACATTAATCATCGTTGTCAGCCCTTGATGACCCACTCCTGGGCATAGGCCTCCATTTGCTTCTGCCAGACTCCACCATCTCTTGCCAACCTCATCCAGTCACCTCCCGACACTCCACTCACCTTCACTGCCAGCGTTCCCTCCCCTGCCTTGTCAAATCCGGTGTGATTCTACTAGTGCGGTTTTAGATGTCCTTTCTAATAATGAACTTATGATAGTTCTTGACAAGCCAAGGTCTTTTTGGTAGGTTGCACAGGGATTTTGCTGGTACTTCCTACCCTTGCTCCTATCTCTATCGCTAATAACCTGGTTTTATAACCGTAAATTCGTCGCTCAGAAACGTAAAATAAAATGAAGTATCTATTTATATTATATAATTATAACGAGAATCGAATTCTGAGTTCTCTCTTTTAAGTATTTTAATTGTCTGACTAGTCACTCTGTATATATAGATATGAACATAAACTCACCTGTCAAAGTTTGAAAACACGAAAGCTTAAACGTGTCAGCCGTCAGTGTTTCTATGCCTGAGGACTTTGGTACAGGACTAAGTTGACTTGCGAGGGCGAATAGAGGGTAAAACATACTAGCCAGTACTATTTTTTCGTTGGTTGTAGCCCTCACTCTACCAAACTTAAGGCTTAAAGGATAACTGTCCTAAAAAAAGAAAAAAAAGTAAGTCAGTGCAAATAAAGTTCAAGAAAAAGTTTGTGTTTTCTTTTGACTCAAATGTGTTTTAGTTGATTTTTGTTTGCCTTTTTTTTAAGGAGTTTAAAAGGTCATATACTATCATTGTGTTGCTTCCTGTGATGATTTTTATTCATAAAGAATGTATAGAAGCAAAAACCTATTCCAGAGACGAATTTCTTAGCATTCCATGGATTCACTGTACGGATGCTAGGTTAATCGCATTGTAGAGAAAAGAACCATAGCTATGCTGATGACTTGTGACACAGGTGTGGGTTTAAGAGTGCTCTTTTTAGTGGCCACCTTCATTGCCAGTGTTCCCTCCCCTGCCTAGCCAAATATGGTATGATGATATTAGTGCTGCTTTAGATTTGTTCCTAATAATAAACTTTTGATAGTCCTTGACAAGCCAAGGCCTTTATAGGTTGAGCCCCACTTCCAAATATTTAACAGAGAAAACTTTGCATACAATATAAAGTTTATAGCTATAAAATAAATGTTGTTTTCTAAAATTGTATCCTTTATTTGATGTAAACACATATTAATGGATTAATATGTTACCATTATGTTTCTAATATAATTTGTACTGATTGTCATTCCAATAAAATTAAATAAATAAATAAACTAAAAGAAACAAGTGTGCTTTTTACCAAACAACTACATTAAATTATTGCATGAGACAAATTGCTTAGCATTCCATGGATTCCATGGGTCCTTCGCGTTGCAGAAGAAGGAACCATAGCAGTGCCTGGGACTTGTGACCCAGGTGTAGGTTTAGGAGCGCGCTCTTTATAGTGATCACTAACGTTACTGCCCACTGCGCCAACGGGCCAGTCATGAACCTTGACCTGACTCTGTGCCACCTCTCTCGCCAGTTGCTGCTCTGAAGATAACGCTGATCTCTGACTACGACATCTCTTATAATGTGTGAATTAGATAGGATAAGATTTTTTTTATTTCAGAAAAACAACACGTACAGTCAACCAAGAAAGTGCTTTACCATTTTAGGATGACAGTTTCTATTTAAAGAAAATTTTGCTAAGGGTTATTGTTAGACATTAACGCAATACATAACAAAAAATGAGCCTTTTAACTAATTGACGTGCAAACGACATTCGACCTTAGCGCGGCAAACCAATTTCTTGGTGGACTGTACATCACTGAGACAATACGTTTCATATATATATTATATACATTAAAATAGGTAAAACCTGTGCTATAAGTATCAGCAGCCTTCCATTTGGTCTTTATATACATTAAATGCGTATATTACAGTATATTCGTACATTTAGGCAATAAAGTGTTAATTTAAATGCTATGAATAAAGTAACATACAACAACAGCAGCAATAACCAAGACAAGGAAAGAGTAACTGGAGTCAATGAGTATGAGTTCATTGTGTTGTGTTTGTGTGAGTATATTGAATGTTAATGTGTGCGTAATAAATGAGAGTATTGTAATCGCCCCTATATAACGCGGTAGATTTATTCCGCATTATGGGAAAACGCGGTGTAGGATTATTCTCGTATAACGCGCTTGTGGGACCCAAAATGAGCATAATGTAATATAACATATTTTATAACATTATATATTATAGAGTAATATTAATGCGTTATATGAGTAATATGTTATAGGGGGATTACAGTGTATAATAAGTAATAAATAAGAGATAATGATGAATAGGAATTGTTTTTGGTATTTCTGGAATTGTATTTAAAAACACAAAGACCACACAATAACAATTAGTTCTTAGATTACAGTAATAGATAATAAGTAGAAACCTTTTGTACTTCCGTGTCACTATCTTATATCAAAATATGGTCATATAATAAATCGTTTAAACAGTGAAATATTCAAATAACACACCATACACAAGGAACATTATTTACTTTGACAGCTGAATTGCGAAATCTGATAAGGTTCCGTGTTATCTATGTACAACAGTTACCTTGCCTTAGCGGCGCAGATAACAATCAGTGCGAAATTGTTTGCAATACTGAATTATATATAAGGTAGCATTTATTAGATACCAGCAAAATGCTGCGCTTTGTGAGGGCTCGCGAAGATTTTCATGCATTATTTTTTTAATTATACATTTTTTTGACAGATAACACATCTATGTATGAAGTTAAGTTACAGTAATTTCCCTTATGACACGGTACTCTTATAACACGTTTTCGTATTGACAGATAAAAATTAATACGTATGTGCAGAAGAATTATACACGTCTATATCTATACTAATGTATAAAGCTGAAGAGTTTGTTTATTTGTTTGTTTAAACGAGCTAATCTCTGGAGCTATTGATCCCATTTGAAAAATTCTTTCAGTGTTATATAGCCCATTTGTAGAGGAAGGCTATTGGCTATATATCATCACGCTAAAATTTTCACCTAATTTTATGCGGACCAACTAGTATTAAATGCATATTCAGTCTCGAGTCACGAGTTCATCCGTAAAACAAGTAGTAGAAGATATGAAATTTTGCAATGTCAGCAAATATACAAGATATATACCCAATATCTAATATGTCCCAAGTATATTTCTGAGATATATTGTGTATTGGATGAGAGAACGGTTCAAATCGGTCAACGTTAGATATAGTATTGTACTGTATTACTCAGCTAGAAGAACTTCTGATGGCTTTACAATGAATAAAGGATTTATTTAATTATATGACATAAAACAGTTAATGACTATAATATATTACAATCTATATTATACTAGCTGTACCCCGCAACTCGGGCTATATGCTAATACCATACTATACCATATAAACCATAAATAGGTCTAGATATTAGCATATAACCCGAAAATCTTAAAGCGCTACGTTCAGACTCCGTCCTGGCTGGGACATCTTTGTGACCACTGCTATATAAGCATCTTTACAGAAACGCGTACTTAGGGTGGTACTAGTGGTACCATTCTAAGTACGCTTAGTACTAGTGGTACCACTCGAAGTACGCGTAGTACTAGTGGTACCATTCCATGAACGTGTAAGAATAGGAAAGTGTAGAAATACTTTAAAGTGTTGCTACTAGTAATTAACTTACATAGTAACTTCTTGTTCCTAAGGTTATCTCGGTCTAGTACCAGCGTCCGCTTAAGTTGCAGAGGGTGTAGCTGTGGGCGAGTTAAGATGCCATCTGACGTCATCCACGGAACCTTCACAATCTTTACAATCTCACGACTAATATATTCTAAAACACGGAGAAGGTCGGATGTTTGAAAATAAACACTAGAATAGGGCACCAATCTATCACCCGAGCCCGGTAAGAACTGCTTTACTGGTGCCTTGGTACTAGATCGGGATAACGCTAGGAAGAAGATGGTAACAGCTAATTGCGTCATCATGACTAACTGGGATTCCTTAATTCTTATCGTCAAGTCGTACTTCAGTTACGAAAATAAAACATCATTAATAATAATGTTGTGCAACATTAAGTCATACGGTAAAATTGCACAACGTTATTCCATAGCCGTTAAATTCGGATATCACTTGTTGAAAAGTGACTATTTAACTCACTTTTCAACAAGTGTTAACCGATATCCTTTTATAGAATAAGGACACGATAAAAGATGCTCCATTTTCTGGGCAGCCGCACCACACAAGCACCCCAAATCAGAGTCATCCAGGAATCTCGTAGTGATAAGTTTGTTTGTAGATATATAAGGAGTCGTACATAAATTTTGTCACACGAATTTTACGATTTTTTTAAATCACCTCGTCCTGACGAGGGTTGCCACTTTTTTGAAACTCTCTCCCCCTTAGTAAAAGCCATTACATATTTTTAAATTTTATGCATACATTAAAAATAATTGAAACAAAACAGCAGTTTCAATTTATTCTTCCATTTTTTTAACGTTTTTAATTTTGACGTGTGATGTTACAAAGCTTATGACCCTTACCTGCTCGTTATCACACAACGTCACATTTTGGCGATAAAACCCCTATAATGACCCCTAAGCTTAAAAACTAGTGCTTGAATCCAGTGTAACGATTGTTGAATGAAGTCCAGTAATGAAACCAGTATAATTCAGATTTCAGTCCCTCTCTCTACCTTTGAGCTATTGAGATGTTAAATGGTGGTTTAAGATTTACGGAGCTATGATGTATACAAAGTTTTGACATGCTTAGAATGTAAAGCCTTTTGACCAATTTAGAATAGTTGTGTTAGCTTCATAGTTTTAAAATGTAAAGCGTGTGCATACTAAGAAAATCATAGATACTTTTTTTTACTTATATCTGTTCCATAGTGCATATTAACCATCAAAGTCAAAATCGTTTTTTCATATAAACTTTTTTATAAGCACTTATGAACGATATATGTATAATATTATTATTTTTAAAATCATTTAATAGTTTGGTAATAAAATTTACGAATTAAAAGCTAAGTTTACAAGGATTCCATCACTGTTATTCGTTCTCCTATATAGGAGAATGAAATTATAATCCAATATTTATTAAATAAATTCATATAACCTCAATTTCTAGGAATCAGTCATCCTATAAATTGAGATGTATGATAGAGTACATACCGCACGCTTAGTACTGACCTAACTAAAAAAACAGATTTTTTGGAAATCGCAAAAACCGTTGTCATTTACGACTTATTTTGTTTATAATTCGATAAAAACGTCTTTATAGTAATAAATAATGTAATTTAATAATAGTTAATAAAGTGATGAATGATATTAAACGTATTTTAATGATACTTTATCATTTGTTTGTGTTTTTAACTAAAAACTTATTTTAGTTAAAACGGCAAACATAGCTCTATCTTAGTGTTGGATGGAACTTAATCTTGGGTTGGCAGATAGAGAACGTTGAAACGAAACTGCCTATAATTTTACTTCTTTCGTTCATAAGATCAGCGTGAAGTGGCGGCAATGCTGTCACGTCAAGTGATGGTATTGTTGTCGCGTTTCGTTCGGTTTGTGATGGGTTGGACCGCATATAAAGCTCAGGTTGGTGTCATATGTGAATCATCAACTGGACATGCTTTTCCTTAGTCCTGCCAATCTGTGTAAGAATTCTATTAAGTGACTTCCATTGCACAATGGGCAGATACTCAGAGGGTGGCACAAATGAGTTTTGGAAAGAAATATAGAAGATATAAAAAACTTTTTGTCAAGAAAAGTTATCATAACTGCGCATTCCACAGATGACAAATAAATGAGTCATATCTACATGTGCGATTTATATTTGACGATCAACAAGGTTAAGGTACATATTAACAATTTTTATAAAGGAATATTGGATAAGTTTTAAGTATGCCTAGCATACCAGTTAACGCTCTAAATAAACCGGTTTTAAAAGCTTGCGTCAATTAAGATAGCGTAAGACAAGCCAAACAGTTGCTTAAATAACAACTATATCACCTTTTCAAAATTTAGCTTTTTCTAAATTTAGAGTATTTATTTTTTTTGCTTTGACGATATATATTATTGTAATACCTAAATGGAATGGTCAGTGAATTGAATTATGAAGTGAGGGAGGTGAGTGAGGGTTTATAAATAAATCAATGCTACAAATGGCCTCGACGATAGATAGGTCAGGATTTGTAGCGAGTATCTTATCGATTTCAGTCCACTCTAATACCATTGATCTATCGAGGTTGCAGAATTGAATTTAATACATAAATCAACTTCAATGCAGGCAGCCTGTTGGTAAATCCGCCACTGGTCTACAGTCTCGTGAGACGCTGTAATGGTTATAATATACTGCTTATTTATTTCTACAATAAGCAAAGGTTTTCTGAGAATTCTATGAATTCTCCATGCTTTTCATGGGAACCTTTTTGAAGTAAAAGTTCTTTACGCACGCTTGGCTTGGAGAGTACTCTGTACTCGATTCTCGTTGTATTTGTGTAATAAAATTAGGTACTTAATTTTTGATCAAATTTTCTTAAAATTAGGTAAAGTGTGGCCTTACGTTCTGTGGTTAATTTACTGTTCGAAGAAGTTAGTTCGTAAGTGCATTTCCCAGTGTAAAAAACTGTTCAGTTAAAAAAAAAGATTTAGTGGCGGCTGTCAGTCGGAATTCATCATTACCATCCCCACAGCCACTTCCTGTACAATCTAAGTGGACCCTGCTATTTAACCAGGACAACGCTAGGAAGAAGAAAAATCGTGTATATGGTGATATGCAATTAGTAAAATAATTATATTTTTACTTCACAAACAGGCACTTCTATTTTATTTATGTCTATATATGTACAGATAGACCAATCTTCAGAAAAAAAACAGTATGTTTATTGTATCTTTAAATATCGATATGATATTTATTTTGCTTGATTTATCTGAAATGTGAGCTAGAAGGGGCAGACGGGCGGGTAGTTGCTTTATTGACTAGCACCCCCAGAAGAAAGATTTATTAAACAATTAAAAGTCATAGTAACTAGAGATTGCCGGCTGGTCAAAATTCGCACACAAACCTTTTTCTGTACACATATTGTTCTCTTCACAGAAAAATAACATTTGACAATAATTCTATACTAATGTATGAAGAGAAAGAGTTTGTTTGTTTGAATGCGCTAATCTCCGGAACTACTGGTCCGATTGGAAAAATTCTTTTAGCGTTAGATAGATAGCCCATTTATCGGGGAAGGCTATAGGCTATATACCATCATAATAAGACTAATAGGACCGGAGCACCAATGAAGAAAGCTTCAAAATCGGCGGTTTTTTTCCCTTTCGAGAGCTTCCGCTGCGTGCGCCGCGTAAACGGTTAAAGTTTCTCAAAAATCAGGTATGACGGAATTGTTCCCCTTTAAAAGTTCTAAATAAAAATCTGCGACAGCATATGTCTGTCTCTTAAGGTTGGCTCTCAATAACTCATTTTATGCTAACTAAATTTGTTCTAAAATACATTACTTGCGAAGGTGTTTTTATAAACACGATATTGATCTTTATCCAAAACCATTTATTTTAACTCTTAAGTGATAGATTTGGTCCACGTGGACGCAGTCGCGGGTCGAGGTATCTCTTATATAAGTATATTTATGTACATTGTTTTTTATACCAAATAAAAGCTTTTCTTCTTCTTCTTCTATCTAGTATTATATATGTGTTTGTTACGCTTTGACATCATCAAATACATGCGTGTGTAAATGGTGCACATCGTCTGGGCATTGGTATGCGTGTGGGTTTATTTTAATAATTTAATATTGAACAATATAAAAAAGATATTTGCATTCGCACAACGCTAAATGAACTGTAATAGGACCAAGTTTCGTACGCCTACGTTTACGCAATTTTCGTAAAACGGTACTTTTTCGCTTTACGTATTGATATATAAATTTATCCTTGCATATAAAAACCACAAGTCTCTTTGTTTTGTAACTCAAGAAGATTTTTGTACGAATGTTGCACAAATACATTGTTGAACTTGCTGTAAAAATTTGAATGTTAGCAATGAGCTTCCGAGTGAACAACTTTTGGGCTACATTGTTGAACTAAGTACGGGCTAACACGCGATTGAGGCAGGTCATACATTCCGCTTGGCTGCGTTCAAACCGCACGTTTATTATACTCGGACGCCAAGTAGGAAATATAATGTGTGTTAACGATTTTTTGTTATTCATATTTAATTTTTGTTCACACCGATTTGATAATACGGCAGTATGTGGTGACTCTTATGCCGGAACCAGACATAGCTTTATTTGAATGATAATTTCAATGATCATGTAGCGTGGGACTTATATTTCGTTAGAGAAAGGAATAGCAAACGAGAGATCAAACTTCTTAATATGTTACTCTTTGTAAAATCCACCCCTAGCTGCTATTGTCACTCCCCCTATACCGTCCGTGACAGTAGTATCCGCAACCTTTCTCTCCTGCTCAACTACCTTTATATCCTTTTACTTCATCCCTTTCCGTTACATTAGAAAGACAGCTTTCTAATTAGAGGTAGCACCATGCTTGTAGCCGAATTTCGCCGGTGCTTACGGGTACCAGTACCTCTGTCTTATATAAGATAGGCTTGAAATGATGGCAATGCTGTCACGTCAAGTGATGATATTGCAGTCACATTTCGTTCGGTTTTTGGGACTTCCCGGTGGCCTAAACTCGTCATTAAAGGCTGGCAAAGCATCTACTTGCCTTCTGGTCGTGTAGATGTCTCTGCGCATCAGTAGGCACTTAGTTGCCTGCTGCTTGCTCGTTTGTCCGTTATAATAATAATAAAAAAATGCAAAGAATCTCGACCGTCATCTTAAGAGGACCTCGCTTGATGGTTGGATCAAAAGTCGGATACAGAAGGCGATATTGCTTGAGACGGCACGTATAGTGAGGAGGTTCCTCTCTTTGGAGCCCTAACCACCGGTGGCTTAAGATCTTGCCTCGCTGCCGGCGGACATCTATTTTTTATATATTTTTAGATGTTTTTCTTTTATATTAATATTTAAAAATGTATTTACGATAAGTGTATTAAATAAATGATAGAAATTAATGAATAAAAAATACATTTTATTTTGCGCTACTGTCTTACCTTAACTGTGTCGGTAGGACAATGAGATATTTAATTAAATGGTACAATCAGATTTCGCCGATCGCTGAGTTTGCCCTTGATCTCGGTCTGCGGCCGCTGTGTTGATAATGGAACAAGTTCTTGATAAATTATCTAAAGTATCGATGGGTTGCTTTACGAAATGCCGTTACATAATTGATGTTGATTTAACAAGTTAAACGATTAATATCTGATATTCCACCCAGAGCTCCAACTAATCTAATTTTAATTTTTATTGTACTGCCTTCATCCCTAGACTTTGCTCATGCTTTTATCTCTTGGGAACAGTATATTTTTTGGGACAAAAGATGCTCTAAATCTTTTCGTGCACATACGTAACGTTGAAGTTTGAAAACGTACCAAAAATAAGAGACGTAACGAACCTTAAGTTTTGCATTCATCCAAATATCAATTATATGAACAAAGAGCCTATTGAGTCCAGATTAGCTTATATTTCACTTAGAGGTAGCGCCATGCTTGTAGCCGAATTGGGCCGGCGCATCCGGGTACCAGTATCTCTTTCTCACATGAGATCGGCGTGAAGTGGCGGCAATGCTGTCACGTCTGAGGTAGCGCTATGCTTGTAGCCGAATTGGTCCGGCGCGTCCGGGTACCAGTACTTCTTTCTCACATGAGATCGGCGTGAAGTGACAGCAATGCTGTCAAGTCAAGTAATGATATCGTTGTCGCGTTTCGTTCGGTTTGTGAGAGTTCCAGGTGGTCTAAACCCCTCTTTAAAGGCAACGTATTGCAAGGCTTCTGGTGGTGTATATCCATCTATCCAACTAAGTGGCCACTTAAGTGAATAGCCCGTTCGTTTACCCCTTGTAATATAAAAGAATATATTAACAAAAACCGCATTGAAATCGATTACATAGTTTTAAAACCGTAAGAGTCAAAATCGACGACGGAAGACTTTATTATAGGTCTGTTTTATTATAAAGATTAATTAGAAATGATTTTGCAGCGGGAAGGATGTGGTTGGCGCAATCCCAACGGCATCGGCATGGCCACCACCGGCGACAAAGAAAACGAGGCCAAATTCGGCGAGTTCCCCTCAATGGTGGCTATTCTTAAGTAAGTCAGATTCTGTTTGGAAGCACGCTTATTAGGGCCTGTACATGTTTTTGCTAACAATGTTTGTTCAACATGGGTTACATTCTTTTTAACTTTGACCGGCCCTCGCAGTTGGCAGTGAACCTGCCTTCCGCTGCGGGGTCGTGGGTTCCATGCTTGCATCGTTTCTAGGAATAGCGTCTATGAAAGTATGTATTTCGCACGCTTAGTTGTAAACTGACCTAACTCAAGTAAGCAAATTTTCGGGAAGTCGCAAAAAAAGTTTTTTTATTTACTACTTGTTCCGTTTACATATAACTATACTAATATATGACATATAAAGCTGGAGAGTTTATTCGTTTGCTTGAACGCGCTAATCTCGGGAACTACTGGTCCGATTTGAAATATTCCTTCAGTGTTAGATAGCCCATTTGTGAAGGAAGGCTATAGGCTATATTGTCACAAAAAAATTGAACCAGTTTTTTTTTTTTTTTTTACTTACTTTTACGCGTATGTAGTCGCGGCGACAGCTAGTCGGTCGATAAAAGATGCATTACAGTAACAAATTATCTATTTTAATTACAGTTAACGAAGTGATTAATTATATTGAAATGTTATTTTAATTATTTGTTTGGCTTTTTTTTAACTAAAAACTTGTTGTTTAAAAATGTTTAGATAAAAAGGCAAAAATAGCTGTATCTCAGAGTTGGATAGAGATAGCGAAATAATTTTTAGATTGGCTGATAGAGGACTACGAAACGAAGCTGTCTGTATCAGTAACTCACTTTAGACCTAAAACATAAACAGTCAGTTTATGATAAAGCGTGCGATTTATACAGAAAAATATTTTTGCATATACGTCAGCTATTTAGTTGTCTACCTTGGAACTCCTCTCTAATAATGAACTAATGATAGTTCTTGACAAGCAAAGGTCTTTTAGTAGGTTGTACAGGGATTTTGCTGGTATACCCCTTGCTCCTACCTCTACCGCGTATAAACTGGTTTTACACTAAGTAAAGTACTAAGTGAAGGACGAATTAGTTGTCTGTTTACACAAAACATGAGAATGTTTTTTAGAAATTTTTAAAAATCTATGCAGTTATACAAACAAAAAAAATGTAGGGTCTGTAGCGTCGAGATTATTTTTTACTGAATGCTTATGACCATACTAGCCGAACCCGCGACTTCGTGCGCGAAAAATTAGGAAAAAAATAGATTAAAATTTAGCGTGGTATCCTATAGCCTTCCTAAATAAATGGGCTATCTAACACTAAAAGAATCATTCAAATCGCACCAGTAATTCCTGAGATTAATGCGATTAAGCAAACATACAAACAAACAAACTCTTCAGCTTTGTTTATAGATTATAATAAACGATACCAATAGCGAAAACACAAGTTAAAACATTTTTGTTTATCTGACGGTCTGTCAACCAGCCTTAAATCCGTTAAAAAAAAACAACACTAAAAAATTTCTGTTTAATTCTTAAATATAATCTTAACGAGGGTAGTTTCGCAATCCAAAGAGGGAATGCCGCCAGCCTTCTAGGAACATTGCCGCCTGGCAATAATGATGGTTATTTGTTTTGATATTATATATTTTTATGTATGTTATGTTATGTTTATTTTAGTTTTTAATTAATTAAAATTATTCCTTTATAAATTAATATTATGTTCAATACAATATAAATTCTACGTTTAAACTCTTCTTGAAGCTATCTTTCAAATAATAAACGAATGTTCCTGCGGGATCAATTATTACAAACGAGTTTGATGCTCACATTACATAATAAAACATAAAAATTTTAACAAATACGCAGTCACGAGTAGTAGCTCGTATAAATTTAAATTGAAAAAGCCTTTTGAAATACAATTCGGAATGTTATAATACGTTCAATATAAGCAAATCCATCCAAATATGATCTAGACCCGTGTGGGCAGTACGCTTGGCCGACAGTCAATAGCAACGGACCGCAACGGCGGACTTCAGAGCCGAGCGAATCATACCAAAATTCAATCTTTCTCTTTAACATCGCAATATGAAAATTGAATTATGTTACTTAAATCCCGACTCCATTTGGCAACGTGTATCATCTTAATGTTATTATACCACCATTTTCTGTTCTAACATTTTTTTTTGGCGGTACAATTCCTTTAATATTGTAATTATGGTGGAGTTCGCAATGTGGAAATACATTTTTTAATTTTTTAATCTATTAATAAATTTACGATTTCTCGTATTCTGATCTAGGAAGAGACCCAAACAATCCTTCTTTGATCACGTTCTCAAATGAGCCTCACATCTATCTATTTCCACACGACAAAATGCCCTTTTGTATATTAAACTTCTAGAATATATTGAAGCATTTAAAATATATTGAAAAATAGCTGCATAGGCAGACTTCGTTCTGTTGCAATTTTTATATTTTTTCTCTGATTAAAACTTCCCTTATACCTTAAGAAATATACAAAAATTAACTGAATTGGTCGAGCTGCCTTCGAGATTTTTTTTTTTTTAATTTTTTATTAGGGTAACACGGTTGTGGATTTTATGACAGTATACAGTATTTCTAACTCTAGACTATCTTAAAATTTTGTAATTCTCCTTAATAAAGTAACATTATTAATCATTTAGTGTACGTTTTTTCACCAGCGGAATATGTTATAATTCACAAAGTAGGTAACATAATAATTTTCCCTTAACACGATAATTTATCTTCAAGTGTATTTCCACATTGAAATGTGGGAATACGTTTGAAACTTCATACACAAAACTTTAAATTTTTACTCCAAAAATATATTAAAAACGACAAGAAGATAAATGACGTCGCCGTGCGGAAAGTCGAGACTTGCATAATGTAGGAAATTGCTTTCCAATATTCTGACAGATATTTTGCATACAGAATAATAAGACAAGCCTGCTATATCACTCTCAGGATTTATGAACGTGAATTTACATAAGAAACGCTATTGTTATCCTATAACCTGTAAAAGCCAAATCTCGAAAATCGCGGAACGTACAGTGATGAAAATTGGCAAGGAGGTAGTTCATACTTAGTTCACAGAGTTTGTTTCTTTGTTTAATTGCACCCTTATCTCAGGTACTACCGATCCGATTTGAAAAATTCTTTCAGTATAAGATAGCCCATTTATCGAGGAAGGCTATAGGCTATATATCATCACGTTATAATTGAATCTATGTTTTTTACCTAACTTTACGCGGACGTAGTTGCGGGCAAAGCTAGTGTAAAATAAAAGCATGACCCCTATAACACCTCGTGTACGTAATACAGCTATTTCTATGCGTAGTGGCGTACGAAATTCATAAAGCCTATGACTAAGGCCCACTTCATTCTTGACCCTCACTTTGATGTGTTTTATAGGATAATGGAGGCAGCTACTAAAATAAAATGTTTTTAGGGTTCCGTAGTACTACAATGTACCCTTATAATTTCGCTCCGTCCGTCCGTCCGTCCGTCTGTTTGCCCGTAAGGTGGCACCTCCCTGGCATTTCCAAACTATTAGACGTAGAGGCTTGAAATTTTCCATGTTCATGGAACATGCTAAAAACTCACAAGGAAAATTATTTTGAACGAAATCGGACAACAACTTTTGAAGTTATTTGACAAATACGTTTATAGCGTATCAGATACGAAACCCTTCTATATAAGCGTGTCTTGACACGCTTTTGGCCATTTTTATTTAATGGTAAGTCAGCGAAAACTAGTGTTGTAAATTATTATCGATAGTTGGCCTGGAAAATCATCTATAATATCGATAAAGTTATTGGTAGTTCGATAATATATAGCTTCGTTTGGGTATAGTCTAAAAATGCACGCCTTTTAAAGTATCCGCCTCTACATGCAAAATAGTGTGTAAAACACGTAAGCTTGCTAATATCATTGACTTACAGAGCGTGGTTGAGTTTGAGTGTACCAAAAGAACGTTGCACACACGGAAGCGTTGTAATAAATTAGTGGAGGGGCGTGCATTTTTAGACTAAAACAAGTAACTATACAATATTATCGGTTTGGCGTTAAATATCGATATTACAATTAAATCAAAAACACAAGCGCCATCTATTCCATAATTTTAAGTTCGGTATTTTAATATTATCTCTTAATAAATTTAAAGTAAAAGCTTTTTTAAAATGAGCCTTTATTTAAATGTATTAAAATTAATAAAATATTTTTTTCTATCTTACTATCAACTTCGTCATTACTCAATACATATTCGAATCAAACGAAACCAAACTCGACGTGGACATATTGTTTTATAGCTGAGTTCCTATATCCACCTTCCAGCTCCAGCATCAGATCAGCTCCAAATCATAAGAATGCATTGTCATCCGATATAGATATGTGTGAAAAAATTCATCTCAATCGGTTGAAAATATCTATCTGCTCCTAAATTGAGCTGTAAGATTCCATCCGAACAAACATACGTCGCAAGTTAAATAATAGCTTTTAAAAAGCTCTGTTATCAGACTGATTATAGATCATTGAAATACGATATATTAAAATAATGATCACTCATTACTTAACCCACACAAGATATATAGTATCTCGCAATGCGCTGTCAGCATTGTTCTGTAAGCTGCTTTCAGCGGTGGACTCCATTGTGTGAAAGACATTAAACCGCTGACCGCCGAGGGACATTCACCAATAACTACATCCATTGCTATAAATAGAAAAAAAAAATAGAAAATAGAATACTAGAAACATTTTTTTTCTGTTACGTTTAGCATTTCATATCGAAGGTCGCAAATACAATGCTGGCCTTTGCAAAATGTTACCCTTTCGTGAAGTTTCCTAAGTCGTTTCGGTTCGAAAATATCGAAACTGGTAACAGAGGGCCAAGCACGAACATCCTCGATAGTTTTACTTACTTTTACGTCCGACACGAAACCTCAAATGACGCTTCGTGCTTTCATTGTACATAACTTACGTGGCTGTAATGTCGTGGATTCGATACGTGCTAGTTCTGATTTCATTCGTGCTAGCAATATTTAGCAACTACGTTGTTTAATATGGTAGAATTAATATTTCATTTGACGTTCGGTTTCGAACGTAAAAATAAGTGAAACTATCGAAATGTTCGTGCTAGGCCCTCTGGTTTCATCTTTGTGTTGATCTCTTCTATCTTGCGTTATCCCGGTCAAATACCAGGGTCCACTTAAATTTCTAAGGATGTGGGGGCGAGTTTGGATAACCGACGTCAATTCCGGAACCTCCACAATCTCACGACAAATATAGCTCAGTGACATTAATCAAGACACACTATGTGTCTTCCGATGCGTTCCGAAATGTGGTGGTAGGAAATAACATGAAAACAAAACCCAAAGAAGCATTGTAATACATCTAAGCACATTAAGAAAGGTAATTTAAGTTACTATCAAATTTTCCTTCCAGACAATGAAATGCAGTTTCTTATTAACAATTTCTGCTTCAACTTTTGAAATTAGGTTACTTACGGAGATAGCTTGACTGTTATGGATAACTTAGTTGTAAAACTTTTTAGGAAACTTTCTAGTATCGTGGCGGTTGTTGAACTATTCTTATTTTAAGCTAGTTTATACCCGTGACTTTGTCCGCGTAAAATTAGGTGTTAAATTTTTGTACGATTATATATATATAGCCTATAGCCTTCTTGGATAAATGGACTATCTAACACTGGTAGCACTGAAAGAATTTTTCTAATCCGACTAGTAGTTACTGATTAGCGCGTACAAGTAAACCACCAAACAAACAAACTCTTCAGCTTTATATATTAGTATAGATTGTAAAAGATAATGCTGGAAGGCCTCCTACACGGTGGACGGACGATCTGGTGATGTTCGCAGGGAGCCGCTGGACATCAGCGGCCCAAAATAGATCTTTGTGGAAATCCATGGAGGAGGCCTACGTCCAGCAGTGGACTCCATAAGGCTGAAGGAAGGAAGAAATTCGAAAAGGTGATATTTTATTATATACTAGCTATTACCCGCGAATTCGTCCGTAATCAGAAGTAGACTATGTTTTACTCCTTGCAACATTAGCTGTTTGCCAGTGTAAGTTCCTTCGAAATCGGACTGTTCGTTCCGGGCTATCTCCGAAAATGTTGGACCGATTTGAAATGAAATGAAATGCATTTATTTGTAGTGGTTGGCACCACTTTACACAGTTACAAATAAATATTACGAACTAAAAAAAATAAACTTAACTAGGGAATAAAAAGACACAATTTGCGAAACTAATAAAAAAAAACACTTAGAATTAAATTATGCCTAAAAAAAAGTATACAGTCACAAAGTTTATAATATTTGTAAAGCAGTGCAACGACTACAAAATGGCAGCTACTCAGCTGAACGTCAGAGTGACATTTGGACGGGACTTTCATTGATAGATAGCTAAAATTTAAAAAAATCACTGTTGCTGATATTTATATTCAGTCATTTAGTCAAATTTTCAGGGGCTTTCATTTTTTTAGTGCGGAACCTTACTCATTTAGCTAAAAACATGGTAGACTATGATATTCCCCGTAAAATTACCTATTTACAAGTTACAGTCCCGTTCAAATCAGTCAGGCCGTTTCGGAAATTACCCGGAACAAACTATCTGATTTCGAAGGAACTGTCACTGGCAGGTAGCTTATTTAGCACGGAGTAAAACAAAGGCTAATTCAGATTTAAAAAATAAATTCCCGCTCCGCTTCGTTCCGCTCAAAAGAAACCGAGCCCTCATTTTTTTTTAGAACACCTGAATAGACGCGGACGAAATAGCGAGACACAACTAGTATAGTAATTAGATACTATGTCGCTTATAACTTGGACTACGCCATAGGAAATTGTTCGGGCAGTTATTGTTCTTTAAATCCGTTGGATTGTTCCAACGGGCGTATTGTGTTTTTGATCACGTATAAATTGAGTGAAAACAGAAATAATTTTCATAATAGCACGTCAAAATTAATAGGAAAATTTATTTTATAAATATTATGTAGTTGAATTTTACGAAAAGAATACTAGGCGTTTCTGGCGACTTTGTCCGCGTAAAATTCAACTTGAACTTCGAACAGTTTTTATACGCATTCTTGTTGCAATGACACGTACAAAAGAACAGTGGATTTATTTCAAAAGTACTTTTTCTAAATTGTCACAAAAGAACCAGTACAGGTGAGAGAAAAACTCCTCAACATTTAAGATAAAACTTGCCAGCCGGAAATAGTCTGTATTTGCCTAAAATAAGTATTTAATTCAGACGCTTTTCACTTAGCCCAAGTTGACGATGTATTGTTTTCGCAGCTATTGTTTTTCAAATGCTTGGGGCGTGGTATCGTCTAGTGAGAATGTTTTATGGATTATTGAGCTCCTATAACAATTTTTAACCTAACCTTTACTACAAAACGCGTGGCTATATCACTATACTAGTTGTTACCCGCGCCTTCGTCCGCGTTAAATTAGGTTGAAAATTTTAGCACGATGATATACAGCCTTTCTCGATAAATGACTTATCTAAAACTATAAGAATGTTTCAAATCGGACCAGTAGTTTCTGAGATTAGCGCGTTCAGGTAAACAAACAAACAAAAAACTCTTCAGCTTTCTATATTGGTGTGGTGTGGTGTGGTGCGGTGCGGTGCGGTGCGGTGCGCTGCGGTGCGGTGCGGTGCGGTGCGGTGCGGTGTGGTGTGCCACTGTTTTACATCTTTTCCGAAGAACGAAGGAGGGCGGTTATTTGGTAGCGCCAGGATTGTAGTTCTTTTGGTCTGCAGCCGAGGTAGGCTCGCGCGTCGTGGGTTCGATTCCCACCTCGAGTCTGGGTGTATTATCCATATGTACGTATTGATATATTTCTAAAAAAAATATTTGCGTATAACACCTGTAACACAGGCATTAAGTTGTCTACCTTAGGAACAGACGTCCGTGTGTCATATAGTCCTGTATATATTTATGTTTTATTTATTTATTTAACTTGAAGTTTGGTAACAGGCATCACTTAACCCGGACCAAATATATTTTCCCAACAATTCCCATATGAAAAGTGGCCTCGATCGTGCTCGATGTTAGCTCCGTTATCATATAATCTAAGAGTATATATTCGCTCTTGACATATCTAATTGCTTACTTTAATTAACATAGCTAATGGGCAATTGTACACGTAATTGCTTTTCTGAAACTGTTTTATATTACTTTAAAATGTACACATAGAAACCATGGTTCAAAGGGCAGTTATGTGTATACGTGACTAAAACTACGATTGTACGGTCGGCAAAAAATGCGCTTTCATGCAAAGTATATTGCAATCAACATTGTATAATTTGGAAGTGTGCAGTTTTATATTTACTTTAAAATATAAAGAAAGTACAGTGCAGATAGCATTAATGCGTATACGTGACTAAAACTAGGTTTGTGCGGTCGGAAAAAAATGCGATTTCATGCAAAGTATATTATAGTCAACAGTGCATAATTTGGAGGTGTACAGTTTTATATTTACTTTAAAACATAAAAATGTACAGTGCAGACGGCATTAAAATGTATAGGTGACTAAAACTAGGTTTGTAAGGTCGGCAAAAAATGCGATTTTATGCAAAGTATATTGTAGTCAACATCAGTGTATAATTTGGAAGTGTACAGTTTTATATTTACTTTAAAACGTAAAAAAGTACAGTGCAGACGGCATTAATATGTTTACGCGACTAAAACTAGGTTTGTATAGTCGGCAAAAAAGTATATTACTGGCAACAGTGTATCTATAATTTGAATTTGAACGAAATTGGAATATGAATCGTAGTTTTACATTTACTTTAAAATGCACACGTAGAAAGTACAGTACAGACGGCAATAAAGTGTATACGTGACTAAAACTAGGTTTGTACGGTCGGCAAAAAATATCAGGTGACGATTTACAAAAAAGTTTTTTTTTATTGAAAAAAGCTTAGGATAACAGATAAAATAATACAGCAGCGTTCAGCAACGGGTGGCCCACGGCCGCTCTCATTTACGGCCCGCGACTGTTTTATAAATGACAATCTAGCTGTTTTATAAATAACTAGTGGATCCGGCAGACGATGTCCTGCCCGAACGTTGGTCTAGTTACTATTTACTTCTATTATCCTATATCATCCCCGTTCCCATTCCCGTTCCCGACACCATCCGCGTCCCCGTTCCCCTTTTTTATTGGAGATAGGCAAGCGCTTGACCGCAGTCACACTTGATAAAGTGTAGATGCGGTCTATGGTGGAGCGCATAATATCGAAATAATAATTTTACAAATCTTCAATATGTAATTTCTTAACGATGTGGCCCGCCTGCATCTTATTTTCTAAAAATGTAACCCCTGCCTGCTAAAAGGTAGCCGATCTCTGACTTAGAGCTATCGAACCTATCTCTACTTCTATACTACTATATAAAGCTGAAGAGTTTGTTTGTTTATTTACTTGAACGCATTACTCTCAGGAACTGCTGGTCCGATTTGAAAAATTATTTCAGTGTTAGATAGCCCATTTATCGAGGAAGGCTATAGTCTTATATATGTATATCATCACGCTAAAATTTTTCTCCTATTTTTACGCGGACGAATTGCGGGTCACACATAGTAGATATAATATATAAATAAATTTACAGTCACATAATTGCTGTCTTTCAATATTAACGTTTTTGTCATCAACAAATAAAAATCATCCAGGAAATGTTTCGGATATCAAAGAAATTGAAACGTGTAATGCTTGTAGAGCTTAATATTCTATTGAAAACTTCATCCTCATAATTTCTGCTTGGACGTGACTACAGCTGAACCCCAGGGCTCCTCTATTAATTTCGACGAATAGTGATACTGCGCCGCTAGTAACCCACTCCCCCCTACTACCCTGATTAGATATAGCGATGATTACCATATTGCTTAGTAGGAAAATGACATTTAAATACTAGTAAGCTTTTATTTCTAAGAAAATGTACAACGTAATCGATATTGAAAACAAATACGTTTTTGCATCGGAAGCTATTTTAGAACAACATTGTACCAACGTTAGCCAACTGCGACCTCGCATCTCTTATTAAAACAATTAACAAATATGTATTTCGGTGAAGTGGTAGCAAGGTTACAAAACCAAACTTTACGTAACTGAATGTTTCAAAAAAACCCTTGAAAAACCAAATCATTACTATCGTCATAATTGTAGTAATCGTATTGTTTCAAAAAGGCTAATTATTATTAATCTCATTTCTCTTTTTTCAATTTAAGTATAATAACTTAACAGAAGCCTTCAATAAAAAAGGGATTTCTACTTAGTAATTACGCTTTTATCCACAGCATTGTAAACAGTTGACCCAAATAGACCTTTTATGTGATATCGAAAATTAAAATGGCGAACACAAATATACATTACAGCTACAAGGTCATCTATGTTATTAGCGTACAATATTTAATATAAAGAACAAGTTATTGTTATGTCAGTCACTTCTATAAACGTTCAGAAGTATAGGCGCCGATATATGTCCTTGGAAACACCACAATGCACCTTGTGTAGAACAAGATTGCAAAAGTCAAAAACGCAATTTTGAATATTGTTACAATATGGTATGTTTTAATTGATATTTTTTATTTTAATTAAGGAATGATCTGTCTTATTGAAATTAAATTTTGTATACTGCCACACCACTGCCGAAACAAGTGGCGTGAATTCCTCTCGGAGGCCAAAACTCACTTTGGGTTTCTGAGCCGCTCCAGTAAGTAAGTAACTAAGTATACTGCCACACCGGTCGCCCGCATGATACTACAAAAGTGATGATGTCAATTTAATATTACTGTTTCACAAATAAATACAATTTGATTTGATTACAATATTCTAGTATTATTATTGTATTGTATTTCTGTGTATGATACTCGTAGATTGATACACATCGAATTTGAGTGTAGGTATAATACAGTCAGATGCAAAACCCAGCGACCTCCATTTCTGGGCAAACTCAATATAAGCGTGATCGATCCGAACATCTCGTTGAGCAAATATCGCAGAACTTCCCCCGATCACTTCCGTTATATTTCTCCAGACATCAAAAGTTTTACGGAAACTCTTCGACGGATATAATATTTTATGGCGAGGTAATTTTGTCGAGCTGCGACAAGGCGAATTTTAATGTTATACATTTGTTAGCAATAATACCGAAGTTCTTTTTTGTTTTTTTTTTTCTATCTTCACCGTAGACTCCACAGGCTAAAGGCCCGTGCCATTATTATCTTCTTATTTTTTTTAATTTATTGTCATCTTCAATTTTACTTAATCTTCTGTAAGCCCAGTTTGATACCGACGTTCTTAATGTTTTGGATTGTTAATATACATAGCAAGAAGCAAACTACCAGGCGGTTCACCTGAGTGTCTCTGCGTGCGTGTGTGTGTGTACGTGTGCGTGCGTGTGTGTGTACGTGTGCGTGTGTGTGTGTGTATGCCTGTGTGCATGTATGTGTGTGTGTGTGCGCGCGCGTGCATGACACCAGTGAACTTTTTTTTCACATTCTTTTTGCAACCATAGAGTACTAAAAGCAGAGTGGTAAAAACTTTTTGTCCCATATATGCCGATCTATTTAGTAGTCCATATTGAGGGGAGACCGGGGGCAAATGGAATTAAATTTCCATTAAAAACCCATTACACGCGGCTCGCACGAAATGGATACTTAATTTCAATCCAGTGAAAAAATTTCTGTGGATTTAAAAAATGGCGGGTCAGATTATTGCTTTGTAGACGGATTCCGATGTAAAATTTAATTGGGGAAACACCGATTTTCGTTTAGTGGTTAATTGCTTTGCCTTAATTGTGTAAACAAATAATAATTAATTAACTTATAAATAATTTGTTTTTGGGGTTTAGTATGACTGGTCATTATTTTTTTCATATAAGGTTTTATACAAAGAAATTAGGAAGAAAAAAATAGAACCGGGTACCTTGCGGGTTTCAGTCCATATCTTATACCGTTGAGCTATTGAGAGCCTCAATAGCCCAACGTTATAAGGTATTTCTTAATATAAGGTAGTTGTTTTGTTGAGTTTTTATTTGTATCTTTATATCAACATGGAAAATTTCAAGTCTGTACATTTAATAGTTTGGAAATAACAGGGGGGACCTTGCGGGCGGAGAGACGGCCGGACAAAGTGAAACTATAATAATTCCTTATAGGACTACGGAACCCTAAAAACCTGTTCTTGGTTGGTTGTACAATTAACCCCTAATGATGTATCATTAACCACATATAAAGAGTTCATTATCATTATAAAGTGTTGTATCCTCGTTACAGCTGCAGTGTACATCGCTGGTGTGGTGGCTTCGGTAGGAGTTACTGTGCTGGGAGTTTTCTGCATCCTGTCGGTGTTACAGCTCGCCATGATCTCGTCGAAGGAGCGTGTCGGCCTGAAGTACACACACCTCGTGATGACGAAGCTTGCCTTGGCGCTATTAGCCAGTAAGTTATTTACGATATTTTTGTATCTGTAACAGAAGTTTTTGAAGTAAAAGGATTACGCACGCTTGGCTTGGGCAGTAAGATGGTGATTGTGTAACGCGAACGGTGATTTCTTGATTATTTCGCATTATATATTTAATTCCGTTCTTGAAGAATTCCACAAATTAACGTTTCGTTCAATGCATCAGATATTCTACGTTCAAAGTGAATGGAATTGGAAATTCATTTTAAAATTCAGTTTTACGTGTATAGAAGAAGTTTTACTTCAGCCGTGTGGTCTAAAGCACACTCGTTTTTTTTTTAAAATCTATAACATGGGGCAAACGGGCATGTATGAATTTTACTTTCCGCCAAATAGCGTGATCCAAATTAAATTAAAACGCAATCTGTCTTTTGTTAGCTATGCGCACTATATTAAATAGTTCGAGGTAAAATTACAAAATTATTGGGTTTTAGTTTTTGTATAAAATTACTGAAAATATAATCTGTTATAAGTCGCCTTAACCTTTATGTTTTCTTTATCCGATGTTGTTATAACCGGAAACATTCATAGGTATTTATTGTTATTTATATATTTAATTGAATTTTGTAACAAAATACATTATAAGACATCGTTAAATTGCATATTATAAACCACTGAGGTTTGTCCAATATGCAAAAGTTGGTTCGACTACATTTGACAAAGAATTACTATATTATATTATCTATCCCTGTAGGCGCATAAAACAACTATCTTTTCGATTTGTTCATCTCCTGGTAATGTATGGAAGAAGAAATTTAATTAGAGGTAGCGCCATGCTTGTAGCCGAATTGGGCCGGCGCGTCCGGGTACCAGTACCTCTTTCTCACAAATCAGCAATAGAATACATAATACGTAGAATGCATCTAGCAAGAAAGTTAAAAAAATATATTAATGAATTAATAAAGGTTAAAGCCGCGCTAGTAGGATCAAATCAGATTTGGCTATGCAGGGGAGGGTACACTGGCAGTGAAGGTGTGTGTTACAGAGTAGTTAGGTCTTATTGTCTTTAGGTTAAATCATTACAATTATCATGAAAATCAATAACAGTATAGAAACAATTATAGAATAAATGTAAAAATAATTCCCTTTAAAATTGTTTAAAATTCAGTATTTATAGTCGTATGTGTTCATTACCAAATACGAGATACGTTTTTAAATGATAGACAAGACCTTATTAATTACGATGTCTGTATATACCATTTTTAAAGTTACTTTTGTTGTTAATAATACAAAAGGAATGAGTATTAAAAAAATATTGGGATACTATGTCTCTATCCGTGTTAATTTTTTTTTATCGATAACACAGAAATAATGGCCACTTAACAAGAAAAAGGTCACAGAATTTTTTTTTAAAATATATTATGCACTTTTTTATTTTTAGGTAAAAAAATAGATTCAATTTTAGCGCGATGATATATAGCCTGTAGCTTTCCTCGATAAATGGGCTATCTAACACTGAAAGAATTTTTCAAAAAGGACCAGTAGTTCCTGAAATTAGCGCACTCAAGCAAATAAACAGACAAACAAACTCTTTCGCGGTATATATTAGTATAGATATATTAAAGATTTTCAATTCAATGAATGTACAATATAATTACGAATTAACATTTCCTTGGTGGGTCTTGCGGCGGTCTACGTCAGCATAAAAAATATTATGCATACGGTTTTTGTTCGTGGTAGAGATAGATTAGAAAGTTAATTGTAAGGCACAAATACAAGTTCCGACGATGTCTTCGAGATAATTTCTAATGGAGTTTCCACAGCGTCCACTACTGCGTACGAGAATACGTAGAGATTTTCTCTTTAGGTGAGAATCCTATTATGCCAAATAGTATTTAATTATTAAATAATAATAATTAAATACTATTTGGAATTAAATAATAAACCAAATAAAAAACTGAGCTTTGTAAGGGCTCGATTTTTAAACAGGGTTTCTGGATGGAAGGGTGGATACTAGACGACCTGATCTCTGTCTCTGCCAAATCATATATGACGAAAAAAATTAACATTAAATAAATAAATATATACTGGACCATATGACACACAGAGGTCTGTTCCTAAGGTAGACAACTTAATGCCTGTGTTATAGGTAATAGTTGCCTGTTATACACAAATATTTTTATTTAGAAATATATACATACATATAATATACTCAGACTCGATACGGGAATGGAACCCACGACCCCGGAGGGAAAGGTAAGGTCACATCTGAAAAAAGTGCTAAAATTGACACTAAAATTCCACTCATAACAAACAGCCAACGGGCCAGCCAATAGATAATTTTTCGAGAATCTGAAAACTTAATGACTCCGTCACCATTATCCACAGCTCATTAATACTTCACATTAAAAACATCAGACTCGTCGAGAATTTATACAAAGTGCACTCGACGGGCACTTTTCATACATTAAAATTGATTTTCCATTTTCTACTTAAAGGCTTTCATGCATATAATACACATACATTTACGGCAGCCATCGTGTCTGTTGTGATTTTATTCATATCAAACTGAACTAAATCTTTCGTTTCATCTAAGTTTTAACCACAATATATATATATATTTTTGAAAACTCTTCACACAAATAAAGGTCTTTAAAGGTATCAAGTCATATACTTACATATGTATATACAAAGGTAATTTATTTATTTATGACACACAAACAGAATCATCATTCATCATTGGCCTGATTCATCTATAACAGATGATATAAGCATAAGCCTGGGTGCACCAAACGATCCTTCGTTTGGTGCACCCACACTTATGGCTGAACAGTCCAATACGGGACCGGCAGCTACGAGCACACCGCTCACAAACAGAATAGTAATAATTAAAAACGAACAGAACATTACTTAACCTAACATAAAAAAATATCAAACTTGTGTACATGCCATAATCCATAAACAAATCTGTACGATTACAACTATATATTAAGCGTGCTTATAACAATATATAATTTTATTCTATTATACTTAAAACAATATTTTTTAACTAAAAAAAAAACTTACTTAAGAGACTCAATCCAAATTAAAATATATACGACTATATGACACACGGACATCCTTAGGTAGACAATGCCTGTGCTATAGGTAAAATACGTCTTTTATACACAATTTTTTTTTTTTTGAAATATATAAATACATATATAGATAATACACCCAGACTCGAGGCGGCAATCGAACCCGCAACCCACGGAACGGAAGGCAGGTTCCAAAGCCTAATAACCGAAAAGTTTTTACCTGGCTGCTCGCAAGTCGTCACAAACTTAAATGGGAGTAATTGACACTTTTCTGTTCTAACTAGCCGCTGTATCCTTTCGTCCTCGGTGCTTGAAATTTCTAATTAAGTTACTTTTGAGTTTATAATCTTATGAACCAATTTTGAAGTTTACAAAGAACATAACAAGATTTTATTTGAGGAGGTCGTGGCCTAATCAGTGGTCGGAATATAAGTCGATCGCTAGGCTAGCTTTTTCTGCGAACGGGTGATTGATGGGTGATCCATTCTAATACTGGTTTATATTTGATATCCGACCTCCTCCGTGTTTCGGAAGGCACGTAAAACAGTGGGACCCGATTAATGTCACTTCCGAAACACGGAGGAGGTTGGATATCAAATATAAACCAGTGCTAGAATGGGTCACCCATCTATCACCCGGTCGCAGCCAGAGCAACTCAACTTAGCGATCGACTCAAATATCGACCACTGATTAGGCCACGACCTCCTCTTCCAAAGGATTGTAGAAATAAAAATAAATGTAAAAATTTTAACGATGCAGGCATACAAATTTTCTTTGTTTAATGCAAAGCAATTTAGTTTTCCTATGTGTAATGGATATCCGCCAACTATCGGCTGACTCTATCAGTGTTAGCCAGTGTAGAAGCTGTAAATTCAGGTCGAAAATTTAATTTGATTTCATTAATATATTAAATAAATCATAAATATTAAATATCGTTAAAATATTCGATTGTACATTGCGAAACGAGGCCGAGTCATAGGGGCAAAATAATTTTAATATTTTTTTAAGGTGTATACATACGAGTATGTTACCGTGAAATTGTAAAAACCGTTATATTGTAATATATCTCGCGAGATTGTAAACTGAATATACTACTTATATTTGAATGTATTATTTTCGGTAGATTATAATTTATCGAAGTGAAATTGTTATATTATATATTACTTATGTTACGTATACATTATTTTACTTTTGATTTGATTTTATATCTCGAGGTATCTTCTGGGTGTAAGGGAAAAACTTAATAAAAACAGAAAATATACAACCGCGACTTGCCGCGTCTAACCCATCCCTGGCATATAACAAAGCTGTTAATAATACGTTTAAATTGTAAGCAGTATACACAGTACCCAAACTTTCAACAGTTTACAATCTCGCGAGATAGATTACAATTTACATAAAGGTTTTTACAATATAACGGTGACATATCCATATACACGTTGTAAGCAACGGGCTCAATTTTATTTATATTCCTTAAAACTAAGAAATACATAATACTTTAATTTCGTAGATCACTTTAAAAAATAATTCAATATTCGTATTGAATATTATTATACGTGCAAGGTTGCATTGAAAAATAAAAATACATTATATTACTTAATTGTCGTAAATATAAAAGTGAAAGTTATAAGCTGAGGCATAAATAAACAATTACCTAATAATTAAATATTTAATCAAGTTTTTAATGAGTGCGAATATCACTACAGTCGGCAGTGCGTAACAATCAGATACACAGTAATATACAAGTCAGGGTGGACCTTGAAATTAATCTCCAATCAAATGCTCATTAAATTATTTATTAATCTATACATAATGTACCTATACAGAATCTGAAATTTCACCCTCACCACCACGATGTCCTAAAATCAACAACCGTGCGATTTTCAAGAAACTTCATACCTCGCACAATTCCTCTGTGGAATCAATTACTAGCGTCTGTATTTCCCTGGTCGCAGCCAGAGCAACTTAACTTAGCGATCGACTCAAATGCCGACCACTGATTAGGCCACGACCTCCTCGAAGTATACACTAGTATCATATTCCATTGATAAATTAGTGTTTCCTTTCTAGATATTAGTATTAATATTCTTAAACATTAGTATAGAGCTCCAAAACTGATTATTTGCAGACTCATTCTTTTTGAATTAAATATTCTTTTTATTTACTTGGACTTATTTGTTGACATTGTAGCAGGAAAAATACGAGAATGGAGTTATTATTTAAATCCGTTACTGTAATATCTAGTAAATGTAAAATATATATTTTGGCACTAAATTAATCAAAATTGACCAGTCAATGAGTCAAAAACAAGGTGGGACGAAGCAAGCGTGACGGCAATTACAGCAAATTGATTAATTCGGGACCACTCCTCTGGGGATGGTGTCACGACTTTCAGGCATTGACCTCGTTTGACCAGTGAAGGTTCTTTGAAAAATTCCATGAACCTTTATCTGTAATTAAGTAATGATTTACCGTGCCTTCATAATTATCATGTATTAAGCGTTAAAGACGCATAAATAATATTAACAGGCATTATTATATTGATTTCTAAGTGTGAACATAAGTAACAAGTTTTTTTAGTTTAATGTACATTTTTTACATTTAAAGCAGTGTTGATTTCCAAACAAGAGTATTTTGAGTTAAATTATAACTTTTTTTAAAATTAGTCTATAATTTCCCACAGCTGGGCGAAGGCCTCCCCACTCTTAGACTACTCTCCTCTATCCAGAGCTAAACCAATCCACTCCTTTCCAAGGTGGAAGTCCATATAGTTGCAACATTGGCCCACCTTTGCGGGTCCATTCGTGTCACTTTTTTTCAATTATAAATAATAATAATATATAATTACGAATTATATATTGAAATTAAAGTTTTTTTTAGTTTTTTTTTTACTTTAATAGCTTAGTCACTAAGCACATTATACAATATAATAAAATCGTAATAGGATTCATAGACTTTTCAATTTTCAACGTAACAACACGAAATAACTGAAATCTAAACTTCATGTTTAGGTTTACCGCAACGTCCGAACGACCTTTATCAGCTCCTATGAAAAAGTTGTAGGAAATAAATAAAATACAGTTTACACAGAAATGTTTAGAGTTCGCTGAAAATTTATAAGTAAACAAAATTTAAAAGGAAAAGTTTCAAAGCTAACTATAAATAAACACTAAAATTGGCAGCCAGTATGGTTGCAGTTAATTAGTAACAGTTTGGTTAATGATAATTTAGTCCACATCATGTGGATGATTTACGAGGAAAAATAAATATATATACTTGTATTAGAAAATGGTAAGATTTTTATATGATGACTAGCTGTACCCAAATTTATTCAATAATTTACAGAAAAGTGTACATATTTAGTTTTTCAAACTTTTTTGAATGGCGATAATAATATATTGAAATGAAATTATTCTCAATAAAAAACACTCATTAAATAACTGAATTGATTTCTAAAAAACACCTGTTTAAAAATTTTCATTTTTTAGACTGGTATCATGCTGGAGCCTGATACAGCTTCATTTGAATGATCATGTAGAGTAGCCGAGGACTTTGTGTAACTGTACAAAGTTTTGTAGTACTTTGTGGACTTCAAGGTCAAAAATGTACAAACTCTTTGAGCTATGTCTGGCTCCGGTATCAGGAATGAAAATATATATCTATGATAAAATTGCTTCAATAATTTAAAGAAAAATATACAGTAAAATGTTTTATTTTTTTACAAATCAAAAAGTATACACATGAAGAAAGTGTGTACTCTGAGTCGCGCTTTAAAAATTTTAAATATACGTATTTATAGTTATTTATTTATTTAAGATTTAAATATTTAATGCCGACGTTTGGAATGCTTCACAGCATACGCTGAGGTCATGAGTCACCCGATATTTAAGTCCATTAAATATATGAATATTCCATATTGACACATACTGCAGTAAAAAACATAATGTATAAACTTTATAAATTACTTTTTAGAGTTCCGTCATCCTTCACGGAACCCTTATACTTTCGTTCTGTCCGTCTGTCCTCCCGTCCATCGCGTCTGTTCGCTCGCAAGAAAAAATAAATACAAAAATATACAATTTAATTCGAGCCGCATTCCTTTTTCACGTGAGTGACTACCGACATCTAAGGAAAACTGCGTAATTAGAGTTCGCAGATGAGTCGCCGGCCTTTGAGAAATAAGCATGATTTGAAATTACCGGAGAGACAGTCTAATGATAGTTTCATAATATTTTGGGACGCAACAGACTTGATTGTAAGTGGGCCAGAGCTGCCGAATTTGACAAATCATTATTGATGGGTCTGCGCGTGATATATCGAAAATCGTGACGCGGCGGGTCACCTGAACCAAAGTCGAATAGAAAGTGATCAACAAGCTTTTTATAGAGCAAATATGAGCCTTAATAGCTCGACGGTATAAGGTATGGACTGATCCGCAAGGTACCCGGTTCAAGCCCCACCGTTGTTGGGGTATTGTCGCATCCACTCCTAATGCAAGCTTTTAATTTAAGCTTAGTAGGGGGAAAAAGGGAATATTAGACATACTTAAAAATTATTCCTAATATTCTTTTTTTTAAAAAAGGCAGTCTTACTAGTTCCATATATATAAACAGTGCTAGCTTTTTCCCGCGATTTCGTCCACGTATAAATAAACTTGCGAGAACCCTTAATCCTCTTTAATATGGCCATGTCGAAAAATCCCAAAATTTATCTGTGATCCTCAGAAACTTTAAGAAAGCTATAACGTAACGAACGCAGTCTCATATTAAAGTATTTAGTAAGTAATGGATTTGTGAAAAAAAAAATAATTGTATATTTTGCAAAGGATAAGTGTAATAGTACCTACTCATGTTGCATTATCTTAAATTGTGTATAGTTAATAAATAAAGTTATCAAAAGTAACAGAACTTATGCAACAGATATCAAAGACAAGAAATGAATGTACATATGTAGATTCATTTACTGTCTTTGAAGAGTACAAAAATCTTAACTATGTCTTTGTTAAAACTCTACCATATAAAATTCACATCGTTATACAATTCAGCACTTAATATTAATATTAATACTATTTGACACTCAATCAATAAAATTGTATTTTGTAATCATATATTTAGTCAAACAAACAAAAGTTTGTTCGTATAATAATTTCATGGTAATTTTTTTTTTATATTTTGGTATAGGATAATATTTTAAAATGTCTATGGTAGAGACTACTCATCACCACCACCATCACAACTACCATTATCATCACAATCATCATTACCATCACAACCAGTATCACTATCACAATCATCATCGAAATCATAATCATCATCGTTGTCGTAATCCAGTGACAGGCTACTGGCGCCATCTAATTTAATGTTTTTAACATAGATGGCGTTAGTAATATCTGTGCGCGCGGTACAGCATTTTGTGATATTGGCAGCCTTTTCTTTCCTATCTATTACACACTTCTACTCCCACTTAATCAAAGCCGAGCGATTTCGTGACCTAAAAATCACACTATTCTTTTGGTAGGGCACTTATTGATAGATGTAAATACACACAAATTAAGATGAAAGTCTTGTTTGAACACGTTTGATACTTAGGAAGGATATTTATTGTATTTGGTGTAAGAAAAAACTGTGTTAAAAAGTATTTCCTTAGGCGTCCGGATATCTGTGTGTGTGGATCTGGCACGATCACGTTGGAAACAGTCAATTTATCACGTTAATGTTTCTTTAATTTGCTTCAGCATTACAACGCGCTGTTCCCTATTGACAATTCGTTATTGTCTACATATAACTAGCTGTGCCCGCGACTACATCCGCGTAAAATTAGGTAAAAAATAGACCTAATTTTAGGGTGATGATAAGTAGCCTATAGTCTTCCTTGATAAAAGGGCTATCTAACACTGAAATAATTTTTCAAATCGGACCAGTTGTTCCTGAGATTAGCGCATTCAAGCAAACAAACTCTTCAGCATTATATATTAAGAATAGAAGTATAGATATAGATTTACCAATATCAAACTTTTAGCTGGATCTACCACCTAGCGGAATATTACCGTATTAAGTATTGAGCTCCTTCTAATTCCGGAACCGATCGTTTGACTTTAACGTCACCGTTACCGATCGTTTGACTTTAACGTCACCGTTACCGATCGTTTGACTTTAAAGTCACCGTTACCGATCGTTTGACTTTAACGTCACCGTTACCGATCGTTTGATTTTAACATCACCGTTACCGATCGTTTGACTTTAAAGTCACCGTTACCGACACCTCTTCACTTCTGTTGAAACTCCTGGAGTGATAATGTTCGTTTTTTTTTTCATAAAGATATAATACTTGCCTGTTATAGTAGAGTATAGCTTTGTGGTATTTAAGTTCACCTTCCTTTTTCATCACATCTATGCCTTCGCGGAATTTTCTAAAGACGAGTTGAGTTACGTACAAATCGTAATAGTCCTCGGCAACTTGTCTTTTTAAAACAAATTCGTTATGATTCTGAAATAAAACTTGCTTGTAAGTATTTCTCAGTGATTTTATTTAAAAAAAATAACTTTTTTTTTTAAATCGGGGTGTTATAAAATTGATGTTCATGTGCGTCTGTCTGTGGCCTCATATCTTCTAATGCCGGGGCCAGACATAGCTCAAGTAATTGTACATTTTTGTCCTACAAAGTTCTATAAAAAGTTCTTGCGCAGCTACACAAAGTCCCCGGCCACAATACATGATTATTCAATGAGCCTCATTAGCTCAACGGTGTAAGGTATGGACTGAAATCCGCAAGGTACCCGGTTCAAACCCCACCGCCGTTAGGGTATTTTCGCACCCACTCCTAATACAGGCTTTTAATTTAAGCTTAGTAGAAGGGGAAATGAGAATATTAGACATACCTAAAAATTATTCCTAATATTCTTTTACAAAAAAAAAACGCAGCAATGTCTGGCTCCGGCATAAATGGATTCACCGATTTTGGTAAGGTTTTTTTTTATTTGAAAGCCGACTTGATTGATCTAATTTATGCAAGAGTGATGTGGATAAAGACTAAACTTTTTAAAAAAAAGTACATATTCACCTTCCTCAAAGAATTAAAAGCCTTGCGCAGAATTTTTTTTCTATAAAAATCCTCGGCCTTGTAATTTCTCTCAAACCACATATCTTCTGTATACCACATCCAGTATAAAAACACATTCTTTAACAATTGGAATTTATAATGTGCATTGGCTTTTTCTATATTGTCACATTTGACCTCCAACAAACGTCGTAAAGGTCGTATTCCGTATTTGTTCATAAGATTCTTCTCATAATGTAAATCGGCCATTACCATCAAAGCTCTCATTCTTTCAACGTGTTGCTTCTTTCTTATGTTTTCAATTTTTTCCTTCCTTCTCTTTTCTCTTAGCTCTTTTATCCTTTTCATCTTCTCCTCTTTGTCCATTTCCGCCTTCGCCACTTCAGCCTTAATTTTTTTAACAATATACATAAAAATATAATTTTATATTTTCTTTTGTTTGTTAGTTAATAATTATAGAAACAATAATGAAGCCCTGATAATGCCTTCTCAGGCTTTACATTAAACTAGATAGATATAAAACTCTAGTAGTAACGTGCGACTAATATTTTCACTCATAGTTAATATAACAACGGCTTTTTAGACTCACGTGTAGATATATTATCTGGATTGCCGACTAGTTTCGGATTCGGGTTCAAAATTAGTCCGGCAATCCAGATATATCTACGTCTGAGTCTAAAAAGCCGTTGTTATATTAATGATGAATTCCGCTCACGAAAGTCTAAGTTTAAAAAAATTTGATTCATGTCTTGTATTGAGTATATAAATAATATTTAAAATAATAAAATTAGCTAATTGATGGCTTCCTTTAATGTAATAAAAATGTTAAACTATATACACGCAAAGAGTGGCTAACGAGTTTCTTGCTGATTCTTCTCGTGGCTCGAATCTGCCGAATCAGTGGTAGCTTTTAAGTACTGACATTAATACAAAAGAGTTTGTAAAAGTCTACTTGAATAAAATATCATTTGAATTTGAAAAAAATTTGATAAATAAGAATGTATATGATGCAGTTAAAGCTAATAATTAAGAGATACCAGGTAAAAAGAAAGAAAGAAAATCTTTACCTACATAACAAATCCACACGTAATAAATGTGATCCAATTTGATCTGATGGCCGTTAGAGAAAGCAACTGGACATTAGTAGCAAAAAAAATGAATTTTGTAGAAATAACTAAAAAGAGTGCGTGTAACGTTCACACGCGATTGAAGTAAAACTTCTTTGGCATTGTACGAGATGGCAATTAAGTCAAAAATCAATACATTATATAAAACGTTATAAAAGCATTTATTGATGATGTAACACTAGTAATATATACATTAATTAACTTCGACTACTATACATTATAATATAACAATTTAATTACTATCATACTTCAAATATGATCAATATCAAGACCTTAGTTACTTGTATGTATAATTAAATATTTATACATAATTCTATTGTATAATTTCTATTTTTACTATTCAATTTAAATTTTTTTTTCAAAATTTTTGATTGATTTGTTTATAAACTATCTATTGACAAAATCAAAAATATTTGAAAACCGAATGATACAGAAACGTGACGCCATATTGCCGTAACGGACTTCCGTTGCACTGTCGTTCAGTTACCTCCTAGTTGCGTCTAAAGAAGTTTTACTTCAAAAAGGACAAGAAATTCAGAGGCAAATAATCTTTTCATGTTATAATGCACCTACTTGTTGTTTTACACGTATGCGCTCTTCTTCAATCTGTTTGCGTCTTTCTCTAATAAGGGCATGTTTTTCTTCTCTTTCACGAGCACGTGCTTCCATTTTTTGTAGGAAATGTGGCACTTTTAAACAATGAAGGACGAGAGAAGGCTCTGTGAATTATACAGTTTTTTTCATTAATCTTATTTTATTGTTAACAGAGAAGCTCTAGTACGTGGCCGAGATACGCAGTGGTGGTTTGTAATGTTATCATCTAATAATAGAAAAATATATTTTAAGTCAGTCAGGAATCGAACCTGGGACCTTAAATGCGTGTGATTGGCCTTCGCAACATTACATCGACAATAATAAGGAGAGTGTTAAATATTTGTAATGCCGACGCCAGACATAGCTTCATTTGAATGATCATTTCAATGATCATGTAGTGTGACCGGGGACTTTGCGTAGCTGCGCAAAGTTTTGTAGAACTTTGTAGTCTTTAAAGACAAAACTACACAAACACTTTGAACTATGTCTGGCGCCGGCATAACGTTATATCGGTGTTACCTTCCAGTTCTTTTATTTTTAATTCTGTAGTCAAAACTTTTATTCTCGGCTTTAAATGTTTATCAAGTTCGTAGTATGTTTTTTTAACATCTTCCTTCATGGTATCTAAAGATCGTCTGGACGATTCAACAATTTTGTTATACTTCAACTGTTCTATAAGTTTATTTTGCTCTTCGAGTTTAGCCTTCTGCAATGCAATTATGTGTTTCTGTACTTTATACCTGAAGGAAATCAAGTTAAATTAGTATTAAAAACAATATTTTATGACTTATTACTGGCAATAGTTACGGTCAATTTCAAATATTACTGTGACAAAGAGGTGGTCGTGGTCCAACCAGTGGTCGGCATTTAAGTCGATGGCTAAATTAAACAGCTCTTGCTGCGACCGAGTGGTAGATTTGTAACCCATTCTAGCACTGGTTTATATTTGATATCCGACCTCCTTAGTGTTTCAGAAGGCACATAAAACAGTGTGACTCGATTAATGTCACTTTATGATGAGTCGTATTGTTGTAGAGATCGTGGGGGTTACGAGGATGAGGTCGTGTGACAATCGGTCATCTTAAATCGCCCCACAGCCTTTGCAATCTAAGCGGACACTGATGGACTGTGAAACTAAATCTATTCCACTATTGGCGCTAAAAACAGGTTTACAGTGGAAAAAGAAAACATAACAAAAAGTGTTACCTATGTTGATAGGTGTTATAATCCCGTGCGAGAACTTTCGATTTGTGAACTGATTCAATGTTAACATTTGCGCTGCACTTCTTTTTGTTCAATTTATCGAAAAAATTATTAAGAACTTCCTTTCTATTTTGAGTGGTTTGGTATTCCCTTCTCTTGAGCACAAACTGCCACCATTTCTTCCAGTACTTATTTATTAGATATTTTTCTCGTCCGTTTAATAAATCTATGCATTGTATATTTAAAAACTGATCTAGTCCATTAGATTCTACTGCTTGTATATCTGACGAATAAGATTTTAAAGTTGTCAGTTTAGTTGCATCGTTATTTATATCAACATCCTTGAAAATCGGCTCAATATTATCGTCGAATTCTGTTAAATCATTTAATTCTGTGTGGTTAACCATATCCGCATTCATAGTCATCATAATCAACAGTGACTGTAAATCTTTCTTATGTTCATTGCTAGGGATACTGTAATTGTCATCTTCCTTCAAATACCTGATATCCTCATTCATTGGACTAACTATTGTTTCATTATCATTCACAAAACTGTAGGTTGTATTATTCTCAAATTGTAAATTTACAGTTTTGCCATCAGCGGCCCTTTGGGAATAATTATTTTTTAAGGGCAGTTTATTAGATTGTTTCTTTTTTATTAATTTAAAGTTACTGTTATTTTGTAAGACAAAATCGACTGGATCGTTAACAGCATCAATGGCGGAAATATCATTTTCATCTTTTATTAATTCTTTTTCAACTATATCTAAGACTGATTTGGTAACTGAAGTCTTTTTTTGGTTATAAGCATTACAATTCTCTTTCACACTTTGAATGCCTTTTAACATACAACGATTTTGTAAATTTTTATTCTCAAAATAATCACGTAGTTTCACAAGTTCTTTTTTCATTTTATGAAAACTTTTTGTTTTCTTTATAGGTTTTCTAAAATATATGTAGCACCTTTATTATTAATATTATTTAAAAACAAGTTTCAATTTTATTTGTGAGAAACTTAATTTATTTTGTTTATATAATCTTATGTTATTCCCTTCAACACCCGCAAACTGTGAACGGAAGTCCCGTCAAAATCGATCAGCCATTTCAGAGATTACTTGTGGGTTGAATAAACAAAGACACAAACAGACAAAACTTGTATAAGTTCCGCGTATACGGGCATGTGGATTTTCTAAAATAATGTAAAATGACACTTCTATTATATAAAGATCTGCTGGGCGTTTTAGGCCCACAAAAGTTAGATTTGCATATATGCTTATTTAAAGATATACAAAATTTTAACTCATGTACGATATTATCATTTTCGCTCGTCGTGACAACGCTTTGACACAATCTCATAGTAAAATGTATACATGTGTATGTAAATCGTTTGACACTGGTGTGCGAGACGTTTTATTTAAAAAAACAAAAACATGTAATTACATATGTTATAAAAATATTATGTGATGTAATGTCACTGAGTGATATTAGTTGTGAGTTTGCAGAGATTGTGGGGGTTCCGAATATGATGTCAGATGGCAATCGGTCATCTTAACTCGCCCCACAGCCAAATCCTCTGCAATCTAAGCGGACCCTGGTACTATCGGTCATCTTAACTCGCCCCGCAGCCAAATCCTCTGCAATCTAAGCGGATCCTGGTACTTAACCGGGATAACGCTGGGAAGTAGATAGAAATGTGTACATATAAAATGACGAAGTTAATACCTAAAGATTGCGCATAATTCAAAATCAAAAAAAAATAAATTCACCCGTGCGAAGCTGGGGTGGGCCGCCAGTGCTTAATAAAATTAAAGCAATGGTTTTTAATACTATGAATATGATAGAAATAACAAAGTGATTGAAATTTCGAATTATTGTACAAATGTTTTTTTTTTTTTTTAATTTTTGAACTCTACATTTATTTTAAAAATATTTTCATACTAATTTTTTTGACGACCGTACAGTAAATACAGTTGCAAAGTGCGTTATAAGAACTAATTTAAAAAAATACTTTTGTGCAAAATAATATCCGACTAATTTTTTGCCGACCGTACATTATTTATATTGCCTTCAGACTAATTTTTTCTGCCGACCATACAGTAAACACTGTTGCTAAGCACATAATAAAGCGTGAGCAGCGAGTTTTAATGCAGCATCCGCAATATAAAGGAGAATATGGCGTAAAATTGGTACTTATGACATACAAGAGCAGTGGATCTTTACAACCGAAGTAGATTATCGTATCTAAGTGTATTTTGATAACGGTCATTATCTATAACACACTGTCCGGTTGTAAACGGATAACCATGTAATAGATTACAGGAGACCTAATACAAAGTCATAACAAGTTGATCTAAGGTAGTGAAAAACTTAAACATACAGAGGTGTCGGTAACGGTAACAGCAGGTTGCACTACAATAATTTTCCTTAAAAAGACATTCTAGTCGTCTTTATTTATTACCGACCGCCATGTTTAGACTTAAATTTGAGAAAAAAAATTAAAATTTAATATACAAATTTTTTTATAATTAACATATTTAGTAGGTTTCAGAAATGGTCGTAAATGATTTTTCAAACCTCTAAGGGATGAGGGCGGTCCATGCGGACGAAGTCGCCGGATACATCTAGTCTGCATGTCTAAACTGTCTGTATCATAGTAAAGTCGGTACAGGCGATTAGAAAAATGAATCTTCTATGGAAACATCCGACTAATATTATAAACGCAAAAGTTTTTACACATGGATGTATGAATGTGTAAAGAATAAATAAATAGATCTATCCATTTCTTGTAGGTAAATATCTTGAGCATGTGATGTAGGATACTCGATGTGAATGAAGATTGACACTCCCTCTACATTTAGCACAGGTGTTGATGACTATTCATTAGCCGTGTCCTGGCTGATCCTAGTTTAATTTCTGCGTCACCAGGCGATAACAAACAGGCTCTCAAGTATAAAGCTTCCAGTGACGGTCAAGTTATAGGCTTATACAGTCACCAAAAGCGGTGTAAATCCGGCATTACACCATAAATCGTCTGAAACAGACGCAAAGGCCAATTATGATGATGATGATGATGATGCCGGAGCCAGACATAGCTTAAATTGTTTGTACATTTTTGAACTTAAAGTCCATAAAGTACTACAAAAGTTTGTATAGTCCCCGTATAAGTCCCCGGCCACACTACATGATCATTGAAATGATCATTCAAATGAAGCTATATATTACTCCGGCAATACTGTAGTTAACACAATGCTGTGGACATAGATAATACGGAGATCCTATAACATTGTGGTTGGTTTATTATTTACTTAGTATAAAGTACGTAGCTTGTTTGCAAGATAACTTCTAATATTATTATGGCAAGCTGTGAGGTGCAATACGATGTTAATATTATGAGTCTGTAACCTAATGCTTGTTAGTAACATCTAATGGCCGCTACACACGTATCAATAAATCGTTGCGAAAAATCTGTGTAGTTAAAATGATGCGAGAAACTGTGCAGTAAAATCGAACGTTCCTAGAGCTCCGTGAAGAACCGCAGAGTCCAAACGTACCGATAAAACTGTGCAATATAATCGACAACGAATATTTATGCACATTTATTATTAAAACTTTTCAGTTTAACCTGCAAAGTTTTTTCGCAACGATTTATCAATACGTGTTTAGCGGCTATAATATTATTAATTAATATGAGTTACTGACGGCAGCCTTCTATTAAGAAGGCAAAATATTAATATTCGGCAATATATTTATTTTGTCGGAATGTATTGGATGTTTCCTGAGATATGATTGGATTTTGTAAAAATAATAATTTAAATATAATGCTGAACAATATCACTACATTACAGTAAACGTATTTGAACTTAAGATATGACTTTATTTCATACGAAAAATTAAATCTTCGGAATATAATTAATACCAGTTGTTACACGCGATATCATCTGCATAAAATTACGTAAATAATTTTAGTGTGATGATAGCCTATTATAGCCTTTCTCGATAAATGGGCTATCTAATACTTGTAGAATTTTTAAAATCGGACCAGTAGTTCCTGAGATTAGCGCGTTCAAGTAAAACAAACAAACTCTTCAGCTTTATATATTAGTATAGACAAGTGAAGTGTCTTTGATACCATATAGATACTCTCAAAGGAGTCATGGATATTTCCACATTACTAAAGACGAAACTCTATAAAGTTCTACATATTTTTTACACATATCACAGAAATTTTGTATCATATCATGGTACGTCAAGGTACGTCAAATAGATTTGAGCCTCAAGAGCTCAACGGTATAAGGTATGGACTGAAATCCGCAAGGTACCCGGTTCAAACCCCACCGCCGTTGGGGTATTGTCGCCCCTGCATTCTGCTCCGGGGGTGGTGGGTTCGATTCCCACCTTGAGTCTGGGTATATTATCCAAATGTATGTATTTATATATTTTGAAAAAAGTATAATTGTGTATAACACAGGCATAAAGTTGTCAACCTTGGGAACAGACGTCCGTGTGTCATATAGTCCTATATATGTTTATTTATTATTTATATATCTAAATAAAATTGAAGGATCCGTTTGTAACGTTAAAGCAATTTTTTCTACTAATTGCATGTTATTGCTTGTATATGGAAACTATAAAGAAAACTATAACTTTGTCTGTCTGCTTGTTCCGTGTATTCTCCGAAACGGCTGGGCCGATTTCAACGAAACTTTCACTGGCAGATAGCTGATGTTACTATCAAAATTGAATAGAATCACTAAATTCATATAGTTGAACTCGCTACGGCAAGTATAAATAAATTGTAGTGTACAAGCGGTTTTGGCTACGGTTTAAATTTTGGCGTACAGTTAAATTATTATGAGACTACATAATTCGTGCTTAGGAATTCTAATTTCCACAAATGTAGTAATTTCCTGCAACGACCTACGCTCAAAATGAATCTGAAATAGAATGGCGGGATATATTCTTAGCTTAAATTCATTAGATTTTATATGTAAAAGAAGTAGAGCGTAATGAAATTTCATTTAATCATTTATTTATTCATAAATTTGCTTACACATAATGCTACATGAAGCCCAGTCAGTTCATTGCAAATTAATATAGAAAAACAACATGATAACTGAATATGACAGCGTCTTTATTTATGGTATTGAAACAATTAAAAAATATCCAAAGTCATATTTCTGAAAATATTAGATTAGAATATTACATGTATACGTATGAAAATGTAGAAGCAGAATGAATTGAAAAAGAACATCATCAATTTTATAAAACTTTGAATTATATATATATTTTTTTTAATCTAAGATATTGCACACGCCAGTTCGTGCACCCATAAAACCTCCATGGTGCGTCGACAATAATAAATGTCAAACAAAGTAAATATTACGGTTAAAATAAACAAGAGAAAATCAGATTAGAATACATAAAAAAAATATTATGTATTAATTCTGTTACTTTTGCATGCCCTTACAATGGCAGATTGTAGATAAGTGCTCAAAACAATGTACCGAACACCCTATGTACCTACAATTACGCAAATATATATTTATGACTTATTTATTTATGATTTATAAATTTATAATAAGTCATTTGAAATATAGGAAATGAAAATAATGTAGAATAATAATGTGGGAAAGGCACACCAAGGTGGGAGGCTTTCAGCGAGGAATGAAAGGTGGGAGCGAAGGTCAATATGCTCAACCACCGCAAAGGAAGATCTTCGAGTCCGGGCTTGTTTTTGGTAGGAACTTACCAGATAATCAAAATTATGCAATAAAAATAATTTTTGTAAAAATTGTCCCTTACTAGGTTTTGAAATGGGGCAGCCGCACTAAATTCGGACATTTCAATTAATTTGTTTTGGCCTCTTCTTGGATCAGGGCACGAGAAAATCTCTTAAGACTAAGGTCTAAGTCGAATAATTTATCACCAGAATTTTACATAGCATTTTAAAAAACATATGCTTAAAAAAACTTTCACAAGAGTTTAAAAATTTTGTCCTAGACGGAAATTTTGATTTTGACTTCGAGGCTGATTCTTTTTTTCTTTTAGGGATATAATATTTACAAATACTTAAAATATGAGAAATAAAATAAGTAATAGACGAAAAAGTTATACAAATTTTAAGCCTATTAGATCTTAATAGCCATGAAAATTTTAAAAATAACAATGCAACAAAGGGAAATTGAATAATTACTGAAAACGACGTAAACAAAAAAGCGGGCCAGCCAGTAGACAGAGGCGAGCTGAAAGTTTGTTAATTTGGACTGGCGAACGGAATACACGTACTATGACGTAAAACTAAGTAACACATAAGTTTGAATGATTAACAGTTTAGAATAAATGGAAGAGGCAATGAAGGACCAGGATAATATTGCAAAATCTAGTATTAATAAGCTTAGAAGAAAGTAATACCATGTAACATTCGCTAATTGCTATGCCGTGACGTTCAACAGGTTGAGGGCCATATTAAAATCTGTTAGTTTAACTTGACTCCAATAACTTATAATCCGATCCGATCTTAAAAGAAGCTGTACGCTTAGTAAATTTTAGCACGTCAAATATAGTCCCAGTAATATTTATTTAAGCAAAAAACTTGCATAGAGTGTCAAAGTTGAAAGTTGATAAATTTAAGGAAAAGTTAAAAAGAAAGGAAAGAAAAAATACTAAAAAATGCAGAATTGGTCGCTACTTCAGAATACTTCAAACAAACTCTTGACTGATGTGGTATGTAAAATTAATAATTCATAAAAATTTCGGTGTCACGTTTTATGAAAAAGACATGAATGAGATTGGCTAAAGCAGATGAGCCAAAATTCGGTCAAGATAAACGTCTGCCGGGAACGGTGGTTGAAAATAAAGGTCAAGATACTAAATGGCATAATATGGTATTGTAACATAAAAACACGCCGCAGAAGCTATAAAGACATTTGCAGATGTTAATAAAGGTCGGACAGTGGTACGGGACGCGTCAATATGGTCGCAATAACACAAAAACTCCAAACAATAGACATTAATAAGAGCGAATAACGGCGGACGCTTCGCCCTATCCCGGGATGCGCTTATTAAAACATTTCGCCCGGGCAATATCGGGCGATAGCGCGACGTGCACAATTTGATAAATATAATTGAAGCATTTTAAAAAGGTAACATTTTAAAATTCAACTTGAACTCACTGCAATATATGCCGACCATTAGCTAGCCTCACAAATTAAAATCTTTGTCTTATCTAAAATAATATGTATCTTGCGCTATATTTGAAAGAACGTATCTGTTATGTTTATGTACATAACTTTGTGTCCGAAAACATTCTAAGCATCAGAACTAATTTTGATGAGTTTCTGTAAGTATCAAGAAGTTTTAAATTCACACATAAACCCGGCAAATGGCGCTGCTTTAGCCAATAACTCACCTTCCGAGTGATGAAACATTGTTTGATTTCAAATAATTTCAAAATTTAAAATTAAAAATCAGCATATAACAAGCAATAAATGTTATCCGAAACCTGTCGTTGTTGATATTTCTACAGCAGAAAAAATTGTCTGAGCGGCAATTAATATATAAAAACAGTGTTGAGATCAAAGAAAATGTTTTCCCAACTATCGAAGATCATCAGACTCAAGTATGATTTACAACTCTCCGGAGATAAACAATAACGGTCAGATTATTGAATATGAGCCGAACCAAGGCAGGCTCTTGGGGAAAAAGGAAAAAAAAAGATTTATCCAAAATAATAAAATTTCCTAATACATATGAAAAGATTTAACGAAACTTACGTCTAGGAAGCGTCTTGAATATGTAAGTAGATAGACCAAAAATAAAGTCCTGCGATAAAACGCAGCTGGTCGTAGTTGCCACAAATCAGATTTATGAGTTACATAAGTTCCGAAAATTGGAGCAATGCAAGTTTCATCCAGGTAATTTGGTTTGGTTTTATCTCAAAAACTTTTTGGCATTTATATTATTCGAAAATATTCTTAAAAAGAAAGAAATATCCCAAAAAAATCTTACCTTTTTTAATAATCTTATCTCTCCGGCTAATATTTATAATTTTCCCAGGCTAATAAAACGGGGGCTCTGGCTCCTGTAAGCCTCGCTTTGGATCACTATAAATAAGCATTATTTAAACGTACTAAATTTGAAAATTAAGAAATGAATAAAATAATAATAAACGAAGTATGTATATATGTATGTATATGTATTCGTTTTAGTGGATCGATGATCGCGCCAGGCAATGATTGTTGATATTAAAGTACTGCATGAAGATAATCTCATTAAGTCAGAAAAAGAGAAATTAACTACAAATTTAGATCTAGTGAGATTACCGCCATATGGAATGTGGACTCAACAATTATTGTTCCGATTGTTGTGTCGGTTAATGCTCTCATGGCAAAGAGTCTCGACCGTCATCTTAAGAGTGAGGAGGTCGTGGCCTAATCAGTGGTCGGCATTTGAATCGATCGCTAAGTTAAGTTGCTCTGGCTGCGACCGGGATAGAAATGTCGTATTCTGTCTTGCCAGGGTACTCTGTAAAAGATCGCTCCTAGCGATAAGACCGTCCTTGCACACTTTATTATAAAATAAAAATAATACATAAGTATTATTTATTGTTATTGTTGTGTATTGTATGCAATAAATATATAATAAAAATAAAAAATAAAATGTTATATCTCAAGTGATATACTTGAAAGTTAATTGGAGAAATAAATTATCTTATGTTGTCTAGAGTAAAGATGTTAGTGGACTGTGTTTGTATTAGCCTCTTTGTGTATGAGAAACACAAATTACGTATAAGTAAACACTTCTTTCCGTTTAATATGTAATAGGGAATTCACCATAATTGCTCTCATGTCATCCACCAGAGCGTAAATTATGATGAACACACACACATAAACACAACTCGACGCGTTTCGCTGTAAGCCGTGGACCAAAATAAAAAGAAATGAAATCGCTAACGATTCCCAAGGGAGCCATTCCCGTGTTTTATTCTTAGATAATTAACTCTTTGATGCCGCGAACATCTGTTTATATTGAAGCTAAAATACGACATTCAAAACCCAAGATATTTCCCCTAATTAGGTACCTATCGGGTAATTTACGATGTATGAAATTTGAACCGCGATTTATCTTTTACGATTTTTGTGAAGCAAAATATGTTCCGTTGATGAAATTATTATTTTTATACATTGACTTAAAATGAAATCAAATTAAATTGATTGAACAAAAACAAGTAAATAAATTTATTTTTAATCATCTTGCAGACACATCTTTAAAACTTTTATTTTTTAATCTACTTTAATTTTGGGATTTTTGTCCTTCAGGACATGTCAAACCCATCATAACTTTTATTTATATACATAGGGTATTCGTACTAAATAGTTGCCTAGTGAATAATGATAATTAATTAATTAATATAATTAAACAGTTTATAGACTAAAAATTTATAAAATTGTATAGACTAAACCTGCACCATTGTTCCATAGACAAAAAATGGAAACAACATGGCGACGATAAAATGTCAAACTATGATAAATAATTTGCTACTTATATATTTATAACATTTACTGTTATAGCATATTTCTTATCTAATAAACTGTCTGTAATTATCTATATGTATGAAAGTTTCTTTGATATGGAAATAAATTAATATGGCAGTAAGTTAGATGGTGACCAAAATGACGCGTCGGTATTGAGGCGGGAACGGCAAAGCGTCATGCGACGTTCTTGTTTAATATTTGTCAATATTACACAGGGGTATAATAGTCATTTTAATGAAATTTTACCCATATACTTCAATGATAATGTAACAATGAAAGTGAATGTAATTAATTACAGTAAATTTAGGATACTTCTAGGTTCTTCTAACACAGCGCGAAGAGGAAATGAACATTGCGACAGTGTTTTTTTAACAGTATATTTCATGACAATGTTACGTAAATTACGTAAAGGATGAGTTCAAACGATAAAATGAAAGAAAACAGGTTTTTAGTACAGGGCAACTGCGTTTAAATAGTTTTTTATTACACACTAGAAAATCATTTAGATGAGATTGTTTTACAGACTAGATAGTATTTTATTAGACACTAACTAATCGTTTAAATATTTACTATAATGATTGGTTCGCTTAAATATTATTTTAAGGTCAAGAAAGTAATTAAGACAGAAGAAAATTAACCATTCATTCCGATCGTATTGTATTACAGACTGACCGATCCTTTAGATGCATGTAATATAGACTAGAAGGTCTTTAAGATGGTACAGTATTAAAGATGATGATCAGTTAGAAAGTTCAGACGATATTACGATATTACAGACTGACCGATCATTAAGAAGGATGTATTACAGACTCGAAGATCTGTAAGACAGTACAGTTTTAAACATGATGATAGGCCTTAAGATGATATTATGTTACGGCCTGATCAATCATTTGAATATAATTATACCAATCAATGGTATGGTTTCACCATGGTCAGGATTAAAACTAAACACCTTAAGAATTTCAATACTCCTACCATTGTGCTATCATTGCTTGTTTTTTTAATTTAATATGAAATATAATAATTAAAGCAAGATGAAATAAGTGAAAGAATCAAACGCAGCGAAGTAAAAGAATATCAAAGAGTAGTCGATTTTTTCGCTCAGCGTTTCCAGAGACCAAACACTAGGCAAAGTTAAAATCAACCGGAACTTAATTAGCTGTACTTTCAAACAAACAAACAACCAACAAACAATTCAAAACAGTGGGGAACAAAGTTAATTTAATTACAGCAATTCTTTCTTTGAGCAAAATTTCCCCAGTAACACAATGTAGTGCGCGGACTTTGTAAACGAAATAATTTTGTAAGTGAAAAGTTAAGAAAATGGCGGAAATTTTAAGTTTCTTTGCCAATTCGAACCAATATCTGTAAAATCGATCCTAAAATATGTCACTAATAGCCGCTATATACACGTATCGATAAATCGTTGCTAAAAACTGTGTTAGTTAAATCGAACGTTCTTAGAGCACCGCCAAGAAATGCCAAAATGAGCGATCGCCTTGATAAAACTGTGCAGTTTAGTCGACAACGATTTTTCATAAACACGTATAGATAAAATGCGCAATTTAAACTGCATACTTTTTTCGCAACGATTTATCGCTACGTGTGTAGCAGTTTTTTTTTTTTTTTTTTTTTTTTTTTATGTTACAAGAGGGCAAACGAGCAGGCAGTAGGCCCCGAAGTGCCTACTGTCGCCCATGGACAACTGCCCGCTTCTGGTCGTGCAGATGTCCATGGGCGCCGGTAGGCACTTCGGTGCATGCTGCCTGCTCGTCTGCCCCCTTGTAACGTAAAAAAAAAGATAAATGTATAATAGGTTTTACTGTGTCGCCTTAAAGTTTTCTTAGTCTTTTGTCAGAAAATACCGTGAAGTCGGACTCATCACAATATTTGCGACCTTCAATTACGTACATGTGATTAACATTCGATTTTCAATAAAATAAATAAATAAATAAATGATCTACTAACTGATGGGAAATCGCCATGAAGTAGAAGACTTAAAAATGAGTTTGAATTTGATGTGACGGGTCTGTCTTGCTAAATTCTACCCTTTCAGATTTCGCCTATCACTTCATTAGGAGAATAATATTTATTACCGGTTCCTCGTTGACAAAGATAGTGAGATTCGCAGCAGGTCTTGTAGGAGGTGATGTGCAGTTGGCTCGCAGTATTTCCCCAGGTTGGTAGCGATCCTTGTCAGTAGCTAACATCGGCATCGATGTAGGTAAGGCTGAAATTTAGAGATATATTTTTTATTTTTAATTGACGTGTTTTTGACGGTACTCGTTTTTCGTTATAATTATGTAATAAAAATAGGTACTGAATTTTTCACCAAATTTCCTTAAAATTAGTTAAAGAGTGCTTTTACGTTGTGTGGTTAATTTTTTGTTCGATGAAGTGAGTTTGTAAATGCATTTCCCAGCGTAAAAAAACGGGTCAGCTATAAAAAAGATATAATGACGGGTGTCAGTCGCGATATTTATAGTCAATAAGAATATTCAGTTAATTTATAATATTAATATTAAAATGGCCGAATTTCTATCAGGCAGATCGAAATTCGGTCAAATCGGTGATATCTATTATATTAAATTCACGTACTCACATATGCTATCTCAAAATTTAAGAATTTTGTTAATATCAAAGTTAAGACTGAGAAATAATCCTGAAAGGCACTTTTGACATGTACATAATACAAAATATCCGTAATTGGAACTAAAATTCTTAGTTCTTTTTTAAGTACTGAGCACTCTACTGAAATGACAAGTTATAAAAATTAAAAACAAAGAAACAACTAATATTTAAGACTGCACAACTCTTCGTACAAAATATTGCTCCATTATCACTAACTAGTATGTCTTCTTGTTCAGAAATACACATTTCTCTTGCGTCTCTACAGTTTCTATCTTCTTTACTATGTCCTTATTTATTTGAAGCTTTCTCATTTATATTATTATAAATTTATATCATCATCATTATATCTATGGTTTTGTAGCCAAACTTTATCTTCTTATATTCCATATTTTGCTTACCAAGTCAAATTTATATTTAAAATAATATTTTTACCTTTATAATTAATAACTACTTTTATTTTTTTCTATTTAAACGTGACATTTTATTTATACAACAAGGAACAAACGATTCACGGTTCACTTATCTACCCATACCCATGCACTACCAGAAATACCAAAAAGCACGCAAGTGCGTGGCCGGCGTTTGAGATTGTGATAGGCATTTTTTGCTTTACGAGTTACAAGTGCCTTTCTCTATATGGTCTATTTATTGTGGCTTCTACTTTCCATAGCTGAAAACCCTCTTTAGTCATTTATAAGATATGTATAAATTTAACTTTATTTCGTCATTATTATTTGGCGTATGAAATAATATCTATTATAAGTGATTTAATTATTTTTTTAACTTATTAATTTTATTAAAATTCAAGCTAGCATTTAATACACATAAATATTTCACGCCTGTAACGATAATGCACTGGATGTACATAAGGACTTACATTAACATCTTATATAACGTATAATCTGTTAATTATTCCTATTCTAATTGAATAATATTTTCGGATCCATTTCATTTTACCATCTCACAAATGTAATTACTTAAGACCTCAAAGGAGATGCCCGGTTTTAGTGCCGAAAGGAAGGTGTGGATAGCCCTAAACAGATTCCGGACCAATCACGGAAAATCGAATCACCACCTTTACAAAGGGGGACTAATAAATTCACCACAAAGTGACTGCGGAGCACCAGATCAAAACCTGTCACGTGTGGCGAAGGAGTGCCCACTCCGTCTTCTCCTTGGCGACATATCTGAGTGGCACTCTTTTACACCAGCAGCAGTAGCTTGTGTGAGGCAGCTGGACTTGAAATTGTGATCCATGCAGAATGCCATATGTAATGAATGAATTATTTAAGACTCGGGTAATATCGCGTTTGTACCTTGTTTATAATTTTCCAGACGTTTCGCGTATGAATCAGAATGTATTTCACGTCTTTAACCTTAAAGCTCAAGTTAAAAACAGGTATGATATTATGTCCATAAACGTGTGAAGCCATATTGCGTGACGAAGCCAAACCCTTACTTAGCTCGAGGGAAGAATGCACACCTGTGAACTTTAACGAGCATTAGGTGCAGTGACGTAATCTTTAATTAATGATAAATAAATATTAATATTTATACATCTTTTCTATTTTTGTATACTATGTTATTACTAGTCTAAGTTGGTAGAGAAAATAACTTCCAAGGAGTCAAGACATGTAAAATATTGCAAGTTGTTAAAAAGGCGACATATTTTTAAATGCCATTTATTTAGCTAGGTAATATAATATATATTTACTTATCTGCCGTTTCCAATAATTAGAGACATATCTCGAGAGTTCATTTGTTATCACATCACCGCCATTACTTACAAGTATAGTGAAATAACTGGCCATTATATTTTATTCGTTTTCAAAAATTGGACTCCCAACCCCCGACCTAATTACGTTCTGTAACAAAACAACTAACGTCAAATAAAACTAGGCGGCCCTTGTAACGCACTTATGACTTTCAAAGCAGTTTCATATTAAATACGGGTTCGGTCTAATACAGTTATTTTATACTTTTCCTAACAACTCGTACATCGAATTAGGGTTTCGTATGTTTAACGTACACTCCTTTTCTTCAGATCAGTTGACACGATGTTTAAAATAAGTATGACAAGAAATTATAAATTCGCAAGTCTGTGGAATTTAGACATCGAGGTGACGTGGATGAAACTTTGAGTCTTGACGCGACACTTAATAGAATCAGACGTTAATTTGCCGAAACCTAAAAGCCACACGACCGAACCCGCTAACTCAATAAGTGAAATGTTTGAAGGTGGAGTCTGCCTCCTGAAGATGCATGGGTAGCGAAGCGAAATGTGCGTTGAGGCACACTACACCTGGGAAAGTCAGTGTAGTGCTGTGCTTTGGTGGTCAGTTACAGCTTTGTACCGATTTACTCGTATTTAATCACGAATTTCAGCAAAGTAGTTTATAGCGATGTTTGGTGGTGAAATTCAGCTGCCGATATTAGTGCGAATAATATCTCGGAACACTCCCGCGCGGCGGCAGGTGGCGCTGCGATCGAGCTAATAAATACCGGCTTTGTAGTGATTTTGTAAAGTAATTAAGTAAATGAACGGGTAAGCCGCGGTACGAAGTAAGCTCCACCGGGATTGAAAGCTGCTAATAAAGTACGCAAACTACACCAAAAATAGAATATTAAATGTGATTTTCCAGTCATAATCAACAATTTCCAGAGTATATTTATGAACAAAATATAACCCTGCAATATTTAATTGAAATTCAGACTCAGAAGACGCTTTTTCGAGACTATTTAAAAATCTTTTCCGGCAGAAAAACGAAATAAATTTGCTTCTTTAATCCACCAATAAAAGTTGTTTCGTTGCGAATTTAAATAAAGTTTGGTTTATTTTACGGTTTGACATGGATTTCCGCAAAATTGTATTAAATTTTTCAACTTATGTCATATCTATTATATGTGAGATATTAATATTGTCCATTACTATATAAATATCGGTTGTTTATATATATGAACATTATTTAAATATATATTATATGTATATAGTACATTTCTACGACTTTGGTGGGCATGTAAAAGTATAGAAGGTCTTTTGGATATAACTAAATTGTAAAAAACATTAATTTTCTATATCTGAACCACTGCTTATCCGCATCGTACGCGAGATAAAAAAGTAGCGTAGATATAAGCGAGAGTATCGTAAATCAGTACGGAGAGGGAATTTGGTCCGGCGTCGCGTATATTTAAAGTAAGAGTGAAAAGGTTCATTCATAGTTCTAAGTAGCAACCAAATCTGTGCTTTTATTAATTTTTTAAACGTTATTTAAAATTTTCCTTTCATTCTCTTATTTTACAACTTCCCAGAAATATGGGGAATAAAGCAGATTAAACAAAATTCAAAATTGTTCAGCCATTTCTAAGTTTTAGCGACACTACGGATCAACGATTGATTTATATATATATATATATAAATAGTTAAAAGTTTTTGTTTGCACTCTGATCTCTCTTTTTTTTGTAAAGTTTTCTATCCGCAACAGAGTTACGAGCCTCACCCGACGGAATTTCACTACTATTAGAGTGCAAATAACTTCCAGAAGAAAAAAAAAGTACGCATTTTTGGGAAAGTCCTCAAACTGCATAATTACTTTTTTAGATACTAACAGATGGAAAGACGAAAATTAAGAATACCACCTAACCGATAACTTGTCAATGTCTCTAGACCTTTCAGTTGGTAAAAAAAACCGGAAATTCAATCATACCTAAAGCATTCTTAGACTTAACTAAATAAAAATATATCACTGCGTTTTTATTTACAGCCTAGAAATTGCAATTATTTTAAAAATTGTATTCAATACTTCTGCAATCTAATATGATTGCTATCTCTTACAGAAAACCGATACGACAGGTTTTTTTATAATCCCTAGAAGCTCCCAGTATGGCGCGTGCTACGACTTCTAATTTCAAAGTAATTTAAAGAGAAACTTAACTAGTCCTGAGAGGTCTGACCAGTGATAGATCCCAATTTCCCGAAATTTTTTATAAATAATATCAACTATAAAGTTAATTTACATTAATAATTCGCACATTCTTTTACGTCCGTAATTACTGTGTATTATAATATTAACAATTTAATTATTGATTTTGTATATTTAGTGTTTTATTTTTATTAGAAGTTTAAATCCTGAAAACCTATTTATAGAGTCCAAAGTCTATCAGTTTACTTTCATGGAATATGGACCTATTCTGGACAATCGAAGCCCGTTTTTTTATTTTTTCAAATCATCGGAATCGCTACACTGATGGCAGCTAAAAAAATTAGCTGAGATGATAGCTCACTCTTAATGTTGTAATTCGGTCGGTAAAATATATTAAATCTCTTATCATTTTAAGCGAAATTGGGTTACAGATAACTAGAAGCAATTAATTATATAGGGTCAGATAATTAAAATCCCGAAATATATTTTAACGTTTTCAAACTTAGATATATAATAAAAAGTAATAAAATTTACTAAATGATGCTTAAAGCATCGTCCAGTATCCATTTGGGATTTCTAATTTTTTCATGCACCTTTCACTTCGTCGACTTTTCATAAGTATTTCGACAATTTTTACCGCATCCAAACATTGCTTTGACTTTAAGTAAACAACCATAAATAAAGATTTAGACAGAAAGCGGGAATTTCTATAGTTTATTTTTTATATATATTTTTTTTTAGTAATTCACTTTTGAGTCTTAGTATGTGAATGGATTTAACAAATTGACACTAAGTTTTAAATTTTTTGTAATTTCTTAATTCATAACGAACACAAAAATAACATACCTATTAATTTTGAATTAAAGAATTTTGTTTGGTCTTTTCTTGAGCAGAATAAAACTATTTATCCTCATTATTGCAGTTATAAATAACATTTATGATGCATGTTATGAAATATTCAAACGTAGGCACGTTTGAAATTTTATAACATGTAATGTTAGTGACTGAATATTTTAAAATATTTGACTAACTCAAATACTTAAGTTTATTTAAAATTAACCTAGGTGTTTGATTAATTATTAATATTTAAATATCTATAAAGTCGAATATTGGCCAAGGTTCTACAATTTCTTTGAGAAAATATAATAATTATTTAATAAAACTTATCCCACTTTACAAGTCCTATTCAAAAGAACGAAAAAAAAATCAAGTGTACTACAATATTTTTTAGCAATAATTAATTCAATAAAAAAGTATTTTAACAGAACGACAAATATAAAAATCACTAAACATTTCCTGTCTTACAAGTTTGTTTTGCTAATTGTAAGAAAAAGTAACTCACTTTTGTGCTTCGAATGGTTTTTCCACATTTTCCTCAGGAGCGTCGTCATTTTATTTTTTTCTCGTAGTTTTTTTTTAAACTAATAATCGGCATGCAACTTATCCCGTTCGTGGTCCACAGATAACTGCAACTCTGCGAGTCGCGACCAACCCTTTGATAGTATGGGCATGCGAGATGCAGACTTGTAGTACATTACGAATGAAAATTATTTACACATTATTTTATGCGCAATTATTGTATCGCAAGCAACAGTTAACACAATTATTGTTGTAATACGATATTTTAAAATTTGTCACCAATCCCCTGTGCATTATATACAACAAAGCTTCCTTATGTATCTATTCGAATATTTCAATATATATTTGCCTTTACATTTTAATAGTTATTCATTGAATACTGTAACAACTTCTATAATTTCCCCTGAATATATATGAATTAAATGAACAAATAAAAAATTCTTATACTTAAAAAACATTTTTTGATGAATTGAGATCGTATAAATTTTAAGAAAAGAAATAAGTTGGAAAACATTGATGTAAAAGTAATGAAGACATCTCCATTTCTTAAATATATTTGTTATATTTAATCACATTTAGTGAGCATCAACATTTTGGCGCTAGGTAATTTGTTAGAATGGTCCTGCTCTCTCCAAAGATTCAAATCGAACTTGAAATCGAATTCAAAGAAATTAAAGAACAGAATATGTAGATATGCTCTAACTATGATCCCCAATATGTCAATTTTAGTCCATCCATGCTCACGTTGATGCGGTACTTTTATATATAAACATATTATAAAAAAGTACAAATTCTGATAACCCAAGACAATCAATCAATTAATTCGTTATCCTGATAATACCTGAATGTGTAATTTTAGATTTTTCTTGATGTTTAGAATTAAGTACCTAGACTAATTTTTATGTTACTTAATATAGTCAAATTTTAGAATATAAACTTATATAACTTTAAATTCCACAACATGTAACAAATAAACTATGTCCAGGAAGGTACTTCATTGTAAAATATCAAAAGCATAACTACTTTTAAAAAGAAATTTATCAGTATCAGCGCTTTTGGCTGGCGGATGTGTTGTCGCAGAAAAATCTTATAATAGACAAGGATCCTGCTATTTTATTTAAAAAAAAACATAAATACTAGGATAGACCCTTCCCATTTTGATTAATACCACTTGTAACATGGTATGAAAACAAAATACCATAAACCAGACGAACCATTTGTACAGAAAGAGAATTCTAAGTCAAGTAACGAGACATTATTACCTCGTGTCTATACTCAGACGCATTATTTAGTTGCCAATAATTCTCAAACTCAATCTTTACCGGTACGGAAATTCAACAAAATTGCGGTGATTAGCGGTTGCGCGGGCTTGCGTTAAAACGCAATTATTCGACGGCAAAAAACTGGTGGGGTCGACTCGAAACAAGATCTGAGGGCAAAAGCTCCGTTGTTGCATCATAAATGATCATTGAGTACGGGAACTTGCATCAGAATTTCTTCTTGAAAAAGGTAAAAAAGGATTTATTAGAATAAATGTCAAAGTGCTTAAATCGTTATGTACTTACCTGTTTCTCTATATTTTGTTTAAAAATTAAATGTACTCTATTTACGTTTTTTTTAATAAGCGTTAAACTTGTGCATTGACTTCAGAGCCTCAATAGATCAACGGTAGAAGGAAATTGACGATAATTGTGTCTTTAAAGCCTTTTGAATTTGATTTGCGATGTTGTGTTTTAACATAAAATGCTTACTGCTTAATGCTACATTACTTTATTTTATTTCTATATTACAAGGACCAAAAAAAGGTTCACCTAAGTGACTACTGACGCCCATAGACACCGGTGGGCTTAGCACAAACTTTTCAAAGCAAATTAAGTCGAGTTGATTTTACTTAGGATAAAAGTGTTCGTGCTAGACCTTAGAGTCTTAATCGCGTCAGGCTTTTAATCAATGCCAATGCAATGCGCGTTGACGCTAAGAAGGATTCGTTGGGGGTCTAGCAAGAGTAAAGGCGACTCGTCGACTTAATTCGGTTCGAAATGTTGTTTTTATAACAGGCCCTTTGTACCAAGGGGAAGCTCGTTGATGCGTTCCCGACCTATAGGCCATCGGGAGCCCTCACGAACGAAACGCAACAACAATACCATCACTCGAGGTGACAGCATTGCCGTGACTTCACGCCCATCTTATGTGAGAAAGAGGTACTGGTACCCGGATGCGCGATCAATTCGGTTGCAGACCAAGGGGATGGCAAGCATAACGCTATTCAATATAAAATTAACCTCGCATTACTTACCAATAATTGTAAATCCTCGCGCTAAGTGTCCAAAAATTCTTGATTTGTGTATATTGTGAAAAAGAGCTAATTCCTCGGGATCAATCTCGCGAGATTTTAAATCTAGAAGTATATTTTCCACCGAAGACTCTTGTCTGCCTGATATCGCGACTAGGTGTGGAATACTAGTTTTGTATCGAGATAGGTCCTAAAACGAATTAAAAATCAAGAAAGACCATTTTGAGACACTGGTTATAGAATGCCAATGCCAAGATACGATTTTGTCATCCTACCAAGTGAATGTATGTTACATAATTAATTAATAGATGTACCAACTGAAATATAACCAAAGACGTTACGTATCTACAATTAAATTTTTTGTTTTAAATTTTCATTCTGGCAGTGGCAATCTACTAGCATTGAGGACAAACTTTTCAAGTTTCATTAATGCTTTTATTTTTTGTCTGAAAGTATACTTTATACTAATAAATAAATTAAAAAAATCCTCAGACTAAATGTAGGAAATGCAGTAAATGCTTATTTGAAATAATTTCTACATTTCCCACCAAATGTGTTTTTTATGTTTTTTGTTTTATTTATTACTTAAATATGGCCGAGATATATCAAATGAGATTTGTAAGGGTTTTCGTACATTTGTGTGTTTCGAAGCTCTAGCTTTGGTTACAGTATTAAAAAATAAAAATAATAACGTGTCACCTTTTGCTTGTAATGACCACGTAACAAGACATGTGCACTGAGGCCTGTAATGGATAGACTGTTGATTGCACAGTAAGTTCGTTCAAACTTAACATCGTCAGTAACAATCCGTATTCGACCATCCTTTAAGGCAGTTACGTCTTCGCGTGGTGTGTCACAATGCAAGTTTGCTGCGATTCTACCATGATGATAGCCTAAAAGCACCTGTAGGCATATTAGTAGTGAAATTAACTTTAATTATTTTAATACTTAATTAGGATATAATATATCTGGTAACAATAAGATACACTATATCTTAGAGAATATGTCGTTTCTTCTTCTTCCTAGCGTTATCCCGATCTATCAGGATGGCTTAGATCGCAGCGGATCTCGCTGTGAGGCGAGTTAAGATGACCGATTGTCATTAGACATCATTCTCGAAACCCCCACAATCTTTGAAACCTCACCGGCAGCGCACTAACAGCTCCCCTGGTGCTGTAGGTGTCCATGGGCGACGATGATCACTTAGGTGACAAGTATGCTTGTTTGCCAGCTTAAACCATAAAGAAAAAAAAAAAACTACATCTATCAGATTTTTTTATATTTTTGTCGTTGTGTATAGCAAAGTTACTAAAAAAAATACATTTTATTCGGCGGAAGGCACACTCAATTTTTGTACACAAATTAATATTTCTTTTAATTTTAATATATTTAAACATATAAAAATAACTGACGCGAGAAAATAAGAAATTACCTTTCATTTGATATAATATAATACAATAACCAAAAATTTAGCATGAAGACAAACCTCGGTGGTTTCACCGTGCTATTTGATCGGAATGATTGTAATATGTCTCGTTAAAATGTTAAATAAATAAATAAAATAAAATAATAAAACCATTGTTTCGCAAAGTATTAAGAAAAAAAAAGATTTTCTATATTTCCTGCAAAAATAGAAATTTTCGGTTATCATCTTTTCATTGTATTAAAAATGAAATAAAAATTGTTACTACGTGTATTTTTGTAGTGGTATCTTTCTAAAAAAACACTTTAATTGTTACTACAGTTACATACAGTTCGCAGTGAAAATAGCTTCAAACGATTTTCCACTGCAAATAAACCTCAAACGCTTAACTAGGAATAGAAAGCTTAAGTGGAAGGAAATCGGGATTTAACTTGAAATCGTGATCCCGACGGTATTTAGAAATAACCTTCTAATAAATCTGCTCCAACGTCCGGGGTTTGAGTCCCGGCGGGCGTCGAATCCGGTACGCATTAACTTGTTAGCCTTCAGCCCGCATTGACCAACGGAAACTACGCTAACTTTCTTACAAAGCAATGAAAATTGAATAATGAAGTGACTTGTAATCTATTTACCAATATATAAATATACACGAAGTAAATGTAAAGACGTTGTGATGATTATGATGAACAATTTTTACTTTCTTTGACGAATTTCAACGGCTTTGAGAATGTGGGCACAGAATAATGGGACAAGGAGCGTAATAAAGGCCATAGTTCCACGTCGTAAAGACGTGTGCTCCAAACGAACGACTAAACCTAACTGAGGCCTTATCACGAACATTACGAACCGTTCAAATTCGAAGATTCGACTGTATTTAGGATGCAAAAATTCGTGCTATCGTATATTGACGAGCTTGTGTGCCTCTGTGTGCGCTCGCCACCGGGGTAGGACATCAAATCAAAAAAGTGACGTAGTGAGTGTAGTTTGTTAGCTCCGATAAAAAGGAGGGTAGACGAATACTTAGATATTGAGGAGGTCGTGGCCTAATCAGTGGTCGGCATTTGAGTCGATCGCTAAGTTAAGTTGCTCTGGCTGCGACATTCATAATTAGCACAAATACCAGCTATAAATATAGTCAAACCAGATAATAATAAAAGAACTTTTAAAAATATTACCTTGTTTACAATGTTTTCTATGTTTGTGTATAAAAGCAATTTACAATCTATTTCACTGTCCCACTTCAGCTTTGCTGACTTCTTTGCCACACCATCCAGTCATGAAACGTTGGTGGGTGTTGAGAACTCGGTCAGTTCTTTTAAACCTAAAATATATTTAGTTTAATCAGGAGTTTAAACTAAGCATATTTTAAGTTTAATCAGGAGTTATTTATAGATTTACATCTTTATAGACTTCAAATACTGGGCGAAGCTAATAAAACATTAAATTGCATTCTAATTTATTATATACATTAATCTATAATTAAAAAATTTGCGCTATGCAATAACCCAATTTCCTCTTTTAAGTAACGGATTTATGCAAAAAAAATATTTTTTTACTTACGCACTGTGAATTTTTGCAAAGTATATATATGTACATATGTATATAAAGTCGAGGTTATTCAGTAAAGGACATAATTTTTTTGCAGAAAATTTTAATTGTACGTATTAAAAATTAACACCATATACAAGCAATAACTCAGTCTGTATTGAAGTGTTTAATCATTCTCACGTGTACATTCAGACAGTATGGCCACTTTATCTTACTTCGCTAGTAATGAAGCCTTATTGAAGTTTAGATTATCGGTATACTTTTTGGCCTATGCTCATTTGATGATAATGTCGGTGGTACTAATTGGTAAAAATTTCGAGCAATCCGAAGACGAGAATCTACGGATTTACGCAAAATTAAAATGGAAACTAATAACAACTTGGTTTAACGTGAGTAATGTTTATTTACTTCATTCCATAAAATGGAATTTTGTTTCTCGATTTTTTCCATGTTTACCACTTAGCAAATGTGTTTACTGATCACTATAATCTATATTTATTAATAAAATTGAAGTGTCTACTTGTGGCGTTGAAAAAACTATTTTTTTACGTAATTCTTTTTGTAGTTTTAATTTTTTTTTTTAATATTTTTTCAAACTTACACACTTAATTTATCAATGACTATAGTCTATGAGAATAAATTAATACAATTGAAGTGACTGTTTATGACGTCGAATTTACTTTTTTAAAGATATTTTTTTAGTTTTTTTTTCGTGTTAAGTTTTTTTCTTAAGTTTCGTCTTGTCACAAGAAATAACCCTATTAAAAATTGATAGAGTCATGCACTTTTAGATTCTCCAAACAATTTAGAAATACAGACCGTTTATAGATTTGGTGTAATTTCTTAATATAATTGAATTATCATTTTTAATAATTATGTATAAATATATACAGGACTATATGACACACGGACGTCTGTTCCTAAGGTGGCTATACTACAATACTCCAAGTGACTACGAACGAGGGTGTTATAAAGAGATATTTTTGTTCTAGTTTCTTTAAAAATTCGGCCTTGACGTAAAATAAATCCAAGCATTTTTGACGCCTTCTTGATAATATGATTTATGTGCTGAAGAAATGTCAACTTGCTGTCTAATAACACTCCCAAGTCTTTAACAATTTTAACTTCTTTAAGTATTTCATCTATTATTCTATAGCTGTTAATAAAGTTGAAGTGTCTATTTGGAGACTCATAATTATATGTACAATACCTATAATAAAAACGCAAGTTAAAATATTTTTGCCTGTCTACCGCTTTCTATGTCTGTCTGTAATCTCCGAAGCAGCTGTACTATTTTCGAAGATACTTTTGGTGGCAGATAGCTTATGTTACAACGAGCAACCTAAGCTACCTCACTTTTTGATGAAGCTAAACTCTAATGTTTGATTGTCCTAATGTATTGAGCAAAATGGTGGATAGCTTTAAGACGTGATTTTCATAAAATAATGAAAAAACAACTTAGAATGTGCCGCTATATATGTATTCCTATTATCCTTAGTCACGACATCATGCTTAAACGGCTGCACCGATTTCGCTAATTCTTTTTTTGTTGTGTTTGTTATTGTCAGGACAAGGTTCTTATGAAAGAACAAAATAAGAAAATTTAAGAATACTTAACCAACATATTAAATTACTTCTAGAAATTAAACTTTTTTAATGTAACCTTATTGCGTTTGTTTGTTATGAGTATTTTTTGAAAATGTCGGGAATGGGACAGAGAGTGGGAACGGGAAAGGTAATGGGAATAATATTATAGGATAACAGAATGTATTAATGGCAACGTCTGCCGGGTCCGCTAATATATGAAAAAAAAATAAAGAAATAATATTTACAAAACTTTCGATTTTACCTTTGTTTGAAATAAAGAATTTTCAGTGCCGCTCCCTGCATATAAAGAAGTATGCACATTACGGCACAACGTAGAGTGCGTACAGTCTAAAAATGCACGTCGCTCCAACGTATTGACCTCTACAAGCAAAATAGCATGTAGACGCAAACACGCAGGCTTTTCAATATCTTTGGCTTACAGTGCGTGGTTGAGTTTGAGCTTTCAATAAAACCTATAACCTAAAATAAAACCTATAAACCGTACAATAAAACATACCTATAAGCAAGCGTTGCAATTATTAATTAGTGGAGAGGCAGGCATTCTTAGGCTGAAATATGTGTAAGTTATAAATTGTACGGAAATAAACTAGGATTAGCTTGGTCTCTTGAATTTCATATCGAATCTACCCGCCCCTTGAAAATGTGTAGCCAATCGCCGCTTGCATCCCCAAACCACCCTTTTGTCAACCAATAAGAAACTATATTTAAATAAAAGATTTATTTTTACTTCATAAAAATGCTTTGTTATCATATTAAGACCGCCTTTTCTGAAGCCGTGATATTCTATACGTAAGATGTTCTATTGAGGGATTAATGAATGCATTTCTTCCTAATCATCTAAGCGCTTCTAAACAAAACCTTCCCATGGAACCGAGCCTCCAGATGCTCTAATTTTTTACACAAAACAACGGAAACGGGAAGACAACCCATCTCGCTCTAACCTTCCTCACTATTTCCGATCGCTTTTTGTAATAGGCACATTATATTCGCAGGTTTTTCATGCACAGATTGTACGTCTACCACCTGCCGCGGAGCGCTCCCAACTGACGTTCGTATGGTGCGATTTAAGTACAGGTTTGTTTTGGTTATCATTTCGCATGCCATATTTAATATGCCATTGATTGTGTGTATGCGACGTTAAAAAAGACCTTGTTTGCGATACTCTTTGACGACTGCGTGACATTTTTTAAAAAGTATTTCTGGCCATTGCTTGTTTTTATGCTTGCTATTGGCAAAGATTGCATAACTTGCAGCCTGGTAAGTTGAGGTTTTTTTTAATACAATGGCGTGATAAATTTAAATATTAAAAATTGTCTTCACCTCGTTTGTTATATTTTGATGATATTTTTTATAATATTTTAAATATAATACATAAATTCAAACTGTTCAGACATATTTTTTACTTTGAAGTGTTGCCAATCAATAAACTTTCGCAATTTTTCTAAGAGTTAGAGAATTTCGCAAGTTTTTTGATTATGCCATCAGCGCCTGAGAATGCGACCTTTCGGCGGCTTAACGCGGTATCAGTGGCATCCTTTGGCAGCGTGGGATGGCAAACAGAGGCTGTTGTTACACCGTATCTCGGAGATGGATGATGAGTCAACAAACTCATTGTTTAAACCGACTGTGATACGCAAATGACATGATCATGACATTTTTTATACGATGCCACTTCATTTTTTTTTTCATTTATTTATTTGCATCATATTATGAACCCACCTCTGGGTATAACAAATTAAATCATTAATATTACAATTTACATTTATCTTAAATTAATTTTAATATAATTAGCAATTAATAATCGTAATGTCGAAATTAAGGTCAAAAATGAAATCAATAAATAAAGAAAAATGGTGAATTTTTTTAATATTGATATTATATTTATGTCAAGATAAAAATAAATAAATGAATACGTTAATTAAATATCATTTATAGTCATTATTTCTTATTTATTGCCACATATTCTATGTATATTATAAGCTCGTAAAATAAAAATAGTAATCATAACTAATTGAATACTTAATAAAGAAATAAAGTATTTATTCTAATGCCGGAGCCAGACATAACTAAACGTGTTATATATATATTTAAATATTTAACACAAAATCTCAACATTTATCTAACAGAATAATTTGCAAATTTTGAACTTTTATAAGAATTAACTAGTCTGTCTTCTTGTTAAAAAGTCAAATTCAAAAAAGATTAATAGATTGCTAGCTCTTCTAGAAAAAGGGAAATTTGGGGAAAAAAAAATTGTAAAAAAAATAAACAATATTTCATTTATTTTTTGATAATGGGACTTGATTTTTTAAATCTACGTGTCAACGTTTATAAATACCATTATGAAAGCAAAATATCAATATAAACACGCAATAAGAATAAAAAAAAATCAGTTAAATTGAAAAATTTCATATTTTTAAGCGTGAGTTAAAAATTACAAGATTACACTTAAAACGCGCTGTTGAGCTCATTATATAATTGACTCTTTATATTACACGACATAATTACAATAAATTACAAAGTATCGCGAGCAAAAAAGTTGGAACTGATTCCCAAGATTATTAAGTTTGATACGGCGAGTTCTGGGAAATATTATTTCAACTACAAAATGCGCCAAACGGTAATATCTGCGCCTTTCTCTCGAGACTTTTGTGCCGTAGTGGTCGAATGTCACAAATTAAGGCTTAGTGCACATCGATTAATCATCGATTTACGGTTCAATTGAAAGCTTTGACGCACGATAGGCAAAATACATCACGAAGCGTAGCGTGAATGCTTTTGAATAAATATAAACTGCTCTTTGATTGATTTTAGCTATCGATTTTTTTCGAACATAGAATGTTGTTGAAGCTAGAGTTGTTTTAAACATAGAATGTTTTAGGTAATTTTTTTTTGTATTTTACATCGATGTGTCCCTATAAATCACTGTGTAGAAACAGTACGAATTTAAATTTATGCCTATGTTAATCAAATTTAATTTTTCGTAATTTTTTTAAACGTAATTAAATATACACATCCGTATTAGGCGAGTGTGGGTATTTGAACTTGAATAAGAATTCTAATTCGAACCTGGGAAAATTCGCTTTTACAATCTCCTTTAACATTTGTGATATATAAGTTCGTTTTAATAATTTCATCAGCACACATTATGTGCAATGTATAGAATAAACCTCAATCAATGTGTGGAAATAGTTCGAATTTGAATAAGAATTCCAATTTTTTTGTTTGTCCCTACGTAATATAAAATTGATTTTTAAATATTTTAAGCAGATTTAATATTAAATATCTATATATATTAAGCAATGAAAGAGTTTAAATAAGAATTCCAATTTGTGTTGTCTCTATGTATGATGAAATTATTTTATCTTCTTTTCTTATTTGTAGAATATATTTTTCAACTTAAAATATTTTAAACGAATTAAAACATTAAACATAGGCATATTAAGCAAAAGAAAATTACATAAGCGTAGCACACGTAATATTGCAGCTGCATATTATATTAATCAGCGCGTTAACTATGCCGCTAAATCATTAATTAACCTTAATTAAACGCCGGTAGATAGACGTATCACATAAACCTATTTCAGCTTAATTAGGTACCGCATGTCACGGTTAGCCTACAATTATTAATATTTTTAAAGATGTATTTATAAAAAAAAGCAATATTTAGTTAAATAATTTATAGATGGTTCATAATCCTATTTTTCGAAAATTCATGACATGCAGGAAAAATTTAATAACTCTGTATAAATCCGCGAATTAAACTTTATCAAACTAAAGCAAATATAATTTTTATTGCAAATTTTTACAGTAAAATGAAATTTTAAGTTGTTCGCGCCTAAGTGCAACGGCGACCAATTCCAACAGCCGCCGAGCGGTCCCGACGGGGGCGCTGGTGGGCGAATAAATGAAGAGCGGGCGTCTCGCCGTGTTTTGTTTTTTTCTAGAGACATTAAAAACGACATCTTGAAAACATAATTTTAGAAAAGAATTGTTACTTTATTATTTTGTGATTGCAAATATAACATCTTTTACATCATTTCATATATTTTATTATTTTAAAAGTTCGTAGAAAAATTGAGAAACATACACTACAAAGTGTATTCAAAGTAATAATTACATGGTTTATTCCAGAATAATAAGTTTTCTTTATTTTCAACCGACTTGATTAAAAAAGAAGGTTTTTAATTCAAGTCTTTTTATGCGTTACCAGAACTTTCAACTGGTTGAACCGATTTTGATGATTCATTTTTTATTTAAAAGCTGCTGATTTCCGTGTGGTTCCATTTCAATTTGGTCTAGTTCTGGCAATTCGTAGAGGTTTTTTTTTAAGAAAGAAAAATTTTCAGTCAACGTTTCACATAGCATCTGCGTAAATTTTGATACTGTTAACAAACGCAAAAATTTTTAAGTTTATATTGTAAATATACATTAAAATATCAAATATATATACAGACATACAGTTGGCGTGTTTCAGGACTATTAGATTCACATTCTAGGTTAGACAATGAAACCTATTGTCTATTTCACAATGCAGTATCTACGGTTGTTCCTTAGGACGGCATTGTTTGGTATTGGTATACCACTAATTGTATCGTTGGGATAATTGTCGAAAATGATTAATTGCTATTATTGAATATTATAAACTACTCCAAATATAATACAAGGCGCCGATAAAAGGCCGCCGGAGACCTGCCTGTTGACGGATCTCCTGGCCTAAAAACCCGCGCCAATAGTTTAATTTAAGTCCGAGATCACTGCTTAGAGCAGCTGTCAACAAAGTGCAGCTAGACATGATGGTTGCCAACCTCCGATAGGAGATGGTGCTCTAGTCACCGTAACGTACCCACGTACGTTACCAGCGTGCCGTCGAAATGCACAGGCAAACCTGCACAATAAACCGTCCGTCCGTTAATAAATTGGATGCTGGGCATATTTTGGTCGTTAGGAACGTTCGAAGTCATATTTATCGCACCTTTAACGAGGTCGTCTAATTCAAATTTTATTAATAAAGATATGGCAACTTAATGATAATGAAACAGTTATTTAATTACTTTAATGTGAACATAATATATGCTAAATTACATAGAGGCAGATAGAACAGTCTATACATGTAAGAGGATGTAATTTATTAAAGTGCCATCTATTAGCAACCTTAGAGACGTTCCAAGAAATAAGATTGATCACCATCGTCATGATGAAGTCTTATAGAAGCATATCATTATAGGACTTATCCTATCGTCCTATATCTATCCTATCCAGATCAGACAGCAGCTGGTGTGCACGTTAAAGGGATGCCCCAAGCCTACACTGGGGACACAAGTCCCGTTCACTGCCCTGGTTCCTTCCTCTTCCAATACGATGGATTCGATACCCGCACGGTCAATCCATGGAGCATTGATAAAAAAATCCGTCTCTTTTAGATTTCAACTTCAAGTACTGTGCGAGTTAACCCAGTTATGGAAGATGGTAAACGAACCAAACCAGTTTTATTGAAGTAATCCTACGTCACCCATCCTGATGTACCTTTACCCACACGTGGAGGAGGTCGTGGCTTAATCAGAAGCCGGCATTTGAGTCGATCGCTAGATTAATCACTTCTCACCGCGAGCGGATGATAAATATTCCATTCTAACACCGGTTTTCGAACATCCGACCTCCTCCGTGTTCAGAAAGGCACGTAAAACCCTGTGATACTAGTCATAATTGGTACTAGACCGGGACAACGCTAGGTGGAAGAAGACAGTAGAATAATAATAAGAACTTTATTCAAGGACACAATAAATTTGCATGCCAATGAAAAGGTCATGGACTCAGCTTATAGCTGCTTTTCAGTCCATGCCCTTTACAAATGCTGCCAACATAATGCTCTACAAAAAAATTAATTATATGTACGGTAGACAAAAAAATAGATTATATCCAAAATACCCTGTGCTTCAGCCTCGGCCCCAGCCAGTTCCGCCGCTTTCACGATGTCTTCGGCGATACTCTCCGCTTCCTCCTTCTCTTTCCGCTGATATTCCTCCAGCTGCTCGCGGAGAGATTGGTTCTCTTGTTCCTGATTAAAAAACCCGCAACTTCAAAGTATATCCAAGTCTATACATATATTAATACGTGAAACGGCAATATAAAACTACGCGGAAGGAGGAGGGCCTATATAAAATTAGCTCGCTGAAAGATCCATTAGAATTGGTTTTACTGTTTCTAAAACCATTTGGCCCCTATGGTTTCTTGTTCCAAAGCCGTGAGTGCCGATGCACGATTCAATAACCGTACGTTTGCCCACCCTAGCATTAAAGTCTCCCATGACAACGTTGAAGTGAGCCTTGGTGGTTTTATGTAAGGCTTTAGTTATGTCTTCATACATACTTTCTATTTCCTCATCCGAATGTGTCGACGTGGGTGCATAGACTTGTATTACCTTCAATGTGTATCTTTTAGATAGTTTAATCAGAAGATATGCTACTCGTGCCGACACGCTGGAGACTTCTACAACGTTGTCACGGAGGGCCCTATTGACGAGGAAACCTACTCCGCCTTGGGAAAGGCCATCTCCCTCTCTGTAGAAGAACAAATGACCAGGCTGCAGTGTTAGCGTGTCTTCTCCGGCTCTCCGGACCTCGCTTAAGCCAACCACATGCCACCGAATCTTATCGAGTTCTTCTATGAGTTCATGTATGTACTCGTCGTGCCGCAGGGTTCGTCCGTTATACGTCGCCAGGTTCAATTGGTTATGGTAGCCTGCCTTAACCCGGGGATTCTTCGCACCCCCTGCCCCATCTCGACCCTGACCGCTACCTTGGTCAGGTATAATGAGGCCGCCGGGAACTGGGGGCCGTGTATCTTCGGTGCTACTCATGGGAGGTTTTGCCGTAATCGCCACGCTGGGCAAGCGGGTTGGCGATCGCAGTCCCATGCCTATTTAGAACTAGGACGCTGCTGCCCGTCCATAGCATCGTATTTATGTAGGCCTGGAATATTGGGAAGGTTATCCCGCCTTCTGTCGGTTTTAGGGGGAAAGGATAGGATAGGGATTATATGAGTATATGGGAATTGGGGGCTTTGTTAAAGGATAGAGGGATAGGAAGGTAAAAAGGATAGGGATACCTCCGTCATGGAAGTGTAGGGGATATGACGGTAGGCAGCTTGAGGGGTCCGGGGTCGCGTACCCGAACCTACCATTTCAGTCGCTGGAAGGGTGACTTCCTGGTAGGCCTCTGGACCACAATACTTAAGTTTTTTGGCAAATTTGAAATTTGTCTTTTTGAAAAAGTAATAAATTTAGTCTTATTTATATTCAGTGAAAGAATGTTATTGTATAACCATTTATTAACTGTGTTGAAGCCTTTTTGAGCCACATCATAAACCTCATTCCATGTGTCCGCGGAGAACACTATGGCTGTATCATCCGCATATGATATGATTTGTCCCTTCTGAAGATGGATACGGGAAAGAAGATCAATATAAACTAAGAAAAGCGTAGGTCCTAAGATACTGCCCTGAGGTACTCCATGAACAACCACACGATCGCTACTGCAGTAAGAGTCTATTTTAACACATTGTTGTCTGTCTGTTAAGTAGTCTTCAAATCTATATAACTTATTATATAGAAGGAGGAGAGAAGGCTATAGGGTATATCACGCTAAAAATGTATCTATTTTTTTTTACTAAATTTTACGCGGACGAAGCCGCGGGCACAGCTGGTAGCTATAATAATTGTAGTTACACAATAAAAAATTTTGGTTTTAAGTAAATCCATAAAATGTAATCCGGGCATGGGTTTCTAATCAATATTTTGATTACGTTTTAATCAATAATAAGCTAATCCTCATTAAGCCGAAGACAGAACGATTTTAAATGATAAACCGAAATAATATGATATGCATTTTCTATTAATAAATTCAATAAAAATAAAAATTGAATACATGTGTCTCCAATTTTATTTAATATCTCTTAGCCCACCGTGACATACGACCAGGAGAATCCATACTAATACTATAAATGCTAAAGTAACTCTGTCTGTTACGTTATCACGCCTAAACCGCTGAACCAATTTTGATGAATTTCGGTATAGTGACAGATTTGGCCTTGCGGATGAACGTGGGGTATTTTCTGTCCCGAAAATAAAATTTGAAAGTGAAATTAGGGTAGAAAATTTGTACGAAAGTTCGACTGTTTTGAAGCTAGAAAGATGAAACTTGAAATTCTTTAGCCCCTAAGGGGGTAAAATAGGGTTTGACAGTTTGTACGTGGGTTTATGTGGAGGTCATTTTTTTAAATTATTCAATAACGCGGACGAAGCCACGGGCAGCAGCTAGTAAAATACACGAATAACACAAAAAATACCTTAAAAAGTTCATCCAGCTGCTCGATATTCTTGTCTACCAATTTCAGTACTTGGTCCACCTCCAACACCGAGTGGTCTTCTCCGTTCACCAAGTGGAGATAGAGGTCAGTTTTAGTGTTGTCCACCGAGCCGTCTTTGTTCTCGTGCACTCGCAAATCATCGATATTGACGACCGCGCCCGTCACTAGCGCCAGGTGCGTACGGAACGTGGCGATCTTGTCCCGTATCTCGGAGGGGTGCGCGCGTAGAACGAAACGTACGCGTTGGTCCTCTCTGAGGAGGTATATGAAGACGTGGGCCTCGTCTTGTAGACCATCGGTGTCGTTGGCCAGCACCTACAAGTTTTTTTATATGTAGGACTAAAATATATATTTTTTATTTATAAAAAAATGTTGTGACCTGAAAGATTTTAATTATTTGCTTTTAAAACAAAATAGACAACTTGGCCACAATAGCATCTTATGGAATATATGGATACTGTCTAAGATGAAGCCTGTTTGTCTATATCTAGTACATAACTAGACATGCGTGGAAAGATTGGAGGGATATAAAGGAAATACCTTTTTTTTAAAAATAAAGTGCCTGATAAAAAGGATTATTCTGATAGAATAAATTATGTAAGAGGTGGTTGGATGTGATTGGCAAGAGACAGGGTAGAGTGGCAGTAGCAAAGGGAGCCCTATTCCCAGCAGTGGGTTACCAAGGGCTGAAAATGATGATAATGATGAATTGCATGTGACTATATATGTACCATACGTTACGTTAAACAAAAACGAAAGTTAACTTTTTGTCTGTCTGTTTGTTTGCTCCGCATAATCTCTGAAACCGATTTCGGGATTTGTACTGGCAGATAGGTAATATTACAAGGAATAACATACGCTACTTCAGTTTTAGGAAAATAATTAGGGTTCCACACAAAATGATAAAAAATCTCAAATTTAACACAATCACTGAAATTACGTGGACGAAGACACGGGTAGTTCTAACTTAACATTCAATGTAATGAAAAATCGATTATTCATAAATATGTATATATAAACAATTTAAGTATCATTTATTCTATATATAATTATTCTGCAACCTAAATGATGCACAACACACATACATCCTTTACCATGTATAATATAGTTCAATAAAAAATAAATAATAGTATAAACAGCCAGTGTTAATAGCTTATTATATTTTATGTACAAACATTCATGTCACATGAGCCTCTGATGCCCCATTACCGGATGTTGTCGGTAGCGCTGGTTTTTAGCCGGTATTCTGACACTCTTTGGCAAATGGTACCGCTTCAGTCGGGCTACTTGTTAACGAGGTTAGTGCATAAATGCATTTTCCAGCGAGAAAAAAAAGAAAAGATATATGTAGGTACGTCGAATTCAGAGATCTTTGTATCGCGGGCGCATGGTAATCGCGCCAAGCCGGGCGATACTCGATCACAGCTCTTGTCTGGTCATCTCGCACCAGTTCCTGATTTTAAACAAGTACTGGATACAGAAACAGTCATTAGGACGTTATGGAACATCAGTCATCAGTTAATCATATGGAGGTTTTGTGACAGTGTCTTTTGGGTACAATATAAATGAGGTGTCAAGACTACGCCAAATCACGTCATCATTGTCTTGTTGTAGCGTTCGCTGATTGAATGCATTTGTTGATTGGGCATTATAATTACTTGAAAAAAAGTGTCTAGCTATCTATTTAGGTAGCTATATATTAAAAAGCTCGTGTAATGTATCTATCATATAAATAGATTTATAACATTTACCATTTTACCGGCGTTTACAAACAGCCGCGGGCCACAAAGAGAGGGTTCGCGCTCCAAATGCGGCCCGCGGGACACTCGTTGGCGACCGCTGGTATACACGAATTATAATTATATAACGCTATAAAAGCAACAAATTAAACATTATTCTTAAGGGTAAAAAAAAAAATTAAACAAGTAAGTAATGAGTCCTTGACTCCTGAACTAGCGTAAGCTGTGTTTCAGGAGCCTGATAACACATCTATGTATGAAGTTAAGTTACAGTAATTTCCCTTATGACACGGTACTCTTATAACACGTTTTCGTATTACGCGATACCTTGTATTACACGGATATTCCCCCAGATAACGCAGGAATTTTCCACGTTATATTTCTATACTGTGAAATTTATTATGATTAAGTACAGTTCATAATTAGGTTCGGAAATCTTTTCACGTGTGTCAATTGAGTTTTAAAATTAAATTAATTATATTTTAGTTACATATGCGTAATTTATTTATAACGTTTTTAGTTTGTTTTTAATAAAACACTTATATTTCGTTCATAACATATTTGTTTCTTAATATTCGATCTAAACTCCTTTTAACAAGAAAAGTTAAACGCGTTATACGGGGTCGTACAAGTGCGCTGTACCAGAATACTCACACAACAGGTTTTCCTATAACGCGGAAAAAATCCAACGTGTTATAGGGGAGATTACTATTTCGTTAAAGCACAAATCTACAGACGTGACAGTGTTTCAGTAAAGTGTGTCACAAAACTGATCAGTTTGTGAGACAGTGTTAAGGCTCGCTTACCACGCCCTAATTACCTGATGCTCGTAACGTCCATCAAGTGGTTTGTGATAAATTTCAAAATTCATCAATTTGAATCACATTGTTAACTCCGCTTAAAGACCTTGCTTGCCAAGAACTACTAAAATTCTATATTAGAAAAAATATCTCCTGCACTACTACTAGACGTGCAGGAGATATTTTTTGCAGCAAGAGAGACTTAATTTAGAGATCGACTCAAATGCCGACCACTGACTAAGCCACGATCTGCTCAAAATTACATGATCAATGAAATGGTTTTCATTTGCCCCATTTAATTACGGCTACAACTTTACAGTCGTAATGGGGCAAATGAAAATCATGTCATTGATCATGTAATTTTGAGGAGGTTGTGGCCTAGTCAGTGGTCGGCATTTGAGTCGATCACTAGTTTAAGTTTCTCTTGCAGCAACCGGGTGATAGAAGGGTGACCCATTCCAGCACTGGTTTATAATTGATATCCGACCTCCTCCGTGTCTCGGAAAGCACGTTAAACAGTAGGACCTGATTAATATGACTTTGCGATATTAGTCTTAAGGTTGTAGAAATCGTGGGGGTTCCAAGGATTACGTCAGATGCCAATCGGTTATCTTCCTCGCCCCAGAGCCACATCCTCTACAATCGAAGCGGAACCTGGTATTTAACCAGGATAACGCTAGAAAGTAGAAGATCATGTAATTTGACCGGGGACGCAAAGTTTTGCATAGCTTTATAGTCTTCAAGGACAAAAATGTACAAACACTTTGAGCTATGTCTGGCTCCGGCGTAAGACCTTCAGCTCTTCATATGAATGACTTTCCGAGAAAATGTTTTTTCCTGATCTTTGTATGGGTATTGTATATAACTATTTTTTTTAGTTCTGCGTGATGACTTTAGCTGTTTATTGAACATGCAAAAAAAACTGATTAGGACATTTAATAAGTATTATGAACGAAATCAGACAACAATTTTTGAAGTGTTTTAACAAATATGTACGTTTATCGCTTATCATATACCATTCCGTATAAACGTGCCTCAATTCGCTCTTGGCCACTTTTATTCCAAGTTAATGTAAATTGTAAGTTTTAAGTAACAATAGCCGTATTTCCAACATTGTATATTACATGTCTTAATTCCGTATTGTTTTGAAAAAAGACTGCTAAATGAAACTATGCTTATAAACTCGTTAAAGCATTTTGTTTTATTTCTGAAATATAAAATTAATTGGACAGTGAATGTTTGGTGTTCAGCAATCGGCAAACGCATGGGAAGGTCGGAAGTTCAATGACAGGGATCCCGCGATATAAATAGAAATTGTTAAAGGATAAGTTTAAAAGAAAAGTATATTTTTCCAGAAGGCACCACACTTTTGGTTATAGATTGCACTATTTTCTGGGTAATTAAGTAGTTTAAAAAATTTTCGCAAAAATAATTATTTTGTTTGATTTCTTCTCGAAGTTGTTGTTCGCAGTGAAGCGTCTTGGTCACTTCGCGGTCATTTTTTTTTTGGTTTAAACACAGAAATTCATTTAAATAGGTGTGTGTAATGTTAACGTTAACGTCGTAATGCTCCAAAATGCCCCATTTCAGCATTACTAACTCTCAAAATAAAAAAAAGGCTGCCTCCCCCGATAGAATATAACTAAAAATACGAGTTTATTAAGCCACATGAGCAAAGTCACGGGTTCCCCTAGTTTTTAATTACTATCAAGGCAATATATTTGCAATTTTATTAACATAGAAACGTGATGAGCGCCGTATAAAGGAAGCGTAATGATGTTGCGTAATTAATTTAATAAAAACACGAGGTGTTTGTGAATCCTTATAACGCAGTAATAGAAAGCCAACTATGCTGTAATGTTATCATTAATGACAAAGAACGCATTTTATGCTTACTATCAAAATAGTACGGAAATGTTATATATGAAATCTCATTGTTGGGTAGTTTTTCATTAAAGCACTGTTTTTTATTTTGATTAAATTTACTAAAGGTTAATATCTCCCCAGTGGCGGATTCACCAGGAAGCAAAGGAAGCAATTGCTTGGGGCCCCTCCCGGAGAGGGGCCCCGAAAAATTATTTGAATTTTATTTTTTTTTAATTTCAAAAATGGAAAAAAATGGGAAATAAAAAAAAGAAACTATACAACGGAAAAAAACAATCATTTTTAATTATTCATCTCTTGCTGAAATAATTTGAAGAACCGCTTCGTAGCGAGCTCATGAGGAAGGACCGTTTTATTATAAGTATGAATTCCCTTCTCGAAAGTCTAAGTTCTAAGATTAACATATATGTAGATACTTAGGCAGAAGATTTTGCAAATTCCAGGTCTTTGCAGTTCGCAAAATTTCGTTGCCCTCATTCTGACGCTTGACACTGACATACTGAGAGTCCTAGTGACAAGTACAAGGTGGCCAAAATGATTGGCCCCTTGGCTGGAAAAATCGTAGGCGCATATGGATTCTAATATGTATTATTACAACTTTTAATAAGATTTTGTAACAAATATGATCTTATGTAAGAAGAGGTACAGGTACCCGGACGCGCCGGCCCAATTCGGCTACAAGCATGGCGCTACCTCTAATTGAATAGTTAATCATACTATGAGTTTGTCACGGGCCCTGAACGATGTAGTTACTTACGTCACTGCTTATAACTCTATCTATATTACGTTTATTAGTAATAAAATATATTAGGAAGGATATCTGAAAGTATATAAGTAGGATCACACCATTAGCCATGGCCATGTGGGTACATTGGGAATGCAGGCAAGCGTATGTGCACATATTATAGGGGTCCCTGAAATCTATATCTGAGTCGCAAGATCACAGTACTGCTTGGGTTCCTTATTCTGAAATGATCCACACGATAATTTAATTAGTGTAGCTACGAAAGTTAAGTTAGTCAAGAAATATCCCGATGTTATTATAAACACAATAACGAACACTGGCACTCTGGAGTCCCAACAGATGTGAGAACGAATCGCCAGAGGTGTTGGTAACGGTGACATCAAAATCAAGCGTTTGGTGACCATGAGACGAATTTAATGGCTTTTTCCCACCTCACAAATTGCCCAACGTGCCCAAAGAAGTTTAAACCCCAAATATTTTTTGTTTGCTCCCCATCCTTCAGAGCCGTGTGTCGCGTGTTTGTTTTCACCGCTGTCTGTTGCATTTACAATCTTCCCTATAGTTCCACCAACTGTTGGGGGGCGTTGCTCGTGCGTTGCATAGTTAATATTAATTAAGACGGGGCGGGTATTGTAGTGTTGTAATTGCTTTTAGTTTATCGACACCGTTCGACAACCCTTACGTGTAGGGTTGCCAACTACAGCTTAAATCCAATCAGATTAAATGCACGTATTAACTTACAGACTCTTTCGTAAGTAACTCTGGGGTTCGAACATAATTTTTGCACCTAATTTTGGTTCATAGTTAGGGATAGAATGTGTTGAACAATGTTCGAGATTTTTTGCAAATTTTTATTTTGTATATAAAAACTAGAGATAGACACGAATTCATTGAACAATTTGGGAAGTTTATATATTTCATTTTCGTTTCATTTATTCATCGATTTACAAAATTTAGAGTCAAAGTCATGTGTCTAAAATCAAATGTTCATCTAAAGTCGAAAAATTTTAAATTTCATAATTTTACCCATTCTGGTGTGGCAGTTGTCCATGGGCGTCAGTAGTCACTTGGCTGAACCACCTGCTCAGGCAAACCCCTTGTTAAATGAAAAACGGTGGAGCCAATAGATTCTATCTTAGTTTAGAGGCTGTCTCTTTCTAAAGTTGGTACAACCTTCCATTATTGTGTGATTTATGCGACAATTACCAACCTCGAAGATATGCCCCCTTCCCTTGCAGACGCGCCGCAGACGTCCAAGGCCGTCATCGACAACCTGCGCTCGTCGGCGCTGGAGCTGTGCGACGGCTACCTGGCGCCGCAGCGCGCGCCCCTGCTGGGGGCCGCGGCCGGCGCGCACCAGCAGCTGGTGCGCCACATCACCACCGACGGCGAGGCCTTCAGCGCCAACCCCGCCGCCTGCTTCGACGCCATCGCCAAGTGCGTGTGCGACGCGCTCGAGGTGAGCCCTGTTGGTGCAGTACTTCTAGAAACGTCTCACTATCTTAACTTATTTGTTTTAATTCTCCCAGGACGATCCGTCGTGGCAAGCGGACTTTATGATGGACGGTGAGCAGGGTAGTGCCAACGGAGTTAGTAGGTAAAGCAAACATATACAGGTGTTTATTTCAAATAAAGTCAGTTGTTTTAAGAGTTATCTTTTATTGCAGTGAATTCAAACGGGACATCAAAACGGACAACCAAAAGTACAGCGGTAAGTTTATATATATTTCATATTAAAGGAATCTTTAAACCTAGGAATAATTAATATAAAGCTAATATTCACAATAAGTGTAAGGGAGGGCATAAAGGGTCTGCTTAATTTTGGCGTTCAGCTTATTTCACCCTGTTAAGCTTTGAGAGTTGAAAGTATTTCTCTAAGTTACTGGCAGGGTTGTGTCTAGTTGTTCAGAATAGGTCTGGTATATCTGGTATATGCGTCTTCTTAGTAATTTTTACCCTTAATTTGCGTACATTCCATAAATTGTAAGTGAAACCAGGATTTCGAACTTAAAATGGTAATACCAGCAATTTTTTTATTTCTGGAAAATGACTGAATCCTATTCTCAAGTACTGCCTCGACTGGAAGTATGGAACTCGCCGACTGAATGCCGGAATACCCACTAAAACATTCGTTGATGATGATGAAATTTATAATTAAAGACGTCATTAATAATAGAATTAAAAATATAGAGAAGTGCAAGAAGCTAATGAAGTTGTGCCTGGGCCAGCTGCCCAAGCTGTTTGCCAAGAGCAGGTACAAGGGGGGCGTGGGCCCCAAGTCCTCCACCTTCCCGCGCCCCCATCGTCATCACCATCGTCATCACCATCTTCTAGCACTGGTTTATATTTGATATTCGACCTCCTCCGTGATTCGGCAGGCACGTAAAACAGTGGGACCCGAATAATGTCACTGAGTGATATTAGTCGTGAAGTTGCAAAGATCGTGGGGTTCCTAGAATGACTTCAGACGGCAATCGGTCATCTTAACTCGCCCCACAGCCAAATCCTCTACAATCTAAGCGTATCCTGATACGACTAAATCAGGATAACGCTAGGAAGAAGATTTATTAAAGTTCTATTAGAAATTAGAAATCTATTAGAAAGAATTATTTTTCAGATATTGAATAATAGCTGTGTTTTTACGTTTGTTTGTACTACTTACAGATTTTCGTCAGACATCAGGCGGACTTTGGTCGACTTAAGGCAAGCGGCCACATGTTCGCTTCGTACGTATCGGACGCATCGTATCAAAGGGACCGTAGTATTCTTTGTATTTAAAGCCATAAAAGTGAGTTCATTTATCCGCATCGTACGGATCGCACCTCGACAATGCCAATGCTGCGATGCATGCCGATGACATCATACGGAATGCAAATCCCAATAGATTGGCGTCCGCAATGCGATCGCTGCTGATACTGTGGACGCGTAGTAAAATAAATCCGTTTGATACGACGCGTCCGATGCGTACGATACTGATATGTGGATTTCTACCTTTACACGCCATAGAGACACAAAATGTTTAAAACTACCCCTTTACCATAAAAGAACATTACAACAAAATTCACATACCACTTAAATATTATAAGGTAATTAATGAAAATTACGAACGGCGCGTCGGTCGGCCAAAATAATATCCGTAATACAAAGCCACAGTAATTAAATTTAGTGTCAAAATGCACACGTTTGCACTAATGAGGGTAATTGAACTCTCGCTCGCAAATATAGCGGACAATTGGTACAAAACTTAATTAGAATATACATTTATAATGGAGGTGGGTTATAATGAGTTTTTGGGTGGGGTAGAATACCACCACATCTTCAAATGCCAGTAACATATCTGTGAGCTGTCTAGTAGTGCATTTGTCCATGATTATAAAAACCACTATTCTAATTTCGCGTAGTAATCCCGAAAACTCTATTATGAGTAAATTCGCATATAAAAAGGCGAAAAAATTGATGCAATGGAATTCGGATTCTTAGAAACCAAAGCATCGTCAGGAGAAAGACTCCATCCCTTGATGATGATCACGAGATCAAGGGGAGCCTAAATTATAAATTGTTTGTTTAGAATATATCAAAGGGAGATTACTTATTAACTGATTTTTTTTTCCTTTTCCGTTTATAATATTTAAGTGTATGTGATTGTAATTTTTCATTATTGTGTATTTTTATGTGTATATTTTTACTTTACTTTTTGCATACTATTACCACCGGTTGTTTGGGTCCTTGCCCCGCTTCCGGCGGAGATCTATTTTTTTTATATATTTCTAAATGTTTTTATTTTAATAATAATATTTAAAAATGTATTTAAGAGTAAGATATTTAAATAAATGATAGTCATAATAATAATATATATATAGGATATATGACACACGGACGTCTGCTCCCTGCTTAATATGCCTCCCTGCTTGATTTCCCTGCTTAATATGACTTTTAGCGAAGTCAAACCTGATTCTATCAACAAACAATTTAATTTACGTCTCAAACGATCGCACTGTAACTCAGAGTAGCTACGACCTACATTTCGCAATTCGCATTAGTCACTTTCATGATTGATAGGGGGTTGTAAAACTAATGGCACATTCTGCTCGTGGCGTTAGTCATTTAAAGTGTGAAATTACAGTGGTTGCTATTAAGATATTAAATGAATTTTACTAAAAGCTAACTTATACCCACGACTTGGTCTGTATACAAAACTGATAGCACTGAATGTATTATCCATATGTATGTTATATATTTCCAAATAAAATATTTGTGTATAACAGGCGGCTGTTACCTATCACACAGGGATTAAGTTGTCTACCTTAGAAACAGAGGTCCGTGTATCATATAGTAATGTATATATCTATTTATTAATTATTTATTTCGTGTTTAAGCTGCCTAATATCATTTTTATACGTCCCGGGGTTTTCGAGATTTGGTGTAAGGTGACCGTTTGCTTTAATATATATAGTATGCAATGCAGGTAATTGTGTTACCAGTATTGTATAGTAAGTAAAAATACAGTAGTTTTTTTGTTATCAAAAACGTAAACACGTCTGTTTCGAGTAGCACGTGTAAACCTGTCATTGCCGCAACATGATTGATGCGCGCTGTGTGTAAGATTTTAGGGTTCCGTAGTCCTACAAGGACCCTTATAGATTCGCTCAGACTGTCCATCTATTCGTCAGTCTATCCTTCCGCAAGGTACTTCTATTCTAAACATGGAAAATTACAATTCTCTACAAATGTAGAGAGTGGTTAACAGGATATGCTAGAAACCAATTAGGAATATTATTAAGAACTTTTTTTTCTAAATTACAAGGGGCACACGCGCTGGCGGTCATCTGCATGAACAGAATATTCGCAAATGCATTTCCGGCTTTTAAAAAGGGGCTTAGACCACCGGCAACTCTCACAAACTGTACGAAACACTACAACAATACCATTATGTGTCGCGACAGCATTGTCGCCACTTCACGCCGATATTATATGATAAAGAGGAAATTTAACAAATACCTTTATCGCACATCAAACACGGAACCCTTCTATATAAGATTGTCTTGACACGCTCTAGGCCACTTTATTTTACGTCTTTCTTATGTCCTGTGTACAGGCTTCTTCGAGGCAGGGAACGCATCAGCACCCCTTATGCTGCAGATATCCATGGGCGACGGTAACCATTTACGATCAGGAGGACTTTCTGCCCGTTTGCCCCTTTTTATTCTATAAAAAAAAACCAAGAATGACACTAATTAGAGAAAAAGTAAAGATAATATAAGGCGAACATTCCTCAAACACAATAAGGCCCTCATTCGCACGAGAGTTAAAAAGGCGTCGTGTTAAATCTTGTCATTGGCGCATTTTTTTGCTTCTGTATATATATAGCGTTGAAAATAGAACATTGCTCAATAAAAAGCGTCGCGTTATAAAAACGCTATCGTGTGAACACAAACGTGGGAGTTAATATTTTCCTACTACTACTTCTACTTCCTAGCGTTGTCCCGGTTAAGTACCAGGGTCCGCTTAGACTGCAGAGGATTTTATATGGAGTTAATACGGATTTGATAGAGGGAGTTAATATGTTGCATTTGTACGTTTTATTAACGCGCGGTAAAAAACCTATCATGTGAATGAGGGCTAAAGGAAAAGTTTTACAATTTTGGCAGCAAAAAGTCAAAGTCGAAAAATATCTTTATACATAGACATTTATTTAAACCATTATTTAATAGTGTAGTAGCAAGTTTAAGTTTAAAATAAAAGACAATAATCATTTACAATCTTTTTGCTCCGTTTAAAAGATTTTGCGATAGCGACGAAACGCGACCAATATAAGCATCTTACCCAGAAACTCATGAGTCACGATCCTCACCTGTGAGAGAAGGATTAAGAAAAAAGATTTCACCAGCTAGATACGTGTACATATATCATGCCCTGATATAGTATTGGCAAGTGAACCGTAACTTTTAAAGGTTAGCCGGAAGTGCGGTGTTATCGCTCCCGGGGGGTAGGGAGGCTCACACCACCTCATTTCCGGCGCACCATCGCGGGTTTTGCACTGAAATTGAGTTAGTTTCAAGTCCACCGGTCTAATACTATGTCTAAGTTGATTGTGATTCTACACTAGACCTATCTAAAATAGAAACTACTAGCTGTTTCACGCGACTTCAGCCGCGTAAAATTATTACTAAGAATAACATATTTTTTAGGCTTAATGCACTGCAGTCTTTCAATATGTGTATATATAACAAAAAGTTACATAAATTAACCCTGAGAGTGCCCTTATACCTCCTTAACCTGACCCTATAGAAATATACATTCTAAGCGAATGTCTACTAATAACTACATATTTCGTACCTACTTGCCAAATTTCATCTTTGTACATCGCGCGGTGTTCGGGTGAACTTCAAATTAGGGGTGATAGATGGGTGATCCATTCTAGCACTGGTTTATATTTGATATCCGACCTCCTCCGTGTTTCGGAAGAATTATTATTGAAAGGCCACTCAGTGCCATTAATCGGGACTGTTTTACGCGGCTTCCGAAATACGGAGAAGTTTGGATATTTGAAAATCAGTTTCAGAATTGGTCACTCATCTATCATATGGCCGCGGTAAGAGCAACTTAACCTAGCGATCAACTCAAATGCCGGCCACTGATAACTCTACGATCTCCTCCATGTCTAAATATTCCTAATAATTAAAGAGAAAAAAGAAAATAGACGCCAACACTGTTTGCTCTATAATAAAAAAATACCGTAGATTCTTACACGAGTCCAACCTTGAAAATCGACTTTGATCTTGTTCTCTATAGATCGATAAGCTAACTTCTACAGTAATTCGCAGTAACCGTAAAATGTCGGGATGTATCCGTGATTTACAGCTTCATATTTCATTTTATACGATGTTTTAATGTTATCAAAAAAATTCTATTCGAATACAATATTAGAATTGCAACAGTGCTGGATTGAAATTTCTTCAAATGAATGATCGAAAGCTCTATATGTGAAGTATTTGTAATTCGTAACTTCGCCCGCGTGAAGTCAGTGATTTTGTTAAATAAAAAACTTGGAAACTTGGCCCAAGAAAGACGGAAATCGGCTGACAAGGGGGAGGTCTTTGCCTAGCAGTGGGACACAATGGGGTAATTAAAAAACAGCGACAGGCACTGAGAGAGAGTTGCGCACCCGCTTGCGCGTTTACTTGCCCGTGTGAACACACGTACACACACAGCAAACGGCATTTCGTTACGTGACGATTTCCGCAAAATCGCATTACTCGTCATTTTCGTGAGCTCGTTATCTAACTGTGATCCAAAAAAAGAACTATCTTATCTCCCAAGTGGGATCTTATTACACATAAATGCCAACTTTCATTAATATCGGTTGATTTGGTAAAAAGCGCAATGCAGATGCGGATTTTTATACATTAGAACGTTATTTTGAACTAGGTGAAACCCGCGACTTCGCGTTTCAATGATTATTATTGTCAGGTTTAGATAGATTCTGAGTCTTTATGAAGAAAGCGTGCTTTCAATGCACTTTTTTGAGAAAACCCCAATTATGATTAAAGTTCCATAATTATAGCTCAGTCTCGCTAGCAACGAAAAGTCAGGAATTTGAATTAGGAAAATTTTAGAGGCTTTTTTGGTATAAACATTAGATACTCGAAACCTTTCACTGTTCCGGGTTGTAAAATTGGCTATGAAATTTGTATTGCTAAACATTATTCTAGCAACGCAAATAAATTATTTATCGTAAAGTTGTTATCCACTGACACTATTACACACGTTTCATCACTGGAGTAATGGATGTGGGAAAAAAGTCAGCAAAGCTCAAGTGAGAATGGGCTCCCCAGCCCATTCTCCAGTGGTCGGAATTTGAGTCGATCGCTAAGTTAAGTTGCTCTGGCTGCGACCGGGTGATAGATGGGTGACCCATTCTTGCACTGGTACAACCATGAAAAAGTTCCTATTTTTACTATAATATCAAAACTGGCAGCGTTTAAAAAAGTTCCTATTTTCACTAGAAGAAAATTAGATTGGTATCCTTATCAATCCGTACCATCTTTCAACCGACCCAATAAGGTCTCACAATGAGCCAATTTTCAATAAATATCCTCCTTCGGCTCCAATGGCCCTAATATTCATCCATGACATCGAGACTTTATCGAAGGGCTTTTAAATATTTTCCCCAATTTATGCCGTACCTTTTGTTGCTTCTGACAGTTTCGCTCACATATCGGTTTCAAAGGAATCGGGTTAGGTGTGTTTGATTAAGGTTCATGGACCCACTTTACCTCGAGTATTGAATAGACAGTATCCACGATACGGGTTTATGAAGTAGTCTAAACGATACATCTATGCGTGTATATAATATTTTCACTGCTTGCTTCCTTTTGTTTTTTTTTTTTCGGGCAAATTGGTAGGCGAGTCATGTATATTGGGATTAGCCAATAGATCAAAATTCACTTTTTAATAAATGTATTTTATTTCTATGTTATTTTTACTGATTCGAACAACTTGAACCACAAGAAGAGCTAGCAAGAAATTCGTAGTTAATCTTTAAAAAAATATTTTTACAAAAAGAGGTGAGCGTTAGGACTTTGCAAAAGGTGTTTACCGTTTGCTAGCTGAAACAACAATGACGCATGCACACTGTGCGGTCGTATTTATACCTTTTATGAAGTTAACTATTTCACCGGGTAAAAGTATTAAATAAATGTGACACAATTACATGAGCATAATATTTAACTAACAATACGATGTGTCCATAACATGTACATACATATACACATGTATATACATATATCGCTAACATGTTATTTCAAAAGTCTACTTATAAATGGTTTGCCAGCTATTGAAATATATATAATCAGAACAGGATTTTCTTCAAGTGGAACGTTCAATTCGGTTTTAAATTCTTGTCATGGAGCAATGAATGTGGTTGAATCCAATCATTTAACTGTACCGTATTCTGGACCAGGATGCTTAGAATTGAAGGCAGAAATATCACATTAACGTTTAAAATATGTTTAAAAATGTGCAATATCACACAGCAATTTTGTAGAAAGCATGCAAAACGATGCAATGCAATTTACATAATGTTCAAAAAAAAAAAAACATTTAAACGTTCTGTAAATTGCATGAAAATGCCTTCACATGTTTCAAAGCTTAGCATATAGTTTACGACGCGCTGGAAGGTGTGAAAAATGTAACATCCACATTTTAGCGCACAAGTTGCTTTTCATTAGATATTTCACACTTTGAATGCGACTTATTTTTGTATCCTATATATTTACGCGTAAAATTGTTTGTTAGATATATCCGAACGCCTTTCTAACTTGGAACGAATCGGAGGTCCAAATTTTTTACAAGACAAATTTTTTACAAGATATACTGTAGAGTCATAATATCGTAAATAATAATTCCGTAAGCTTCTGGTCCACTTTTCATCTTTGTCCGCCTATAAATCAAAAAAAACATGAAACTATAAACAGAGAGTTAATGGAACGATAAGAGAGAAAAGATAAAATAAAAGATAAATATAACTGTGATGTGTAAATTTAATGACAAAAAAAAATATTGTAAATATTATAAGAAGATATGACAAGTTTTACGCTAAAACATTTATGTAAATTCACTAGCACGCACGAATTCTCCACATCACAGCACTCACGACTAGATTACATGCCATGCGGGTATAGAAGAGCGTTCGCATTGTTGTTACAGAATTTGCAAGCAGCTCGAATATTCTGATTGGCTGAGCCCATTGAAGCGAGTCGCATATTTAGATGCTGTAACTAAATGGTAAAGAAACTACATTGTACATTCGTTCCTTATATTTACTTTAATGCTATTTCATTGGTATAATTCACTTGAATAAATTGTGCAGTTTATGTAAGAAATAACAGTTAAATGTTTTTATTTAACTTGCAACGTATGTCTGTTTGGGTGGATTCTTACAACTCAATTTTGAAGCAGACATCTTCAATCGATTAAGCTGAAATTTTGTGACATGGAGCTGATCTGATGATGAAGCTTGAAGGGTGACCATAGGAACTCCATTATAAATCGACATAATTACATCGAGATTTGGCTAGTATGATTCGTCTTGGCGAGTAGTTTGTTTTTAGCTGGTATCCAGGGTCTGATGATGGAGCTGGACGGTGTTCATAGGATCTCTGTAATAAAATGATACAAATGCAAAATAGAAGCTTTTTTTAAATCTTTTTAATTAAAATGTATAACTACTTCTGAATTATAAGAATTGCAAAATTGAAGAGCCTAGAAGAGTACATGTCTTAATGGAATCGAATTTCTTAACTAATAAGATGTATAGAAAGATGATGTTAATAGGAATAAGTGCGATTTGTTACTTGCTTTCTTGATTAGGGAAAAGCATCCACATGTCTTAAACGGGGGTAGCGCAATTGTAATTGTTTGGTAACACAATTATATATAGGTGTTAAAAGGAAATATGTTATATTAAACTTTAGAATTCTTTCAGGACATTACCTTTCCAAACATCTCAAATTTTAATGATAATGAAGTTGACGATTTTTACGACATGCTGATGGAATGCAAAAAAATGAATAAGTAAAGAGAGTCACTGATAATCTCGATGTAGGCCTGTTGCAAATTGCGTCCAATCATATATCAAAAGCGTCATTAGCTATATACGTCTTAATTTTTGGACCTTAGTTCTTAGTAATTAGCAGCTAATTAGGTTACGATGGGACTGGCATATACTCTAAAGGGTAAAAATTCCTAAAATGGTATAGGTAAATTAACAAAAGGTGTTAAAAGATATGTTCTGAAAATATTGGGCAGCCAAGAATTGTACCAGCCATTTGAATTCTGAGACAGCAAGATGGTTGAGTTAATTTTATACGACGAGAATTCGATTCTACACACATAATATCGAAAATTGATACGGAAGCAACAGAAACGAAAATATCAATTTTTACTGAAAGATTTACCGCTTTTCATTTTCGGAATCGGCAAAACTGCCAAAAATTCGCCGTTGAATGGCAGCAGCAATCGCAAAATTTTCGCCTGACGGTCAAAAATTAAAATACCTACAGTACGGGTTATATCCTGACCATAGTGCTTGCTTGAATATTTATATCATGATTCATGTTTTTACACTTTTATAATGTCGAGTCAAAACGATCGTATGTACTCTACTTCAATGCTCCCGAAAGTATTTATTTTAGTTGTTTTCATGGGTTCATTGTTTGATGTCTTTTTTTCGGCCCGAAAATGCCGTTGTGACCATAGATGTTACATAGCTAACTTAAATTTATTTAAAAGATTTTTTTAAAAGTTTATATGACAAGGGACAAACGAGAAAACAGCAGACAGCTAAGTGCCTACTGACGCCCATGGACATCTGCACGACCAGAAGGCAAGCAGTTGCATTGCCGGCCTTCAATGACGAGTTTAGAGGCCACCAGAAAGTCTCACAAACCGAACGAAACGCGACAACAATACCATCGCTTTTCGTGACAGCATTGCCGCCACTTCACGCCGATCTTATGTAAGAAAGGGGTATTGGTACCCAGACTCGCCGGCCTTATTCGGCTACAAGCTTTCTTAGTTTGAATTGAAATCTCGTTATAGACGGAGAATACTGTATGCCTTATATTCACCATCATGAACAGCCTGCGGCAATCCACTGCTGAATATAACCCCTCTCATGGCGCGCCATTCAGCCCAGTCTTCGGCTCCACGCAGCCAGTTTCTACCAGCCACCTTGCAAAGGACGTCGCTCCTTCTGACCGGGGGACGTCCTACGCTACGTTTGTCAATACGCGGTCTCTACTGCAAAATTCGCCTACTCCAGCGGTTGTCCGTTCTGCGACAGATCTGTCCAACTCACTACCAATTCGGCGTGCAAGCCTGGAAAACTACGTCGGTAACTCTGGTTCGTTGGCGAATGTTTTCATTACTAATTCGATCAGCCAGCAATCTATATATATTGGCAACCCAATGATTAAGGCACTGGTTTTAAGCTGCTGAAGTAATACGGACCAGGAGAAATTTGTTAATTTCTCTTTTTTCCTTCCGAGTACAGGCCTATTTTATGAGACAGTAAATCATCTGTCGAATAAAGAATTTAATATCAGGGTAACATATAAAAAGCCAATAAAATATTTCCCAAGGGAGTCAATTACTTTTGCAGTGTCTCCGAAAATCATTTTTATTGAATAATGCGATAAGAAGATTAGAACAAAGGGACTCTTCGAATGCTTTACTGACAGTTGTAAATTAAGTTGATGGTGAAATCATTTCAGTCCACCTTAGTTATATGACTTTAAAAGGAAATTAAAGTATAAAAGATACTATTTTAATATTAACAATCAATCAATGGTCCGTAAAATTTTTTATAATTACAATTGAACAAGGATTCGTTGTTATCATAGAACTCTTTAGAATTTATCTCATGAAGTAAAATTAAGATTGGATGAGTACTAAATTCAGTTATATTTGGCATGTATGTATATGTTGAAACTGAATTGGATTTAAAGACTGCATGCAGCGTGATCTGTGGAAGCCCAACATTTCTCCATGACAAAGTATATTCGATAGGCCTGCGATTAGAAGAACTAAACGGCACAACAGCGTAATTTAGGATGACTAAACGGCAAACACTCAATAAAGTTCTCCTACAAAGTACTTCTCCTCTGGTTGTGGCTGAACCTGCCGAACAACGATTGGTTTGCACAGCCCTCAACGGAGGTGTGACCTTCGTACATAACCAATCATCTGTGAAAGATGTAAGGACCAATGAGGATACTGTTGAAACTACGTATTCCAAAACTGATGATACGTACATTTTTCAACAATTTCAGAAAATATTCGAAATTTGACATCCTACTTATACGAACAGAATACTGCGTATATACTATTATAAGAAAACTAAATATATCCATATATAAATATATAAAGATGGAAAAACATGAAATATCAAAAACCACGTTACACAAAATGATGAACTTGGGCAAGGAGTTCATAGTTAGTAGATATCCACTAAGAAGGAAGTTTTCAATAGAACCAGAATAAGGAGCTATAAGGGAACGCGATCGAAGGAAACAGCTAATTGCTGATATATTTGTCATAATCTTTGGAGATTAGATAGTTGAGGGCGAGGTATATACGCTTGACAAAGACAACAAGCTTATAAGTCGTTTTAACATTCCAATATCTAAACCACGGCTCACGATAAATAAGTATTTACAGGACTATATGACACACGGGGGCCTGTTCCTAAGGTAGACAACTCAATACCATACTAATTTACTAAATATATTTCGCTTTTGTATTTATAATTGATTTCGATAGCGGTGACCCAAGAAGTCAGGAATTAAGGACTAATCTAATGTTGTATATTATATAATTCAGAGTAGTGTTTTATTAATTCCATTATGATTAACTCTTGATCCCATCTGCTGATGGAGTCGTGCGTAAAGGCATTTCCCAGCGAAAAAATAAATAAAGGTTAGGTAGATCTGGCTGCGACCGGTAGATATATAGGTGATCCATTGTATTACATTTGATATTCGACCTTCTTCGTGTTTCCGAAGGCAAGTAAATACAGAGATTTTGGGGGCTCGGGTTGACGTCAGATGGTAGTCGGTCATCTCAAGTCACCCCACAGCCACATCCTGGACCCTGGCACTAGACGGGGATAACGCTAGTAAGAAGAAGACAATCTATAAACATCCTCTGATGGAGTCTAGATCTTCTTTGTATGAATGAATGATAGCTTGGGATAGATGGATTAAAGGGACAGAAATGTAGTTTTTGATTCCACCCCTGAGTTCCGTTGTTAACTTTTAGTCATTTATCTTCTTATTTTGACAACCCTGGAAGGGCTATTTTTGTTTTTTAATTGCTAGTCAGTTAGGGAGACCGATGCTTCAATTTAATAATGTTCTATTTGTACGCTCTTCTTAACGCGCGTTAAAAAAGCTCTCGTGCGAATGAGGCCTAAGGGTTTGCATTTACTCCGGGCTTAAAGCAGCCAAATTTAATAAATTACAATGAATCACGGCGCAAATGTAATGGGAAAATCTTCGTTGCTCGGGAAAAAACGATCCGTCAACTTCCGCAGGGGACTCTTTACACGATTTATTTATTGTGCTTGTGCCCGCGGTTTCGCGTGGCTTATTTTTGTATCCTTTGGGAACAGTGTGTGGTGACTCACTTATATTTTATTTACTCACATATACGCTCACATTTATACAGAGCTCATGCGTGTCAAAGCCGAGCTTTTTTTCTGAACAATCAGTATTTTCTTTATAGAACTCCGACAGTGAAATATGTTATTTTAAAAAGGATTAATTATTAACAGAAAACTCAGCGTCGCTTCGCGGATATTTTTTTTTTGTATTAATACAGAAATCCTTGTATATGTGTGTGTATAATAACATTAATGTGGAAATGCTTCAAAATGCTCTATTGTAGCATTCATAACTCGAAAGTTAAAAAATAATATATACTCACCCTTCCCGGAAAGAATATCACTCAGTGGAGTGTAAACAACAACTTCGAGAAAAAAAAATAAAAATTATGCATAAACTGCACATTTGCGCAAAACTGCATAATTAACATAGAAATTCTTCTTCTTCTCCTTCCTAGCGTTATCCCGGTTAAGTACCAGGGTGCGCTTAGATTGCAGAGGATTTGGCTGCGGGGCGAGTTAAGATGACCGATTTCCATCTGACGTCATCCTCGGAACCCCAAATATTTATAGAGGTACCATACCTTATAATTTCGCTCTGTCCGTCCGTCCGTCTGTCTGCCCGTAAGGTGCCCCCTCTCCTACATTTCCAAACTAGTAAGACGTGGAGACTTGAAATTTTCCACATTGATAGAACGGGCCAAAACTCATCAGGAAAATTATTCCGAACAAAATTGGACAACAGCTTCCGAAGTTATTTAACAAATACGTTTATAGCTTATCAGATACGGAACCCTTCTATATAACCGTGTCTTGACTCGCTCTTGGCCATTTTTACGATGAGGTCGCACTTTAAAACAATTGACCGTATTGTCAATCACTTCTTGACATTCCTACCGTCGCGTTGACTTATGTTGACGTGTTTATACTTGCGGTCAAGTTCTGGTTATGAGTCACATTTAAATGCACCCGTATGTAGCTGACCGAATGCATATGTGTCACTCTTTAAATATCTTTCTACTAACTTACCAGAGTTAGTACAAAATTATTCAAAATAACAAGAATTGGTCTAGCAGACTCGGAGAGGAATACTTTTTTAAAGGGGCAAACAAGCAGGTGTTTGTTCACCCACTAGAAGACTCGCAGTTGAGTTGCCGGCCTTTAATGACGTGATGAGGCCATCGAGAAGTCTAACAAACCGTACGAAACGCGAAAACAATACCATCACTTGACGTGACAGCATTGCACATTTTCGCTCCCATATACACATTTAACTTATTCCTTTAAGAAGTCTATGTTTCTCAAACTTTGTTTACTTATAGTATTTAGTATTTATTCTTAAATAATACTAGATTTATATATCCTGGAGGTGATAGGTTTTTACCTACATCAAGATGTTAACACATCTTATGTATTTGTATTTTGTATGCAAAATTTGTAGGCACAATGTATTTGATAATTTCTACTCTATGCCATTCTAATTCCATCGGATTTGATACGGGACGGATACAATCAGTTTTACCGCTACGCGTGTTATATAGGAATTGGCTAGTGTATCCCAAGTTATGGTACGTGTGGTTATAGATAAGATATTTGCGTTTTTAGCTTAGCTTTTTAGGGTTCCATACTACAAGGAACCTAGAAGAAACTAGAAGGTAAAGAAGGGGCAATTTCCTCGACTCGCAACTCGCAAAAGGCCACGCGCTCGGTCACCTATACGTTGGAGGGACCTTATCAAAACTTCGACAAACCTCCACAGTTCAGAGTTTCCGAGACGCTGAAGACCGGAATAAGTGGAGGCGCATTGCAGGGGCTATTTTAGCCAAAAAAAATGCAGTCATCAACCACGACCACTCTGTCAAGAGTGAAAGACTAAGTAGGAGGAGTACTACCTGGACCCCCCATAGTTTTCACTGTCCAGCCGTCCGTCCGTCTGTCTGAATCGGCATACTGTTTTTAGGTACATACTTTAAAAAATACATAATTCTAGATGTTTCCCGGCGACTTCGTCTTTTCAGGTGATCGGGTTTGCCAAGGGGTGTTTGACGCCAAATGGGTGTTTGGAGAAGACTCTACCAAAGCAATACGCGAAGTTTGGTCGACATGAGTGCATCTGTTCGTCTATGAGAATTTTTCTAGTGTAACGAATTTTTGAAAACGTGACATGAGACGGCTAATTACCGAGAGAAACGCGCGGCTCTGAGATTTGGTTTTTTGTTAGGAAAAATACCCAGGGAAACCCTAGTGGTGCTGAAAAATAGCTCATGGGGATAATACCTCGAGTAAAACGCGTGTCACTTACCACTGGTTTTCGCCTGTCCAGAATGTAGGGATGTCAATTGAAGGCCCACCTCGTTCTGGGCGCCCCTCAACTTTAATAACGGTCGAAAGTGTTGACCAAGTCAACACTCTTATTCGCGAAGACCGTCGCCGAACCATCAATCGATTATGTGAGATATCTGGATTGTCATGGAGTTCAATTCAGAGATTCTCTGGCAGAAAGGTGGCATGTTCGCGAAGCGGTTTTTGCCCGGTAAAGGCATGACACCCATTGTTCATCCCCCCTCCTCCGCATTTACCGAACCTCCTATGATTCGTTTTATTCCCCAGATCATAAGGTAAACGTTTCGAGACTAGAAGAGTTGAATCAAAAATCGCTGCAAGGTATAAAAAACGATTTAACAAGTGTATTACACCCAATGGGTATTACTTGGAAGGTGATAAAAATTTGGTGTAAAAAAAAAATAATAAATACAAAAGTTGCAACACAATTTCCGTTACTTTTGGGTCCCTTCTCATATACCATTCATTGTTATACTATTAACGATTGACAGTTATTAGAAACAATAATATAATTAAAGTTATAAAATTTGTTTATACAGTGTTTGACGATGGTGATATAACAACATTGCGTCGTTCTGCACTATGTCTGAAGAGCGGCAGGCACTTTAACGAGAGCGAAACCTTAGATCAATTGCCCCTCACACATCCCGAGCACTTTTCAACACCTGTTATAGCTGGGAGAAGAGGCAGAAGGGGGAGAGCACAGTAAGTCAGTTTAAGTAGTTCTATAAGCATAAATATTGGATCATAAACTCAAAATGAGTAAACCTAACTGAAATTGCACGCATACCTGTTTATCTCACCACAATAAATAGATATGTGTGGAAATAAATAATAAACGAGTATGCTTTAGACGACACGACTGAAGTAAAACTTTTTTAGCTTTATCTTTATGAATGTATATGTTGGGGATCGGTGCCTTGACTGAGTTATATTGACGGGGCAATAAAACACCGACCTTTTCTTATCTTCATAGAAGGAAGGAAGGAAGGAAGGAAGGAAGGAAGGAAGGAAGGAAGGAAGGAAGGAAGGAAGGAAGGAAGGAAGGAAGGCCCCTTAATACTTTCGTCCTGGCTTTGGGCAGGCAAAAATACCCTGGAAACTCTTTCACTCATTCGAATCACTCATAAACACGAAAAATATCCCAATACTCTTTGTTAGTTTATACGATATGATTCCTATTACTGATAGTCACAACAAACACTGATTACTTGCGTATTATCACGGCGCGCGAAAAAGTTTACTACTTAGGTACTTTACACATATAAAAATTATTGTGTCACGATATTTGTTCCCATACTCCTTCTAAACGGCTGGACCGGTCTTTGTGAAAAAATTTATGCATTCGCGCAGTACAGCTACCATAAATACGAATGACCTATTAATTTGAATTTCTTACAGTTTTTTTGTAGCCTTATCTTCAGCGGTTTTTGATTACAGGATTTACCGGAAAGTATTCGACGAGTTGCGAAATTTCTCGAAAAAACCATTTCTGAAGAGGAAGTGGATTCGCTATATCAGCATCTCAAATTTGATAATTTCAAAAAGAATAAATCGGTCAACATGCAGTTTTTGCAAGATATTGGTTTATTTACTAAGGATGGAGCATTCGTAAGAAAAGGTAGGCTGACACTTATTTTCTTATTGAATGTATTTCATCTGTAATTCACGTATAATTAGGTATTAGTATTCTGTTTCAAAAGCGTCAAAAAATACTAGATTGGAATTTTCACAGCATTTTGTAGTATTATTTATCAGTTCCCAAAAATAATATTTAATTTAAATCTTTGGGCGGTTGTAATAGAAGTTTTACTAGAAGAAGAGTAAGAGATTTACATAATCCTATAAGACACATACTTATATTTACTTATAAAGGAGAATACATTTTAATCTTGCGTAGTAAATTTTCACTATAATTATTTAAGACTCTATACTAGATAAACGTCGCGTAAATTATAAACATGGTACAATGGCTATGTGATCCGAGTCATGAATCCTTATAAATGTTTGAGTTAATCAATATTAGAATCCTATGAAGGTTATGTGAAGAGTTCTCTTCCTACTCTATCATGAGAACAGAGAACATGAACCGATTACTTACCCATATAAAACGACTATAAAACTTATCATGCGATTACAGGTAAAGTTGGAGGTTGGCGGGAATATTTCGATGAAGAGATGACGAAGCAAGCTGAGGAATGGATGGATAAACATACTCGAAATACGGATTTATGTTTTCCGAATTGAGTACTATCCAAAAATTTAACCATTTTTATTGAACTTAATTTCATTTATTTTGTCTGGCCCGTTGGCGCAGTGGCAGTGATCCTGCCTTCTGCTCCGGGGTCGTGGGTTGAATCGAACCCACGACCCCGGAGCAGAAGGCAGGGTCACTGCCCACTGCGCCAACAGGCCAGTCAAATCAATCTATATCTTATACTAATAAACATATATAGCTGATGAGTGTGTTTGTTTGCTTGAATGCGTAAATCTCAGGAAGTAATGGTCCGAATAGAAAAATTATTTCAGTGTTAGATAATACATTTAACGAGAAATGCTATAGGCTATATTTTATCACGCTAAAATTTTTCACCTAATTTTACGCGGATGATGTCGCGGGTAACAATCAGTACATGTATAAAGCCGAAAGGTTACCTATCACGAAATCACGACAGCCGCGGGATATACAAAGATGTAATTTGCCAAGGACGTAGTCTATAATTATTAGTTATCCGCTAAGAGCGGATTACTCGATATGGCCGGATTAAGGAGGTCTAAGGGCTCTCACAAGTCTAATCCTACGAGGATTAAGTCGCGGGAAACAGCTAGTATTTCATATTGCAAACTCGTGTAGATCCCGTTCAACTAGCAAGCAATAAGGAACTCCATTTCAATAATGTCCGCGTAGTGTTTGTAACGAGCTTCTCGCCGGACATCCCAAAGTAATATTGGAAAACAATGAGTCACTCACGTTCCGCGGTACGTATCGTATTCAGGTCGCGCGTGGCCTCGACAAAGGCCGGCAGGCGTCCCGTGCACTTTCTGATGTAAACACTGACAGTTCGCGCACAATTACAATAATGAGTTGCTTTTGTCGGCTTCTTTGTAATATTAGTGCCCTCCAGCACCATTATAATATAAGCTCCTTAATATACAGCTACAATTTTGGGACATTTAAGAAAGCAGTATAATTGTTTCTGATGGGAACACTGACAGTTCGCGCACAATTACAATAATGAGTTGCTTTTGTCAGATTCTTTGTAATATTAGTTCCTTCCAGCACCATTATAATAGCAGCTATTTAACATACAGGTACAATTTAGGGATATACAAGAAAAAAGTATAATTATTTCTGATGAAAACACTGAGAGTTTGCGCACAATTACAATAATGAGGTGTTTTTGGTATGCTTCTTTACAATATTAGTGCCCTCCAGCATCAGTTACTTAATATAGTACAATTTAGGGACATTCAAGAAAAGAGTATAATTATTTCACAAAAGCTTTCTACGAGCTTTCTGGAAGTTTAGTTGTGCATCCACTCATGTAAACCCTCTGGTGCGAGTCAGACTAACGCACTAAAGGTTCCGTACCCTCACGTAATACTTTACCAAGTAATTATAAAATTTATGCTTTTGGTACAAATTTAAATATTTTTTCACAAATTAACCGTTTTCACTTTTTTTATAAACTTGTACATCTAGGTAAAACTTCATGCTAAATCTCATAATTCTCTCTAGGCAAGCGCGCTCCACCGTAGACCGCATCTACACTTTATCAAGTGTGACTGCGGTCAAGCGCTTGCCTATCTCTAATAAAAAAATAAAAAAAAAGTACAAATAAAATTAATGAGTGAAGCTAAAACTTTAGGTACCGTTTTACCAAAATTGCGACAAAGGAGTTGTATGAAATTTGGCACAATTGTAGTTCACACAGTGGAAGGTGTGTTATATATTTTTTTTATAATATGCAATATTAATATATTTAATTATTAAAATAAGAAAACACGCACACAAATGCCAAACTATTTACACACACATGTATTGGATGACGTCGAAGCGTAAACGTGACAACCGTATGTCACATTAGCTGTCAAATTTTATTTTCTGTGAATAGAACAATATATGTCGTTGTACGCAAAAAGGTTTGTGGGCGAATTTCGACCAGCCAGCGATCTCTAGTACAAATAAATTGAAGCGTCTGTTCGTACCAATGAAACTATTTAGGAACTAACCTAATGCCGGAGCCAGACATAGCTCAAAGTGTTTGATCTTAATAATATTAGTATATTATTGTCTTTTCTATTAATAATATTAGTATAGATGTCGTTTTTATTCAGTTGAATACGTAAAAAGTGTTCAGTATCTTTTTTATCTCCTTTAATCGAGCAATTTTATCTTCATGCCGGAACCAGAGACATAGCTCAAAGCGTTTGCACCTTTTTGTCCTTGAAGTTCACAAAGTACTACAAAACTTTGTGCGGTTACACAAAGTCTCCACAGTACATGATCATTGAAATGATCATTCAAATTAAGCTATGTCTAGCTCCGGCATAAGACATGGATTTATCTTCAATGTGTTTTCATTTTGTACCGCCTTTACGTCTTACAGTTAAGGATCTTGGCGCTTGACGCCTCACGTACATTTTACGAAATCCACTCACACATTTCAATTCAAGATGAATGCTTTCTTTTTTTTTTCATTTATTTTGTCTTCATTTTAATATACTAGCTGTAACACGCGGTTTCGTATGAGTTGAATTTAGTTTCATTTTCATTGCAAAAGTAGGATAAGTGCTTCTCCAAGGTCCAATCTACCTTTATGCCGAATTTCATCAAAATTTGTTCAGCACTTTAGGTGTAAAAACGTAACAGAGTGACTTCCACATTTATAATATTAGTTTAGATAATACTAGCTGTTAATCTAAATTCTTTTAAAATTAAGTTAGCCTCTGCAATTCCTTTTATCATCACCTATACTACCATTGAAAGCCCCAACAAAATCGGTACAGCCGTACCGCCATAAATTACGAAATTTAAGAAATTTAATGCTCTACCCCCTACTTGTCACAGATTGTCACATTTTCTATACCCCCTCCACGTATACACACCACGTGTTACCTATAACACAGGCATTAAGTTGTCTACCTTAGGAATAGACGTCCGTGTGTCATATAGTCCTATATATTTATATTATATTATTATATATTATTCGGTAATCACTTATAATCTGCCAGCACGTTTGCCATCCCATCGGTATACGAGAAAAACACTTTCATTTTAACCCAAATCAATGCTAAAAGCAATCACGCAGTGTTGATCTAAGAAAGTATAATAAAAATCCGTATCATTTACGTTGATAGACATTAAGTAGTTTTATCGCAAAGTTATATCGGAATTGTTGGCGACTGCTTTTATTGTGTTGGCTTGTAAACATGAGGTCACTTTTACTATCATTTCTCTTAGTCTTCGGATGCGAACCATTAATCTCGTATTAATGGTATCTGGTAGGAAAAACGATGTCATTAACTTGCTCTTATTGTGATACAAGTAAGAATGTAGCTTGTGTCGTCGTTGGAATGTTTTGAACAGCTTCCCCGGAGGAAGATGTTCTTGGCTATATAGTTTTGAGTCACGCAATAGTTTTTTTTTCTTAAAGGGAATGTTCATTCTTTTCAAAAAGGGAATGTTTTTTTTTTATGTACGATAAGCTAGCGCTTGACCACAATCACACCTGGCGAGAAGGAATGATGCAGTCGAGGATGTAGCGTGCTTGCCTAGAGTATGCCCCTAAACTCTTTTTTTTTTTAAACTATGCTGCCTGTATAATTAACTCACTTTAGACCGAAAACCTAATCGGTCAGTTTAAGATTAAGCATGCGATGTGTACAAGCTTTTCTCTTGTCCGTTGCAAATATTTGGAACTTCCGTTAAAAGCGGACACGAAGGGAACAAGAATCATTATTTAACCCGAGGTACTGAATTAATGCTGCGTTTTGTTACAATATAGAGAAGCTACCTTCCAAATGTGACATTAATTCAGCACCCTCGGGCAAACTCACTCTGGTACCAATAAGAATTGAATACGCCGACTTTATTTTAATATAAGTAACTATCCATTGTGGCAAACAACAACCTACGTACCAGCAGGATCCTAGTGCTTCGCGAATTGTAGGGCTGTGTTGTTCAGTAGAGTAGAAGTCTTCTTCAAATCCCACACGGTGGGGTTTAAAGAAAAAAAATTTCTGCTCTACTTTACATAGAGAAAGACAATCAACGCCCGGAAAATTCGAGAAAGGATCAAGAAATTGATATTTTCTCGCATAGCCTCCTTACTTTTAAAAAAAAGCTCCATTAAGGTATACGAAAATCATATAAAGATATGGGTTATGTATCATCTGTAGGTATACCTCACTGAATTTGTTCGTTATATAATTCAATTAACCTGGACTCGCACAGCGCTTTTATTAATTTAGCTTCCATTTTAATCTTTTTTACTTCTCCCTTACTAAGGGGTAACACGGGTAATCCATATAACACGGGTCTTACGGAAAATGAGGTGGCGAAAAATTTTTAGCTACTCAAGTCAGTCAACTTGTCATAACAATAGTAATTATTATTTAGAACCCTATTGTTCCCACTGCAGGGCAAAGGCCCTCCTACCCTCTTTCAAATTGATTCTGACTTAGGCTATGCGTTGCCAATTTTTATTATAACAATCCACGTCATTCCTCCATCTCATTCTTGGTCTGCCGCGATATCGTTTCCGATCTGGGGTCCATAAAATGGAGATTTTAGCCCAAAGATCAACCGATCATTATTTTAATACTGAAAAAATAAAAAGACAGAAGCCGCAGATAGTCTACTCAGTGGTATGGTACCTTAGCTTAATACCGGAGCCACACATAGCTCAAAGTGTTTGGACGTTTATGTCCTTGAATTTTATTAAAACTTTGTGCAGTTACACAAAGTCCCCAGCCACACTGAACGATCATTGAAAAGATCATTCAAATGAAGCTATGTCTGGCTCCGGCATAATATCTACCCAGTTCCCACTGCCTAAGTTAAATTTCGAAAGAAGTATGTTTGGGTAAATTTTCCTTAATAAATTAAGGCGTTTAAAGACAGTAAGTTTTAACATTGTAAACTGGTTTTACTCGTAAAATGCGTAAATGTAAATCTCTAGGTCAAAGACGACCTCATTTACAGTTGTTGCACATTAGGTGGATATACTTTACCGACATTTTGTATTACCTTAAAAAAGGTTACATACATACATATTTAAAATATTAGATTGAAATCTAGGTTTTTCTATGCAGATTTCCTTGTGGCGCTCTTGAAATAAAATTAAAAGTTGCCAAGAGTGTGCCAAGACATCTCCTTTATTAATATATAAAGCTGAAGAATTTGTTTGTTTGTTTGCTTGAACGCGCTAATCTGGAACTACTGGTCCGATTTGAAAAATTCCTTCAGTGTTTGATAGCCCACTTATCGAGGATGGCTTTAGGCTATATTATATCTTCACGCTACAATTGAACCTATTTTTTACCTAATTTTACGCGGACGAAGTCGCGGGGACGGTTAGTATATAGTACGCGAAAACGTATTTGTTAAAAAAAATAATTTTCCTTATGAGTTTATAACATGTTCTATCAACATCTCAAATCTGTACGTCTAATAGTTCGAAAATTATAGGGAGCGGACTACAATGCGATTGGACAGATAGAAGAACGGACGGATGGACGGACAGACAGAGTGTAAATATAAGGGTTCCTTGTGGTACCTACTACGGAACTCTGAAAACGACCTTTAACTCAAGCTAAATACCAACATTAAACCTACATTGTAGGTTTCAGTCACATCTTAACTTTATTTTCGGTGCCTGCTGCCTGCTCGTTTGCCCCCTTGTAACATTAAAAAAAAAAAAAAAGCGAAGGACCCAGCACTCGCACAATGAATCCATCGAATGCTTGGAAATTTGTGCCTTTATTTATTTTAGAATTTAAAGAGATTACCTATATTCTTGTAATTATACAGCCTTATTATCTGTCTTTGATGTAAGATTTCAATTATTTAACCTGTATACAGTTTCCAGTCGTGGTGTTCCAGACCCGGGCACTTCGATCAGCTGAGGCGGTGAGCAAACACCCACCAGCTGGACTGAAGCATACCTGAACATTTTGGTTACCCTTTTAGGATGAGAATTGTAATTCTAAACTTAATTTATAGTGTGAATTATATGGCAATTATAATTTAACACTAAGAGATTTATCTTATCAGTTTTTTTCTAATTTAATGCCTTTATCTGTTATTCTTTAACAACAATATTTTTAAGGTTATGTTTCGTTTGTATAGCATTCATAAAAGATGTGCGCCTTTATTCTGATATTGTTTGGTCAAGAGTATATAATAGGTACTAAATTAATAGTAAACTAGACCTAAATATGCTGTTGATAGTACACTAGACCTTAGAAACCTCCTCTCTGTGTCCCTTCATGGTGGCCAATTCCTTGAAGTCGGAGCGTACGTCGTACACGCGCGCTGAACAGTCGCTCGAAGATGTCGCCATGCGTTGGCCAGCCCAGTCGAAACAGATGTCAAGAACCTGAACAGTCACAAAAACTACAATGTGATTATAATGAAACAAAACAAATATTAAACATAATGAAATAGGTGATTGAAATTATGTTAAGTTATAGTCTAAAACAAGATCTTTCTTAAGGGTATCCAAAGCAAGTGTTCTTACTATTTATTTCATAAATTTTATATCTATTAAAGACTTAAAGGAAGTAACAGTCTTGCTACATGTTGTTATGAAATTAAGATACTGAATAAAGCTATTTTTAATTTAACAGTCATAATTCATTGAGGTGACCCAGTGTTTATGGCCAATAAGTTACTTTATAATATGTTTTATGTTATCGTTTTGTCAGATAACCTACTTTGTCAGTAAGTGTTATGAGGAGGTCGTATTTTAATAATCAATAAAAGCAGTACTTACTGCGACAGGCTGATGGGTGACCCATTCCAACATTGGCATTCCAATATCCGACCTCCTCCGTGTTTCATAAGCCACGTAAACAGTTTGTTCATTTTAAATAAAATAAGTCAGTAAATACTAACACATAGACCTATGATATCTGATAAATAAGGCAATTTGAATTTGGAAAACAAGTATTTAAGACCAACTTAAAATAATTACTATATATGCCTACAGATAGTATACAATAATATAATAATTATAAAAAATGTTATACCACCGGTGACTTTTCAAAAGATCTTATTAATATATACAATTCCGTAGTACATTATTGTTACCTATCTCGTAAAATTTAGCCAGCGCACGAAATGCAAGAGCACAAAAATACGTTTTATATGACGTTACGTTACAAGTAATTGAATTTCTTCTTGAATCATTTCTCGTTGCATAGTTTAAAAGATGTACGAGTACAAGGGCGCGAAGCAACTTAACTTTATATGATTAAGTGATTGTATAGGCTATAGAGTATGGCATGCGATTGCTAATATTTTTTATAAAAAAGTTAAAAAAAATTGAACCTCACACACACCAATACCAAACGATTTACACATACATGTATATATTTTACTATAAATTGTGTTAAAGTCTAGTTTTGACTACCGTAGGTATATTAATTGTTAAGTACAACAATGTCCTTGTATAAAGAATTAAAAGTTTGTATGTGGCTTTAAATAAGCATATAGTACGCAGATCTAAACATTTTTGACCAAATTTTGACCAGTCGGCGATCTCTAATTTTAAAGAAATATTCAACAAATGACGTCCACGAGTGCTTATAAAGCAGCACAGAAACGCTTTTGAATCAATTTACGTGATAGTAAAAAGAGTCGCTTACAGTAGATAATTTATTCAAATGAATTCATCGTTATTAAAGATAATTCCGTTTTTATTGACCATTATCAAGTAATAACACGAGTAATGACTTATGGCTTCATTGAAGAAAAACATAATCGAAAATTTCCGATGCCCGATAGCTCCGTGGTAAAAAGGTGGAAGCAAACTCTGTATGTATCAAATTGCAACATTATGAAATATATTATATTAGAAGTTACCCGCGGCTTCGTCCGAGTAAAATTAAGTGAAGGATTTTTGCGTGATGACATATATAGCCTTTCTCGATAAATGGGCTATCTAAAACTGAAAGAATAATTCAAATCGGACCAGTAGATCCCGTGATAAACGCGTTCAAGTAAACAAAACAAGCAAACTATTCAGCTTTGTAATTAGTATAGACATATGTGCATAGATCACAATTTAGGTCATCTTTTTGATACACTAGACCAGCATGAGATACTTCTAGAGTGGGCTAAGTATTAAAAATAGATAATAAAAGTGGTCAAGATGACAAGACACGCTTATGTAATTGGGTTTTTAGCATGTCCTAACATGGAAAATTTTATGTCTCTATGGAAATCTTAGGGGCAGGACCACGTTGCACGCGGACAGACGGAAAGACGGACGGACGGACAGAGCAAATTATAAGGTTTAGTGTAACTAGGGTACGGGTAGGCTACGGAACCCTAAAAAGATCCCTTCATCTGCGCCTAAATTCGGAGGGCCGGAAAACAGTTTCGACGGAATTAAATAACGAAGGGACGTCGCCGGCTACGTAGCCAAATAATTCATATTAAAATTTAGGACATGTAACTTGCTTGGCGACGGTTTGGCCCTAATAATATAAATTGGTAATTTAAGAATTCATTTTATTAATGAGGCTGTCTAAGCGTACTCATGACAACCATATGTGTTATAGTAATGTATACTAAAATGTAAAGCTGAACAGTTTTTTGTTTGTTTGTTTGAATGCGCTAATCTCAGGAACTACTGATCCAATTTCAAAGATTCTTTTAGTGTTAGATAGCCTTTTTATCGAGAAAGGCTAAAGGCTATATGTCATCACGCTAAGTCCAATAGGAGCGGAGCACCAATGAAGAATGTTTCAAAATCGGGGGTTCTTTTCCCCATTTGAGAACTTCCGCTGCGTGGGCTGCTTAAATGGTTAAAGTTTCGCAAAAGTCATGTATGACAAAATTGTTGCCCTTTAAAAGTTCTAAATAAAAGTCCGCGAAACCGTATGTCTATCTTTTAAGGTTAGCTCAGTATAACCTTTTTCATGCTAATCAAATTTGTTCTAAAATAATGCATTATTTGCGAAGGTCTTTTTGTAAATATAGTATTAATCCTTATCCAAAAACTAATTTTAAACCTCTGTGATAAAATTAGCACACGCGGAAGAAGACGTGGGGAACAGCTAGTTTTAAATACTTAACTATCGAATTAGGCTAAACCTGTTAAGAAACATTCAAGTTTAGTAAATAAATAAATAAATTTTGTGTTTCTATACATATATTAATACGAACGGAATACGGAAGCGAAAACTTTCGGCACCATTTTACGAAAATTGTGCGGACGGAGGTGTATGTAATTTAGCACAATTATAGTTTTTATAGAGGATGGTGTTCGAGTGATAATATTTTGATAAAATATTCACTATAAATATATTAAAATAAAAGTACACGCACACCAACGCCGAACGATGTACAGTCTACACATACATACATTTTCTTATATATAAACATATTCTCGTGTCACAATGTTAGTTACCATACTTCTCCGAAACGGCTTGACTGATTTTTATGAAATTTTATATGCATATTCAGTAGGTATAAGAATCGACTACTATCTATTTTTCATACTCCTAAGTGATAAGGGGGCCCATGCAGACGAAGTCGCAGGGTACAGCTAGTTTACTGTAAAATTGTGTCTCTAGCAATAATATAAAACTCACGACAATGCTATAAAAAAACTCTTTTACTCAACTTTACTCTTTATTTGTAGAGTAGTATTATAAGCTTGGTGTTTCATGTAATTACATGAAACATGAATAGACATTGTACGTCTAGTAACATATTGTATGCAAACAGTAGTAGTTTTTGGTAATCCTGTTCTGGTTTTAATTTACACTGAACCTGTTTACTGTGGACAGATTTGAACATGGCTTATATTTTGTAGCGGACCTTATTAAATAAGGAAAGCGTAAAGAAAACAGCTCCGAATAATTGGATCGGAAAACAATTAGCTCGTAAGTTAGGTGGGGTATCGCTAACCGGGCGAGTGGAGTAACAACTTGCCAACGACTTGTAACCCCGACTTTATAACCCGTTAATAAAACACCATTTCATGCAGCTGCTTTCCTACTAACACCATGATTTTAAGCTTCAGCAGGACTGGTACTATTTATCAACACGTTTTTATCAAATACTAGCTGTATCCCGTGACTTCGTTCCCGTTAATTGCGACAGCACTTTGACCTCCTTAATCTAGCTCTCTATCGAAACATTCATTCTTAGCTTACTTAATTTCCTTAACTTCCTCCTCACCAAATTTTATCATTGTACGTCCCTCGGTTTTCGAGATTTCATGTTAGGTGACCTTTCGTTTTCATATATGTAGATCATGGGCTTAATTCATTTTATTCTACATTGGAATTCAATTAAATTACATTTAATCAATTACTATTATTATCGTCATAGATTTATCGCTCATTATAATGATTACATACTTACTTTTTTCCTTAATGTCATTGTTGTTTTGACTTTATATCACAACGTTGAAAAATTACACCCCTGCTTTGCTATATTTTCTGCCTTGCCCAACATCTCCGTGAAAATTGGCTATAGGCTATTATTATTCTTCTCCCATATCGATGTTGCGTTCATTAGTCCTTTTTTATATTACAAGGGGCAAACGAGTGGGCGGGTCATCGGTAAGTGAATATCGACGCCCATAGACATCTGCACCGACAAAAGGCTTGCAAATACGTTATCAGACTTTAAAAAGTAGTTTTGGCCACCGGAAACTCACAAACCGAACGACTATCATCATCAACAATACCATCACTAGACATGACACCATTGCCACCACTTCACACCGCTCTTATGTGACAAATAGATACTGGTAGCGGACGCGCCTGCCCAATTCGACTGCAAAACAAAAGAACTGCAAGCGTGGCGCTACCTCTAATTATTTTATAGTCCTGGTTTGATTGTTCTAAATCATAGTAACCCTAACTTATGATATTGTGTATGTACACCAAACTTCGCAGTACATACATATATATCAACATTATCGCTTCTATTTATGTAAAAATAAAGGCTATTTTGCAACGAAAACATTAGCAAAGCTCACAACGCAGTATTTTATGCCTGCGCCCGAGATTTAGGACCGAGGTCGTATGCCATAATAAAGTTATAAATTGTACCATTTAAATTTAATTTGACGTCAATTTGGCGCGTAATATTTTGATTAAAGCACGCCTGATTAGCGATGCTTAATTAAGGGTGAACTTTGGGTAATTGCTGCAAAATGCGAGCGCCGTTGTGCTTGTTTAGCTTACGGTGAGTGCAATCTGAGATATTTGGTATAGCTGCTCGATTTTGTTCCTTTGATTCCCCTCTGCCTCTGTGTATATTTTGTTTGAAACAATTTTATAAAGGATTCTCAATTGAATTTTAAAAATATCTACTAATTTGTGCACTAGTGCCGATGAGTTTTTTGTGGGCTCGTCTCTGTGCAGAGTGCGAGAAATCCTTGTAAACTTTTAAGTCTAACGTACCACAACATAATATCAAATAACGTATGTTTAAAATATGTATACGGCCGGTCCATATATCAGAACAAAAGACGTTTTATTCAAGAAGACTTTTACAAGCTATTTTGGATTGTCAAATATTTTAAATGCTACCACTGATATAGAAAAATTGAGAAGAATCGGCAAGACTCGTTAGCCACTCTTTTAAAAATAGTTCTTACATTTATTCTCATGTTAACTATAAAGTATAAAGCTACAGCGAGTCTACTCCAAGCAGTTTCAACTTTAATATACTCTTCGGCTGTGTACGCCTTCAGAATAAGCATGTTTTAAACAGATTTAAATCTGCCTTTCACTAAATCTGAGGAGGTCGTAGCTTAATCAGTGGCCGGTACTTGAGTCGCTAGGTTAAGTAGCTCTTATCGCAGCCGTGTGACAGATGGTTGACCAATATCTTCCGTGACTGGTTGGAAGACTGGCTTTCAAATGTTCTCCGTGTTTCGGAAGGCGCGTAAAACAATGGGCCCGTTTAATGTTACCAAGTGATATTAGTAGTGACATTATAGAGATTGTGGATATTCCGGGAATGACGTCAGACGGCAGTCGGTCATCGTAACTCGCCGCGAAGAGCCACATCCTTTGTAATCTAAGCAGACCATAGTACTAGATCGGGATAACGCTAGGTAGATAAAGAATTCTGTTGAATTAAATCTTTTATAAAAAGAATTATTCTACCTCCTATCAATGTGTTGCCAACATACGTATATTACCTAACTATACAGTGATTCGTTTACAAAATATATTTTAACCGGAGAACAAATTGGCTAGGTCAACTTTCACGACTGGCATTTTTAACGTCGTTAGGTTGGTACCGTGTAATCGGTTTATCGATACCGAGCTGCGGTCCAAAGGTTAACGTAATTCAGTTACGGTTCTACGCTAGTTTTCCTCATACAGCTTGTTATCCAATGATGTTCCACTCAAACACAGTCCACTGATACGCGTTCTAAATGTACAAACCAGTGGGATTAGTTCAGTTTTGACAAATGACGGCAAAACGTATTTTGGAGATCAGAACTTACTTTTTATCTATTTCTGTCTTACTCTGTAGCAGTCTTTATCTGTAAAAATGCATGTATAATTATGGCCTCGTTAGCTCAACTTTGGACTCAAGTAAGTGCCGTTGAGTCACAGGTTGGACTGAAATAAGTATCTTAGAGCTGAAGGTCTGTAATAAGGAATATCCTCGAGTCTAGAAATCCATCGTTACCCGAACATAGTTTGGTCCATCGAATAAAAAGTTTTTATATTTTTAATTTATGAATTACGTTGATAAAGTTTTATCGTTTTGAACAATACCGTTAATCAAAAGGTTCGCAGGAGTGGATTGTCGGGCAGTTAGCACCCGGTGGGCAGTGGTTTGGCAGGCCCGTCGGTGCCCGTTCCCGTGGTTTTTCCTTTATAGCCGGGCCATAAATGCGTGAGTTATGACCCACGAACTACGCTCGCGGCTGCGAACGACTGGAATTTACAATTTACACGCGGAACCTAATGGATCCTTTAGTTTAAGAATGCTATAATATTTAATTATACTTCAAATATTGAAAAGAAGTAATGATCAATACACTTAAAAACTAGGTAAATTGCTAGTGCTCTGTTTCACTGTGTTAAATTTAATCCTGCATACAGCATCTGACATTAATTTTGCGATACGATTAGTAGGATTTATATTCATAAATAACAAACGCAGGTGTTTGCGATTCCATAATTCTAATGAAGAACTCAACGTTCATTTCGGTTATTTGAATGCCCTATTTACCTGAACTGTAGCTAATTTAAATGATTTCAATGAAAAGCTGTACTTATAATTTGAATATAGGTATACTCGTTGTTTTAATTTTTCATCCATTTTAAATGTCATAAATAATAATTATAGTCCGTACAATTATTTTGTTCATTTGGAAAATGAAAAAATAATTCATTCTGTTATTGTTCACAAACAATAGCACTGTATGAATTTATTAATAATTCCAGCTAGAATAGGATATTATTTTGCTCAAGCTTATGTTATTATTTTAGGAAACAAGATAAGATCTTACATAGGAAGAGGTTCGGAAAGTTTTAAGTATACTTATCGAAGGTGTAATAAATGTGGGGAGGTCAAAAATTGCCAAATTCATCGTTAAGTAATTAACCAATTACCCCACAGTATGAATAAATGGGAAAATTTTTATATGACAATACTTTAAGCTGTTATGGGCATATCTATTTTGCAACCAGTGGTGGACAGCTTCGCGGGCTCCAACCTGTCGCTGAGGGGGCTGAAGAGGAGCGACATGGGGATTTTTATAAGAGTACGTAAATAATAAAATTGAAGTCTGTTCTATAAGCGATTATAATTGACAAGGTTTTTTACAATCATTGCTTTTATGACGGTAATGCATTTCACATAAAAACTGTGTCTATCAGGAAACCTCGTTTCCTGTTCTGACTAATATCAGACACTGTCAGGAAGGCATTAGGCGATCTACTCCAGCTTTGCCCCATATGTCGAAGGGATGATAGACGTTGGGGGCGGGAAATACTGAATTGGCACGCGCGCAGGACATAGAAGCATCGGTAGACCACCAGCACCAAGGCGCAACGACATTGTTAAGGCAGCGAGCAAGAAATGGATGCACTTGGCAAGCAGCAGAAGTAAATGGCGTGCTCATGAAGAGGCCTTAGTCCAGAATTGGACTAAATCGGGCTGAGGATGATGACGATTTCTTCTCTTTCCATTCATTTCTCATATCATCGCTTGAAGATTAATTAGTAAATAGATCTCGGAAACCATGGCGTCACCGAAGCGCGAGGTGTAAATAATTAAAGTCCCAAGAAAGCTTTATCTCATAATATCTATCCCGTTTTTCCTCGCCTTATAACGGAGTATTACTGAGGTGCATTTAATTTACTTTGTCTGGCGTTGTTTTTAATAAAGCCATCTTGACTTGTTAGCTTTTAATAAAGAGATTTTATAAACCCGCAAAAAATCTCGGCCAGTACAAATTAGAGGATGAAATTTATTAAGCTGTAATACGTAATGCGTAAACTTTGTGGATACAGTGTGTAGCTTGCAAATCGTCTCTCGTGTCAGTTTTAGAAAATTAAAAAGTCACCATTTTTCTTCAAATTAGTTAATTTTTCTACCTCATATTATACACTAGACGTACCCGCGACTTCGTCCGTGTAAAATAAGGTAAAAATATATATATTCAATTTCCCGTAATGACAGTCAAAAGTCAAAAAGTCCAAATTGTTTTATTCATATAACGTGTACTTTGAACGTCACCTGTATAATAAATATTATTATTTTTTAAATCATTATTATAACATTTGGGAATAAATTATACAAATTAAAAGCTAAGTTCATAAGCATTCCGAAGCACACTGCACTGAGAAGAGCCCGCAACAAATTCAGTGAGGGTAATTTATAAATATATATGATATGCCTTCCTCGATAAATGAGCTAGCTAACACAGAAATAATTTTTCCTGAGATTACCGCGTTCAAATAAACAAACGAACAATATCTTTGAAATAAGCTTCTTCATGTGATTTAACCAAACCAATTATAGATCTTGTAATAATAAGTCAATTTTTCTTAAAAGACAAGGAATAGAAGGGTTTTCTGGCAAAGAAGAATAGAACCGCTTGTCTGCAAATTTTGTGTGCCTATTAATAAAAATATTAGAAAAAAAATATAAAACTTGCAACGTATGTTTGTTCGTATGGAATCTTACAAATCAATTTTGGAGCAGATATCTTATATCGAATGAGCTGAAATTTTGCACACATATGTATATCGCAAGACAATGCATTCTTATGACATGGAGCTGATCTTGCTAATTAACGCCAGAGATAATTTTATTTATGATAATAACTTTTATTGTGTTCTTTTATTGCATTCAAATAAAAAGGCTGGACAAAGTCCTCCCCGTTCTTAGGCCACTCTCCTCTATACAGAGCTAAACCAATCCACTCTTTTCAAGTGATTAAAAAATCTAATTTAGTACAAGTATATAAATTCAAATTTTGATAAATAAGGACCAAGGTATTATTGTTTTGAAACACTCGAAACTTGGACTGGGAAAAAAGGATGTCCTCGGTACAGTCCTAAACATAAAGCAAAAATAACCAATGATAAAATTATAAAAAAACCTTCCCCCCCATTCAGTCTTAGTCATCCATAGACTAAATACAAAAAATACTACAAAAATCATCGTTTTGTATTTACTCTCAATCTTAATTGCCAATAGAAAGGACAAATTTGTTAATTTATTATTGTATCTGTGTAGGAAACGTGTAAATCTATTACAAACGTTTTTAATAAAATCTGTAAACGACAACAACTGTAGAGTCAACGTATAAAATGTCTCAACAATTTATCAAGAGTGGTCACTCTACTAGTTGAGTGTACAGTGTTGGAATTGATATGGTATTATAACCAGCCGATGTTATCATGTTGACTTTGGGGTTATGTTTATTTTGACAGTCTTATTGCGTTTCGAATTTAATCAAAATTAACAGGAAATCCAGTGATCCTCGCTTCCTAACTTAATATTACAAAGCGAGTTTCTTTGTTTGTTTTTATGCCTTTAATATTCAATGGGTAATAATCAGAGAGTTTAGTTTATAATACATTCTAGCTGTTTCCCGCGACTCTATCCGTGTAAACTTTAACTAGAGCCCTTAATACAATTCCTTAATCTAGCCCTATCGAGAAATCCGTTCTTAGCAAATGTCGACTAATTTTAAACTACATCCCTGCCTATTTTTTTCTTTGTACGTCTCGCGTTTTTGGAGATTTCGTGATAGATAACCTTTCACGTAAGAGAGAGAGGGATTACGTCAGGGGTAGAGTATAAGAAAACAGAGTTCATCCCAAAAAAATACCGGAAAAATAGAAAATAACTTGTGGGCTGTCCTTTAGAATAACCGCTTGCCACTCTGAAATTATATCTACCGATACCAAAAAAATTAAAAACGTAATTCTTCATACAAACTGTATCGAATATAGGCAACTTTTTTTTTATGTTACAAGGGGGCAGACGAGCGGGCAGCAGGCACCGAAGTGTCTACCGACGCCCATGGACATCTGCACGACCAGAAGGCCAGCAGATGCGCTGCTGGCCCTTAATGATCAGTTTAGGCCACCGGGAAGTCTCACAAACCGAACGAAACGCGACAACAACACCATCACTAGACGTGACAGCATTGCCTTCTTTTTGGTTAAATTATTGTGAGAACGTTATATTTAACGTTACTTTGTGGCTGGTTATTTATTTTTTTAATTGAATTAGGATCGAATCTGCAAGAATATATAATATTATAGTGTGCGCATTCGGGGCCGTACAAACGCGTTATACGAGAATAATCATACAAGGCGTTTTCCTATAATATGGAATGAACCTACCGTGTTATAGGGGGATTGCAGTAAGTAATAAAAACTAACATACACCATACATAAAACATATACTCATACATTACATAGTAAATTATAGACAAAAGATTGCCTCCCTTCATAAATGAATTACTTAGAAGGCACAAGAGAAAATTAGGCATGTTATAAACATTACTAACATTCCAGAGAAAAAATTATTGTAAAGAATTCTTATCTGTATAAAATAAGAATTTTTTATACAAGAGAAAACAAAAGATCGCCTCCGGGTTTAATAAATCCCTTACAGGGAGCGATTTTAATAAAACCGACAAATTTAGGAGCGGTAAATTTAATACAAGGAAATGAAAATATTTGTTTTAAGATTTCAGCGTTACGAGTAATTTTGACGCGAGTTGAGTCTCAGCCAGAATATTTTATATCTGCCTTATATTTGGGGTTTCGAAGATTAAAAGGAACACTTTCAGTAAAAGGGTGCGTTAAGTCAGGATTTTTATCAAGCAGCTAACAGAGGGCCTAGCACGAACACTTTCGAAAGTTTTCCTTACTTTTTCAGTTCAGTGTTTCAGTTCGAGACGAAACGACAAATGAAGGTTCGTGCTTCCATTTTACACGACTTCTATGACCTTGACATCGAGGATTTGATACGTGCGAGTAATAATTTTATTCGTGCTAGCAATATTTTAGCGACTAAATTGTGTAAAACGATTGCATTTATGTTTTTTTTGACGTTCGCTTTCGAACATAAAAGTAGGTAAGCCTGTTGAAAATGTTCGTGCTAGGCTTCAGATTTTCATTCACTCTTCTACTGTTTGATCTACAGAGGTATTCTGGAGTGTTTGACTTTTTACGTAGTGTCTCTTCTACTTTCTTACAACTCTGGGCAGCAGTGAGAAAATAGGTCCTTATGTCATAGGCGCTACAGCTGTACAGTTTAAATTGCGCAATTATCTCGATACGTGTATGAAAAATCGTTGTCGATTAAAATGCACAGCTCTTTCGCAATGATTTAACTGTACAGTTTTTTTGCAACGATTTAATTGTACAGTTTTTCGCAACGAATTGTCGATACGTGTGTGGGGGCTATTAAATAAAACCTTCCATGTACTAGTCTAATCTTATACCTATTCCTTTTTACGCGATTTTTACGTGTCGTTAGAGACAGGTTAGGACATTTTTCTTTATTTCAGGCTATCTCAGATCTAATTTAATTTTATTAAATTTTATTTACTCTAAATAAAATTGAATAAGTAACCATTTTATTTAGTATATAAATAGATAACGCATGGAAAGCGAAGAAAGAAAGTGTTATGACGCCATCTAGTGGACAATTTAGCAATTTATTAATGCATGTTACATGACAACACTTCAAAATATGCAGTAATGTAATTATTATGTGGCATTAAAAATGCATAATGTTTTTCGGCAGGTGTCGCAAGTCATCAATGCGGCGCTGGAGGTGCACTTCCCGTCGCGTTGTGTGCGCGTCATAGCTGAGCCGGGCCGGTACTTCGCGGCCGCCGCTTACACCCTGGCCGCCATGGTGCACGCCACCAGACAGGTGACTCATCTGCTTTTTTAGCGTTCCGTAGTCCTACAAGGCGACCGACCCTTAGTGCCCTACCTCTCCAAGATGCCATGTAACTCATTTGGCTTGAAATTACTGTTTTGATGTTTATGTGATGTGTATGACGTCTCGTCATGGGGGAAGACGCGGGGCGTCATTTATGGTCGAATCACTACTAAAGACGCCGCTACCGAATGTGATAAAAGAATGTACTTTAATGCCCCCGCAGAATATAATATTATATATTTGATAATATTAATGTGTTATAAGAGTACCGCGTTATGCGGGGGAGGGGGGGGGGATTATAGTATTTTTTAATTTTAATTCTTCTCTCCCTTTCCCAGCTCCCGTTGCAAGATGGAGAAAAAGAGGAAGACGCGCACACAATGTACTTCATCAACGACGGCGTGTACGGCTCCTTCAACTGCGTGCTGTACGACCACCAGCAGGTGCACGCCGAGCCTTTGGAGGTGACTGAAGTATTATATTAATTGACAAATAGAACACGACGTCCGGTTGTTTTTTAATTATATCATTGACGCTCAAATTATAATAATGTGGCTCAAATTGTAATATAGAGGCTCAAATTATAATATTAAGGCTCAGATTATAAGATTGAACCTCAAATTATAATATTGAGGCTTAAATTATAATATTCACGCTCAAATTATAAGTATTGAGGCTCAAATTATAATATTGAGGCTCAAATTATAATATTGACGCTCAAATTTTAGTATTGAAGCTCAAATTATAATATAGAGGCTCAGATATATTCTTAAAGTTCCAATTATTACATTGAGGCTCAGATTATAAGATTGAACCTCAAACTATAACATTTAATTTATATTCAACTGCCCCGTTTTTGGCGCAGGAGTCGAGCGAGGCGGTGCGGCCGTGCTCGGTGTGGGGCCCGTCCTGCGACGGGCTGGACTGCGTGCTGCCCTCCTACGCCCTCCCCCCGCAGCGCGCCGGCAACTGGCTGGTGTTCCGCAACATGGGCGCCTACACGCTGAGGTCCACTCCTCTTCTATGGGCTCCTCGATAGTCACTTTGTTGTTAACAACCGTGTTTAATCTATTTAAAGAAAAATTATTATTGAAAAAAAAAAAACTACATTTTGAGTCATTGGTTTTAGACTGATAAAGTTAAACATGTATTTGGGCGCTAAAATGTGAGACCTTGATTAATTTATCTCGGCTCAAACAGCACAGAACTAGGTGATGATTAGCAATAGGAATATCAAGAAACAATTAGTGCTTCATTTTTTTTCGTAGATATTTTGCGGTGAATGAAATAATCGACAATCGGCTGCAATGAAATCGCACAAGCGAACATTTTTTTGTAAAATATTTTTTTTTTATTAAAAAATACATTTAAAAAAAATACGAGATTAAAGATCACTTCATGGATAAGTATTGAAATGACCTTTAATCCCACGTTAAAAAAATATATGTACTTTAAATAAATAAAAAACATGTTCTCATGTGCGATTTCATTGCACCCGAGTGTATATATTAATATTTATTATGTGACGCAAAAAGTTTCGGTACCATTTAACAAAATAATTGCGCGACGGATGAGTATGAAATTTGGCGCAATTATAGTTTGGTATAGAGCTGTGCGAATGTTAACATTTTTTCAATATTAATATATAAAAAGGTTAAAATAAAACCACAGGCACACCTACGCTAAACCATTTACACACACATGCATACATACATGCGACAATGTTACGTTAGATTAATTGTCACATATAACAATGACGTTGTTTAAAAAAATAATATATTCTACATAGCAGTAGATTTAAGCAAATCTATAGATTTGTGGCCGAATTTTGAGTAGCAAGCGACGTGGTTTTAATAAATATGCTTTAAAAACCAGCTAAATGCACTTACCCAACAGTGGGCGAAGACGAGCGGCTCGCCGTAGAGACCACAGAGTGTTGAGAGTGCAGCGTTGAGACGTTGCTAGAGGCGCTGTAAGTATTCTTCCTGAAAAAGAAAAAATACATCCCCGTTTGTTATTATTTTTTATATTTTTGGGAAACACGCAATTATAAAGACATAAAATTTAAAGGTTAAAAAAACAAAAGCATAAATCAGTAAAGATTCCACTGTAAAAAAAAAAGCTTAATACCAAATGAAAACAAAATAGACAAATTAAAACTTATTAACTATAATTTGGTACTCCTTATTAAAAACAGGAAATTTTTCAAAAAATATTTTCAAATTTAGGCACCTCTTATTATTATTATTACAAGCTCCTTTCACAAACATATTACTATTATGCCTACAATTTGTGTAAAAAATACTTAGGAACCTTCAAGGACTAAATAAAGGTCCTTTTTAGTGTTCCGTACTCCTACAAGGAACCCTTGTACTTTCGCTGTGTGGGCAACGAGTGGATTGGTTTCGCTCAGGATAGAGGAGAGTAGTCTAAGAGTGGGGAGGTCTTTGCCCAGCTGTGGGACATTATAGGATAATTAAAAAGAGCACTCGGTACTAGATTCTCGTTATAAATGTGTAATAAAAATAGGTACTTAATTATTGACTAAAGTTTCCTTAAAATCAGTTAAACTGTGGTTAAGTTGCTGTTCGAAAAAGTAACCTCGTAACTGCTTTTCCCAGCGTAAAAGAACTGTTCAATTATAAAAAAGATTTCATTGACGGCTGTCAGTCGGAATTACAAGCGATATCAATGATAAATAAAAAGTGCGTGTGGCTTTTTCCAACAATTTGATATATTTATAAGGTCCTCTTTCAGCAAATTTCAGTCCTCCGTACGCACAATTTTCGTAAATTAGTACCGAAAATTTTCCCTTCTCATATTAATGATTATTAGATACTATGTGTTTATTATAATCAGTTAACTTTATCTTTATCTCCGTGAAAACCGCGCCATTTTCTCAGACGTCCTGTTGTGTAAGACACTGCTTTTCTTACAAATTACTTTGGAACTAGTCGCTCTCCATCTTCCTTATCTAATAAGACTGTATATATTAAATTTAGTTCTCCTCAGATCTTCAAATCTGCATCAGTTATAAAGTAAATTTCAATTACTGTGTACTTTCATACTTTTTTAAATCTACATGATTTACATAGCACATCATATTTCTTCCGTTTAATAAAAGCCGACTTCCAATTATCAGTACTGAACCAAATTGGAAGGGAATAAGAAGCAAGGGCTTTCAAATAAAAAAAAATCATCAAAATCAGTCCACCCAGTAAAAAGTTACAAACATAAAAAATGCAGTCGCATTGCGAACCTCCTTTTTGAGGTTGGTTGATAAAACAATATTTGATCTAATTGCGTGCTGTGTTTTTAAACTTCAAAAGCAGTTATTTGCTCGTGAAAGTTCTGTGGAAATCGATACAGGCTTGGCATTCATTCCGGGGGTCGTGGGTTCGATTCCCACCTCGAGTCTGGGTGTATTATCCTATGTATGTAATTATATATTTCTAAAACAAAATATTTGTGTATAACAGTCGGCTGTTACTTATAACACAGGCATTAAGTTGTCTACCTTAGGAACAGACGTCCGTATGTCATATAGTCCTGTATATATTTAAATAGATCTCCCAAGAAAAGACGCCTTATTTTTATTCACGTAAATATTAGGGCAGACAAATTTGCGGTGTTCCTGGTGGTAAGCAGTCACCATAGCCACGTTTGCAATTATCATCACGGGTGTTCAGTCGTGTTTTTTGGGGTTCCGTAGTACTACAAGGAACCCTTATATTATTAATCTTATAATTTCGTCTGTCTGTCTGGAAAAGCTGAAAGATTTATTGAAAATATACCAAGACAACTTAACAAATAGAAATATCGAATTCTAAACCGATAAAAGGCAGCATAGCTGTCACTTTATACCGATGTTATTTATTTATTTATTCACTTACCTAATACAGTAAAATGTACAGTATTAAAATATTGCTTAAGTACAATTTTCTTTATGTGAGAAAGAGGTACTGGTAACCGGATGTGACCCTAGTACAAGCTTTTAAGCTTAGTAGGGAGGGTAACGGAAAGGGTAAAGGAGATATGTGAGAGCAAACTTGTGAATGTTCAAGTGTTAAGTTACAAGCTTCCTTGCCTGCTTGTTTTCCTTAGTTGTAATGCCGACAGAAGTGAAATCTTGACAGAAAACGTGACAGAGTCTGCGCTATCGATGCCATCGCTACGTACGCGCGCTGAGTCGGTTTACTTACAGTATCGCGGATTTAATGTTTTTTCCCCACTTATAATAATTATAGAACCTTTAGTTTGCCAAAAATTTATGAACAAAAGCTAATGTTGCAATGGTCCTCATACTAGGAAAACCTGTATTTTGAGGACCACATTGCATAGAGAAGGAACAATTTTAGCAATAACGTTTAATACAAAAAATCAAATAACAATTGTTTGTTTAGGCATGCATGTGTGCCTGCGCTTGCATGTGTGTGTGTTTGTGTGTACGTGTGCGTGCCTATGTGTGTGCGTGTGTGTTTGTGTCTGTGTGCGCGCGCGTTTCGTTTGAAGTTTTCATTTGAAAAATGTTTTTTTTTTCATGTAAAAAAGGCTGACTTCACATTGTCCTATCAAATTATCAGCAAACTGACCCCTGCACTAAATATGTTAATAGACCAATTAGTTAACATGACGAAATTTGCTTTGAAATTTTGCCTGGAACTACACCGCTTAAGCTAAAATATGTCGCATGTTTTAAGCTAAACTATGCAGAAAATAATTATTACTTTACTTGAATTCGCAAAATATTTTGCAAATAATTGTAGGGCCTATTATGAACATAATTGGTTACCGCAACTTCCTCCGAGTGAATTTAATCTTGCGGAAGCTAGGACCTCTTTGATCTGGTCTTATCGAATTATCTACATAAACAGCCTCTCGGCCAAATTCCATCGTTTTACGTCTCGCGTTTTTTGAGTATGCCACGATTCACGTTATGAATCGTGCCATATGTAATTTTCATTGGCAATAATAATTATGGCATAATTATTTGAGCCTCAATAGCTCAACGGTATAAGGTATGGACTGCAATCTGCAAGGTACCCGGTTAAAACCCCACCGCCGTTGGGGTATTGTCGCTCCCGCTCCTAATACAAGCTTTTAATTTAAGCTTAGTAGGAGGGAAAAGGGAATATGAGACATAATGTCTCAGCATGAGTGGCGTGGATTTATTGCGGAATGATTTTGCGGATGCGAAAAATTACTTCCTGCGTGGAATTAGCATGTATTGCGTCTAAGAAATCTCCTGTTGTGATTATTACTAACGTAAATGCGACTAAAACAAAAACATGTATTTGTTACGGCACGTCTATACTCTTCAAAAATTGCGTCACATAATACTTCAACGCCCCCTAACATATTTATAGTCATCCAAAGTGATTCTTGGAACGCTTTCTCTAATTTTTATGAGCTTTTCATTGCAATGTACAGAAGTTAATCAAGTATATGAGTGTCTCAATACTAATATTGAGTCACTCAATTAAAAGAGTGTACCTTCTGTACACTCATATTTAATTGCCTTCTGACTCATATTGAGACATTCCTTATTCAATTGGGGATATTACAATCAAATTCAACTATGGAAATAGCGGAGCAGAAGTATGAACGGAACCAAGCGCCTCAAGTGGTCCAGTCCAACTCTCTACCTCTATCTCCATACGCCAATAGGCGCTTAATGTGAACCCTTAATACTGAAACGTAAGGCCTAAAGTCGCATGCTCTTATTAAGCACTAGTTAAATCCAAAATGATATTTTAACATTTAAGTGAGAGATCAATATACTGGTACGGCTTACGCGATATATAAAAACGCACATCTTTTGACAAACGTTACATGCTTTTATATATAATACGTATCAAAATCTCTACATCACTAACAGTGTGGAGTGTTAAACAGTTTGATGTCTTAAGTCTCGTTTTGTTATGAATTATTTATTATTTTAGATTTGTATACATTATTAAATTTCGACTAGCAACTATTAAGGCAACTTTACAAAATATCTTCCATAAACTATTTCTACAATTTATTATATATTATATCTAACGTAATATCCTTACGTGCGTTTATCATACAAAGGCATATTATCATATGATTTTTATACAGCAGCTTATTTCAAACATGATAAGGATCAAATTTATTGCAATTGTTAATATCTAAACAATTTTCATAGCCTAATCTTCAAAAAACACTTAAACGTAACAATTATAATGACTAATAAAGAGTAACACAAATATAAGCCACCTTGGAATGTCAGATAAATTATAAACCTAAAGTGTAAAAGAAATGTAAATAGGTTTTTTTTTAAATCTATAATAATAAACATAATTATTTACATATCACATTATTATTCGAGGTCGATCACAAAATAAAGAAGCTATATTTAAAAAATAAAAAAAATATATTTAAGTTTATAACACCGAAGTCTCAATCAAATTTATAGTGTTATCCTAAAGTACAAGAGATAAACACGTTACAGCTAGAAGAGCACTAAGAAAATAAAACCGTATTAAAAAATTTCAATATTTTGAGAAATGAGTATGCTCCTTTCTTGAAGGTCCCTAAGTCCTATCCGTTCGGAAATACAGACGCTGGTAATTGATCCCACAGAGGAATTGTGCGAGGTGTGAAGTTTCTTGAAAATCGCACGTTTGTGGATTTTAGGACATCAGGGCTTATTACCTAGACTACCATAGACCTACCATAGACTTCTAAATTCTCTTACTTAATTTTTAATTTAAAAGTAACAACAAATATTTAACCTAATTAGTTTAATTACTTATCAAAATATGAAAAAAAAGGTGAATGTGCTCATAATTTAAGTTTGAGTATAGATAATTATTATCATAATACGAAGCGAAAATATTCGGTATCATTTTACGCAAATTGCGCCGACATTTGACACAATTATATTTTATAAGGGGGAGGGTGTGGGAATGCTAATATTTTTATAAAATATGCATTATAACTATGCTATACTCAATTATTAAAATAAAACCACACGCACACCAATACCAATTGATTTATACACACATGTATACGTTTAAGAAGTTTATAAATTTTATGCTTAAATGTGTACATGTGTGTCAAAGTGTAATCACAATGACTAATAATGACGGTATGTATATTAATTATCGAATATGACAATGTTGTTGTACAAATAATTCAAATCTTGTATATAGTGTTAAATTACTATATGGTAACCAAATCTAAAGATTTCTGACCCAATTTAAAGCACCGGCGATCCTTGGAATTGCACGTGTATGGTATCTTGTAAATGGCATCATTATATCACCATTTACAAATACCGCGTATCGGTTATGAACAAAGAAAGAATAGTGATCAGTCAATAATGAAATGTATATGGGGCAGTAAAAGGGCGGCTTTCTACGGAGCCTTGTGCCGAGTGAATGTACCGGGCGCGGTCCTGCGGCCTTGGACGCTAGGTATTATGTTTGCGGCTCTAGATGACCAGCCAAGTATCTACAACATTCACGTACATTTTGTCTGTTTGTGCCAAAAATTTATAGCCTTTTACTTCTCATTGAGTAGGCTGTTGGCACAATACTACACATGCCAATGAGAAAAGAACATATTTATAACCGATGGTATTGCATTGTAAAAAAAACACTGATAATAGAAAGAAACTAACACTTGTTTTTATCAAGAAATATGTAGTTTATCAAAGCTCTAAGTCAACGTTTTTTGTATAAATATACATTTAAATTATCGTTTTATATTAAAGTAACGGCTTTTATGACTGACATCCACGTTACGGTTACCGGAGAGGCCAGCCTGTACAAGCATATCTGTGCAGGTAGACCGAAACGTATGTGGGGCAGTCATTGAACCTGGGCAGGGTTTCAATCAGTTCATCAATTTTTAATTCATTTTCTACGGTACACAAGTGAAATAGGTATTTTTGCCTGTCCTAAGCCAGGACTAAAGTGTGAAGGCAAAACGGACCATTTTCGTGCACCCACGCTAGTATGTCCATGAATTCCGTACATAATTGGTTAACTTTCTCTTACAGTCGCGTAGTCGTTAAATTATTGCCATAAATGATTGTAGTGTTCACTATTTAGTCGCGTCTTTAGTTGCTATTTTAGTGTCGGCTCTAAGTGCACACACCACGTCTTAATCCCGCGGCAGGTCGACTGAGAATCCTCGTCCCCTCCGCTACCCGCGTAATGTGTCACTAGAGACAACAGAGCAACTATATTATATCTATGTATGAATGCACGGTTGCATACACTACAATGATCATCAAATATACGTTCCTCCAGTATCTATCGTAAGTGTTTCACCAATCAATCTGTTTACACATTCTTTGACAAGTTAATTCAGTTTCGTCCCTCTATTAATAATAGTCCAGTCTATATTTCGCGATTTCAAAAAAATGGAGAAGGTTTCAACTCCAGGTATAGTCGATCAAGAAGTTTGTTTACCACGCTAAGGTCGAATGTCGTTTGCACGTCAATTAGGTAAAAGCTTATTTTTGCTTGTTATGCTTTACGTTAATTCCTAACAATAACCCTTAGCAATTTTTTTTAAACTAGGAGCTGCCATCCTAAATGGTAAAGCCCATTCATCGTCGACCATACATATTTTTTTTTATGTACATATTGTACAGCGAAATCTTAAATCACAGCCAAATCCTTTGCAATCTAAGCGGACCCTGGTACTACTATACCGGGATAACGCTATGAAGAAGAAGTACATGTTGTACAACGATTACGCTGAGATAATATGATCTGATTTAAGTGATTCATATTTTGTTTGATGCGGAATTGCGGGTCATTTGGTCCCATGAAAATGTAACATAGTTTGGCCCAGTACTTTTCATATTATAAACATTTTTTTCTTTCTTAATTATTTTTTTTATTCTAAATTATGTTATTTGAGGCTTTTTAATCTAGATACATAGTGCTTGACAATTCCAATTCAGTTTTACCGTAATGGTATTAATAAAAAATAACGGTAAAAGTCTATTTAGAATTCAACCTGTCTAAAATTACTTTTTCCAAGAACCAAAATGAAAGCTGACCTTATTTTTCTCAGTAAGGGCTCTCAAGGTAACAAATATTTGCAGGGTTATGCTAGCTTTATTTAAACAGCGGTTTTACGAGTTTGACGCCTCCTAAAGTGCGGATTAATACCTTTGCTTAAAAGATTTCACAGTTTATACATTTTTTTCTAACTAACAGTAACTTACAGTTCCATGGGAGACCAACATCCCCAAAGACCACCTGATAAAAACGAACAAGTACTTTGACCTAACCAATCATAAAAAATATTTATTTAAAACAAATATTTTTTTAAAATATAAATAGATACAGATAGATAATACATCCGGACTCGAGAATCGAACCACGACCCGAGCGGAACAAGATCACTGACAGCTGCGCCAACGTATCAGCCGGTACATACCGGCCGAAATAAACTTTATATAATAAATAAATTTATACAGGACTATATGACACACGGACGACTCCTAAGGCAGACAACTTAATGCCTGTGTTATAGGTTACAGCCGCCAATATGTTTTTGTAGAAATATATAAATACATCCATATCGATAATACACCCAGACTCGAAGCGGGAATCGAACCCACAACCCCAGGAGCGGAAGGCGGGGTGACTGCCCACTGCGCCAACGGGTCAGTCAGAAATGTGCCGCTATGTAGTAAAAAAAGATATCTTCAAAACTTTTGGTTTTATCTATGTATAAGATGAGGAAGTTCCCGATCCCAGTATTATATAACAAAATTGACAGTTATTAACTTTTAAAAAAAACTACAATGCAATCACGCAATCTGAATCACTTAATGATTATATGAATCACAGGTTGCTCACACTGTCATTAAAGTGTAACGTCAACTTACGACCACGGATTAAGAATCAAGGTTTTCTTAAGATTACAGCGAGATTAAAGATAGCAAAAAGTCCCCTTGCAAAGTTTTCTGTTTTAAAGTCTATGCTCTTGTATTCTACGGCAATTTCTCAAAAATTCAAGATAATCATTATTTCTTAAAAAGAACCGACTTCAAAAATCGTCATCATATAACACATTTGTGTATACAATTATATTATCAATAATGACGTTTTCATTATTGTATACAATAATACAGGGTGTAAAAGATATCGTACCGGAAACTTTGTGATAAGGCTACATTTAATGTCCTAAATAGAATCACAAAAATCATTTATCTCCGAAATGAGACGTTACAGATTTCGCCATCTTCGTCCCATTCTTGAGCGCGCAATGTACGTGAACATCGCGATACGATCGTCAACAAAATGTTGACGTGTTAAACAAGTCAACGACCCGCACCGCGCTACCCCTGTTACAGTTTTCTTAAGGCTGAAGTAGTTTTAACTTTTATGTACATTGCGGTTTGATGTAAAAATATTGAAGAAATTTGTTTCTCATTTAAAATCGCATTAGGACATATAGTAATAATGATATTATACAGTATTCAGTTTAAAAAATGGTAAATAAAGAGGAGTTACAACAACTTACGTGGGAGATATCAACACACACACACACACACACACACACACATATATATATATATATAAATATATATATATTTATTTATATAAGGGTTAGACAGTCGTTAGTAGACATCCGCGAGAAACAATTAGTAACAATATATGGTTACATTTTATGAAAATGAAATGAAAATGAAAATTGCAAATTCATAGCAAAGTGGGCAGTGGGCGCCTTCATAATAGGTAAAGTAGAATAACCATATGTCAGAAGTAATAAAAAAAATTAAATTAATATTAAATGACAAAAATCATTATTGCATCGACTTTCAATTGGTGAACAAACTCAATACAACGGAGTTGATTATTAATCTAATCTGATTTTATATTTCCGTTTTTACTATCTTTACATGCTCTAAAATTAAAGATAACACAGCTTGCATCGACGAGGAGACATAAAAAGTAAGTTAACGAAATGAAACTAATCATAATTGATAAGGATTTATTGCATCCTATGACACCATAAGCCTTTAATACAAAGACGGTAAATTAATATTAATTAATTAGTATATTTTTATTTATTTTAATTATTTATGGATAAATCAAAAAACACAAAAAACATTACAGTTTTCCAATTTGGTTTTGGGGACAAAATATATAAATTTAGCGTTAATGCTTAAGTTAATGTAATGCACACATTAATATTGTTATTCTCTTTTATTTTAATTTTCAAATTAAACATACGATTAGATGCGATAATACTGAAAGGCTTGTAATTGTAGTAAGATAAATTTATACATTATCCTATACTAATATACATAGAATCTATCTCTTACATACAAATTTTAAACACACAAACACATACGCGCGCGCACACATACGTACACACACGCACGCACGCTCGTACACACACTCACACACGCAACACGCACGCCCATACACACGCAGACACGCACGCACATACACACGCAATACGACAAAATTTAATCTATGTAAGTGGCATATAATTTAGGCAATTTCTACATTTTAGTTTGTAATATTAATTTTACTACATCAATTTTTAGGTTTACCTTTTTTAAATACGTTATATTCTTTGGCTTATTTATGATTGTAAACGTAGGGGAGTAGACTGGCTACCGCAAGACTATATATTTTGTCCAATGAAGCTAAATTGAATGGATTTGAATCTTATTACAAACATTCTTAAATATATTTATATGTAAAAAAAAAACATTTAAAATTATAAAAAATAGATTTCTCGAATAGAATACGTTAAGGAATCCCCTTACTATGTGTGCCGTCTCAAGCAATACTGCCTTTTTTACCCGTCCCTTGATCCAACTAGCCAGCAAGAGTTTCTTTAGGTTGTCTATAAAAACGTGGCCATAATTTCATAATCTAGGTCTCAATATTTATATTATTATTTAGAAATAAAGCCCTCATAATATGGTGATACATTTTCAAGTAATATACTTAGTTAAATTATAAATTTTACAAATATTTTCCCATTACTTCAATTACTTCATAGCGCCTTGCATTTTGCGATTTTCAAAAATGAAAACAGGTCTGTAGGCGATGGTCCTAAGATAGATATTACTGGAATATTACGACCCCTTAAGAAAGGAGCATACTTTCTCCTCAAAGGCCGGCAATACATCTGTGAGTCTTCTAGTAGTACTGCTTTATTTGAAAAAGTACTTTAAGTATTATAACTAGTCAAAGTTTCTTAATTTTGTCACTCACTGAATGACCGTTCATCAAAACTCTAAGGCATTTTAAGCCGATAGGGTAGCTTCAAATTTAGAATACAATTGGTGTTTAGTGTATAAAAATATTAAAAATGCCAAAAACGCAATGTTTCTCGCAAGTAATATGTATTATATTAAATAAGATTGTTAGTTGCGATTGCAAAGCCAATCAATTTTAATTAAATCAAAAGATTTTAAATATCGATATTGTCGCTAAAGATGTTTTTAGGTAAGCTAATTACGTAAAAACTTAAGTCTCCCTTAATTAGGGAATGAATAAATTAACCGAATTGGTATTGAATGAATCGCACAACTCTTTACAGTACAGGGACAGAGATGCAAGCCGTGGTTTTTCAAGCCGCTGCCACACATATTTGCTGCTTTACTTTAATTTAATTTATAGTGTAAAATTTAATATAAATACTTCTTTTTATTGTTTATGCTGTGATGCCACGTGGGTCTCAGCTGAAAATCAGCGTCGTGTGTTATTAGCGTTGTGATACACGACATTATGCTGAGCTGTACACCGTTTCTATATGGTGTTACAGACAGACATAATTCTTAGTATAAGATTACCTGTGTTAGTATGTACTGTTTGTTACACTTTTAGAATAAATGTGTTTTCTTTCTTTCGTTCTTTCTTTCTTTCCTCTTTTTTACAAGTTTTGTTTTTATTGCCATCAAACCCTATGCAAGGCGTATGCTGGTTGTAAATATTAGTAAGTGACCAACAGCCACTATGTTCAATGCGTATAACATTAAATATAATTATATGTAGGCCTTCGGGGAGAGATACCAAGCTACAAGATATTCTATCTTATCTTCTATCGCATTTTCAATACACGTTCGCTCTGCATCATCCTGGTCTCTACAAAGATTATACACAACTACTTGAATACGAATAACGAATTTCGGATTTTAAAAAAATCAACGACTGGTTTTATTGAAAGAAAATGTACTATCTATCATTTTTAACAATGAAACAGTAGTCAATTATAAGATCGGATAAGCATTAATATGCCGATAAAGAGTGTCGTTAAATTACATTATTGAATGTTTTTATCATTCTAGTATCTCATTTTATATCGATAATTTTATCGGTCGGTATTTCAGCTTCTTTTTAAGATGTATAGCATACGGAATTAAAAATATGTTCTTTTAAAATAAATTAATGTCTCGGTTGCGGTGTTCACAATAGTGGGAAACTTTTACCGAAAGATAAAACAAACGGATTATTGCTATATATTTTTGTACCTAAATAACTCCGGAATCGGAATTATTATTGGATATTAGTAAATATTGTCGCGATTAATTCCCAAGAATCATTTTCGGAAGATTTTATGATATTAATTGTTTACAAAACAAATTTTTGGATAAATAAAAATCAGGATAAGAGAAATTGTTTACATTTAATACAAAAAGTAAAGATAGATATCTTTTACATAAACACGATAAAATATACATGAAAAAGATTTCAGATTTAGACAAGCTTATCTACTTAAATGTTAAATGTATAAAACAAGGGCGTGTTATTTACACCATCTATAACTAAAAAAACTTCTAATTCATTGGAGCTGTCTCGGTCTCAAACAGCAGAAAACCTATATAATATCAAATAATATAATGAATAACAAAATTAAGTATCTAAACAAAATTAATTTCCTCATATAAGTTGGAGGCAATTCGTATGATTTCGCCGTTTACATCTGGTGTCGTCAGTTTATAAATGCTCGCATTTATGTAAAATGCCGAATGTAAAATGTATGTTTCCGTAACATTGTTACTTAACTCTAACTCTAACCTATATTACCTATTCATTACAGAGTTTCCGTTTTAGTCAAATGTTTAGGCATACCGAATGTAAAAGTCACGCCAATATACATTTTTCCTTCGGCATTTTATATAATTATAAACTGACGTATGTAAACAGTGGAATTGTACAAATTGCCTATATAGATTGTCAAACATTTAAATCTGTATACACGGCCAACACTGTCAGCTAGTTTTAAATACATATATTAAAGGAAATCAACCATTTTAAGTAAAGACTCAGGGACAAATGTTGTGGTGATTTGGATATGTAATCTTTTTCACATAATACCTTCTTTCATTTGAATGTATATTTTAAATTTTTTACAATTTTAGCCTACTACTTTAAAATTATATGAGATTCATATTCATTTGTAGAAGTCCTTTATAACTTATTTCTTAAAAGTTTAATAAATTTTTTAAACAATTCTATACACAATGTTAGCACACTTATAAAAGATTCTACTTATTTTCTTACAAAATATTTATTTAAAATACGCATAAATCCGCAGAAAAGCTCTTCAGATTACCGATACTTAGGTGCTGCAAGATACTAATACATTCAATTTTTTATCATGTTTGATGTATAATCCTTTATAAATTGCATTATAGCATAATGTTTGAAATCAAAATTGTTCTTAATTCATACTTCAGGCAATGTAAAATTACGAGGAGCCCTTGTAACACGAGGTATCATTCTTTGTGGTAGTATTTCATCTAATAAATAACCATTATCACTTCCATCCCGATTACCTCGATGTCCTCAAGTCCACAACTGTGCGCTTTTCTAGAAACTTTTTGCCTCGCACAATTTATCTGTGGAATCAGTTACCAGCTTCGGTATTTCCGAACGGATACGACTTAGGACCTTTAAGAAAAGAGCATACTCATTTCTCAAAAGCCGGCAATACATCTGATAGCCCTCTGATGTTGCAGTCGTCCATGGGCGTTGTCTGCGTGTCAAAACTAAAAATCCCAACGTCTCATCCAAAGAATCATCGCAAGCGTCTGATTTTCAAGGAATTTCTTATTTCGCGCAACTTTGTGAAATCGGTTTTTAACACCGGTTGTTTTCCTTTTTGGAAGCGATAGAAATTAAGAGCCTTCAAGAAAAGAGCATACTCGTTTTTAAAATGCTGGCATCGCATCTACGACCTTTCTAGAAGTGCTTTTTTCCGTTGGTATTGGTTGTCACTAAAACGAAAAGTGCCTGAACGTTTGTCCCTTGCGGCGACAAAATAGGTATTGAAAGTTATTTCTTTTTTCGTTTTTATTATATTTATTTTAAACCGAAAACCACCAATCTGCTTTGTTTACATGGCATTGTATTTGATTTTTCATTGCGTGGCAATTTTATTTTCGTTTTTGATATTGAATTTTAAATTTCAGTGCATTCCGATCTCATGTATAGTGAAAAGTCTAGTAGTTGATATTTTTATTTTTGCTCACTGTTAATATAAAACGCTAGATATATATATATTTTGATTTATAGAGTTGTACGGATTTTAATATCCGTGAAATTGAATTACACTCCTGTCACTTTATTGGCTTTAAAAATATGTTTTGTAACTTTTATATCGATAAGGTTTATTTTATTAAGGTTATAAAGCTTAGTTAATTTAGTAAATACAGTTACATTTCAAAATTAATAATATTGGGCGATTTAATTCCAAAATTGTTGGTTAAAAGATAATTAATTTAAAATAAACAGATATTATAACAAACTTTATACTATGTTCAGCAATTAAGAAGAAAGCCTGTAAAATTTACTCTGCGAAAGTTTGAGTGTACAATCATAATATTATATTCAAAGGTAATTAACTCAAATAATTATGAAAACTTTAAACATCAGTGTAACAAAACATAGCTAAAATCCACAATGTTAAAAGCGTAATTAGCTATTTTTTGTTGTAAAAGAATATCTTATGATTCGAATCGAATACAATCGTTAATGACAGTTATTATTAAAATTTTCCCGCATAGAGATAGAATTTGTCCGAAAAACAAATATTTGTTTACGTAACCGATGTAATCTGTCAAATTCAACACAAATATACATGAGAGAGAGAAGTATTGTAGAGATGACCCAAAGCTTTGTGTCAATAGTCTGAATTGCTACGTTTTTGTTATTACAGCACTATCTTGCCTTCCTAAGTTCTATGATGAATTAAATGTCGGTTCGGGTGTTTCCGTATCGATGGAACTTGAGCGACTGTTATTACTGTCTGGTCTACTCTTCTATCTAAAATTATCGGCTCAAATACCTCTTCTTCTTCCTAGCTTTATCCCGGTTAAGTACCAGGGTCCGCTTAGATTACAGAGGATGTGGCTATGGGGCGAGAACGCGACAGTTGTCCATAGCTCACGCTTTCAATTCCCTATACGGGGATGCCAACCAAGAACCTTTACTCTCCATCGGCTTCATGTGTGGCTACCGTTGCCACTTCAACTTACACATTTTCGGAACAAAGTCAGCATCTCCAGTTCATCTGCGGATCTTCGCGTACCGGATATTGTCACGCAGCGAATCGCCAAGCTCTATTGCTCGTTGAGTGGTATTAACCCGATGTAAAATGCGATGAGATCAAGTTTTGGTACCATAAGTTAGCCCTGGCAACACACTGCAAATCTGTTATTTAGAAATTTTTAATTAGTCGTCGTATTTTTACACGTTGTCAGTGTGAAAAGTCTCTTATTCTATTGTCGTTTAAGCGAGCGGTGTTAATAGATGAAAATATTGTGCAATAGCTGATTTGAATTGGCCTTAATAATAAATATAATACGGAAACTTACGGCTAACCGCATTTAACCGCATTTACTGATGATAATGGGATGGTACGTTTTATTAATGCCATACTTGTACTATCGCTTACAAAATGGCCGATAATGTTTTGATATTTATTGCGAATTATTTCTATTTTGTTTACGGTTATCCTGCTGAAATTTTACTGCGTATTATTTACGGTTGTTATGGCGAAATTCTAATAAATTATTCTGTTTTATGAATATGTTTTCCTTGTATTACATAGAAAATGTGCGGATAAAGTAGAAATCTGGTATTAAAATAGTGCATAGATCTAGGACTTCTTAAGGGTCTTCTCTCTGAGGAAATCTAATTAGGGGTAGCGCCATATTTGCAGTCCCTTTGGTCTGCAGCCGATTTGGGCCGGCGCGTCCTAGTACCATTACTTCTTTCTCACATAAAATCGACGTGAAGTGGCAGCGATGCTGGCACGTCAAGTGATGATATTTTTGTTGGGTTTAATTCGGTATTGTGAGAATTCCCGGTGGCCTAATCTGGTCATAGACTTTAGAGTACTTATGAACGCCATATGTATAATAATAATTATTTTTATTTAATCATTATAATATCATTTCGTGATAAAGTTTACGATTTAAACGCTAAGTTATTTTTTCCTTTTCACAATAATTCAGATATGGTTAGAGCAATTTACTCCCAAGCTTTTTCATCATTAAAACATTCCTTTACATTATATGTGAGAAAGAGGTACTGGTACCCGGACGCGCCGGCCCAATTCGGCTACAAGCATGGCGCTACCTCTAATTATATAGAGAAGTCTTGCAACTATTTATCTTTTTTTAAGTCTAGTGGGAGAAATATTGATTGTATGTAGTTTTCTAGTATACTGCAATTATGTTCCCCGTATGTTTCCAAGTCATTCATCATCATCCTCAACCCGATTCGGTCCACTTCTGGACTAGGCCCTCTTAATAAGCACGCCATGTACTTCTGCTGTTCGCCATGTGCATCCATATTCTGCCTGCTGGCTTTAAGATGTCGTCGCGCCATCGTGCTGATGGTCTGCCGATGCTTCTATGTCCTATTACCACTCCAATATTTTCCGCCCGCGACGTACACCGTGCCCTCGACATATGTGTCCCTACCAACGCCACTTAAGCTCAGCAGCTTTTTGAGCGATGTCAGTTACGTCAGTTCTTCTTTTAATATCGGTATTGGGGACTCTGTCTAGCATGGACAAGCCTAAAATCACCAAAGCTATTGTCTTCTAGAAGAAGACTACAATTTTTTTTTCATACAATTTCTTATATAAACCATATAGATAGGTAGAACTAGAGGGACAAAAAGATAATTAGGCTTAAGTATTTAAGCATTACAGGTATTCTTTAATAAAAATATATCATAATAAGCTTTTAAACGCCTATACGTCATGAGTCTTTTGAGCCTATCATTGATTGGGGCAAATTACGCAATTGGGCGTAGGGAAGACTAAAACCAGAAATAAGCTTGCAGAGGCTGTACGAACACCTCGGCTAATATTAAGTCTTCTGTGGGCTGCGGCGTCAATGTTCTTAGTCTTATTAAGAAAGCAATGTAACTTTTAAGGGCTTGTTTTCATTGAGAAATTATTTTATACTCTGCAGTGTTCGCTAATAGATCCTTTAATCTAGAAATAACTTAGCGTGACTTGCTAGTACTGTCAAAATGCCCACTAAAACACTCGAGATTCACTAGACAGGGAATGCATGGCTTGAAGGAACTTTTAAGTACAATAATTTTTTTAGTAGCATTCCTTGTAGCCACAAAAAAAATTATGTAATAGGGAAAGGAATTTTTTGGAAAATTTCCACAATAAAAAACTGAAGTATTATTAAAAATTCTAACAAGCTAGAGAGACGTTCAAAAACGGTAACAAGATTACGCATAATATGCAAATGTATAATGAAACCGTATTCACAGTTTTTCGTATTTGATTAAAGCATTCAGATGTAGGTGTAGTTTTAATTTTCTTGAAAAGAATAATAATATTTTTAATGGAATATAAGTATTAATTTATTTTGTCGCACGATATACTACATTTTACTATCCAATTTGCGAATGTAACATACAAGTGTTATTATATAAATAACAGTGATAATTTGAGGCGTCACAAAAGATTATACCCGTTTATCAAATACTGGGAACGCATCTATCGACACAGACGATGACAAAGACATAAATATCAATCAAGAAATTACTGACACAGACACACACGCACAAACACATGCCCTTTAACATACACACAGAATAACCTAGCCTATTATATAAATAACAGTGATAATTTGAGGCGTCACAAAAGATTATACCCGTTTATCAAATACTGGGAACGCATCTACGAGCTTTCCGGTTATAAAACATTTGTAATCATGTAAACATGCCCTTGAACGAATTGATTGAAGCGGTATACAAATAGTGTACAAGAATTGTGAAGCTGCATATCGAAATTATCAAAAAACTCGGTAACGGTGCTGTAATTGTAGATGATTTAAAACTCGTTTGAAATTTGACAGGTCCAAATCTAGAAACGTTTAAGCTGACGCTAGACAAATGGCAGTTGGACGACGCGCACAAAGACAAGCAACATAAACTTTACAGTCCCGAATTCAAGGTACCTTTAATGTGTGTCGGATAAAAATGCTTATTTTTCACGTATGTAATAATTTACATTACAAAAGATCCTTTACATTGATTTGTAATGGTTTTGAACTTTACTCATTAAAATTTAGTAATCTACTTTACGTTCCCATTTTTTTTTTAAATTTGCACAAATTAGTTGAGAACACGTAACATAACAACTTAACTTTTAGCTACTAAAAGTTAAGTTGTTATGTTGTATGAAGCGTTTAGGGCTACCGCAAGGCTTTATTCTAAGTCGCATCTTATTTTTCCTATATAAGTAAGTTAAGGTGAATGCACAACATTGATCTTGTGGAAACTCATACGCATAATCAACTGAGTAATAACTTAATTGTTTTTTTGCCAAACTGAAATAGAAGTGGATCGCGTGAGTCCCATGCATCCAGTCAGGTTGACAAATGTCTCCATAGATTGGATGCCCTCTATCAGTCGATCCCGGGGTCGCCCTCCAACGCGATGACGCAAAGAACTTGGAAAGTCTAAAAAAGATTGTATATTGAGTGATAAAATTGGGGGAGAGCTTTGCCCTGCTGTGGGACGAAACAGGTTAACTATTAATAATAAAAATCATTGTTTCAGGTTGAACTAATAATCCAAAAACAACCCGAGACCTCAACGTACAGCGGTCGTTCGGTGCGCGCATCGTCGTCGCACTCGTCCAGCGCGTCCTCGTGTTCCGAGCCAGATACGGAGCCCGACGGGCACTGGGACTCCGGTGAGCGCCCCACTCCCCTCCCCAACTTCTTTCCTTATCCGAACGGCTAAGGCGTGGAATGCTCTCCCGGCGTCTGTGTTCCCAGACCACTACAACATGGGTTAGTCTCACAAACGGAACGAAACGCGACAATACCGTCACTTGACGTGACTGCATTGCCGCCACTTGCATATGTGAGAAAGAGGTACTGGTACCCGGATGCGTCGGCCCAATTCGGGTGCAGACCAAATTGACTGCAAGCGTGGCGTTACCTTTATAAAAGAGACAACTACGTCATTCTATTTATATTTTTTGCCTCGCATATCTTCTGTATGAGCCAGCCTTTAAAAAAGGTGGTGGGCATAGCCAGTCAATTTTTAGCCAATCTTCGCACGAATGCGAATCAGCGTAAGAACTTCCTTATAACCGATAAAGTGCATTCCTATTTCCTATGTCTATAAAATATATAATTTTGATACACAGTATTTGATCTCAATAGCCCGCGAAAGTGTGACGTCACAAGTCTATTAGGATCGTGCCCAACAAGGTAGATCCGCTCTGCTCTGCGGAAACAGTCACCATCTCAGGTGTTTCCGAGCAGATAAGAGTTAGGGACCTTTAAGAAAGGAACACATTAATTCCTAACATACCAACGCTCACCACTTGACTTGAATGACTACCGACGCCCATGGATGACAGCAGAATGTTCGCAAATGCGTTGATGGCCTTTTACGCGAATTGCCATAAATTTTAATTTTCCTGTTTACTGTCTCACATCATTCTGAGTGTTTTTATATGACTGTTAATTTTTAAATGGGAGATAAAAGATCAAGTACTTAAGTGCATCTTTGAGAGCTGTTATCGTGGCTTATCATTGTTTATCATTGACATAACGGACGAGCATAATCTTGTTATTTAGATACAAAAAGTATAAAATCGTTGAGTACTTCCTTTTCATTGTATTTGAAACCGAAATCGTATTTTCCTTTCCCTTCCCTTGTCTCTTTCCCTCCTGGCCGGTATGAAACTCAGAAACATTTTAAAGGGAAAATGTTTTTCCTTTCTGTTTTTGACAATTTTCCAATAGCGATAAGGGACGGAGATAAATCCAGCGGATAAAAAAATATTAAAATCGGTTTGGCCGTTCTCGTTATAAGCGTTCGAACAAAGGCGACTTTTGTATATGACAATACACATACAATATATTCTGGTGATAAATATCGATAATCTTGATCACCAGAATAATATGTTTAATATTCCCGTTACAGAAGCGTAAAGCTTGTGTCAGTAGTAAGTGCGGTGATACTTCACTCGTGTTGTAGTTCGAACAGGGCCGTTACGATTATCAGTCCAATCATCGTTGAGTTAATGAGGCTCTAAATCAGAGGTTTTCCTCCCAGGGGGTGGATCTTCCTTTATCTGTCAGATAACTGATCCGATCCACTACGGGTATGCCATCTTTTTTTTTTAGTTGTATTTATTTACTTATTTGACGAGGAATTCTGAATTAACGACAACCCTATGGTTTTGTCGTCATGAGTAACGCGTTGGTAAAATAAGTACGTATCAGCGTTAATTCAGCATAGCTATGTTGTGTATAATGTAAATAGAAGAGAAACCAGGAGTATATGCTAGTTAATGCATCATTTGATGCTCATGCTGCCTCGAAAATTCAAGATCTTTTTGACGACCTCAATATTATTGGAGAGACAAAAGCACACCGTCTGCGTTGGCTCGGCCATGTTGAAAGAATGGGAGACGACCAGTTGTGCGACCAGGTATCGCTGGCGTGATGTCGTCCAATCGGACTTGCGTAATCTTCGAGCTGCAAACTGGCAAGAGACAGCTCAAAACTGAGACAAGTGGCGCGAAATCCTGTCTGAGGTCAAAACTCATTTTGGGTTGCTGAGCCGCTCCAGTAAGTAAGTATTAGCTAACCTAACAACATCTTTATTGCCACCATATCAATATCAAAAATCTTTTATATTTAAAATAAAATAGATTGACTCAGCAATTATAATAAAACAGATTATATTACGAATTACATTCGGAGTTGAAGAAATAAGGAACTTCGTTCCTATCGGGGCTCCCCCGATCGCACAATTTTTATTAATGCATGTATTAACATAATTCAAATGCCTGTTTTCACACAATTATCCTGTACATCATAAACACGAACCCGCGAGCCATGTACTTTAATCGGAGTCGCGCAACAACGAAAAAGTGTGGACGTACAGTACAGCAAAAAACGTGCTTATTTTTAAAACTCGTAACAGCGTCGAAAGATATGCCATGTTTTTAATCAAATTACCAAGCTTGAAATTTCAATTCGGGTACATTTGAGAACAGTGAATAAAAGAGGCGAGGAGTCATCGCACGCTTAATGAGATGTTTTCAGATAAATATGGGTTTATGTCGAGCGATTAACATTCGAATGACTATTCTAATAACTGAAGGGGCGTCTTTATGTTCGAGCTCACTATGTTTCTGTATAGCATCGGCTTGGAAAGTTACTGATAGCGTCTCCTGGTAATAGCGATTCATAAAAAACTCTTTACAAAAGAACGGTCCCATAAAGACGCTCGTTCAATATAAATTTAATATTTCTTTACATTATTTTAATAATTCAAATCAAAACTTTTTTCTATGACTATATTATGACTTTATGTAATACGTTAAGTGGGTATCTATACTAATATATAACTGAAGAGTTTGTATGTTTGTTTACTTGAACGCAATAATCTCAGGAACTACTGGTCCGATTTGTAAAATTATTTCAGGGTTTCTACGTGGTGCAGTGCAAAGGATGTCTCATCTCACGTTATGCCCTGTGTGCCATAACACCCGCACAAGAGCAAACTCATTCCTCAAAGGCAGGCAACGACCATGTGTCATATAGTCCTGTATATATTTATTTATTATTTATTTATATAGACAACTCCTCTTACAGATAGTTACTAAGAAAGAGGTACTGTTACCCGGACGTGCCGGCCCAATTCGGCTACGAGCATGGCACTCCCTCTAATCGAGTAATAGTTGAAAGTATTGCATAAAAATAAATATCATCGCGGAGAATTGAAAACTTTACCAAGCACATTTATGTGGAGGGTGATTCAATCAGAAAAGTAACTAAGGAGAGCACTTTGCGAGCAAGCGACGGTGAACAATGCTACGCCTCGAATATGAATAACCTAATTGTAATCGCAAATTGTGGCAGATGGAACTAGATTAAAGTCTTACTTTATCCATAAAGTTAGTAAACTATGAGCAGAAATATCTACATCATGGCAAATTTAGCTTTCAAGACGTTATGTAATAATAAATACTAGAGATCGCCGATTGGTCGGAATTTGATCACATACCCTTTTGCTTACAACGTCATATATGATTTTATTCACAGAAAAATAAAATTTGTCTATTAATATTATAACACGTGGTTGTCACGTTTACGCTTTGGCATTATCCAATATATGTGTGAGTAAATGGTGTAAGTAATTTGGCATTGGTGTGCGTGTGGTTTTATTTTGCTTATTTAATATATTAATATTGCATGTTATAAAAAATATTAGCATTCGCACACCTTCCTTTATGTAAACTACAGTTGTCCAAATTTCATATACTTCTATCCGCGCAATTTTCGTAAAATGGTACGTAAATATTTCGCTTCGCGTATTAATATATAAGCGGTAATCAGTGGCCCTGAGAGATCTAAAAGACTGGCATGGAAGGACTTGGGAGTCCAGCATGACAATAATCCCATGAAAACTCCTGATAGACAGGAGTCACGACCCTCAGCATTGAGGAATCGAGTCAAAGAGAGAGAGAGATTAATATATAAATTATCTTTCGTTCTTTCTTTGGCGATAATTCTCTTCTTCACTCCTTATTTTTTTTCGAGTTTCGCACAACATGCTTCTTTTCGACTACATTAATCTATATGCCGTCATCTCTGCATTTACTCATATTGCGCGCACATCCCATTCATAGAGTCCATTCATCCTTTTTAGAATAACGTATTCATTGTTCCATTCCATAGTTCAGTATTCCATATTTTTAAAATTACTTAACATTTTATTCTATGATTTTTTTAAAGAAGACAATGAAACAATCATTCTAAATTAAGTTCTTAAATTGAATTTACTCAAAAAGCTATCATTATTTGAGACAAAAATTCAATAGTTTATTTTTTTTTATTCACTTTATTGTACACATAAAAATAACAGAAAAAATACATAAAATAAACTAAAACTAGATAATGTATTTTTGTCCGATTTCGCTCAAAATAATTTTCCTAATGAGTTTTTAGCATGTTCTATCAACATGGAAAATTTCAAGTCACTACGTCTAATAGTTTGGAAATGCTAGGGGGAAACGGACCACTTTATGGGCGAACCGACGAACGGATGGGTGGACGGACGAACGGACGGACGGACGAGCAGAGCGAAATTATAAGGGTTCCTTGTAGTACTACGGAACCCTAAAAACAGAAGTGTCTCGATTTTTCTGATGAGTAGTATATATAGTCTCCTTTTAAACTTTTTTTAATTTATTTACGCGGTATGCTTGACGGTATTCCGTGTTCCTGTTGGTCTAAAATCTAATTTAATGCAATTTAATTTTACATGTTACCCTGTTAGGGCGTTTGTAAATATATTTTTCGAAATTTTTTAATTTTATATCTTACCAAATTATATTATTATTAATTCATGTTTATTATATAATGTTAAATGAATTGTTTTTTTTATATATTTCTATAAGTCAATTTAATTTAAAATTTTGATGTGGTCTTGGCCTAATCAGTAGTCGGAATTTTAGTTGATCGCTAGGTTAAGTTACTCTTACTGCTACCGGGTGATAGATGGGTGACCCCATTTTATCACTGGTTTGTATTTGAATATCCGACCTCCTCCGTGTTTCGGAACACACTTAAAACAGTGGGAGCCGATTAATGTCACTGAGATATTAGTAGTAAGGTTGTAGAGACCGTGGTGGTTCCGAGGATGACGTCAGATGGCAATCGGTCATCTCACCTCGCTCCACAGCCATATCCTCTGACCGGACCCTAGTTCTTAATTGGAATAACGCTTGGAAAAAGAAGAAGAAGAATTTCATTTAAAACAATTTCGAATTTACAATGTTACTTATACTATGTAATGTATGTAATCATCAGAATGGCGTGGCCACACTTTTTACTCGGACTAAACGATACGCGGCTTCTTTGGAATTATAAATAAGCCAAAAAAAAAATAATTGGCAAAGGGAAGAAGAAGAAGAAGAACGGAACAAGTTAAAGTACTTACATCTAATTATCTTCCATCGTGGATCGTCCCTGACGACAGTTGATCTAGGTTTCATTTCCAAATCGCAAGTTAGACACTTGCAATGGTAGTCCAGAGGGCCACCGCATCGGTAGCAGTTGTCTGCAAAAGAATACGTACAGGAGAAAAAGAAAACTGGACACGAGATCAGAAAGAAAGATTAAGAGTGTGATGGACAGAGATTAGGTTTGGAGTCCAGAGGTAGAACTCTGGACTAAATCTCTGTCGGTGTGTATGCGGTAGTAATGCGGTAGACTGCATCGCCAGCAGTTGTTTGCCTAAGAATGAGTATGAGAGGAAAAGAGAACAGGAGAAGAGGTCTTAATTTATTCTAGATGTTATGTATTTTCTTCTTTCTTGTTTAAATTTAAAGTATAAGTGTAATTCTCATTTGGTCTGAGTTATAAAAAAAATATTGTAAATATAAATTAAAACTTGTAACACTGTTGAATTAACTAATAAAGATAAAAAATAATCCACCAATTTCATGTATGTGCCTAGTATTTAATGTATAATTTCGAATAATTAAACAAATTCATAATTACCTGTTCCAGGAACGTCTTCATAGTAATCGTCATCGTAGTCTAGGACTGCGTGGAGTTGTGTTTTTCCACCCGATCCTCCGGTATCTACTTTTGTAAATCCACGAGGACGATCTGGTGGTTCTTGTGGAGTATTTGCACTATTACTAGTTTTAATTCCAGCCTCATTTTGCTTTCGGGTAGCAGTCTGCGAGAATGACGTCGAAGGACGGTTTAAATTATAATTTTGGTCTGGAGCATTTCCAAACCTTCGACTAGATAATGGATCCGAAGTGGTCGCAGGCCCGTACGGTGTATCCGCATAGCCAGGGTTAAACGGTGGACGTTGCGCTCCATTCTTGTCACCTCTTTTCTGTTCATAGTCATAATCACCAGTCGGATCGTGGATATATTGTCCCGTATTATCGAACTGGGTATTAAAATTAAGTCTTGTATTCTGTTGCATTACTTGCGCATGAAGCGGGCTATTGAAGGGGTTTTGAGGAACATTGTTTTGTTGGGGATAATGTGTGAATTGGTTAGGCGGAGGGAGATAGGCAGTGCCGGCGCGCTTTCGCACTTTAGGCTTTCTAGATGCTACGTTAGGAGGTGGATGGAAGGGTTCATTTCCGTGGTACTGTGGAGCATATTCAGCTTGATGTTCTTCAGGGGAATAGAGGAGATCATCTAGTGCAACTCGTAATGGTGTGGATGTTGTGCCTGTAAGCGCTGGTGTCGCAGCACTTATCACCGGCACCGTAAAGTTCACTAAAGCCATCGTTCAGTATTCACTCGTCATTGCTTTAAATGTCAACGCAAACGCTATTGCCGTTCTTGCATAACAATTTAGCGTGCGGCATTCAGCTTCATGAACATCTTTTCATTGTACAAACATAGAACACACTGCACTTCCACTTTATTTCACTGTCTCACTGTCTGTCACATACACCACGATACCTGTAACAAGATAATGCATAAATTATTTCCACTGAGTGGCTAAATAAATATTTGATGATATCGGCAACATATTATATCGTTTATTGGTTTAGCTCTGGACAGAGGAGAGTAGTCTAAGAGTGGGGAGGCCTTTGCCCAGCAGCGCTTCATGATGTTTTCCCCATTCATAACGATAGTTTGAACTCTGATCTATAAGAATAGCTACTAGATAGTATTCGTTCATACGCGATAAAGGTTTTTGTTAAGTAGTTTCAAAACTTGTTGTTCGAGTTTTTAACATATCTTATGAATATTAGCAAAATTTCAAGTAATATTAATAGTAGTAGTAGTACTACAACTAATAGTCTGTGAAATCTTGGGGGGGCACGTTGCGGGCGACAGCCAGACCAACAAAGCGAAACTATAAGCATTCCTTGTAGGACTACAGAACCCTGAAAAGGATATGGAGGTGGTATAACGCTTTAATTCATTAATATCTTCTTCCTCCTAGCGTTACCCCGGTTACGTACCAGGGTCCGCTTAGACTGCAGAGGATGTGGCTGTGGGGCGAGTTAAGATGGCCGATTGCTAATTGAAGTCATCCTTGGAACCCCCACGATCGATACAACCTTACGACTAATATCACAAAGTGACATTAATCGGATACCACTGGTTTACGTGCCTTCTGAAACACGGAGGAGGTCGGATATCAAATATAAACCCGTGCTAGAATGGGTCACCCATCTATCACTCGGTCGCAGCAAGAGTTACTTATCCTAGAGATCGACTAAAATGTCGACCACTGATTAGGCCACGACCTTCTCTCTTCATTCATTAATATAATTGATCGTATTGAATATTAATATTCAGTAACACACTTAAGACAACTACGTGAGTACCTGCGTTTTTGAAAAGCGGTAAAAATAACTAGATTGGGATCTCGCTACCTGTCGATAGCGGAGTTAAATGCTTTAACCTGATAAATGATGGGCCAATTCCATTCACAATATTGAATTTGTATTCGGAATTATTCAATTGATAAAAGCTTTTTTAGTTCTAACGAAGTATAAAAGGGAAGCGTATCGATAATATTATATACTGATGCCCAGAACGTTATTTGCGCAATGTTATTAGGTACTAATTTGTATGTAAACTAGATATCGGCTGGAGGATAAAATTCGAACATAAATCTTTAGATCTGCTTTCTATATGTTTATTTAATGCTTTATACAAAATTTCAATTCTTTGTGCAACATTGTCATATTTAACAATTAATATTTTTACCGTCGCCATGGCTTTGACATAAGCTTATAGTAAAATGTATACATGTGTGTGTAAACAGTTTGGCATTGGTGTGCCTCACGCACATTTTATTTTGATATTTTAATTTATTAACAATGCATATTTTATAAGAAAATTAGCATTCGTACAAAATCCTCTATATATCTATATACACCTCCGTCCGCGTTATTTCCGTAATATAGTACAAAAAGTTCTGACTTCACGTATATAAGATTCAAATTATGCTGAATCTATGAGGTTTTTAATTTTTAATGAAATAACTTTTAAGATGAAGTGAGCCATATCATAACCGTAAATGCTCATATTTCTAAGAGATCACTAAAGGTAAACATATTCAAACTTAATTTATCGTGGTTAATAAAAAACGGCAAAGTATCTTTTGTTTGTGTTTTATGTATGTATTTACACTTGATTGCGGTCAAGGTAGGGTTGTCTATAGTTCTACATGATTGACTCATGCTATATTCAGAGACAATGGTGTTTATTCCTTTATGTTTCCTTTTCTTTTTATGCATCGGTTACTTTATTGTAAATACAGTTGTTTACATTAAACTAGGACTTTTCTCATATGTATCTCCGCCATGTATACAGCCCGGCAGGATTAGCGGAACATTACAAAGGGAGAGTATGAAATTGTAAGGGCGTAAGATATTATGTAAAAAATAATACATCGCATTAGGTAAAAAATAATTACTTTTATTTTTAAATAATAATTAAATATGAAACAAACATTAAATTAATATGTTTCGACTTTAATTTACAACACTGCACTTTAAGTTTAATGTAAAACAAAACTAATCTAAGCAAAATGCATTTTTCTCTCTAATACATATGATTATTGTTCCTTTTTTGAATGTTAAATTAAATATACTTGTAATTATATAAAATGTTTGTAACTTCTGGTGATAAATTAATACAAGAGTACCGATACTCTAATTGACAAAATTTATATTTTAACTCATATAATAAACTAGCGTGCCCGCGACATAAAAAAATTGGATTTAATTTTAGCGTGATGATATATAGCCTATAGCATTCCTCGATAAATGGGCTATCTAACACTGAAAGATTTTTCAAATCGCACCAGTAGGTCTTGAGATTAGCGCGTTCAAGCAAATAAACAAACTCAAAACTCTTCAGCTTTATATTAGTATACTTTAGAGTATATGAGCTTTATTGTTCTATCCGTCTTTATTAATTAACTAATAGTCAGGGATATCCAGAAGGTATCTTTTATCAAAAAAGGTACTCCTAATAGGCAAATTATAGACAATCCAACTGACCTATATAATATTTTTAAAGTTGGAGAGAAGGAGGACCCATTAATTAATTATAATATATTTTAAAACTGTTCATGACTGTACTGATTTTAATCCATATACTTACGAGTTCTTCTGTAAATATTTGCTGGATTAAGCCCTCATTCGCACGAGAGCTTTTTTACCGCCCGTTAAAATTGACCACAGAACTTCCAAGTTTATATTCACAAAACAGAGCTTTTATAACTCGAGACTTTATTATCGAGCAATGTTCTATTTTCAACGCTGTGAAGGTATATACATATATGCTATATTCTTATTAAAAAAGCGTCAACGCTGACATTTAACGCAACGCTTTTTTAACTCTCGTGTGAATGAGGACTTAATAGATAACATTTCTGAATTGCATTATCACAAAATTTTTTCGAATTGAATGATTAACATAATTCTATTTTTGTATTATTTTATACAACACATTACTGTACATGTATCTAATATGAATATTCTTAAAACAAATTCTAAAACTAAAATACATAATAAGGAAAATAATATATAAGGAAAGGAGTGTTTAATTAGATTAAGTATATCATTCGAGTCGAACGAACAGGGCTTCGACGGCCTGACTTAATTCATAACTTTTTGAAGACGTAGTGCGGCAGTATTTACGAACATATTGTCCATTTAGTGCTTTATGGCACATAATTAAATATAAATGAATGTATTTCCCAAATTAATCTCATCGCAGACTTTTTGTAGTAAGGTAATCCGCTATGGATTAGCCGAGAGGTTTTCTTCTAATTAAGAAGTTATTTCAGGAACGAAAATGTTGACCACAAACGTTGGTATTACATTAAAAAATGGCCAAGAGCGTGTCAAGACACGCTTATATAGAAGGGTTCCGTATCTGATACGCTTTAAACGTTTTTGTTAAGTAACTTCAAAAGTTGTTGTTCGATTTCGTTCAAAATATTTTTGCTAATGAGCTTTTAGCATGCTCTATCAACATGGAAAATTTCAAGTCTCTACGTTTGGAAATGCTAGGGGGGGACCACCTTACGAGCAGACAGACGGACGGACGGGAGCGAAATTATAAGGGCTCCTTGTAGTTCTACGGAACCCTAAAAAGTAGAAGTTGAAATTGATGATTACAAGAGTCTCCGTAATTTAAAAAAACCAAAAGATTTATTCATTACTTTTTTATATTAGCATAATCTTTTTATATACATAAAAAAACATTAATTTATATCTCGTGACTAATGCAAAAATTAATTATTTTTTGTTTTATTGTTATGAGAGTACTTAATTGCCGGTTTCCTTGATAGTTTAGCAACCCTAGCGCGAGTACACCCGCACTGAATGCACTCGCACTCTGTTATAATGATCAGCTGTTTACAAGCCAGATTATTGTTTTAATAATAATTGAATTTATAACAAAAACCTGTTTTGATGTAATTTTTTGCCAATTAACCTGCATTACCGGTAAGCTCTTAATGTTTTATTGTAGTTTTCGTTAAAAAATTTTAGTACGTTGTGTTAAATGTATGTTTTACATGAGTTTATATCTATTTTTACAATAACAGAGGTAATTAAGACTTAATAAACAAATTATTTTACACTAGCTTCAACTTGTGACGTCAACCGCGTTGTTTTTATCGATTTCCATAAAAATTTCTAACCCTTACTTCACATTTTTTATATTTAATTTTCGCGACCAAAAAAGTCACTTTTGTCCTCCTCCAATGTCCAATCTATCTTTTTACCGACATTCGGCGGAGGGCGTAGAACGAAATTTTCAATGGTCGAGCCACGAGCAAAAAAAACAAAAGAAAAGGAAGTAGAATTCTTAGTTGTTCTGAGTTCTCTGTTCTAGTCTTTCTGAATCTAGTTGTTAAAGCTGTAATCATTAATTTTAGGAATGACTAGATACGTGGAATATGACAAAACGTTTGCGAATACCACTATAATTTAAAAAATAGCGAATTAGACATAACTTTTATTAAAATTAATCAAAAATCTATCGTGGTCGTATAATAAAACGTAGTGGTTAATTTTAGTGTACTTAATTTATGGTATTATGTATACATATAAAAAATCAGACAATAATATTTCTTTTTAACTAAAAGTGTGGTTAGATCACTTCATTTATTTAGATTTTACTAGCGGACCCGGCAGACGTTGTCTTGTTCGAATTTGGGCTCGTTTGCTATTAACCAATCTTCTGTATGTCTTTTCCATAAAACGTGACATTGGCCTTGTTTTATGAAATAATAATATTATATGGCACATCAGTCAATAGGTCGTTCTACGAACGTCATCTGTTTGACGTATTCTAAAGTAGCGATCATTTCTGTATTTTTACAATTTTAAATAAAAGATTTTAACGAAAAGGTTTTCGATATATCTTTTATTTAAATATTCAGCCGTTTTCGGGTTTCCGCGAGACTAACGAACTACAATTGAACGAATTGATTGTACTAACGATTAAGAATGTACATTATATTTTAGCCATTTTTGTATAAACCTGTCATTTTATAAATTAGAATCTTTTTCATCGGTAGCGACTAAAGCGCTATTAAATCTCAAAATAAAACAATAACTTAAATGCTTCTGGGATGGCTTATACGAAAAATTTCAAAGTGTGATGCACCATTCCAAGTTAATATGAATGGTAAACCTACTGTTTAATTAAAAAAAATAATACTCAGAGGTTAATTATAAGTTCAACACTCTGTATTAGATTTAGTCACAGTCAGTAAACTCAATTAGCAACACAAAGCAAAACCCTGATTGCAAAAAACTATGAACTGTAAATTACAAAAATTAATATGCGAAGAGTGATATTAGCAAATATATAAATAGCAAAGCAATAGCAATAGCAAAGCAAATGACTAATTGACAATGATATGAATGCGCGTCCGTACATCTGTACGGCCTCGACCCAAAGGAGCCCTGCATGATTGCAATGGCTTGTGCCTCGGACTGGCCAGTCGCCCATCCATCGTACCACCATTCAAACCACGTCCCCATTGAAGATGTGTCTGTTAACAATATTATAATTATAATATATCACACTATTAGAACTGTAACCCGCAACTTCATCCACGTGAATTCATTCATTATGTTGAATTTTGAAGGTTTTCATTTTTTTTATGCGAACATTCATTTTCACGACGAAACTCTCATCAGTTAGAGATAATACAAATCACAGAACTATCAACCACAAACCAACCGTCAACACAACAATGATTAACTCTAGCTTCATCTTTTTAACAGGCAGTTCAACACTCATACGCCCATCATAATACTAGCAACAATTATCTTCTCGATACTCTTTCTCTCAACAATTTTCAGCACAACTCTCAACCATTCCACACTCATCCACAAAATCAACCTCTACGCTCAGCACTCTAGATATACATACAGTTTTATCACCATTATTAAGACAATAATAAACATATTGTCAATACATCATAGGGATAACTATATCTTTACTAATCTATAGGCCTGAAGAGTTTGTTAATTTGCTTAAACGCGCTAATCTCAGGAATTACTGGTTCGATTTGAAAAATTCTTTTAGTGTTAGGTAGCCCATCTTTCGAGGAAGTCTGCAGGCTATGTATCATAACACTAGAATTGAATCTATTTTTTTACCTAATTTTACGCGGTCGAAGTCATGAGCTCAGCTAGTCAAATATAATTTGGGAGTCCGATAGACCTGGTAATACTGAAGTAATTTAAAAAAATAGTTTGTGCCTCAATAGCGCAATAGTTAAAATGATGGACTGAAACATATAAAGTCTCGGATCAAACTCCGATCATGGTGTTATTTGTATAATATATTTATTCTACGTGCATGCTTGATTTTTTTTAAATTAATTTATGGAAATTATTGCCACTATTTTATTTGTAAACCACATGTGGGATTTTCTTAAATTCATCCAATGTTATTTCCTATTGTTTGTAACGAACTTACTTTACCCATTTACTTTGCCCTCATTTGTTTTACGGCAGGCCCTTTTGGTATGCTCATTAGAAAAATATTTTATAATTCTGCAATTATTTTTATCAATGTATAATTATTTTGCCCTTGACACCCGCTGAATAACGCGTAAAAATATACTTAATAACTATATTATGAGCTCAGAGACATCGATTTTTATCAAAATCGGTGCAACTATCTTAGAATATAAATTATATATAATAGACTATTCAAACATTTTTAATTTTATAAACTTGTACTCACTAGATCGTCGGCTACAATCATTATTATATTTGGCTTTTTGCACTCACACATCAATACAAACATACACAGAAACAAAAACCGGTACATTTTAAATTTGTTTTCTAATTTATTATGGTTTTCTGCAAATAATTGTTCATAAACTCGTAAGACTATTAATGTAGTGTGTTGCAAATCTTCCGTACAACGTGATTCGCGCGCTCTTTGGCATCGACTGCTGTTGTTTAAAGCAGAGTTAGTGTGTCGATGCAATAACCGACACTTAAAAGGCGCGATCTTGTGATAACAACAATGTTGCCAGATCTTATCGTTTTCCCTGTTTACAGATGGCAATCGATCATCTTAACTCGCCCCGCAGCCAAATCCTCTGCAATCTAAGCGGACCCTGGTACTTAACCGGGATAACGCTAGGGAAGTAGTAGATTTGTTATCAGTTTATCATTGAATTTTACTATATAATTATATTCTACTAGATATACCCCGCGTTTTCGTCCGCATGGACCACTTTTGTCACTTAGAGGCTTAAAAAATTAGTTTTGGGTAAGGATCAATATCATGTTTATAAAAACACCTTCGCAAATAATGGATATTGGATGCTGTCAAAATGTAGTTATGACGACCGTATGTATATTTGAAGGTTCCGTAGTACTACAAGGAAACCTTAAATTTTTGGCTCTATTCGTCCTTCTAGCATTTCTAAACTATTAGACGCAGAGACTTGAAATTTTCCATATTGATAGAACATGCTAGAAACTCATTAGGAAAGTTATTCTGAGCGAGATCGGACAACAACTTTTGAAGTTATTTAATAAATACGTTTATAGCGTATCAAATACGGAACTCTTCTATATAAGCGTGTCTTGACGCGCTTTTAGGCCTTTTTATTTAGATATATCAACGTCGGACAAAAGAATTAAGGTTTGTGACCGTATTTTGACTGGACCGCTATCTCTCGTCAAGTGAAAATCGCGAGATTAAATTTTTCATTGTAATTTTTTTTTAAAGAATATTAGGAATACTTTTTAGGTATGTCTTATATTCCCTTTTTCCCGTCCTACTAAGCTTAAATTAAAAGCTTGTATTAGGAGTGGGTACGACAATACCCCACCGGATGTGGGGTTTGAACCGGGTGCCGTGCGGATTTCAGTCCATAACTTATACCGTTGAGCTATTGAGGCTCTATAATGAAAGTGTAGAAAATGATTTCTATTCTAGAGACAGAATTTTGAGCTGTTAATCAGCCAGCTATGGCATAGTACTGCGGCAGTGGAGGCGACGGTTCCGGCACGTAACTGTCCCAGCATTCATTGTTTTAGCTATCATATTTTAGCCGAGCGTTGTTAGTTTTTAGCTCTTGACATGTATATGGCGTCATACAATGGTGCTGTTTTAATTCGAACTTGACTTTCGTCTTTCTTTATCATGTAAAATACTAGCTGCTTCCCGCAACTTCGTCAGCGTAGAATAAAACCTGCGAGAGCCCTTAGAAGTCCTTAATCGAAAAAAGCAGGTATTTGTAAGCTAACTATAACCTATTTCAAAACTTCGCTATTATAAATGTATATACATTGCAACCTTAATATAACGTACCTCGATATAACGACTTTTTCGATTTAACAAATTCCTCGTAATCCCCTTGAATTGTCCATAAGAGTCAATATAAAATATACCTTTACAATGCGAACATTTTTTGCGAACAACCCTAAAAATAAATTTTTAATACGTACAAAACTGTAAATATTTTTTAAAAAGACTGTCAGAATTTGTGGTGGTATGGATGTTTCACCACATTTGATCTGCCCGTGGGTTAGTTTTCAAATCTGCGTAAAGTGATAATTGTATGATAGTCGTTGGACTCGCGAAAGTGTTCAAAATGTTATCACCAGTACGAGCACAGTGTATTTTTTTTTCCTTTTTTTTTAAAAGTTTGTATATTTACAAATATAAATTCTAAATATAAATTTAGTTTAGTTCAATACGAATTACAAACAATTATGGGAAACACCTTGAATTTAAGTATCCCTGGATAGCTCACTAGGATAATAGATATTGGAACATAGCGTTACTGTGGACAACCAACTCTCAAATCTCAATTTATAACTGTTCATCGGAAAATTGTTTTGTTTATTAACAAAACAATTTTCCGATGAACAGTTATGAATTGAGATTTGAGAGTTGGTTGTACATTTAAGAAGGAAAGAATGAATGAATGAATGAGGATATTATAATAATAAAAAAAATCACACATATTCAATACGATGCTTATTTTATTTTAAAGGATTATCTTATTTGGGGTTGCACACTTTCTTACATTCATTCAGAGACAGGAACCTATTTTCGTTACCTCTACAACCGCCGTATCTAAACTTTTTGCATGTTTTGCTCTTCCCGTCGAAGTAGTAGCTGCAACCACAAATAATTTTTCTCAAACATGCGCGGAAATAGTGACATTACATTCGAAAAAGGAATACGCGAAGTTTGCCATTTAGGGATAGTCAGATTAAACAAAAAAAAAACGCGCCTGCAAAATTATATAAAATTTCTTAACTGTCGGTTTTTCAAATTTCGAACTTAAAACGCGCGTGCAATGTATATGAAATTTCATTATTGTCGTGTTTTTAAAATTCGAACAGGAGACACAACTTATCGAAATAAAAAATAATTCAGAAAATGACGGCACTATTTCACTATATTTATGATCAGTAGGCCAAAATATAGTGAAAAATGGTAAAAGAAAAAAATAAAAGTAAAAATGAGCACGTTCATTTCACTATTATTTTTATTTTACCTTTTGGGTTGTATGGCCGTGTTACCGTTGCCTTATGCAAACCGAACAAACATAATATAACTTTTAATGTTAATTAAGTTATAAATAATTTTCCTATGGAATTTTGATTTATTTCCTTGCATATTTTTGAGAAAAGCACTAAATAAGCCTCGGCAAAAGCAACAATTGCCAAACTCGTATTTTTAAACTCTATTCGTGCGGCAATTGGTCGTTTTATGCACCTCGGCAATGACGTACTTTCTTACGCACAAATAAAAGAAACCATAATTAACTCGGTCTGGCATCATTACGTGTGATATCCGACCTCCTCCGTGTTTCGGAAGGCACGTAAAACAGTGGGACCCGATTAATGTCACTTTGTGACATTAGTTGTAAGGTTGTTGAGATCGTGGGGGTTTCGAGGATGACGTCAGATGGCAATCGGTCATCTTAACTCGCTCCAGAGCCACATCCTCTGCAATCTAAGCGGACCCTGGTACCACTACACCGGGATAACGCTAGGACGAAGAAGACTTTAAATTTTTAAATATTATGCCGAACATTCATTTGAATAAAAATTAAAATAATGTATATAAAATATATTTTTGTGTTTGAAAGGATAAAATGAACTTTATGAAGATGAAATAGACAGCAAAGAGAACAAAAGGTAACAAAAGACTTTTTGTTTCGTAATGAGGTCGCAATTTTTGGAACTGCCAACCTGTTAACAAAACGTGATGAGAATTTATATCTGTCCTTAAGCCTCCATCGCACGGGAGCTTTTTTAACGCGGTAATAAAGAACATATGGATTTCTAAGTTTCACTTTACACGGCATCGCTCTTAAAACGCAACGCTTTTTTATCGACTAATGTTCTATTTTCAACACTATTAATAAACAGATACGGTATATTTTCGTACCGAAGACGTTGAAAAAACGTCAACGCCGAGATTTAACTCAACGCTTTTTGAACTCTCGTACGAATGAGGGATAAAAGTTTCAGATTTGTTTATACGAGTTTGATGATACAAATTTTATTGAGCCTCTTGAATGCCGAGAAAGCCCCAAAATAAGGCGGTTTCAATTGAGGAGAAAGTTTAACTAAGTTCATTATCATGAGGTGGAAATCAGCTAGTCAGCCTTTGACTGTTTCGCACTTTATCATTTTGGTAATGTTACTAGTAAGATGTACTAATCTTTTAACACTTTTTTTTAAAGTGTTAATACTTTTTAGGTGTGTCTAATATTCCCCCTTTCCCCTCCTACTAAGCTTAAATTAAAAGCTCGTATTAGAAGTGGGTGCGACAATACCCCAACGGCGGTGGGGTTTGAACCGGGTACCTTGCAGATTTCAGTCCCTATCTTATACCGTTGAGCTATTAAGGCTCTCAATTTCAAACTTCATTTCTTCCCTTATTCTTGTACCTAGCGTTAGAATGTCGCTATGCACGCGCGATGTCCATATACGTCGATAAGGAACATTTGGCTGATAAAGAATTAAATTGTTATATGAAGAATTATTGGTGACATTTATTACTAACTATCTTGCACTACCTAGCGTTATCCCAGCCTTGTACTTGGATCCGCTTAAATTGCAGAGGATGTAGCTATGGGGCGAGTTAAGTTGACCGACGTTGTCTGACGTCATCGCCGGAACTTCTACAATTCCTACAATCTCACGATTAATATGACTAAATACCTTTCAAAAGAAAATTGAGACCATAAGCTACATGCGCGAACGCAATTCAAGCTACAAGGGACTTGAACCGGCCGAAATTGTTCTAAACACACATTATCAGCATTCCATACTATATAAAATAAATAATAAATAAATAAATAACGTTTATTTGGCCAAAATATACATTAAACTTAATCAAAGCAGTATGGGCCCCCAAACCAGGATTCCCTGTATCTTGAGGGTCACCTTCCAATGAGAATTAATATATATTTGTATAATTAAGCTCTTTAACGTTACAAATTTTAAAACAAACTATAGCTAAAATTATATAAAATAAAAATCTTTTAAAAGATGTGTGTTTTTTTTTTTAATTTTGCTGTCAATCGCAGATTAACCGTCATTCGGCATTTACTTATGATTCATAAAAAGAGAAATAGACATCTAGAAGCGCATAGAAATAAGTAATCTTTCTTATACTTTGCAACGCGCGCTCGGTATTAAGGAAGCGAAAATCGAGCGGAACGGCGAGCAAGTGTGTGCGGTCACAGACGGACGCCCTTTACTACGGAAGTATAAATAGTGTTCTGCAGTTAATCATACAGCGAAATGTGATACATATTATATTTTATAGTTTCGTATTACTTAAAAAAAATTACTCGACTGAGTTTGTTGCGGGCTCTTCTCTGAGACGGGCGTGTTGGAACACTCTTATACTTAGCTTTAAAATCGTAAATGTTATTACCAAATTATAAAAAATATATATATACTTACGACGTTCGTAAGTATATTATAAAGTCTATGTGAATAAACTTTCTTTGATTTTGACTTATGTCTAAATTTAATATAAATATAATAAATATATAGTATATACTTTTTTGGCAAACTGTAGCCAAAAGTTAGTGCCTATGAAACTGGTAAGTATCACCTCTTGAATAAGGCACACACACATACATTCAACTGTTCCAACAAGTTCGAACATGTTGACCCAACGCCCGCATCTCACACGGCAGTGAACCGAAAGGCAATTCCGTCGTATATTTATTAAGCACCTAATATCCGCTAACATGGATCGAGGAAGATCGTCCTTGACTCGATTGGAAAGACGGCTTTATGCAGAGTCAAATTATAGTGTGAAATATCTCGATCAAATCAGATTTTCTTCACTTTCCCCGTTTACAAGCTCTTACGAACTTTGTTTAAATCTTGATGATGTTGATTCTTGATTTATGCCTCTTGTTTGTGCCAACTAGGCACACTTTATTACGCTAATGTCACGTTATACAGCAACAAAACAGAGGAGATTGATCGGTGTAAGCTGAAATAAAAATTAATTTTTGACATTTTACAATATAGCAGGAATTTCGTTGTTAGTACGGAATTTGCCTAAATCGTCGTGTGTGTCATATAGTCCTGTACATATATATTTAAGTAGAATTTTGCAGGCTCTTTTGAATCGTCAATTATTTTAAAAGCTGCCACTGGTTCGGAAAAGTCCCGCCACAATAAGAATCAACAAGAAACTCGTTTAAACGTCAATAGCTCATTAATAGAGGGGATGAACTGAAATATCTCTATATATATATATTTTTTTTGAAATATAGAAAAAATAAAAGAGGCAACTCTGAATACCTTGGGACACCCCTAATACTGTAACTCTTCCAAATGAGTCTTTTTAAAGCTTATGTACGAAATTGTGTAAAATATACTGTAATCAAGCACTTTATGAATTTTGTCCATCCATTTATCGCTCCGCCATCGAGGTATCAATTATTGCTGGCCGACAATAAAATTCCTTAATTTAATTACAAATTCCGTTTGCTGGATCGTAAAAAAAAGCTAAAGAACGAACGTAATTAAATAACGCCAACAACCATTGTTCGTACAAAACTGACGGAAGCACAGAAGCACCAAAATAAAACAAGAGAGAGGAATGCCAACTAATAGAATACAAATGACCGTTTTGCTTATACGACAAAATCCATCAATATTTGAAGCGATCAACCGCGGAACGAGAGACTTAAACAACTAGATATGTCAAGAAATATTAATTCAGCAAACCTTACTAATTTTACTCTTTGTGTTACTTGAACAACGCGGTTATAACGAAATCTTTTGAATTCTTCTTTTTTTTTTCAAAGTGGCACGGATACTTTTTGACGAACATACAAATTTCTAGTAAATACATACAAGTTAACGGCATTATTTGTATTTTTTTTTATTAATAAGCGACATGTGTCATGTCATGTCGTGCATGACATGCGTCAGAAGATGTTTTGAGAGGCAAGTTTTTTTTTTATAAATCGCACGGTACTGGATTTTCCGAAATTTTCTGTTACGCCATTTGGCTATACTAGAGACCACCAGCTGGTCGAATTTCGCCCGCAAACCCTTTTGCGTATACATTAGTACAACGACATACATATATTGCACTATTTATAGAAAAATAAAATTTGACAATTGTGTGTCTGCTCTTAAATATAGCATATTATAAAAAAATATTAGCATTCTCACACCTTCCTATATATGGACTACAATTGTGCCAAATTTCATACTCCTCCGTCCGCGCAATTTTCCTAAAATGGTACCTAAAGTTTTCGCTTTACCTATTAATTTATTATTATAATTCCTTCTTGCTAGGTCAATCAGGCAGTCAACGCTAGCCTATTTTTTTTTTGAAGAATATTAGGTATACTTTTTAGATATGTCTAATATTCCCTTTTTCCCCTCCTACCATGCTTAAATTAAAAGATTGTATAAGAAGTGGGTGCGATACGGTCGGATATTAAATATAAACCAGTGCTAGAATGGGTCACCCATCTATCACCCGGTTGCAGCCAGAGCAACTTAACTCAGTGATCGACTCAAATGCCGACCACTGATTAGGCCACGACCTCCTCAAAGCTGAAATGATAGACATAGAGCTAAACCGAGGCAATTGTTTATCCACATGACTAAAAATATAATATCATACCATTACCATATTATGGAACTGAAGCTATATGTGTTTCATTTCGGTTTGGTTTGCTTCGTAACAAAAGTTTACGCGAGCATTTTCAGTGCGGCCAAGCAATGTATATAACGAGTTTCGCAGCTTGTTTAAAAACACTATATTTTAAGTCGGATCTGGGTACAATGTTTGAAATTCTGCTTTCACGCTTTGTGATTACAATTATGTAGAATATTACGTGTCTTTCCGATTTTTATGTTTTCGTGTATATATATTTTATTTTAGGGTTCCGTAGTACTACAAGGAACCCTCATAATTTCGCTCAGTCCGTCCGTCTATGTGCCCGTAAGATGGTCCTCCCCTAGCATTTCCAAACTATTCAACGTGGAGACTTGAATTTTTCCATGTTGATAGAACATGCTAAAAACTCATTAGGAAAATTATTTTGTACGAAATCGGACGACAACTTTTGAAGTTATTTAGCAAATACGTTTATATCGTATCAGATACGAAACCCTTCTATATAAGCGTGTCTTGACACGCTCTTTGCTATATTTTCAAGTGATGTGAGTAATTACTTCTCTTTCTATTCCCTTTTATAAACAATTTTCTTATAACGTTTCCTATCATTATTTTTTTTAATAGAATGTTTTCATATATAAACTAAAGAATAATTTTTCTGAGAGCGGTCTTGTCGTCACTACTTGGTTAAAATCTGTTATTTTGTTAATTAATTTCTAGATAACTTCAAGGATTTACTTGACAATGTCGTTGTGTTGTACCAAAATCACGGCTGTCGGTACAGTAGCAAAGCCTTAACGACTTCGGGATGCGATAGTTAGGATGCCGTAACACGCAATGTCAAACTGGTATCGCATAATGACAATATGTTCATAAATATAGAAAGCAGATATTGACCTCATTTTGATATTTCATAGTATCTGATAGGCGCAACTATATTTCCAAGGGTAATTGCTCTATTTTTTTTTTTATTGCAGATAGGCAAGCGCTTGACCGCAGTCACACTTGATAAAGTGTAGATGGGGTCTATGGTGGAGCGCGCTTGTCTCTGTATAAACATCATCAAAATCCGATATTTTAATTTTTGCAATTATCGTAAAGTTCCTAGAGGAGGTCGTGGCCTAATCAGTGGTCGGCATTTGAGTCGATCGCTCGGTTAAGTTGCTCTTGCTGCGACCGGGTGAAATGTTACCCCTCTTAATACAAAATAAAGGAGGCGCCTTATTAAGGACACAAAAGGACATTCATAATTACCAAGCTATTGTCAAAGACGACATGTGATCGGGAGACAGTTGCGAATCGAGTGTTATTGTTGTCTTAAAAAGTACCCCTAATTTGGGGAATTAATAGGTCAATGGGAAATTACCCTTAACGACCAGCAAATGTCATATCTGTCGCGCACGGTGTTATTAGTATAGAATATTGTTATTGTAGACGTGAACAGAAATAAATAATTATAATTTATACTTAAAACAGTTAAATAAGCTAAAAAACTAGCTCTGCTAACAAGCTAGTCTTACTTCTTAACAATATATTCATTCATCAAAGGCCGGCAACGTATTCGTGAGCCTTCTGGTTGTGCAGTTGTCCATGGGCGTTGGTAGTCACTCAGGTGAAATTCCTGCCCTTTTTTTGTTATTCATACTGGTCTCATAAAAGGTACAAGAGGTATAGTTTGTGAGTTTGTATGTTTCGGATAACATCCGGTTTTACTGATCCGATTTTAGTATTATAAGGTTTATATCCCCGAGTACTATTTTTATACGTAAAAATATATTTCAACTAGCTGTGCCCGCAACTTTGTCCTCGCAAAATTAAGGAAAATATGTAGTCAATTTTAGCGCGATAATATGACCTATGTCCTTCCTCGATTAATGCGCTATCTAATACTGAAAATATTTTTCAAATTGGACCAGTAGATCCTGAGATTAGCGAGTTCAAGCAAACAAATTCTTCAACTTTATATATTAGTACAGATTGCAGCCGTGCGAAGCCAAGCGGGTGACTAGTATAAAAATAATACACAAAAAAGTCACAACAACATATGCTTTTTTGGAAAGTCGGTTGAATACTGATTGCACTAATATTAATCGAACATACAGGCAAATGAGTTCATTCTTTCGCGTCACGTTCCGTTTCTGTCTGTATCGAATAGCCCTGATTGGGGCCAATTGGATCAGCCCTGATTGGGTTTGGGGCGAAACAGTGTTTGTTCTGTAATCCATATGTTTGCGCACGCTATTAGTTACCGAGATCAGAGGGAACGGAAAAAAGATACGCCTCAAATAACACATGATAAAGGAAAATTAATTTGAGATAAAAGCTGGTATAGATAGAAGCGTTTGTATGTAACGTCATTATAAAATTATTTAACTAAACATATATGCATCTATAGTGACCGGTCCGTTGGCGCAGTGGGTAATGATTCTGCCTTCCGCTCTGGGTTCGTGGGTTCGATTCCCGCCTCGAGTATTATCTATCTGTATGTCTTAATATATTTATACAAAAAAAAAACAGGCGTCTGTTACCTATAACACAGGCATTAAGTTGTCTACCTTAGCAAATCAAAGACAAAACCTCTCTAGAGAAATTATAAACATCACTTCTGAGCTATGGTCGGACAGTGTGAACATCTGTGCGATCGTTTATATCTTCCTTACAGCGGAGAAATAGTTGTCGTTAAATGTAGGACGAGTGTTCTGGATAACTGGTCATATTTATTTCTTTAAGTGCTTCACTTTTCTTCCAGCTTTACAGTTTATTTTTTTATAATGCAACTGGTTTTATTGTTTTCGATATAGATGTACTATTTATTTTATTTATTAAGAAAAAAAGGTTACGGAACATCGTAAAAATCACTAGAAGGGTTCACGAACCTCAGTAATGAGGGATACGACGCAGAGAGAGAGATGCGGAGAGATAAGGAATGTAATATCTTAATTGAGGATCAACAGATATTCATTACTACAATCATTTACATTCAACATATATACATTGACATTTATAAGCAGTCTTTTTTTCCAAATGCTAACTTAACACGTTAAACGCTGACGCCAAACGCTGACGCCAAACGCTGACGCCAAACGCTGACGCCAAACGCTGACGCCAAACGCTGACGCCATACGTTGACGCCAAACGCTGACGCTAAAGGTGAAAAATCCTTTATTAGTCGATGACTACTCATCATAGAATACCTCTTTGCCAAATTTAACAAATCGCAAGCTTTGGTGATTACGTGTTTGGTGTCCTTTCGCCTTTATATATTAAGGTATAAGGTCTTATTCGCACGAGAGCTTTTTAAGCGCGCTTTAAAAAAGCTTTCAAATAGAACATATCAACTTCCAAGTTTGTGTTCACACGGCAGCGCTTTTACAACGCGACGCATTTTTATCGAGCAATGTTCAATTTTCAACGCTATGCATAAACATATAGGCTGTATTTTTGTATCGACGACACTAAAAAAGCGCCAACGCCGAGATCTAACGCAACGGTTTTTTAACTATCGTGCCAATGAGGGCTAAATCCAAACATGGCTGCCTTTACAGGGTTTCCAGAGACCACAACGTTGGACAGTTTGACAGCGGCCACCTATTCCACGCATATGAGGAATTTATCTCATCACGCAGCCAACGCTTTGAAGGAAGTAGTATGTTACTTTGATTTCGCGTCTTATACAGTTTTCTAGGCCTATATGTCAAGTTTTTTAGATTCTTTACACCTTCTTTACCCTTATAGTATCTCTCCATCCGTTCGGCCACTTTAGGAATGATTTATTACTAGCTGTGCCGCGTGTGCGTGTCCGCGTGTGCCACTCTTATCACTTAAGAGTTTTAAATAAATAGTTTTTGGACGAGGATTAATATTTTGTTTATAAAAAGACCTTCACAAATAATGCATTATTTTAGAACAAATTTGATTAGCATAAAAAAGGTTATACTGAGCTCTACTTACGATCACTATATATAGACCTTCCGACGAACAACTGTCGGCGAGGCGCGGCCGCCCCGGGCAACTCCAACAAGCCCGGACACGAAGATCTTCCTTTGCGGTGGTTGAGCATATCGACCTACCGTCCCACCTTTCACTTCTCGTCGAAACCTTTCCACATAATCATTTAAATGAAGCTATGTCTAGCTCCAGCATAACCACTTCAAGATAATGACACTATAAAATATATATATCTATAAAAAATATAAATATATATATATCTTTTTCACCACTTCTTACACTTTTGCGACTCCGATTTAATGCAAACTAGAGGCGATTAAAGGAAATTCCCGAAATTCTGATAAATATTACTTAAAATTCTTACAATGTTACAAAACAGGTTTGTAATATAATTTTTATATCAGAGACTTCTGCCTGCGAATGTGGACTTATTTAACTACAGAACAAATTACTTCTTTACGGATCCTTATCAAAGATATGCAAACTTCCAAAGGTTAAATCATCAAAGGAGCTTGTTATTCTATTCATTGGGTTTTTCTGTAGACTGATTTTAAATTCTCTTTAATAAATATATATATGAAACTAGCTGTGGCCGCGACTTAGTCCATGTGGAAAAGTGACTTTGGGTAGCAACATTTAACACAATATTGTATATACGCCAACATTTTGTGTCTTGTCGCAAACTTATAAAATATTAGTTGTTACCCGTGACTTCGCCCGCGTTAAATTAGGTGAAAAATTTTAGCGTGATGATAGGAAGGCCATGTCTTCCTACATAAATGGGCTATCTAACACTGTTTTTTTTTTTTAATCGCACCAGTAGTTCCTGCTATTAGTGCGTTCAAGCAAAGTAAAAAAAAACTCTTCAGCTTTATATTATTAGTATAACTTTGATTATCATATTCATTTTTATCTAATCAACAGCCCAAAAAATAAATGTACTTTAAAAAATAACAAGTTTTATAGACGGTTCAGAATCCCAGTAGAATTTTTAACATCGAGAATGTGGTATTGTAATAGCAAAAAACACCATCTACCAAGAGATTCACCACAGTGTGCTTGCGGAGCGCGAGACCAGATGCTTTCTCACGAGCACGTGTTCGTGTTCTTTGTTCACCAGAACAAATCTCCACTTTTAATTAGAAGTAGCGCTATGCTTGTAGTCAAATTGAGCCCGCGGTTACGGGTGCCAGTATCTCTTTCTTACATAAGATCGGCGTGAAGTGGCGGATGGTATTGTTGTTACACTTCGTTTGGCTTGTAAGACATCCCGATGGCCTAAACTCGTCATTAAAGGCCGGCAACGCATATGATTGCCTCCTGATCGTGCAGATGTCCATGGCCATCAGTAGCCACTTAGCTGCCTGTTCGTTGGATCCTTCCTCATGAGCTCGCTACGAAGCGGTGTCGCGGCGGGAGCTTCGTAGCGAGCTCATGAGGAAGGATCCCGGACGGGTTCGAAACTAGTCGGGCCATCCCGATATAACATATACAAACCTTGTCCTAACAATAACAAACACAACATAAAAATAATAATCAATTTTTTGCAGTCGTTCGGAATCTAGGCGCTGATATACAATACATTTTGGAAACTCATATTTATTTATATAGATAACTTCAACAGAAGCATTCGTTTCAACGATATTTAGTTTTTTTACATCCCCTTTGACGATATTATCAGCACGCATTCTGCCAATGTTATGTCAAACACCATAAGGTAACATTAGAAATAGTTTAATGTGATGGTTAAATAGTCTTAAATATTCTACTCTTCCGCGCAGTTTTATTCATTTTTCCTTCCATAAGAACTTTCTCCTGACAATAACAAACGCAACAAAAAAGACTTAGCGAAATCGATTTAACCGTTCACGCGTGATGCCGGAACCATGGGAAATAGGGATTTATTTTATATATATTAATATATAGATTTATGTGATGAAAAAACTCTATAAATTATTTTTTTGTCTGTCTAATCGGTACTTAGAGTCCATAAGCTGCAGTTAAGAAAAATACTTTCTTCTATTTCGGGTAACTGAATTTAAAGTTCGTATATCGAAAAACTTTGCCCAATTTTATAGGCAAGCCAACTTTCGCGTAGACGTTACGACATGCTGTTACAAAGAGGACTTTATAACTGTGTATTCTAATAGAAAGTCACGATTCTTTAATAGCAATTTCCTCGTCCCAATTAACTGCTTTTAGAACTAACTATCGGTTGGCTTCCGCTGCGAATTCTGGGTCAAATTGATCTTTTGATGGTCCGACGAGGATGCGTCGATTATACCTCGCCTTTATACGGTGGCCCGTTTCTAACCTACTTGGAAGCGAAGGGTTCTATTTAGCTTCTACGTAGGTATGCTAAAGTATATAAATAAAACTTCGAAGCAATATAATTGCGTCTGGAATGGAACTTCATAAAACTTCACTACCATAGCATAAAGTTTACATCTGTTGTAAAATTACATTATTGAAAGAAGCGACAATAATAGAAAAGTAGATAGAGAAGGGGAAGGTCTTCGTCTAAAAGTAGGAGAAATCAGACTAATATTAAAAAATGAATGAAGTTCTTCTAATGCCGGAGCTAAACATAGCTGAAAGTGTTTATACATTTTTGCCCTTGAAGCCTACAAAGTTCTACAAAACTTTGCGCAACTACATAAAGTCCCAGGCCACAATACATGATCATTGAAATGATCATTCAAATGAAGCTATGTCAGGCTCCGGCATAAGGAGAAGGATGACAGATAGTTTTATGATTATTTTCAAAGTTTTAATTTAATTTAAAATGATAAAATATTTATTTATACTGATATTTATAATTCCTTTATGGGCCACCCGGTTTATAAACGTGTCACTGCATTCCCCTAATGAAAGCTGTTATTACACATCACGACGCTTACAGTTATGCTCCTGGTTTTATTACATCATAGCCCAGCAAACACTAAATCTTCACATTTACTTTACAACAGTATACCAACGAGATTTCTGCCTATATCGCTACTCTATGGTTCACAGTCCTTGTTATACGTAGCGTTGTGCTTCTGAATGTACTATATTGTTAAGCTGTTTTGATACAAACAAGAAGGTAATAAAGGCGATGTTGGAGTGTAGAAATTTGCAGTGTACTCCTTGGCGTTTGTCGTTAGGCAATTATGTAAGGCACGGATGCCTTTTCCCCTCCATTAATAAATGAGACTAATTAATCTAGAGTGGCGTCTGTCATGCTAAAGAATAGTCAGAACGCCCCCGGGCGCTACAAGTCAGTGACGTCAAGTAATTGCCTTTGTAAAATCAACAGCAACTGTGAGGTAAGCTCGGCCATCACTAAAATGAACTGGGCCTATTCGTTATTTGTCACTTTTTTAATGCCACATCGTCAATTTGTTTCTACTTAGCATCCGCTTTAAAGTAATTTTCCGTTTCCTTTGGAAATAAATCACTATCGTTTAAAGCTATTTTCAGAGTGATGAACGTTTCTTTGCCTTTGTCGTTTTTCGCGGTTATTATGCATTGAAATAAAACTACCTTCCATATTAGAACTAGAGACATTATAATACACTAAAGAATTTCATAATGCACTAAATAGATTCATAATACACTAAACAGGTGCATTTTACACTAAAAAAGAGATACAGACGGAGTGTTTTTAACTCACCTTACGTTAAAATAAGTTTAAGATTTTTTTAATGTTAAGTTTATTTTCTTCGCTACATGTACTGTATAATACATAGTCCTTAATCAAAAGTTTTAAAAGTCTTTATTAAATTATTCCAAATTCTTTTTAAAAATTGTTAGCTGCCTAATTCACATGGAATTAAAAATGTTTCATCAAAAAAAAAGAATTGATAAGTCCTTTTTGATAACAAATGTTCTGTGCTGTAACTGATTTGATTCTCTGAATAAATTGTTATGATTATATTAGCCTAATGCCAGAGCCTTTCGTTTGAATGATCATTTCAATGGTAATATAGTGTAGCCGGGGACTTTGTGCAATTCCACAAAGTTTGTAGAACTTTGTAGACTTCAAGGAAGAAAATGTACATGTATGTACAAACACTGAGCTATGTCTGGCTGCGGTATTATAAACATAGTCTGCTGGAACTAATTTAGCGTCAAACACAATATTCTTTAACAAAAATATCAAATACCGAAAACCAATGAATAGAGATGATATAACCGCACGACTGTACGAAAGTCCGTAACGTCTCCATTACATAACACAGAGCTTTATTCCGTTACGCAAAGGAAAGTTGCGATAGACAGTCGTACACTGTATTTTTATCTAATAATAATCTCGAACGATTACAGATTCGGACGCCTCGGTTTTCGGTATGACAATAGAATCGATTATACGATAATTGAATAGAAGTTTGATTCGTATCCGGATCGTATTGTTCCGCTGCGACAGATGACTGATTATAAATAGTAATAATCAAGTTTCATAATTGAAGTGTAGTAGAGGGCAGTATCTTCGAGTATAAATACCATAAATGTATTCTTGCAGATTCGATCCCATTTCAATTAAAAAAAAAAAAACAAAAAATCAGCTACAAAATAACGTCTAATACAACGTTTTCACAATAATTTAACCAAAAAGAAATTAATTCAACAACGCGGTTAGAAAAATGTCACAAACACAAACTAAGTATCTCGTCAGCGACTAGTAACGATTTATCACAAAATGATCTCTAAGAATGATCTATTTAGAATGATTCCTTAAGAATGATCCCTTAAGAACTGAACGCGATTCTAAATATGCACCGACTTTAATGCTATAACTTGCTCATGCGCAGTTGACATATCCGGTACTGCGCAGGCGCGACCGGAAGCTACTCTAACAGTATATTAAATTACGATTATGTTTGCGGGTAGGTAGATTTTAATTAGACGTAGCGCCATGCTTGCAGCCCTTTTCGTCTGTAGCTGAATTGGGCCGGCGCGTTCCTATACCAGTACCTCTTTCTCATATACAATCGGCGTGAAGTAGCTGTCACGTCAAGTGATGGTATTGCTGTCACATTTCGTTAAGTTTGTAAGAGTTCCTGCTGGCTCAAACCCCTTCTAAAAAGCCCAGTGTCACTAGTTTGTGTAATTTTTACCAGTGAATATATAAATTTCATTTTCAAATTTCCTTTCATTTCAAATCTCATAGGCCAGCAAAACGTCTGCGCGTCTCATAGTGGTACAAATGTCCACAGGCATTGATAGTCACTTCCGTGATATGTATGTCCGTTTGACCCTTGTTACAAAAAATATTAAAAGGATTAATTCTTAAGTCAATCTTCATCAAACATCGACGACACAAAATATCTATTTTTAAAAACTCACAAGTTTTTAAAGTAATTTCTTAGCCTACTAACTGTTTCCCGCAACTTCGTCTGCGTAAACTTGCCCGAGTCCTTAGACCTCCTTAATCTAGCCCTAACGAGAAATCTGCTCTTAGTGGACCCTTATAAACTAAAAAATTCCTCCCTGTCGAACTTCATCTTTATACGTCCCGCGGTTGTCGAGATTCCGTGGTAGGGTTTTTTTTTAATGTTACAAGGGGCAAACGACCAGGCAGCGGGCACCTAAGTGCCTAACGACACCCATGGACATCTGCACGACCAGAAGGCTAGCAGATGCGTTGCCGGCCTTTTATGACGAGTTTAGGCCACCGGGAAGTTTCACAAACCGAACGAAACGCGACAACAATACCATCACTTGACGTGACCTTTCTCATATATATAGATACATACATATGTATATAAGAGAAAAAATGCTAACGTATAATGCACTACCCTTAGTTATGTAACTTAAATTAATAATACCGTTGCCTGTTTCCCAAATATTAATAAAAAAAAATGCTCCAAGCAAATCCTACATATTTTTTTTTCTTTATTTATTGGTCTGCTAGCGATTTTACACAAAATTCACAAAAGTTACAAAGTTCACAAATAATTTTCATAAAAGCTATGTAAAAATCATTTAAAAGCAAACACGACATGCATAATACATATTAACTATAAACAAGAACAAAATTGAATTTAAAAAATAAGATAAGATTACAATATATATCTTATAAAATCAAAATTCCTAAAGCTCAACCGAAACTTTTAAAAATACGTAATTTTGCTCGGATGGATTTAGGTAAGCTAAAAGCAGACGCGTCACGAATCGCTTGGTCGCCTTCTTTTATGACGATTGACCAAAGTGTGGAGTTCCTTTGTACCGAATTATCCAGGCTCCTTGATAAATATGCCCCCTTGCGATCCATTAAAGTAAAACACCCTGCAGTTCCTTGGCTTACCAAAGAAATCCGCAAAGCCATGACTAAACGTGATGCTGCTTTTCGTAATTATAAGAAAGATCGCTCGGATTCAAATTGGGCTTTATACAAGGCTGCAAGGAATCGTTGCAATCGTCTATGTCGTGACACTAAACGCCGCTATATCTCAGATAAGTGTTCCGCCCTATCTCCCCCGGAGGTTTTAAAATTTCTTTGTTCACTTGGCATAGGCAAACCTAAAAACTTGCATAATAATATTACCCTTGATGTCAATACCCTTAATTTTTACTTTTCCACCACTTCACATCTCAATGTACTGATTAAAACTGAAACCCTACGTTGTATCAATAATTTGCCCAAATCTGATACTCCAGAATTTAATTTCTCACCTGTTAGCGGAGAGGACGTCAAAAAGACCATTCTACAAATCACTTCAAAGGCAGTTGGCTCTGATGGCATAGGTCGTGCGTTAGTTGTTGGTGCTTTAGACCAGATTTTACCCGCTATTACCTACATTATTAACTTTTCACTTTCTTCAGGTACTTTTCCCAATCTTTGGCGCAAGGCATTCGTTCTACCACTACCTAAAATTCCCAATCCCTCTATGCCCAACCATTTTAGACCTATATCCATTTTACCCTTCTTATCTAAGGTACTCGAAGCTATAGTATATAAGCAAATCTCCAATCACTTCATCCATAACAACTTGCTTAACCCTTACCAATCTGGTTTCCGAACCGCTCATAGTACAGCTACTGCACTACTAAAGGTAACTGAGGACATCAGAGAAGGAATGGAGAATAAGCTCGTTACGGTTCTGGTCCTCATAGATTTCAGTAACGCCTTCAATGCAGTAGATTTTGATTTACTTCTCGCTTCTCTCTCCCAAATGAATATATCTCATACTGCTATCAATTGGTTTTCTTCCTATCTTCGTGGGCGTCAACAGTCTACTCACGCTGGTTCTGATTTTTCAGATTGGTGCGATGTGACATCTGGTGTCCCGCAAGGCGGTATAATTTCTCCCCTTCTATTTTCTTTGTTCATTCACTCTATTACCACTCTCTTAACTTGCCAATACCACCTCTATGCTGATGACCTGCAGCTTTATTCTCTGTCCAATCCTGAGCTCATATCCGATGCAATAGCATCTTTGAATGATAACTTGATCAAGATTTCGCGGTGGTCCCGTAATTATGGAATTGCTGTGAATCCCGCTAAATGTCAGGCTATCATTATAGGTAGCTCTCGTCAGCTAGAAAAAATTAACCTTTTATCTCTACCTAATTTAACTTATGATGGAAGCACAATAACCTTCTCGTCTACAGTCAAAGATCTCGGCGTGATCTTAGATCAAACTCTTAGCTGGTCTGCGTATGTAAATGACATATCGCATAAACTATATGCTACCATACACTCACTGTTAAGGTCTAAGAACATCTTGTCTATCAAAGTAAAAACTCAGTTAGTTTATACTCACTTGCTTCCCATCATTGACTATGGTGATGTGTGTTACCCTGATCTCGACGAGAATCTACTTAATAAGTTGGATAGGTTGTTGAACACCTGTATCAGGTTTATTTATGGTCTTCGAAAATATGACCATGTTTCTGAGCATCGGGATAGATTAAAGTGGCTTCCAATTCGGGACAGAAGATCATTAAGAATTCTGACTACTTTATTTTCTATTTTAAATGACCCTCTTTCACCTTCTTACCTCAAAGATAAATTCTTATTTAGGTATCAGGCGCTCCCCAGGCAATTACGTACTGCAGATAACCTTACCTTATCTGTCCCAATGTGTAAATCTGGTTTTACTCATAATTCGTTTTCTGCAGTGGCTATTCGTCTGTGGAACGCCCTGCCTGAAAATATCAAGCGAGCTCCGTCCAAGGCTTCTTTTAAAAGAAATTTAAAAGAATTGTTTTTAGAGAGACGTAAGTAACTCTTTTATTATTGCTTCACCTTTCTTTCCATTTATTTCTTTTGAGCCTCAATAGCTCAACGGTATAAGGTATGGACTGAAATCCGCAAGGTACCCGGTTCAAACCCCACCGCCGTTGCATTGTCGCGCCCACTCCTAAAACAAGCTTTTAATTTAAGCTTAGTAGGAGGGGAAAAGGGAATATTAGACATACTTTAAAAGTATTCCTAATTAGTTCTAAGTATTCCTAATTTAAAAAAAAAAAAACGTTAAGTCGGCTGTAGTTAAAATAATAGTTAAACACTGTTCGTGCAATTAATTTATTCCCTTTTAAAATTCATTATTACGTCTCAGGTATATTAAACCTAGAAGAATCAAAAAAATATATTCATAGAATCAGTCTGTAATTTGCAGAAATCTCTGACCTGATGGTGTTAATTCCTAATTATATAATGGAACTTTCACCAAAACACTACTGTCCATATTGGCCCTCTATCTATCAGATATCTCCTCCGTCTGTCAGATTTTTATACAAATTATAATTTCTTCATTAAAAAAAAGTATTGATGAAACACCTTAACTATATACAGATATAAAAATATTCCCTTCATGAAACATTAAAATCATATTTTCTGTCGTGCGTCTGTCTATCAGCGCTCATGAATACATCTTGGTAAAAAATTTGGAATTATGCTTTGGATTATGACTTGTCCAGTTCCATAAAGAGGCCAATTAAAATTTGAAGTAATATTACACATATATAAAGCTGAAGAGTTGGTAACAATAATAATAATAAAACTATTTATTCAATTTACTTCACCTAATTATAGAATTCGCTTATAAGAATAAAACTATCTATAATATATTAGACTATACTCGAAGAAACGAGGTATATAAGAAACCTAATGATAAAATAATTAGGAAAATGTCGCAACCTCAGTAGAGGATGCCATTGTATGCATTATACGACAGCGCTGGTTTCCAGGTGCGACCCCTAAGTGACCACACGGACATGAAGAAGCAAAACAATAAATAAAAATATATTAGTTTGTTTGTTTTTTTTGCTTGAACGCGGTAATCTAAAGAACTACTGGTCCGATTTGAGAAATACTTTAAGTGTTAGAAAGCCCATTTATCGAGAAAGGCTATAGGCTATATATCACGCTAAAGTTGAATCAATTTTTTAAACTAATTTCATTGTGTGACAAGGGGTACCAGAGGGGGTCAAGAGCCTTGTGACCTTGTGGCCTTGTTATAAAGAAAATTAAAATTGCCGTTTTCTTTAAATTATTTTTTATTTTATTTTTAAAGTTTGTGACGTCACACCAAAGGGAAGGGGGTTTTGAAAGTGTGACAAGGTTGGCCGTTAAAAAAAAGCGTTCAAATCGAACATATGAACTCCCAAGTTTGTGTTCACACGACAGCGCTTTCATAACGCTTTCTAATTACGATTAATATCACAAAGTGACATTAATCGGGTCCCACTGTTTTACGTGCCTTCCGAAACACGGAAGAGGTTGGATATCAAATATAAATCAGTGCTAGAATGGGTCACCCATCTATCACCCGGCCGCAGTCAGAGCAACTTAACTTGGCGATCAACTCAAATGCTGAGCACTGATTAGGCCACGACCTCCTCAAAAATGAATGTTTGTTGTTTGGTTAATATTTAAATTTTACTGTTTACAGCCAATACTGGAATTTTTAATAGGAGATTTACAAGGAAAAAAAATGACGAATAAGCTAATTTAATTTTCATAACAAATCGTTTTTTTTCTATTCGGAAACACATTTAACGAAGCCGCGAATAGCAGCTATTCGGTTTTACATACAGAAATCTCGGTTTTATTTCCATACGGACTTTAAAAGGATATCATGTGTATATGTATAAAGAAATATTTTTATAATAATGGCTGAAAAGGGTTAAGTTTATTTTAGACCGCCTGATATATGTGCCAAAAGCAAACAAGCCTAACTAAATATAACTTAGTGAAACATGTAGCCTTTGTAAATATACACGACCTAACATATTAGGTAAGTGTCTATAAAGTTCCAAGAAATAAATGTCTATTATGTAATTTTAGAACTTAGAATTTCGTGAGCGGAATTCGTACTAATTATAAAAAACGGCTTTTAAACTCACGCGTATGTTATATCGGGATTGCCGCCGCGACACCGCTTCGTAGCGAGCTCATGAGGAAGGACCCCGGACGGGTTCGAAACTAGTCGGGCAATTCCGAAATAACATACGCGTGAGTTTAAAAACCGTTTTTTATAATTAGTATTATTTCATTATTATGTATTATTACTATTATATAATTCGTTTGCTCTGGTTGTGGCCAATCCTGCTGATCTAGGATTGGATTGAACAGCCATCAACGGAGATGTACGCTGCGTACATAAACAGTCTGTTAAACATGTAACGGCCAATGATATGGAATATGCTTTTCTATTACACTTAAAAAACGCCTTCAACAATGCCTACCGGATATTATGAAACTCAAATAATATTTTATACTCTCTTTATGACAAGTATTCGAAGCAGGTACCGGCTTCTTTTGATTTTTGGGCTCGCCTTTGTTAATGTAAGAAACCGTACTACAGAGGTATTAAGCTTTTCAGCACGATTTCGAATAGAAGATGAATAAAATTAGTATAGATCATTTTTCTTTGCTTCTAAATTCTGTCCAAAGTAATATTGTATATATATAATAATAATAAATAATAATATAATAAATATATTCAGGACTATATGACACACGGACGTCTGTTCCTAAGGTAGACAACTTAATGCCTGTGTTATGGGTAACAGCCGCCTGTTTCGCTTCCTCATATTTCATACAACTGTTTATAGACAACGCTATTACGTAAACTCTGAGGAATTACAACGTTCTATAGACGCGGAATCTCATTGTTCTGACGCTTGTGAGAAAAATGGACCGTCACAACAAACATAATATATAGGACATACCGTTAATGTCTGCGAATTTTATAATTCTACTAGCTGTACCCCACGACTTCGCCCGCGTTTGCCTCTCTTATCACTTAGAGGTTTAAAAATAGTTTTTGGATAAGGATTAATATTGTGTTTATAAAAAGACCTTCACAAACAATGCATTATTTTAGAACAAATTTGATTAGCATAAAAAAGGTTATACTGAGCCAACCTTAAAAGATAGAAATATACTGTCGAGGACTTTTATTTAGAACTTTTAAAGGGCAACAATTTTGTTATACATGACTTTTGAGAAACTTTGACCATTTACGCAACGCGCGCAGCGGTAGCTCTCAAATGGGAAAAAGAACCCCCGATTTTGAAACATTCTTCATTGGTGCTCCGCTCCTGTTCGTCTTAGCGTGGTGATATATAGCCTATAACCTTTCTCGATAAATGACCTATCTAACACTGAAAGAAATTTTCAAATCGGATCTGTACTTCCTGAGATAACAAACAAACAAACTCTTCAGCTTTATATTGTGTTAAACAAGCATAAGGCTCGTCTGGTAAGTAACGTAGCCAATAGACGCTTGTGCTAATCTTCTTCTACCTAGCGTTATCACAGTAATTGCAGAGGATGGCTGTGGAGCGAGTTAAGATGACCGACTGCTGTCTGACGTCGTTCCCTGGACCCTCAAAATGCCTATAATCTCACGACAAACATCACCCAGTGGCATTCATCAAGAGCCCACTGTTTTACGTGCCTCCCGAAACACGGAGGAAGAAGAATGTTTGACAAAACCAGTGTTAGAATGGGTCAACCATCTTAATTGCTTAATACTAGCGACGGACTCAAATGTCGGCAGGCAACTGGCTAAGCTACAACGTCCTCAAGGTTTAGCAAATAACTCAAGGCATTCCAGCAATGGCAGGATAAATAAAGTGTATAAGCTAAAGGTGACTAGGAGCTGGTTGTTATAGACAACTGGCTACATCATACATTGCATCTATGTTTTCGTTTTGATGGGATCTTAGTTAAGTGCTCATCCATTTGTTTTACAAAAACGATGTAATGGTACATCTAGCTTGGATTAAACACTTTCCTTCGAAGCAGTTGTGCCTATATCTGATTCTCCCGCACTTCTCACGTGGTTAAACTTCCAGATGAATATTTCGTTTCCACTCACATTGTTTCTTCACATTTGGCATTTTTACGATCCATATTGTTTATTCGCGCCTCCGACTGATTTATTGAGTATGCTTGGCGGGTGATGCGTTGCTTTGTAGCCTCGTTTGCCTTTATGGACCTACTTACGTTTTCATATATATAAACAGGAAATACAATACAATTACACTACAATTTTTTCCTACTTACGAAAATAATAGGTGGTTTTTAAATTAAAAGGTAGAAGAAGGCCTTATAAACAAATGTATATTACACACTTCAACCTTATCGCAGTATTAATAAGGTTGAAGTTTAATTGAATAACAAATTTTAATTTAAGGGAAGGTAACTTGTACATAAAAAGTCTTACAAAAAAGTATTGTAGTTATCATTATAATATTATTATGACACAAATAACTTATGAAAGAATTTGAAAGCATCCATTGGTCTCTAAATAAACTTAAAAACATTTTTATGAATAACTCTGCTAGAAATTTAGAGATTAACTCTTAGTAAGACCGTAAAAATCTTTATACATTCATAAAGTGTGTTTTTAATACTTCAAGTTACTTGTTCCTTCAGGCAATTTCTTAGAAACTGTAAACTAGAGAAACGGAAATATTATTTATTTCTTGCGCTCAGAAAACATGTCTTCAACTACAGACATTGACAGTTCCTATATCTTTTAAATAAACAAAAGTGACTATACAGTCAAATATCTTGTAAACAAACTTCGGTATTGGAAATGAAATAATAAACTTGTTTAAGTTATATTAGAAATATCATGTTTAAATATTACTTAAAACCTTTATAAAATTCTCTTCACTGATAGACGACCCATTCAGTAAAAGAATGGAGTTCTGGCGAAACTGTTTTTCAGTCCCCAAAACCAATGTTCCGACCTCCGAGAATCCTCCACCTGGATCTGTGATACCATGGACAATATAGAAGTCCCTCAAAAGACTTAGGATACAGGTCGGTCGAAGTAGAGACAACTATAGAGGTGGGGATTCTTGGTTGACTCTAACTTGAAATGTTTTTGTGGTGAGGTTCCCCAGGCGACCTTGTGTCATGTTCCTCTTGCCCTTACAACTGTACGCTTGGGGATTTAAGGCAGGCTACAGAAGGTGCTGTCTGTTCTTGGCCGGGAGCATTTGTTTTGTTGCCGACTCGAAACGAGGAAGACTAGTCAAACCATCTTCAATCTTCAATTGTGATCAAAGCCAAGAATCATATAAGGAATCATTCAATTAGAAAAGTTTTCTAAAGATGTACTTATTTGTATTGCACCAAGTACCATTCCAAAAAAAATTACAGGACTGAAAAGTAAGTATAGCAATAGATTTAAATAGTTTAATCAATATTGCATGGCGCTTCAATACCTCTAATGTGGATTTCCTATAAGTACTGCTTTCTGTGATAAAAAAATATACATGAGCTAGTAAATTTTACGCTCTCATTTTTATGGAGTCGTAGATAACTTTGACGTAACTTAGCAACTGACTTAGAAGGTCACGGTTTGTTTTTCTATCATGGAAATATGTATAAGATGAAAATAAATTTAGCATACCAATAGAAAGCACTCTATCAATAAATAATTCGTCATTTTAGCCTCCTTTACCTTAGCAAAAAAATGTCTTCATGAATTTGTGCGAATATAATCACTACAAGCAATTTTCTTTTACTTTTTACATAAGGACTTTTTCCTGGACTAGAAGGCAGAGGCGGCCTTACCATAAAGGGAACGGAGAGACCGCTCCAAGCGCCGAGTACCAGAGGGCGCGAGTATTAATATGTGATTATTTTAAAGATATCAAAAACTGTGAATCATATTTTAAAATAATTTAAAATATATTTTTTTTATTACATTATTTTAAGTACATTAAAAAATATAAATACTGCAAGTACGGAGGGCGCCATAACTAGATCTCGCTCCGTCTTAAAAGGATTATTACCTACACAATCATATCCTATGACCCTGATATAATACGTGTTAAGTTTAAAAATAAAATAAATTTCAGCTTGTAATATAATATTATTTTACTAATAAATCAATTTCATGCTAATTAAAATATCTGTGCACCTTATAAATAAAACAGCGTAGGTACAAAATAAAACAGTATCTTCATATGCGACATTTGGCCCACGCGTGTTTCGAACGGCACGCACTAAAAACGTTCCAGATTCCAGAAGTAATTATTTCTATGCTTTTAGATGTTTTAAAATGAAATATTTGTACTGGATTATATTTTTATTAAAATAATCATCATACAAGATCGTTAAATAATAAATTGCTGATCTTAATCAATATTGTTCCCTTGGTTAATATCGAACCGTTTGTCAACTTTATTGACTAGCTAAAGAGATTTTTAATTTGCACTTGTTAAGTGGATAATAAATATTGATCTCTGTTTTTAAAGGCAAACTAGTTTTCATGTTAGACAACCTTCTATCTAGGTTATCAATTATCATTAAGTTTTAGAAACACGCCAGTTTAAGCGAGCTTCTATTGAAGGTTAGCGAATTTTCTCAAAGTTACTCGTACGATCGCTAGTCATATGAACAGTATTTAAGGGTTTTTGTAAAATGCACCTACTTAAATATGAATTAAGCAACTTTCTTTAGCTAATAAAGTTAGTTAGCTTAATTCATATTTAATTCTTTATATATAAAAATGAATCGCAAAATGTTTTGGTACTCGCATAACTCAACGACGCCTAGACAAATTTTACCAATTCTTTTTTTTAAATGTTCGTTGAAGTCCAAGGATGGTCTTCACGGTGAGAAAAAATAGAATAATCGCCGGAAAAACCCTAAGAACAACTCTTTTCTTTTTCCCATACAAACGCTTTCTACGCACCAGGTGGTATGCTCGACCAAGAAATTGGTTTGCCACGTTAAGGTCGAATGTCGTTTGCACGTCAATTAGTTTAATGACTTATTTTTGCTTGTTATGTATTACGTTAATGTCTAAAAACAATCCTTAGCAAAATTTTCTTTAACTAGGAGCTGTCATCCAAAACGGTAAAGCAATTTCTTAGTCGATTATACCTACATATCCATGGAGCAGGTCTTAATCTGACATTTGTAATCTTAATAAACTTGAAGAAGAACTTCATAGAACAATTTTTGTTTTCTTTATAAAAGAATTAATAAATCTTTTGTTTTTTTTTTTTCAAAGAATATTAGGAATACTTTTTAGATATGTCTAATATTCCCTTTACCCCTCCTACTAAGCTGAAATTAAAAGCTTGTATTAGGAGTGGCTGCGACAATATCCCAACGGCGGTGAGGTTTGAACCGGTTAACTTGCGGATTTTGTTCCATACCTTGTACCGTTGAGCTATTGAGCTTTAAATTGTTAGGCTCAAATTCAATATAATGTCGAGATTAATCAACAAGTATTTTTGCTCAAAGTCATATGTTCTATAATACATTACAGATTTTTTTTTCTTTAATTTCTATGAATCACGAATAATTCTATGATTCCAAATTTGACGTAAATACTATCCCATTAGTACAAAGTGTATTTACATTTTAGGCCGGTGAGTATGCTAGTGTAATGAGTTTCTAAAAGTCTGAGTTTAATATGAACATTGGTGTTTGGTATTTTCCTTATAACATTGCTAGATTTACCCTTAAAGAAAATTTACAGTATGTAGCGTTTTTAACTGATAACCTTATTTAACATTACTTTTAAAGTACATTTATTAGAAAAATTGAAATGTTCGTAAGTTCCAAATGTGCCATAAACAATATTATATTTTTTATTAATATAATACTTTGATGTCGTGGGCGGGTTATTAAGTGAATTATTAACTTATTCCTTGCCCACTACACATCTTGTATTTGTGCACTCTTTATTAAGTTTTAAAGAGTAATGGGACTCCTTCAAAAGAGTGAAATTATCACTTTAGTTACGATTTTAGGTGTTACGGCTTACGAGTTAAGTAATTCGTTTTCTTTATAATGAAGTTGTAAATCAATTATGGAGATTAGAATATAAGGAGTATACCTCTTATGGGAGAAAAGTTGAAAAAGTGTCGAACATTATAACTTAGATACTAGTTCAAAAACCGTATATGAATTGACCAATAAATTTCCAGAATAGCGCTGGTTGGTGTAGACAAACGTTAAGGTATGAATTAAATTCACGATGGGGGCATTAACACTTACTGTTATGCCGGAGCCAGACATAGCTTCATTTGAATGATCATGTAGTGTGGCCGAGGAACCCTACACCCGTTTCTTTCCACTTATTTGTCGTTGGTCGTTCTCGTGGAATCTAATGTTTCTTATCTTATATGCGTTAAACTGGACGTTTTTTGCGACTCTTGTGAAAAGACGTTGACATTTTTGCCTAATGATTAAGCTGTTTAACCTTTTTTTTTTTAAGAAATAGGTTATCAATAGGGTATGCAATCTTTTTCCGTAAATGATAATTAAATTGTTTAACTTCTAATGATTTTAGAAAGTGGCATGAAACTTCAATAGGTCATTTGCATAAAGAGTCTTAATTTTAATGGTAATTATGCAGTTTCCTTACTTTTTATTTATTTTTTTTCTTCTGGAAGTTGTTGTTTGCACTGTACTTAGTTATTTTCTGTCGGAGGGGGGGGGGGCTCTCATTTTTTAGGCTTTTTGGAGCATTTCGACGTTAATGTTAACGTCTGTATTGAAACAAAAAAGTTACCGTGAAGCGACCAGGACAATCGTGAGAATTCGCCCGTCCGCTTATAGCGTATCTGTAACAGAGTTACTAATTTTATGTCAGTTAAATTTAATGTCAGAATCTTCCGACGGAATATCACTCATTAGAGTGCAAACAACAACTTTTAGAAGTAAAAAATATTCATGCATTTTTATGAAAAGTAACCAAAACTCTCGTTTTAATAAAATTTTATTTATTTCTATTTTTTATAATTAGGCAACTTGGTAAAAAAAATCCTTTTTCATTAACTCTAGTAATTTCTCTCGTCTAGCTGTATATTATAACAATTTAAAACAGTTATACCTTTTCTTAACAAAGTAGAATAAACGTGAGTCGTGGAAATCGTGACTGAGCATTATTTTAAGAGATTTAAGATTCAGGTCTCACGTTAACGAGGTTTTAAGTGACCGTAAAAATAATTTGTTAATTGAGTGTTAGACGACATTGTTTTGCTACCAGCTTGGGTTACCAGTTGTTTACCATTTGACGTTTGAAATTCGTAAAAAGGCATTGAAAAATTAAAAAAAAAACAACTCTTATTCGCATTCAACATAACACTTATTCCAAAAAAAAATTACTATTATTGTACAGGTATTCTTATTCTTAAGAAATTAGAGCAAATTAAGTAACAACTCAATTATAAAGAGGAAAATTAACGATTAAACCCCCCCTTCGGACGAGAGATTTTTTACCGCGCAATAAAAAAAGCGTTCAAATAGAACATATGAATTTCCAAGTCTCTGTTCACACGGCAGCGCTTTTATAACGCGACACTTTTTTATCGAGCAATGATTTATTTTCAAAGCTATGTGTATACAGATACGGTATATTTTCGTACCGACAACGCTAAAAAAGCTCCAAGCCGAGATTTAACGCAATGCTTTTTTTACTCTCGTGCGAATCACCCGGTCGCAGCCAGAGCAACTTAACTTAGCGATCGACTCAAATGCCGACCACTGATTAGTCCACGACCTCCTCAAAATGTTACATACATAAATCACCAGTTCATAAATAAACAGACAAAATAATAATTTGTCATGTAGCTTAACAGATAACAAATTATTTATTAATAATTGTATAAATAAAGACTTGTGTCATTTGTTGATTGATTACACGTGTGTAATCCATTTAATCATTTTAACTGTACACAGTTATAATTACAATTTCAATACATAATATTTAAAACATAAATAATTACAATATGAAACTAAATTTAGAATCAATTCTTAATTGCATAGTGTCTTTTTACTGTGTGGTTCAATACTTGAGCTACGTAGTTAGCAAATGTTCGGCTCAACCCGAAACCAGCTCTGCAGTTGTACTCTAGACACTAGAGTGGGAGCATGTGAACCAATCCTCACCTTTTTTATTACTTTAATTTTTTGAAATAAAAAAGTAAAATAGATATTAATTCATTGAATAGACCCTGGCATAGGTCCAGGACTTTATAGGCTAATCAAATAAAAATGTTCATAGAAACAATTAATATCAAAATTATCAGATTAATATCCTCATTATTATATTACCTCTGCAACAACAATAAAGAATGAAAGTCACATTAATCTAAAACATTTAACCTATCTTGAAGTAATCATAAAACCAAAACTATGTAACTCACTCAAATGTATGTCTTCCATATTCTTTATTATTTAATTTATTATTAAAACATAATTTTCCCACTTGCACAGAGAAACTAAATGTAACTAATAAAAATCGAATTATCTACGAATAATGCATAAAATATGCCAACAATCGGCCTACATCTTCTATTGATGATATCATCTAATCTAAATAAAACCTCTGTACATAAAAAAGGATGTTATGTTTTGTAATCTAGAGAACCAGTTTTAAACATTAATATACAAAATAACAAAAATAATAAATATTTACTAATAGAGAATAAACTTACGAGTATGTCAAACAAGCAATACGTTGGTAAGTTTTCGTGCAGATGTGTCTGCTATTTAATATTCTGATATATACATAATTACATCATGCATCTAAACAGATTTTGGTAAACCCTATAAAGTCATAATGTACGTATAGTTAAAAATTCCTTTGTCTGCTTCTTTCGTTTCAATTACTCATATTCGTGTTTTACTGTCAAGTTGTCAATGTCAAGCTATCGAGTCAAGAGTTCAACAGCTTTTTTTAAATCATATTTTAATGGTCCTGAATACATGTCGTTTTGGACCTATCGTATGTTAAATGTCGCCACATTGATGAGTAGATCAGTGAGCAGCACCAACGTCCTCCTCAGCACATTAGTGTATAGATTGCTGGTAAATTTATTATTATTATTATTATTATAATATATTATTTATTAGTTTTTATTGTTGTATTAATATTTTAAAATGTTTTCAAAACAAATCTTTTGAATAATTGATAGAAAATAGAAACAGAAATAATGTTTCTTTATTTTTAGTGCCGATCTACTGAAATCCTCAAGGCAGCCAGTTCAAACACTGTCGCCGCTGGGGTATTGCCGCACACAAGCACAAGCTATTAATTTAAAATTAATAGGAGGTGAAAGGGGAAAATTAGGCGTAACGAAAAATATACCAAATATTCTTTAAATAATTATCATTATCTAGTAAGATTGAAGAATTTTACATTCAATATTAAAATAAGTTTGGCGCAGAATGGAGTGCAATTTGTGAAAAAGAATTACCTGATATTTAAACAATCATTACTTACGGCAAAAATCACATTGAGCATTGTACATAATAGGGTTGCAAGGTTCCGTTGTTGAACTGAATTTAAAAAAAAACAGCGAGGAAATAAATACAGGCTATATATTATATAAGAGAAAACCCTCTTATATATATATATATACATATATAGTGTCTATACAGACTATATATATTCTAGCATCAATAGAAACGTCACAATTTTTTCACCAAAACGAAGTAATAGCGCGGGCGGCGGTCGTCGTCTGAGGGCGCCTAAAGGGAACCCTTGAAATTATTTAGACACGCTGTTAAGGTATAGCTTAATGAAGGAGGAAGATACCGTTTATTTAGAAAAAGAAAAGAATTCCCAGGGAATACAATAAAGAGAGCACAGCATTAATCTTGTTGTACAGACCTTCATCTTCTTCCTTACGTTATCCCGGTCTAGTACCAGGGTCCGCTTGGACCACAGAGAATATGGCTGTAAGGCGATTTAATATGACCGATTGCCATCTGACGTCATCCTAGGAGCCCCACAATCTCTACAATTTCACGAATAATATCACTCACTGCCATTAATCGAGACCCACTGTTTTACGTGCCTACTAATACACGAAGGAGATCGGATATTTGAAAATCAGTGTTAGATTTGGTCACCCATCTATCGCCCGGCCGCAGTTAGATCTACTTAACCTAGCGATCGGCTCATATGCCAGCCGCTGCTACGACCTCCTCCTCGCTATATACAGTCCTATTTTGACTAAAATTACAGTGCGCCTTTTAGAAAACGCTCGCGCGTATTAAGCAAAAAAATTAGTTTATCACCTCTTTTTAATTGTTTTATTATTGATAATTATACATTGCTGATAATTTATACATTAGGGATTTCCTTCGGTAATTCATATGATTAAAACTGACCTTTGACTGTATTTGATACCTTATCTGCGTAAAGGCAGATAAGAGGTCATCCATAAATTACATCACACTTTTAAAAAATACAAAAGTTTGTTCATAATACTAATAGATTGCGTTTACCTAATAATCTTGACTTGTAAATAATAATTTAAATATATATGATAATAATAATGAAAAATATAGCATTAGGAATCTCTTTTGTCACTTTAAATAAGAAAAATAATTAAGAATTTCGGCATCTTTTAAAAGTGTATCCGGCTTGGATAATAAAGTTTAACGACACTCAATATACTGGACGTCGGAAGCTTTTTCGATTTTCGTAAAACGAAATTAGAGAAAGCTTCCGACAGGAAAAAAATTGAACACTAAAAAAGTAAACAATATTACTACTATTTAAGAGTAAGAGCATTTTTTATGACTACAATATAGATGGATATTCAAAAATTGAAAGTGACCAAAGCTCCCGACTTTGTTGCAGCTTTTTTATTACAGGTTTCGTGGGGCTTCATCTGTTGATTGACTTGTAGAAATGTAGGTTTTTACTTTATTTAAAAAAAAAAACCTCCATTGTTACGGCTTAAATGTAATAATCTCTTTGAAGTCAAAATCAAAATTGTTTATTCACGTAGACTTGTTTTCTAAACATCCATGAACATCATATGCGTAATATATATTTTTTCAATCATTTGGTGATAAAATTTACGACTTCAAATCTAAGTTTACAAGGGTTTTTCGCGCCCTGCACTGACAAGAGCCCGCATCAAACTCAGTCGGATTATCACCTATATATATATATATATAGCTAAGATCTGACAGCGTTGCAAACATACAAACTGAGTCGCAATTAGGTTGGCATTCTAATATTTGGAATCAACTCTATTGATAGAATCAAAGCTCTAGCGCTTAAGTTTATTTCTAAGCTAGCTACTCAGAAAATGCAGATTATTTCATTAATATGACAATGGGTTAGCGGAGAAAGTCATAACAGTGGCTGGAATTTTAGTCGATCGCTAGGATAAGGCAGTTCTTGCCGCGGGTGATAGATTGGTGACATATTCTATCACTCGTTTTCAAATGTACGGCCTCCTCCATGTTCCGGGAGGCACGAAAAAAGTGGGATCCGATGTATCTCACTGAATGATATTAGTCGCGAGATTGTGGGGGTTCCGGGGATGACGTCAGATGGCAATCGGTCATCTTAACTCGCCCTACACTCACATCTTCTGCAATTGAAGCGGATTTGTGGTACCAGATCGGGACAACGCTATGAAGAAAGAACTTCAGAACTCCCCGAATGACGAGTGAATGGACAAAGCGAAGCTATAAGAGTTTTTTCTATAACTAAAGAACCCTAAAAACATATATTTCCCATGAAAATGTTTCCACATTTGGGTACAATTCCTTTATGGCGTTACATCTGCGAACGCTTTTATCATAAACTCAAGAAATGGGGTGCTTTTTTCTTAGGGCGAGGGTGCTTATTCGATTCCCCGTCCCTGTGATTCTAGTTTGGGGTACATTCAACCCCCTCTGCAATACACGCAAGTGGGTAGCGGGTTCGATTTTGTCAGTTACTATTTCTTTTTAATTATTTCGTTTTCGTAAATGGTTCTTTTTTGGGTTCCGTAGTGTTTCAAAGAAGCCTTATAGTGTCGCTCTGTTCGCCTGCAAGGTGGTCCCCACTAGGATTTCTAAAGTATTAGATGTGGGTACTTGAAAATTTCCATGTTAATAGATAGGACTTGCTTAAAATTCATTAGGAAAATTAATTTGAGCAAAACTGAAAAAAACATTTGAATTTATGTGACAAATACCTTTACCGAGTATCATATACGGAACCCTTCTATATAAGCGTGTCATGACACGCTTTTGACCACTGTTTGTATGGTTTATAAATTTAATTAATTTAAATTTGGTAATGTCACGCTTCTTGTTTGTTTAACGGCTGAGTATGTAAGGACATTTCCCGCCTATTCCGCCTATTCTAATATAGGGAGATACATAGAGCATACTAATTCCTCAAAGGCCAGCACCGCATTTGTGACCCTTTTGTTCCATGGGTATCGGTAGTCAATCAGATTAACTGTCAGCCTGTTTGCCCTTTGTTACTAAAAATGAACAACAGTAAGATTCTGGGAGTGCTAACGGAAGTGACCACTTAAACGTATCGGTGACGGTAACGGTGTCGCGTATTGTGTAGAGGTGGCAATACTGTCACGACAAGTGATTGTATTGTAGTAGCGTTTCGTATGGTTTGTAAGAGTTCTCGATGGTCCAAACTTCTAAAGGCCGGCAAAAAAATGAGTCTCTTCCCATCTCAAAAAAGTGTCCAGCGTGGCTAAAGAAGCAATCACTTCAAAACGAATCACCGCACATCGATGCCTCACGACATAATTTCAATCAGATAGTAGCAGGGACGTAATTGCGCTTTTGCTTTGCACTCTGCATCAGCAGAGATAAGTGGGCAATCCGGGGGAAAAATAAAGTTGCGATTCAGAGCCCGCCTGCGCGACGCCTGTCCCCTTCACCCTCGCGTCACCCCCGCACTCAGTCTGCGCCTTCCATCGTCACGGTGCCCACGCTGTACCGCCAATGACTCCGTTAAATATGTGTATCAACACAGTGATTGTGCCCTAGAGTGTGTGTGATTGTGTGTGCTCTGTACTGAAAGTGTGGATTCGATCATGCCAAGCACGTAAGTGTTTTCCAGCTGCCGAAACTGGTGTTTCTTTCAGACAGCCGTTCGTGTTTACGAATGCACGTAAACTGATGTATACGTTTAAGGAAGCTTAACTTGTGTTGATGAAAATAGCCAGCGTGACTCTATTTCCAACGTTAATATAGATTATAATATCTTTTTCATATTTGAATACAACTTGCCTAATATTTACTTATTATAATATGTTTTATAAACAATATACTAAAAGGTTGTTAGTATATATTATACAAATATCTACGTGCCATGTATGGGAATACTTTCAGTTTGTTAAAACCGTAAACAGCGTGACAATATTTCTAACAGTAATGTATCTATTTTACTGTCCATATACTATTGTCATTGAATTTTGAATCACAAGCGCGATATTCGTCTTCTTCTTACTTATTAGTTGATGAAAATAACCGGCGTGACATTATTTCAAATGTTAAATTAATATTATGTCCATACATTATAATATTATATCTATATATACGAATGTATAGTAATGAAGTGCCCTTTAGTTCCTTATAGAAAATACGTGCCGTGATAATATGCTCAAAAAATCTTCCTCATTCAGCTTGTTAAAGACTAAAGGCGAAATCAGACCAATTAAGTAAAGAGTGCATTTGACTTTGCATCAAGTGATATTATGTCAAAGTTACGTCAAAGTCAAAATGTGAGGCCAAATCTGCTCGC
>JANCMC010050420.1:15119713-15258174 GCA_024363005.1 Charaxes varanes | reverse complement strand
AGTGCATTTGACTTTGCATCAAGTGATATTATGTCAAAGTTACGTCAAAGTCAAAATGTGAGGCCAAATCTGCTCGCAATAAAAATATACATTCAACTTGGTAACGACCAAAGGTGTAATAAAATGAGAATAGAAAAATAAAGCAAGAAATTTTACCCATGACTCTACACCGTGGGATTATAAGACAAAGTTAAACAAAGGGCCAAATTTTCTCGCAATAAAAATATACATTCAACCTCTTAAAGACCAAAGGGGTAATAAATTGAGGACTTGAAAGGAAAACTGCGGTCTATATGAAGTTCATACGAGGTACGAGAATATGTTACGACAAATTTATAAAAAACAACAATACTGAATTCTGATTGCAGTGGCAGCTCCTTGATCAAATGTATATTTATTAAACATATAATAAACAAAGAAGATTCTATTAATGAATTATATTTCGGTCTAATATGTTAACCAGATAAAATTATCCAATGACACAGAAACACGCAGGTTTGACCTCCAAAAGCCCTTTAAAACAGACGTATAACAAAAATTTTAACTTTGACTTTGACCAAGCGAAGGCAAAGTCAAACAAAGTGTCAAATCTGCTCTCATTAAAATATACAATCACCCCGTTAAAGACCAAGGGGGTGATAAAGTGAGAACTTAAATGGGGAAATTGCGGCAAGTATGCGATTAATACAATTTTATTCATTATATTTTAAAAAAAACGATACTAAATTCTGATTTCGGTGGCAGCTCCTAGATCAAATATATATTTGAATATACATACAATAAACAACGAAGATATTAGAATATGTTAGCCAGATAAGATTATTCAATAACACAGAAACACGCAGGTTTGACCTCCAAAAGCCCTTTAAAACAGACATATAACAAAAATTTCATCTTTGACTTTGACCAGGTAAAGTCAAAGTCAAACAAAGTGCCAAATCTGCTCGCAATAAAAATATGCAATCACCCCTTTAAAGACCAAAGGTGTAATAAAATGAGAACTTAAAAGGGAAATTGCGGTATGTATGCGGTGAAAACGAGGTACGAGAATATTTAACGACAATTCCAGGAATTTTAAGAGCGGTAAGTATAAAAGCTTTGTAGCTTCGTGTTAAAACTGAATTCCAGATGAATCTATACCAATATTACTTATTTGACTGGCCCGTTGGTGCAGTGGGCAGTCCATACCTTCTGCTCCGGTGTCCTAGGTTCGATTCTGAGATTATGGGTGTATTATTTATATGTATGTATTTATATACTTCTAAAAAACATATTTGTGTACAACAAACGTCTGTTACTTATAACACAGGCGTTAAGTTGTCTACCTTAAAAACAGACGTCCGTGTGTCATATAGTCCAATATAATGTAATGTATATTCCAATATATATTGCTAAGAGATAAAGTTTGGGAGTTTATTTGTTTCGGTTAATCTTCGGTTATACTAAACCGATTTTGAAAATTCTTTTACTGTTTCAAAGGTATGATGTTCCTAAGTGCGATGCTTGAATTTTTATTTTGGTAAATATTTTTTTAAAGAATATTAGGAATACTTTTTAGGTATACCTAATATTCCCCTTTTCCCCCTCCTACTAAGCTTAAATCAAAAGCTTGTATTAGGAGTGGGTGTGACAATACTCCAACGGCGGTCGGGTTTGAACCGGGTGCCTTGCGGATTTCAGTCCATAGCTTATACCGTTGAGCTATTGAGGCTCTATATATGATATCTAAATAATTCAATAACTACCTGTGCGGAACAAACTACTGAATTCAAACAAAGACGCAGACAGAGCTAGTCTTTTTTTGCTACCTAGCGTTATCCCAGTCTAATACCAGGGTCCGTTTGCAAGATTTTGGCTTGGCCAGTTAAATTAAATTTTCTTATTTTTTACTTAGCCGGTTTGGTACAGGAGACTGCTTGAATTGTAGAGGATGTGACTGTGGGGCGAGTTACGATAGCCAACTGCCATCTGACGTCATATCCAAAACCCCACAAACTCAACACAAGACATTAAACGGGACCCACTGTTTAAGGTGCCTTCCGAAGCTTGGCCAGTTAAATTAAATTTTCTTATTTTTTACTAAGTGAAATCTTTAGACTACGATTTACTGTAAGTAGTTCCTTTTAGTCGATTCCTAGGTTAAGCAGTTCCTGCCGCGGCGTGACTCGTTCTAACACTGGTTTTCAAATATCCAACCGCTTCCTCGTTTCGCAAGGCTCGTAAAACAGTGGCTCCCGATTAATGTCACTGATTGATATTAGTCTTGTGATTGTGGGGATTCCGGGGATGACGTCAGACGGCAGTCGGTCATCTTAACTCAACCCACAGTCACATCCTCTGCAATTTAAGCTAGCAGTGGACGGAGATAACGGTAGGAGAGGGAAATAAAAAAAGAAAAACCAAGTTAAAAAAAAGAAAGAACAGTACTGGCTATGTAGTTAGTTTTAATTTGCTAAATTTCAAAATGTGTTCAGTATTCGGTGCTCAGAGTCTACATCGTAAGCTGTTAACACTGTTTGAACAGTATTAAATGTTTTAACGATAAGCAAACAGTATTAAAGCATTAACTTATTTTAGCCTTACACACGCTGAAGCCATATTATTATGTTTGAACAAGCGTAGTGTTGAACGCAGATTAAAATAGATACTATTTACTAAATGTTAAAAGCGCTAACTTGTTCGCAATTACAAAAAATATTTCATATATTTTTTGTAATTGCGAACATGAGTTGCCAAAAAACTTACCCAGTGCTAAATGAGGAAAAAAAACGGTAAACTTGATTTTTCTAGCGTACTCTAAATATTTCCGTTATAAAAAGATATTCGCTTTAGTTTTCATTAAAAATACATGACTTTAATTTTATTTAAACAAAAAATAAAATAATCTATATATTAATAAATCAAGGAAACATTGTCGGTATCATTTTACGAAAATTGCGTGAACGGAGGAATAAGAAATTTGGTACTAGTTTAAAAAGAGCATTGTGTGCGAATTGCTAATATTTTGATAAAATATGTATTACTAATACATTAAACTATTAAAATAAACACTCACGTGTATGAGTGTTTATTTTAATAGTTTAATGTATAATGTTTATAATTGTTTAATGTATAATAGTTTAATGTTTATTGGTGTGTACCAATGCTAAATGATTTACACACACATGTAAACATTTTACTATAAGATTGTGTTAAAGCGTGGCTGTTATGACCGAATGTATATTAAACAAAGAATTAAAATTTTCTATACAGCTTTAATTAACCATACATTACGGAAATCTAAAGATTTGCTGGCGAATTTCGACCAGCCGGCGATGCCTAGTCATTACTAGAGACTATAATACGGTTATTACATACGAAAACAAGTCAAGTGCATATAACTAAAGGAATATTAACATTTAATTTGTGTGTATGTATCAATTAACGGAATGTTATCTTCTGACACATATAACACAAATAACAATCATAGTTAAGTAAGAGTTTTTCTCACTTATAAACGACCGAGTCTGTATTTACGTTAAAGAAAAGAATGGGGAATTGGAGATAGGAATAACCGCTGTTGTCGTTTGAATTTAAATTTAGAATATCGAAGTACATTCAATGCTACCAACTGTTGAAAATAAACTAAGTTCGCCGGCCGCGCCAAGTAAGATGGCGGTTGACTCATCTCCGCTTATACGCACTGTATTATTTTTTAAAGTTCAACATTTGACCTCGCATAGGTATTACTTTGTACAGCTAGAAGAACAGATCGATACGAATACAAACTTTATATTTCGGTAGTTCACATGGGCCGATTATTTTGTTAGTTATTTAGAATTTCGAAATAATAATCCTTAAACGAAAGAGCGTGTACCATTAATATACCTGCTTCTGATTAGAAATAAAAATAGGTACATTTAAAATTTTACACCTAAAACCATTCTAGGGATTGTCAGTTTACTAGAAACATAGGTCATTCTTGAAAGAAAACGCAAGAAATTTAATATTATCACAGAAATATGTTACAAAATTATATAATAAAAATTTTAATATTCTCTGTAGTAAAATTATTAATATAATCTTGGCTTTTTTCAGGTAAAAACAAAGTTTTGTCGATATTCGTGCGTCACTATGACATAAAAACGAACGTCAGTAAAAATACTGACGTATATGATTATGAGTAATTGAGCGTATCGTGTGATTGATAATCGAAACATTATAAAAAGCTATTTCGGTTCTTCTATCTTTTAAATATATATGTAGATCTTAGATATAAAATAATAATTGAATTCTGTGTGATTTCTAAATGGCTACACTTCATTTTCTTTTGTTCGTGTACCTAATAATCTTACCACTTTAAATTGCCGATTTTATTTGTAATGTAATGGCAAATTTTGTGGCATAGGGTACTTTTTACCGACTTCATTATGGCTGTTATGCATTGCGTTTCTTCGTGAAAATTAATGTCGCCAAAACTTAGTTTAAGTTTACCTTAATGAAAAGATAAATTATGAAAATATCATGAAATTACTTAGAATGTGGATTCAGCAACCATTGTGCCGATAAACGTGTCGGTCTATGGTCTTATTGAAAATAATTTCGATAACTACCTTGGAGAAACTCTTGCTTGCTAGTTGGATCTTGTTCCGGGTACTGAAGGCGGTATTGCTTGAAATGGCACGCATTGTGAGGAGATTCCTTAATATGTAATCCTTACTTCCGGTAATTTGAGCTTGGGCTTAACTTCTGAGAGAAATATTATAAAAATATATTGAGTAATGTAATTAATAAGATAAAAAATAAAATAAACATAGAACGAAATTTATATTAAACATTAAAATTTCGAATTGGATCTCCTAGAAAATGTAACATAATCACAACAGGTGGATCTTTAGCCATCTATCTTATGAACTGTTTTCTAAACAGTAAACAGTGATTTATATAATCAATTTTATGGTCGTTGCCCCTTAAAAAATATGGTCGTAATGTATTTACGTTGCAAAAAGCAATTACTTAAGACATTAGTGAAGATCGGTGACCCGATTCGCTGACACCAAACCGCTGAATGGTCGCACAGTGCGTTCATATTTAAAACACGTTTTTTACTTAAGGTCCAGGCGCGGATTCATCGTGGTGGGCGCGATGGGCATACCCACCACACTAATAAGCTTGCAACGTTACAAGTTCACAGTCTATTGAGATCGAACTAATGATAATATAGATCCAATACCTTACTTAAAAAAACAATCTATCATAGTTAAATAAATAAAAAATAATGTATATAGACATATCTTTTGCAGGAATGCACTACATGATCATAGGCATTTGGCCGAAGATCAGCCAAAAATTGAGTGGCTGTGCCCACTCTCTTTTATGATGACTCTTCATAAAAGAGGGTGTGAGGGCGGTCCTCTTTTATGGATCCGCGCCTGTCGTGGTTTCTAATAAAACTGCTATATACTCGGATAAAATAGCATTTGTTTATAGGTACATTTTAATGAATCATGTATTTACTTTTCCTTCTAAGTTTCGGTTAAATTTAGCAACATAATCTGTATACACGCTTCTCTGTAAGTTTTGTCTTCTAGGAGACTTACTAAGCATAATATTACATATTTCGACTTTCGGTTGACTTCTAGTTCGTGTAATATTACGTGGAACTCGGTTAAAATAGCATTTGCTTACAGTCAATTAGTGTCAAATAAATATAACTACGTAATAGATCACATTTTGAACCAGCATTTGTATGATTTTTCTTGGTAGTGCGAGTTAAATTTGTACGAAACTGTACCATAAATAAAATTAAAGTGTGCGTTTGAAACGTGAAATAAAATTATTTTGATTATCACCTTCATCTATAACATCTTGTAGAAAGAAAGAAAGAAGAAAAGAGATAAATTTCTTTCTTTCTAGACAAGTGATATAGTAATATTTATGTACCACGAAATTATCATTGATCTCTACGCTGAAAAACTCGCCGATAACAGCTAGTTAGAGTGTTTTTACGAATCTGCCGTTTGTCTATATCTATCCATCAATGTTAGACGTCGTTACTAAATTTAAAGTTATAAGGGCTTCCACTGTGATCGTTTTATTGCCTGGTTGACGGCAGTAAATAGCTGGGAGATAAGTTATTTATATAACAGAAGAGCAAAGATCCTCTTTAGTTGCTAGAGTGAGAGATTTTTCTTGAATGCATCACGAGTATGACGAGTGAGAGGTATGCACTAGTCTTTATAGTGCTAGCTTTTTTTATTGTCATTGTATAATCCACGTGCTGAATTGTTATTTTCTTATCTTCTTCTTTTTAGTGTAGTAGTAGTTTTCTACAGTTCTAGTTTCTCATAGTGCTAACTTAATATTATAACTGTCATAAACAAGAAAATATGAGAACTAGTATTAATAAAATCCTATAAATAGTTTGAGACGTTTCTATGTCGCACCGGCAAATGCCTAGTTTCAGGTCAAACTAGTATTACTAGTTTAGCTAAAGTGTATTCCGATTTATAAAGTGATCAATCCAGTCTAATATTGAGGCCTAGTACATTACTAAGTCAATGCATTGACATTATAAACGGACTTTTTATAACAGGAGATTTATGACTATCCCGTCGGTGTAGGTATTTTTATTAGTATGTATATCAAACAGTTAATATTTACGCTAATATTTATAACTTATATCCTTTTGGGCATTTCGGGGGGGTTTTTATTTTTTTACATTAGATTTTGTTCTGCCGTTATTCCTGAAAATTATTTGCATTTATAAACCTTCATCTCTATGATCGTTGCTACTACTTCAAAAAATAGTAATATCCGCAGCCTTTCTCTCCTCCCCACCTGCCTTTATATCCTTTTATTCCATCCCTTTCCTATCTTTCCTGTTCCTTCTGTCTTTCTAATTAGAGGTAGCGCCATACTTGTAGCCGAATTGGACAGGCGCGTCTGGGCACCAGTACTTCTTTCTCACATAAGATCGGCGTAAAGTGGCGGCAATGCTATCACGTCAAATGATGGTATTGTTGTCGCGTTTCGTTTGGTTTGTGAGACTTCCCGGTGGCCTAAACTCGTCATTAAGGCCGGCAATCTGCTTGCCTCCTGGTCGTACAGATGTTCAGTAGGCATTTAGCTGCCTGCTATTGCATAACTTTAGAATACCTTTTAAGGTACATACTTACATCTTTAACCAATCAGTATATTTTAGGAACCAGATACTACTAGATAATCTACTATATAATACCTTCAAAAAGACCTTCTTACCTGCGTAAATCTATAACTGTATCCAATCGATAAACCGGACATTGACAATCGACAACTAATACCTTTCAAAAGACCTTTCAAGGTATATCTTTAACCGATACCAATCAGTACGTTTTAGGAACCGGGCATTAGTGGTCGATAACCAATAAATAACTTTCAAAGAGACCTTTCAAGGACGGCTGTGCATGATTCAAACGGCGCCAGACCAGACTCTGACAGCTGTTTTAAAACGATCACGAACCTACGAAGGTCGCTATTGTTCGACGAAAATACCTGAGCCTTTGTTGCACCAATTTCTAACGCGAATTCCGCGAATAAATAAACAGACCTCAACAAATTGATTAAATTTGTCATTGAATAACAGTAAGCAGTTTTTGTTATTGTACGTTAATTCAGAATTAAACTTATTGTTAATTTAGTAATGAACAACAAAGAAATTAAAGTACTAAGTATAAATAAATGTTTAAACAATTGTACTGCTAGGAGGCAGTGCGTTTGCACAAAGATGAGATGTTTGCTTTTAAGAAGAGTACCTCTTTTCTTGAAGGTTTTTTCACCGTATTGGCAAGGAAATACCAGAGATGGCGGCTGGTTTCACAAGGATATTTTGTTTGATAGAATATAATTTGCAAATCGCACGTTTGTGGATTGTTAAACATTGCAGTATCAGTTAAATATTATGACCATTTTAAACTCGTTCTGCGGTTATCAATATTTTGTGTCAATCTCTTCTCTTGGCATAGGCCTCCCTTTGTTTTTTCCACTCTCCCCTGTCTGTTGCCAATCTCATATAGCACCCTCCCACCACTCTGCTCAATCTCCCGTCGCTCTCGTATTAGTTATAAAATAGTGTTGGGTTTACCAAATAATAAATATGAGATAGTGTTATTATGCTAGTAACAAAAAATGTAATTTGCCAGTATATCTTCAATATTAAAATGCCACCATTAGTCACGGCAGAACTTTATGGAAACAAAGCCAAGTCAAGCAAAAATAGCCAAGTCGTGACTAGACTGTTGAGTTTTTGTTCATCCACGAGACTTCCGGTATTAGATATTGTGTGTAAGTCTTCGATGTCTAATCTAACGTAACATTAGATTAATTTTCTGTTCGTTCATTGTTATTGTCTTTGCAAAACAAACGTACACTTCTGAGAATAGATGGCCTAGCACCAACATTCTCGATAGTTTTACTTACTTTTACGTTCGAAAGGAAACGTCAAATGTAGGTGCTTTCTTCCGTTTTTCAAGATTTATATGACTGTATTAACGTTGAGAATTTGATACGTGCAAGATCTGATTTCGTAAGTGCTAGGAATATTTAGAAACTAAGTTGTGTAAACTGTTAAGGTTAATTTTTCATTTGACGTTCGGTTTAGAACGTAAAAGTAAGTAAAACTATCGAGTATGCTCGTACTAGGCCTTCAGGTTTCACTTCAATTTATTCTGTTTTTGTTTCATATCACTAACTGGGGCAAACAAGAGAATTGTTGTTATAAATTCTCTTCTTTGTAGCACAAGTTTAGTTTAACCAGTCTATATAATTTACGAGAACAGAGAAATGTAAGAGTTCTATGTTGGAATAGAACCAATGTAAAACTGTTTAAACTTTGTAACACGCTTCGTATATTTCATAGGAATCGAGTATATTCCTCAGAAGTTTAATACAAGAACTCTTGTCTTCCAGGTTCAACGGATGTGGATATGCCATCATCGCTGCTACACTCCATCCAGAACCAGATGCAAAGCAAGGGTGGTTATGAGATGGCTTATGGCGTTAAGGTGAGGCATTTTTGATGACTAGTGCAAGAACTCAAATTTCTTTGATTTATTTTCTGCATCTTTTACCGCATGTATTACGGGGAGTGTTCCGTTGAATTGTTCGGAATAATACCGACAGCTGTATTCCGCCACAGGACATGTCGCCAGAACTTGAAATTATACCCTCACCACCTTGATGTCCTAAAATTTACAAAAGTGCGAATCTCAAAAAACTTCTTACCTCGCACAATACCCCTGTGGTATCAATTACCAGCTTCGATATTTCCGAACCGATACGACTCAGGGACCTTCAAGAAAAGAACATACTCATTCCTCAAAGGCCGGCAACGCATTTGTGACTCTTGTGGCGTAGCAGTTGTCAATGGGCGTTGGTAGTCACTTGACTAAACCGCCTGTCCGTTTGCCCCTAGTTATATATATTTTTTAAATCTAGTAAAATTGTTATTTTCTAATGAAATTGTTGTAGAATTTGTTGCATTAAAGTTCTGAATATCTAACTTCTATGCCATAAACCGAAAAATATCCTTTTTATATGGTGATCATATATTAAATGACAACGCATCATATGTTAAGCACAGAAACCGATCTTGTGCACTACATAAGGTCAGTCCATTGGCTGTCATAACATTATCGACCTTGCGGTAATCTAAACAGGAATTTTAAGGACCGTCTGTGTGAAATACTTAATATGGTTAAGACACAAGTGGCCATCATATTCCCGCAAAACGTAGACAAACCATCCTAAACTTCTTTTCTGCATTCTTATACTGAATTGATATGACCGTGATAAGTTTGCGGTCTACCCTAGCAATATCGTCATTTCTGTGAACACAGTCGGTATAAATTATGCATGACTTAAATAAACAGAAGATTTCAATAGAAATCGCAGTTCTGCATATATTTTGCGGTGACTGATTAGCATCCACACATTGTAACCAATTTTAATATATAAATAACGTTATCCTCATTTTGTTATGATTGTAAAGGTTATACCAAATTCAAATGTATTTTTGTTGTCTTTTTCAGGTTTATTAAGGGGGTGTCAGAGACGCTTGTGACAAAAAACAGAGTGAACATTGTTTGAATACTATGATCTTGATAACATATATTTATTAAAGAAATTTAGTTTAAGATTAGTTTTTAGTTTTGTTATGTACAGATTAGAGCATCGGAGTCTGTTAAAATATATGAGTTACCTAACACAACGAACGATGCACGCACATTAGATATGTTTAAATTTTGAACCAAAACAAATTATTGTGAACATATGCGTTAAAAAAAATCTGTGTCGAGATAAATTAAAAAAAAAATGTTTAAAAGAAAGTTTCAATAGAGCTTATTAGTTGATCGGCTGAATTTGATATCATCAAAGATTTGGTCATTCGTCAAAGTCGCCTAAAATATGTAAAAATATATACGATTTTATTTAAAACTTGCGTCAAATTTTATTCAATGTTACAACCTAGGATAGAGTGACTGCAAGTAAAGGAAATCTGATCCCAAGTGTGATGAAGAAGAATAAGAAGACAATGACTACTGATTAATCAGTTTTTAAACATGGACCTTGAATAAAGGATTCCCTTGAATGAAATTTTAAACGTCTCTTAAGTGTCACCTTACGTGTCTGGCTAGATAAAGATTTATTAGGCTAAACGCTGTGCACTTCCGTTCTGCCTGGCCTTTCAAATGGATAAATTACACAGGTGCCTTCAGAACAAGATCGTTGTATAGATACAATGATATTCTGAAGTAAAAATCTAATAACCTCTTCGAAATGTATCCTAATTCAGAAACTAGAAATAACCATGTCATCTTCAAGAAGGATTCTCACATCCTTGTCTAGTTTAAGATAGTGTCAAACTACTGAGAGGCAAATCTTCATCCTCAATGAGCTCAGATGATTCAAAAAAAGATTGGACGCTACTGGCCCAGAACACTATGAGTATATCACATGAGCATTGTGAGTGAATGAGTAGGAATCTAGGGTAAATCTTTGCTCAACACTGGGACAAAATTACAAAAATGTATATCCAAATAGTCAGATGCGTTGCATCGTTGCGTTAGTTTCACATTTTATAAGGTCGTCCTTTCGAATATTATAAATATTTAAAGTTTTGACTATGACTCACATAAAGGTATAAAAATAACAAGAATAATATTTCTTAGCTGTGTCTCGTTAGTAACGCAAAGTCAGGAATTTGCATTTAGAAAATGCCAAAATTGGGAGCTTTTAGGTGCTAAGTTTAAAAAATTAGTATTTGCAAAAACTTAACAGTTTCAGACTGTTGAAATTTGCGTTACTAGCAACGCATTGGCAATAAGTAATAATTTTACGATTAATACAATTAATTAGGCTACCTACCAGACATCGCTATGTCTGGTATTATATCTCTCGCTAGGGAAGGGTTGTTATTCGAAACAAAGCAAATGTGGAAATTAAATCTTATGGAAATTTAAACGACATTTATATAAATATTACGAGGCGCCAAGGTGATCGCTGTGATTTAAACATTTTGTCTATCAAAGTGAATTTCTATGGTTCGGAACAGTGAGCACCTAATATTTAAACTTAGTACCAAATAAGCCACTAATTTTAGCATTTTCTAAATGCATATTCCTGACTTTGCATTGCTAGCGTAACGGAACTAGATTTTTTTACTATACTTTTGGCACATTTTATAATCAGTCTACATATTTTTCATATTGTTAATGCTTTCAGAGTATAAGTTAGTAACACAGAAATAATGAAAAAAAAAACATCGCATCCGATTATTCTAAATATCTTATATTGTTGATATGTAATTTTTTTCAATATTGCGTGTTAGAAAATATATTATACGTCTAGATTTAAAGAGTGCTTTGTGTCAATTTGTATTTAAAAGGGGAATTATTTATAAATAGCTCATAATTATAGTCATCCATATACCGTTACAGATGTTTTTAAGCGAAAATAAAAGGTAGATATTTTTTTTACATTTGTTACCCCAAAACTTTCGATTGGATAGACCGATTTTGATGATTCTTTTTTTTATTTGAAAGCTGGTGCTTTCCGTATGAACCTATTTCAATTTGGTCCAGTTCTGACAATTTGAAGGCGATTTTTTTTTTTGTTAAATTTTTATATTATTATTTTCTTCCTGTCTGTTCAAAATTTATCTAGGATAATAATGCATTTGAAACTATTTTGTATAAATTGAATATATGATATGCTATAATTGTTGAGCGTTCGCGTTATAAAATACGATGCTTCTTCATACCACTACACTACCGATATTTCTATTCAAGGCGGTTTGGGTTAAAATCTATACAAAATAGTTTCATTGAAATAAGTTCTTATCCAATGTTTTTGTTAATATGTATCATGTAATGTATCTCTAGTATGAGTTTTGATCATTTAAGTCAAAAATTCGCTTCAATTTGACTCGCTCTATCCATTGAGTCACAGTGTCGTTTACTCATATCACTGTTGGCTATACCGCTTGAGTAATGTTGGCTCTATGGAGATATTCATAATTTTTTTTACAATTACAGGTAGTTATTATGCAAGTAAATACAGTTTTTCCGCGTCTATCATATTCTAGCAACGTGTATTATACCTAGTTGTCGTTATATAAAAGTATAAGTATACATGAAATTATTTAAAATCGTGTAAATTTTTTAATTATTTTAAAGATGCAGATATTGTTTCATGTCATCTTTAGATTTAATTTTTCTTTTTCATCTTTACGACTATCGTGTTGTCTATGAAATATAAATTTGTCTTTACTCCGAATATTCTCGTTTTTAGTAAGACGGGTGAGACGAGGGTGTCAATTTATACTGGTGTTCGGGCAGGGCACTTGAAACATTACGGTTGCATTCAAAATGGGTTCGGCATGAACTCGATTTGTATCAATCTCGTGTCAAATTGGCGGAGGCAAGGGGTGGATTTTGAGTTCATTGGTAAGTCAATAAACTTATTTGGAAATCGCTTTGCGGTTTGCAATATTTAAACATCACCGGATATATTTCACTAACAAATAACATACAAATTTTGTTCTATAACTTCATTATGTTTTTGTTGTATTTTATACATTGTAATATACCGCTTATCAGAAAAATGTGTATATTTAGGTATTTATGTCAAAAGTGTTTCGATTTTTCTGATTAAAAGTATGTATTTATTTTGTCTATTTACTCAAAAAATTTGTATATAAAATGCGAAGGCAACGGGTAACATACAAAAAAATTAGAAACTGTATAAATTTATATTCATTTATATCTTAAAATGTTTTTAGTATAAGGTGATTCACGACAAATATTATTCGATTTTGTCAAGACTGGAACATTAACGTTTAATATATAATATTTTTAAACAGGAAATGAAGAAAAAATGCCCAAAAGCGTATTAAAACACGCTTATGTAGAAGGGTTCCGTATCTTATACGCCATAAACTTCAAAAGTTGTTCTATTTCGTTCAGAATAATTTTTCTCATGAGTTTTTAGCATGTTCTATCAACATGGACAATTTCAAGTCTCTACGTGTAATAGTTTGGAAATGCTAGAAGGGGATCACCTAACGGGCAGACAGACTGACGGACGGACGGATGGACGGAGCGAAATTATAAATGTTCTTTTTAGTACTACGGAAACCTAAAAATGAAGCAGAATTACAATATTTAAAATAATGTGCAGCTTCGAAATTAATGAAATGAATGTGACCTCCCGATAGAAAGTCACCTGAAGTAGCCATTTGTTATAAGAACTAAGGAGTGCTCTCCTACAGGTTCTAGTCTAGAGTTTCCGATAATAGGCACTTCAGAAATTTTGAGAATAAAGGGGTTCGGGTTCGAATGTGTAAAGTGTCGACTCTTGTAGAATAAATATGTTGTTCAAAATTCCAGATACCTAAATTGAATGAGCTTAAAACTTAGGTACATTGTTGTTCAAGCTTCGTCAGACTTTGAAAGGTTTTGAACATCTAAATTGGAGGGCACTAGATTGAAATACTTGATTTTATACTAAGAATTTTAGATGAACATATTTTACATAAATCATGAACCATAGGACATCCCGTCAAAATTTGAAATTCCACTCTCATCACCTCGATGTCCTGAAGTCCACACCCGTGCGCTTCGATAGACACTTTTTGATGTTGATAATTAGAATTATTTCTTTCGTATTCGTTTTGAATATATAATCCTAATCCTTTATCTTTGTAAGTCTCACTTAAAAAAGGATGGTCGCTGGCAGATGTTGGATGCGTCAAGCTGAAGACGGGGTGTAGTGGCGTGATTTGGGGGAGGCCTATGTCCAGCAGTGGACTGCAATAGGCCGGTGATGATGTCATCATCATGACATCATCATGATCATCATGATGATGACGTGAGGCGAAACTTTAGGTACCATTTTGCGACAATTGCGCGGACGGTGGAGTATGTAATTTGGCACAATTGTAGTTCGTGTAGAGGAAGATGTGCGAATGCTAACATTTTTTTATAATATGCAGTATTCATATGTAAATTATTAAAAAGAAACCACACGCACACCAATCAATCGTGACAGCCCTATGTTATATTAATTGTCAAATTTTATTTTTCTGTGAATAGAACAATGATGAAAGAAAAGAAAGAAAGAAGAAGAAGATAGTATTCTATAGGTTCTTTCTTTCTTTCTTCTTTCTAACAATGATGACAACAAGATTCGATACGTGCGAATTCTGATTTCATTCCTGCTAGCAATATTTAGCCATTTGACGTTTGGTTTCGAGCGTCAAAGTAAGTAAAACTATCGAGAATGTTCCTGCTAGGTCATCAGATCTTGTGATATTCCTATATCACATCTCAATGAATCCTTTCATTGAGATGTGTGTCCAGTGTTTGTTTCCAACAGGGGCGAACCGAAAAGAGCACGTGCCTGGGTACGCGAAAAGTGCTTCGTTTAATTGAATTGCGATGACTCAGCGATTACGCTCGTCTGTTCTGTTTCGGTGGCTATGCTGATGTTTGGGTTACGGCGATAGAATCCTTAATAATCTCCCTTGAGTCCATTGTGCTGTGTTAAGTGGTTTTATCTATATATAAGCAAAAGGTTATCTATCATGAAACCTTGAAAACCGTTTCGATCTGTTCGTCCGTCCGTCCGTCGGCCCGTGAGGTACTCCCCCCACCTTGCATTTCCAAATTATTAGATGTAAAGACTTGAAATTTTTCATGTTAATAGAACCAGCTAAAAACTCCTTAGGAAAATTATTTTGAACGAAATTGGACAATAACTTTTGAAGTTATTTAACAAATACGTTTATAGCGTATCAGATACGGAACCCTTCTATATTAGCATGTCTTGACACGCTCTTGGCCATTTTATTACAAGTACAGGTGCATTGTCAGATTTAGAGAAATGTGTATGCTGATAGAATCAGGCCTTACTTTGCGAAAATCCATGAAAAACTAAACTACTTTGCTTTATCCGCGAATGAATACGAGGGACAATCGGTGTAATGCTGCAACCCGAAAGCTACACCACCGAATCCGCCACCAAAGCCAAATTATAATATTTCTATCAAATAAAGAATTAATAAAGTCAAATTAATTTTTTTATTCATATAGACTCAATAGTTCAGAAAACTAAAAATGAACTATGAATATATAAATCGAATTCGTACCAGTGTCTTACTTTACCCCGATATTACTGAATAGTTCAATAAACATTTATTTTAGTAAATTTGTTGTTACTAATTGTCGGAATTCAATAAAGGTATAATAATAACAAATATATAACAAGAAAAATAAGTGGCAATTTTTATATGTGTCATTTAATGGAATGCAATTGAAAAAGCTATTTCTAATATATTTAAAAAAAAAGTGTGACATCGGCATCGATATCAACTCTACCTGTTGTTTCTTCTGGCTGATTTTTGTCTTTCCTGGGTCCAGGCTGTCGGCGAGAGCGGCCGCCTCTAGTCTCCGTCGCTGCTCGTTTTCCATGTCAGCTTGCTATAGAAGAGCATGTTCCAGTCAAAATTAGGACTGTTACGCAAAATTAACAAATTGGATGAAAGTAGTAAAGACTCCATTAAAACTTTTTTTCAACCTAAAATTTTGTACTAAGCATATATATTTGTACTTATTCTTAATCGTGTTGTCGTACACATGCTCTCGGTATTAGCTTAGAACATAACTACTATTAGAATAATCCAGACATTGTTAGCTTTAACCTGTTTTGTGTGCCATATATAAATAAATAAATCTAGAAGAGCCAGTAGACAGTAAATAACGTTTATTTGAACAAAGTACACGTTACAATAAATCAAAGCAATATTGGCCCCCAAACTAACATTTTATGTATCTTGAGGTCCACAGGTATTAGGTAACTATCTATACAAAATGTAATCTTGAAACCTCTTTATAAAGGTAGCATCTTCGCATAGTAATGGGAAGTACTAAGAAAAAAAAAAGTTCTGAGGGAAATTAGTTTCAAATAACCTTAATATGAAAGTTATCTCCCGAAGATTCCGAGGAATGTTGATTTCTTCAAAAACCGATCACAAAGTAAATTATTTATTCCTTTGACTCAATTGTCCTATATTACCTTAAATGCTCTGGTGAATCGGACTAGTAGCGAGAAGAAGGCGTTAGCGTCGCAACTGCGCGGCGCCTCCCCGAAGTATTCTACGCACGCCGCGAACGAGTCCTGCGGGTACATAAGTATAATAGCAAATTAGTCGTTTTTGTTATGTACATATATATGTAATTATGTATAAATATATTTGCACTGTTCATAGTAAGAGTGGGCCTTTATTTTATTAAACATTATTATTCCTAATAATAGCCTAACAATCTTGTTATATCTATATATTAATAATTTTAGGTATCATTTTAGGAAATCGCTGACGCAGACTGCGACGAAACCAGAGACCATTCAGTAATAGTCTAATTTATATAAGTTAAGTATTTTGTCAAATTTGTTTTACGGAGGAAGGCGATGATTACCGCAACACTCTTGTTACTTCTGCGGGATCATCGTTTCCATTTGTTGTGTACTACCTATGTTGTTTCACGATTTCTAAAATAAAAATAAATAAATGATATCAAGGAATAAAGTCACAATATATACGATGGCATTCAGTATTCAATGTCCTTATACACGAGAGTGAATTAACTACACGAGAGTGAATTAACTGTTACCCGCAAGGACGTGCACACGCATTTATGCGCAGTCCGTCACTTTATTACCAAATTACTCGTAGATGAGGGTATACCGAAGAAATTTAGAGTATATCTTGGTGTAATGTTGGACTAACGAATAACTTAATAGAACTGAAACAATTTCCAAAATTTGTAAATACAAGAAAAAAGACGCGGTCAGATTACGCGCCACTTTATGTATAACGTTTATAGAGGCTCCTGTTGAGGTAAAACTAAGCTTGTCGCGAATCTTGGCATCACGAGACGATTCAAAAGAGCTTGTAAAAGTCTATTTGAATAAAACATCTTTTGAAATTGAGTGGAGTGGAGTGGAGGGTTAATGTTCCTGATAAAAAATAAAGCTCCGCCGGGACAGCGTTCGCTGCCGTGACCAGGATTCGAACCTGGGTTACTACGGCCACAACGTAGGGTCCTAACCACTAGACGATCACGGCTATCGGAGCTGGTGAATGTAGAGCTAAAATATCTTTACACTTTAAATTTTGGACCGTTGATAACGCAGTCGAGCGTGACAATTATGAAAGTATAACTTCGATTGATTACTTAACGGTATTTTAGTAGTTTTTGCCCGCGGCTTTGCTTGCATTTACCAAACGTGCTATAAGAAACTTTAACATGAGATTTTGTGCTTTTTTCCTTCAATACTTATGGACTTTTGAAATTTTGAACTGATTTGAAAAATCCGAGGAAGGCGTTACGCCAATCATACCAAAAATACTAATCACCAAAAATATCATCACGCCAAAATTGAATATAAGTCTTTCTCCTAATTTTATGCAGACGAAGTCGCCAGTAACAACTAGTGTATTATACATGTAAACCTTCGTCTTGAATCAGAAGGCTCGCAGGTGCGTTGCCGGCCTTGTGATTTAAAAAAGCCGTGAATTATTATAATTGAACAAAAAGTAATTATGAAACTGGGGCAAACGCTTGCGCATTTGTCGCAGGCAAAGAGAAAGCGATTCAGACATTGCGATCAAAATTTAAGCAGTAAAAGTATTTCGTTACTACGTTCACCAGTTCCGACAGCCGTGATCGTCTAGTGGTTAGGACCCTACGTTGTGGCCGTAGTAACCCAGGTTCGAATCCTGGTCATTTATTTATACCTCACGGGCGGAAAACGTTTTAATTCGCCACTGCAGGAGGTACTAGCTAGTTACATCATAAAGTGACAGCCGTGCAAGTTCTGTCATTTTTATTTCAAATGGGATTTTGGTAAAATTTTTCATATTATGATCAATTATACAAAGTAGAGCGCAAATTACAAATCTTAATGTAAAATTAATATGCATGCACAGAGAGGTCTGTGCACTTTTTATCCTTTTATAAAATGTTATTTTCTATCACATTATGGCGGTTATGTCGTTACGTCACAATAATTATTCGCAAACATATAGCATTATTTAAATATATAATCATTACATTCGGAAAAATGACTTTCAACATCCTGCCTACTTAAAAAAACCGAACGAAATTTGTAATTATTATATTTAAGTAATCACAATCCTCTCTTTTACTTTAAACACAAAGATCATAAATTTTTACTTTACTAAAATATTTATTTTCATAAAGGTTTTGTGATTGGATATTAATACAATTACCTACATTCATATTTTTACCAAGTAAGAAAAAAGATGGTCGAACCAAATTCCAGAACACCTGGAAAGACTAACAACCACCACACTCCATCAAGCGACTAAGCATTTCTGAAGTAAGCAGCTTACCTAGAAACTTTGAGACTAAGAAGAGACTAGAGAAATGTAAAGTAAGAATTATTGAGAACCCGCTCAAAGTCTTTCAAAAGCGAACTGGTTAGCAGCCACATTTGGCTAAGACCAATAAAACTTTTTGAGAATCATTAGTCTCAAAAAGTTTTATTGGTCTTAGACCTACTCTATCATAAGATGTAACAGCCGAAGGTCTCAATCACTTAAAATTAAAAAAAGAATGATCTAATAATATTCGATTTTTAAACGTTACAAATGATTTTTACTCGTAAAAACTTATTTTCTTAGTTTTGTGTTTTTATGCAGGAGTAGGTACCTAATTTTAGCAGTATTTTAAAACTTTTCTTGCTTATTAAGAAGTATCAGAGGCTTGTACCGGAGCCAGACATCGCTCAAGTGTTTGTACATTTTTGTCCTTGAAGTCTTCAAAGTACTAAAAAATTTTGTGAAGCTGCACAAGTCCCCAGCCACACTATATGATTATTGAAATGATCATTCAAATGAAGCTATGTCTGGTTCGGGCCTTACAATGGTACAGAATGCCCGCCTCCTTTTTTTAGGTTTTCATTCAGTCGATTTTCATTTTCAGCCAGTATCTTTTTGCATACATTTTATATGAAACTTACTGGGAGACATTAAACCTCTGTGGTAAATTTGTATCCTAAATAAACAAACTTGAACTACATCACCGTCTGTTTTCATTTTTTAAACTTTTCTTGCTAAAAATGTATCAAAATTTTACAACGCTCCTCCACGCTTGGCAGTGCCTTAAAGCCTTTATTCTATTAGTCCGTTCTCGTGCGGCATATAACTACTGTCTGACGTCATTCCCGGAACCCCTACAATTTCACGACTAATATCACTCGATGACATTAATCGGAAACCACTCTTTTACGTGCCTTCCGAAACACGGAGGAGGTCGGATATTTGAAAACCAAATTAAAAATCAAATTAAATCATTTATTTGCAGACATTATGGATACAACAATACATAATCTGCCATACATTGGCGTGCAAATTTTTAGTCAGAATACAAAAGGAAAAATAGCTAACAATGTTCAGTGAAACGATACAATGTCAATATGAAAATTAATAATTATTACACACCAGTGTTAGATTGGGGTCACCCATCCATCGCCCGGACGCGGTTAGAACAGCTTAACCTAGAGATCGACTCAAATGCCGACCACTGGTTAAGCTACGATATCGATTCTTCTTCTATCATATCGATACTAGTATCATATCAGTTACCAGTTCGTAGTATATTCACTGTATGAATATCAGAAGGCACTCGCGCGGCCAAAAATAGAAAATTTTTGAACGCCGCGACACAACAAAAGAAGTAACAGAAAGTTGTAAAACTGAAAACCAGTTACCAAAAATTTCGCGACACGCTACTCCGGACCGGGAGCATGTCATATTTTTGCGAGTTTTTCGTGTCGCTGAAAAGATTAAGTTTAACTAAAATTTCGTTATTTTTTTTTTACGTTTCGTAGAGTTCCAAAAATAGAGCAGGATGTTCTCGATTTGGTCGAAATTTTTTCGTATGTTGCGCGAAACGAGAACTATTTAGGGAAATTTTTGTATGTAACTTTAACTGGATGTTTTTATTTTTGTATCTAACTTTTAAGCGGGTGAATTTTTTTTTAATGCAAACTAACTGGATCGAGTTTTTTCGTGTAATGCAACATGTGCAACTATTTGGTGGATTTTTTTTTTGTATGTAATAAACACTAGCAAAGAGTTGCTAAATAAAATAAGCAAAAAAAAAACAATTTATGAACAAAATTGAAAATCGAACAATGTATTTTACATATAGACTTCCCGTTTCTTTTCTTTCACCTTTAAAATTCTACACATTTATTACAAAAAAACTCATCTTTAATATAAGTTTACGGAAAATTATTAATGAATTCTTCTTTTTATTCGTTCACTCTTGGCAGAGTGGTTGTGGTCATGAAACACTATGAACAATAAATTCATAGTTTAATATAGTATAAGTATATTTATAATTTATTTATAACGAACGGACATAACGTAATTCATAGTACTTTAATTAGAGGTAGCGCCATGCTTGTAGCCGAATTGGGCCGGCGCGTCCGGGTACCAGTACCTCTTTCTCACAAATAAATGATGCAATCTAGACGTTTGATTTAGAAATAAAGAAATAAATATTCTTAATTAATAAATAAGCGTTTATATGCGAGAACGGGGATGATATAGGATAATAGAAGTAAATAATAAGAGGTAGAACATAGTCTGCCGGGTCCGCTAGTTTTGTATATAAATTCTAAGTTACCTGTTTATATTTTACACTATCGTTATTTGGCGTTTGCCGTGGCTGTGTTATTTAAAAAAAAATAACACAGCCACGAAAAAACTAAAATAAACATCTCAAAGATTTTCTTAGCTTCTGGCTGATCGTTAGCAATCACAGTATCTTCTAGGTAAACATGTTACTGTCGCGACCAATCGTGACTTGAATTATTTCGCCTTTGGCGTTGTCGCGCTTCGGAATAAATTCGCTTTTTGACATTAAACAGAACTTCGTTGATTTATAGCAATAAATCTTGTTCAACGGTTATAATACAAAGGTTTATAAGTAACCTTTTTATACGGTTTACAAAGGTTTACAAATAACCTTTGTAAAGTCTATCTCCTGAAGATGCTTCGGCGTCGAAGCGAAACATGCATTGAGGCACATCGGAATGTCAGTGTAGTGCTGTGCTTTGGTGGCGATTTTCCCTCGTATTCATTCGCGGATTTAAGCAAAGTAGTTTAGAAATTCATGCATGTCATGGATTTCCGCAAAGTAACGTCTAATTCTATCAGTTATATGATTCACTCACTCAAAAACGGCTCAGCATATTTGACTTCTTTTTCTCCTTTCCTTCCTTTTGTTTTCTTCGCATTATTTTAGAGATGGATAAATAGAAAAAAAGAAGGAACAACTCAAAGGAATATTTAAAAAATACTAAAATGTAGTGTTAATCGCATCTTCGGAATACTTACTGTAGATGGCGTTCATGTAGGACCTTAATTCTGACGGTACATCAGGCAAGACATCGTCTGCCGGATCCGCTGGTAAACATATAGATTTCGTTCTGAAATGTCGTTTGTTTGATTTTATACCGTCCTTCTACCGTCGCGCGATGATGTATATAAGAAGTTATTTATAATAAAATGTTCAAACAAACAAAATTTGAAGCTAAATACCGTATCCGAGACAATTTCCCTCCGCTCGGGAACCTTAAAAATAAACTGCACGATATAAATAACCGAGGCGAAGGCGTTCCTAGCGTAAAGGAGCTATTATGAAAAATCGTAACGCGTTTACAGGAATGGACTGCGATGTTTTATTCATGGGGTAAATTGGTGCGCGTCGGATACCTGCTACGGCCTATTATTTATAAACGGGGCAAGTATATTGGGGTGTCAGCCACGCCCCCGCACCCTCCAGTTAGGTACTTTATCGTTTTAGTTTAGAAATGCTGGATTGGTTTAAGACGCGACCCGAAATAATGGCAAGGTCCTGAATAATTTCTCATTTAAATCGTCATTAACCAGTACCACCAACGGGCCAGTCATAACATATTTTTAAGTTAATCGAATGTTCGTTAATTCATATTAAGAATCTTTAATTTGCACGTGAACAAAAATGATAAAGGTACTTTAAACTATATTAAAAACTAGCTGTGCCCGCGACTTTGTCCGCGTAAGATTAGTTAAAAAAATAAATTCAATATTAGCGTGTTTATATATAGCCTATAAACCTTCCTCGATTAATGGGCTATTTAACGCTGAAAGAATTTTCCAATCGGTCCAGTGCTTTCTAAGATTGGCGCGTTCAAACAAACAAACAAAATCTTCAGCTTTATATATTACTTTATAGATTATTTTGCAAAATGATAAATATGTAGCGATAGAGTATAAAAAACATTTCGAAGTGTTATTTACACGCAATAAAGATGCAAAAATTAAAACAAATTGTAATAAGAATTACATCTATAATTAGGTTATATATACGTCGCAACAGGCAACCGAGAAAATTACAGTATATTTTCAAATTTGAATGTTTGAAAAACGAATTTATCTTATTTGTCTCTACTTGACACGGATTTCCGCAATTTATCACCTGAGGTCTATTAACACATCAATAAGGTTTAATTAAAAGATGGGGAACTAGTCCGTTGAAAGATCATTTTAAATGTCATCGTAGTCCACGTTGCATTGATATCATCAGGTCTATAACTAATCACCTTGCGCGTGGAATATTCATTACTTTTGAAAAAAAAAATAGAATAATTTCTATAAGCAACTCAACATCACAGAAATCCACTTACCTCCAGCTAAAAAAATTGTTTTGTTACTTTTGCTATTGTTATAGGTTTAAAAAAATATATTTCTTATATATAAATGTCTTTTAGTTAGTAGTGACCCTGCTTTCGGCTCCGTGAGTTGTGGGTTCGATTTTCGCGTCGAGTTTAGATGTATTGTCTATATATATGTATTTATATATTTCCAAAAAAATATTTGTATATAACAGGCGTCTGTTACCGATAACACATGCATTAAGTTGTGTACCTTAGAAACAGACGTCCCTGTCTCATATAGTCCTGTCTATTATATTTAAAAATATTGAGTTTTAGTCGGTTGTTGCTTATAAAACAGGCATTAAGTTACATACCTTATACCGATAACGCGGTCATTAAGTTGTCTACCCTAGGAACCGACGTCCCTGTTTTTTTTTTCGCTGGGAAATGCCTTTACGCACGACTCCATCCGCAGATGAACCGGTATTCCGAAGGCATCTGCGGACAGAAGTGTGGACTTGCTGGCAATGTCATAATACCCACCAAAACCCAGTGGCGCTCTCTTCATCCTGCAAACGGAACGGGGACGGGAATGGGAACGGGGAATAATGTTATAGGATAATAGATTGTACTAAATAGCAAGTAATGTAACGTTCGGGCAGGGCAACGTCTGTCGGGTCCGCTAGTAAATAAATTTATATAGGACAATATAATGACACACGGACGTCTGATCCTAAGGTATACAACTTAATGCCTGTGTTATAGGTAACAGTCGCCTGTTATACATTTTTTTTTGTATATATATATAAATACGTAATATAAATATATAGTACACCCAGACTCGATGTGGGAATCGAACCTACAACTTCGGAGCGAAAGGCGCGATCACTACCAACTGCGTCAATGGGTCAGTCTCATAATTCCTTGTAAAGCGCAAAGTTAAGGATTTTTTGGCGTCCCCGTGGCTTTAAACTATAAATCAATCTTATATTTAACTAGCGGACCTGGCAGACGTCGTCTTGCCCGTTTAGCTTGTCTGTTATTAACCAATTTCTTTAATGTATTTTGCGTATGACGATATACTGCCTGTACGTCCTTTAAAATAATAATTTTATATGACATGTTAGTCAAAAGGTCTAGGTACAAACTTCATCTATTTGAAGTAAGTACAAACATATATATTCGGAAGTAAACGACCAAACTTGCATTTTTTTTTGTATTTTTAAATAATCTTTCGACATTTCCTTTATTTCTTTTCTTTTAACGTTTTCTCGAAATAAGGGGAATGAATCAAAACAAACAGAATTTAAATCAGCCCAGAGGTTTTCAAAGTATTCTCGAGACTAACGAACAACGATTGATTTATATTCAAGCTTATTATCTCATTTTACAGTTTATACAGTACCCATTTTCAAGAAATATCTGTACCAAATTTCATGCATTTATGTTCATAATTGTAGAATTTAGTTATGGCAGACAGACGGACGGACGGACCGAGCGAAACTATAAGGGTTCCTTATAGTACTACGAAACCGTAAATATATCGCTTGTCGATCTCTAAAACTTTAAAAATATATTGCTATTTTCAAAACAAATTCTAATGTTGATTTATAGAGCAGAAAAAGTTTTTTCATATTTTATAGAAACCACAATACAGCGCGGCGTCGGCAATATGGCAAAAAGTTGTCTGAAAACACGACCGATTTTCGATACTTAAAATATCCGCCTCTGTAAACCCGGCATGCTAAAATGTATTTTATATTGAGGAAAATATTTATATAACAAATATAAAGAACTTTGAGTACCTTTCTTCTTTTTTTATTCGCTTTGGATAAAATAAATATCATATATTAACCTTCCCTGTTGATTTGATTTTGCTAACCTCCCTTTGTAACCAAAGGAGTTGAATTCCCAATTGAGTAGCCCTGATAATAAATTTTGAAAAAAAGCTTCTCTTTTTTCATATATTTATTTATACTTATTAGCGGCCAATTGACCAATTTCCTTTATGTCTTTTCCATAAAACATGACACTGGCCGACTGCATGCCATTTAAAGGTTTAAGTTCGAACGTCATATATTTGATGTACTCTGAAATATCGAACAAATCTGCAGTTTTTTAGTATTTTTAAATCTTTCAGCACTTCCTTTCTTTCTTTTGTTTTAGACCTTCCAAGAAATAAGGCAAATGAAACAAAACATAATCTATCAAGTTCAAGTTTAGTTGTTTTCGAGTTTTGGCGAGTAACGAACGATTTTTAGGATTGATTTTTACATATACAAGGAAAAGGATTGATTATAAAAATGACTAAATATTGTTATGGTCTATTGTTGAATGAAGGTCTCTAAGTCGAGATTTTGGAAAACATTGGAGATTGCAGCTCTTTTTAGGGATCCGTTGTACTAAAAGGAGCCCTTATTATTTCGCACTGTCCGTCCGAAGCATTTACAAACTATTAGACGTAGAGACTTGAAATTATTTGAATTTCGCTCTGAGTAACATTTGTCATTTTTCTATACCTATATATGACTTCTATTTTAATTAATTTTATTTATTAGTTTATTAATTACTTATTATTGTACTAAGTTAAATTTATTTACCACAAAATTAACACGATCAACTTCTGGTCACGTCAATATTTGAATGCATTAAAATAGTTTTAAGAAATAAAACTTAAAATATCCAAAAGAAGGTTTTATTCAAATCATCTAATACAGTTTTATACTTTATTTAATCCCGCTCCAACTCATCTGACGTTTAACTATTCCCGCCTAAAAAAACTTTTTTAATTTTGACACTTGGCCACGGCTCGTTCCGTCGCAATAGATTATTAAGGCAATTATTAATGTGGTGAGTAAAATTGGTAGATAGGTAACGCATTTTCGGTTGTTTTCGTAGCTGCTATTGCAATTTGTCATTCCGTTATCACGCGTTATCGTCTGCATTAGTTCTCAGAATTGATAACTGTTATCTGTTTCTATTATTCGCTGTAAAATATTAACTTCTAACACGTATCAATATTGCCAAACAATGTATAGCACTAGATTTGTTGTCGCATACTATAGATTGTTACCGGGTTTGCCCATATGTGACATAAATAAAACGATTTCAGTTTTATATAAATCATGATATCGTATTTATTCGTGACACGTTTGAATCTTACAGGATTAATAAAATTAGTAGATAAATAAATTAAGAATTGTTTAATAATAAGAACGTTGAAATCATTGACAGTTAAAAAAATGATAATCATTGATCGGAAGGATAGAAAAAAGAAGTCAGTCATTTGTCTTAATAGTAATAATCAAGGGGGCATCCATAAATCAGGACAGTCTACTAAAATATAAAAAGAAAAAGTGGCCAGAGTTTGTAAAGACATGCTTGTATGGAAGGGTTCCTGAGGTGCATTCCATTATATATTATCACTTTTTTATGGATGTACTTAAGGAGAGTTGCATAAAATGTGGGACAATAATAATGGCAAGCCTGCTATTAGTCTGCTTTTCGTTAGTCTCATAGTCAATGCCAGTCCAAAACAAATTTTAAGATGTAGCAAGATCTAATTATGGTGTCCCCCACATACTTGCCCTGTTTATATTTTTTTAAAGGAGATATACATATTTAAAAAAAGCCCATATTAAGAATCGTTCCTAGCTGAGGCGCCCTCTGGGAATCAGCGTCTAGAGTGGCCACTCCGTTCGCTCTATGGTAGAGCCGGCCCTGCTTAGTCTGTTTGTTTTGTAAGTCGGAAATAATTAGCTTTGCAATCAACCGTAAATTAATTAAATATTACATTCTTAATATTATGTAATTAAGCAGTAATAAATTATTATTATTATAAGTAATTTGCCTTTCATTTGGGCCCTTCAATAGCATCACTCATAATAATCAGTGTTAAAAAAAAAAGGAATGTAAAATAAAAGCCGTCATCAGAATATGCTTAAAGAAAAATCTAGTCAATAGAGCAATTTGAAATCATACAAACCTGTTTTAAGCCACGTTGTGTCAAAGCAGAGCACTCCATATATTTAACAGCTCTAATTTTGTTTGCCAATTTTTGTCCCTGTTCACGCTTTAATGGAGACATGCCTTGTTCTGAAAGAAGGCTTAATGTTTCACGATCATCCCTTAAGTCAATTTTTGTACCTTAAAGAAAAAAGATGATTTCATTAAAAACATAACTTATATTAAGATGTTTTGATAGCAGTTCTTTTTACTTTCACATATACCCATAACAAAAAAATAAATTAAAACATTTTTGTTTGTCTGTCTGTCTGTTTGTTCCAAGTAATCTCCAAAACAGCAGAACTGATTTTAACAGAACTTTTACTGACTGATAGCTGAAGTGATAAAGAATAACACATGCAAGTCTTTTATTTAAATAATTAATGTTTCACACACAAAAAACAAAAACCCTCAAAATTTAACAAGAACACCAAATTTGCCCAGGAAACTTTACAGATTTTAGCTAGTTTTGAATATTAAACATGAAAGAGGTTGATTTATTTGCTAGAGTCACGAAAATGATTAATTTTTTGATTACTTACCAACAAGAATTATAGGTGCATCAGGACAATGATGTTTTATCTCTGGATACCACTTTGATGTCACATTCTCATACGAAGAAGGACTAAAAATTAACAAAACATCTTTAAAGCACTGACAAAAAAAGTTAAGATGTTAATCATGTGTAGATGAATATAAACATTACGAGTGTAAAAGATATAAAATTAAATATTCTTACACAGTAGTGCACAGTAAAAAACGAGTAAGCTAGCTGATGAAAAAATATAAATTTCCCGCCTTTTTAATCTGAGTTTTTTTTTCATAGACAATTTGTATACTTTTCCATAATGCACAAAATACTCAATTTCTATATGGATAGAATGTCAGATTAATCCACTGGGCTTTAGCGCGCTGGATAAAATGAACGAGATGGAACGTTTAACGAAAAACAATTAAAAAATAGTACACACGGATACGTCAAACTTTATTATGAATCTCTCTTTATTATACGATTTTTTTAATGGGCTATAAATTTATAATATACATATATGAAAATGTGATTAAATAAAATTAGTAATGCTAGGTAGATATTATTTTTTACTTGTAACTCTTATTCTTAAGTATAAATTATTAATTTAAAAAGAAAAATAGTAACGACATGACACTGGTGAGAACCGCGCACAATATTTTGTCATCTGAGTGTGCGTCCTATTCTGATATATTGGCGCTGTCTGTATCATATAATCACAGCTGTCTTTTCTGTTATTCACATCGCTTTTTGAATGTTTTGCTCTTCACTCGTATAAAGAGTGACAGCCACCGCTTACTTTAAGGCTTTTTTTCAGTTTAATTAGCGATATGGAATTTTCACGTACAAAGATTAATTTTTATTGTAAAATTTATCTCGATATAGGTGAGTACGATATGTAAACGTTTTATAAGTTTCACAAGGTATAAGTAAGAATTGAACTACAAGTATTATTATGCCGGAGCCAGACATAGCTTCAATCATTTGAATGATCATTTCATGATCATCTAGTGTGGCAGGGTACTTTGTGTAGCTGCGCAAAGTTTTGTAGTACTTTGTACACTTCACGGACAAAAATGTACAAACACTGAGCTATGTCTTTTTCCGGCATTAGAATGTGACAAATAGCGAAACTAAATCTCTACCTATTCTAGTCTAATTTTTTTTTAGTTTATGGAATTCTATAGAAAATGTAAATATTATAAAAATATTGTTTATTTAAAAATAATATTAAATATAATATTGCCAGTATACGGAACCGTAAAAGCGAAATGGCAGTAAGGTTTTACGTTCTGGGCAGCAATCAAAACAAAATACCTGGTATGAATTTATAATTGAATTTCCTGGAAAAAATCAACTGTTCTGTACCGCAGTGAATTGTGTGCAGAAATTGGCTAGCTTATATTTTTAAATACGATTTTTTTAAACGACTTTCTTAGTTCAACTGACGTATTTGAAATTTTAAACAATTTTCAAAATTCGTCTTCGCAATATTTTGTTGTTTTTTGTTAGCAAGATCTCTACTGAGTTTTAATTGTTTCATACAACTAAATCTCTTTACTTAGCTCCCTCTCCAAACTACTTGAAAGACTGGTTAATGTAAGGCTGTGTAAGTTTTTAGAACGGTTTTATATACTAAGTGACAAACAATTTGGATTTCGTAGAGGCAAATCCTGCGAAGACGCAGTCTCTTTAGTAACGCAAACTATCCGAGAATGTTGGGACCGAGGTGAGAAATGTATGGGCGTCTTCCTGGATCTGGCCAAGGCCTTCGACACAGTCTTCAGACCAATCTTAATGCGTAAACTTGAGCTTATAGGAATAAGAGGGTTGGCATATGAGTGGTTTAAAAGTTATTTATAAGATAGAAGCCAAAAAATAAAAGTAAATGATAAAACAAGTGAAAAACAAGCAATTAATATAGGTGTACCTCAAGGAAGTATTCTAGGCCCTAACTTGTTTAATATCTATATTAATGGCTTAATAGATATTTCTCAAGACGACTGTGACATCATTTGCTATGCAGATGATACTGCAGTTATTTTTAAAGGGTCAACTTGGGAAAATACCCAGGCAGTGGCTGAACATGTTTTAAATTCTTTTGCTGCTTGGTTTCGTAACAACCTTTTTGACCTTAAACATAAGTAAGAGTAAATACGTGTGCTTTTACAAAACCGCCCATTCTCAACCTCCCATATCATCTCCTTTAAAAATTCATACATGTAAAGATTCTAAATGTAGTAATTGTTCCTGCAGCCACAACATTGAAAAACAGATTTTATAAAATATATAGGTATTCTCCTGGATAGTAAACTAAACTTCAAAGAACACATCTCAGCGCTTTCAACTAGAATTCGTAAGTTGGTTGGCATCTTCAAGCTCTTACGTAAATGTGCTAATATTTTACCCTACGTGTTGTATACACTGGCCTTTGCCAATCATTATTGAACTATTGCATCAATATATGAGGTAGTGCCTCTAAAACAGCAATGACTGAACTTGTAATTGCCCTACGCTATATTATTAAGGTCATTTTAAGTAGACTCTTCCTGTACCCAACTGAACTAATTTATAAAGATTTCAAAATTGCTACGAGTTCGTCAACTTTACATACTAAAAAATATTTTACTTATGCATAAATCAGTCCTTAACTCACCGAATTATAAAGATTTATTAAACAACAGAATTTTTTAAATTAGCTATAATATAATGCCAAGGTCTTCAAAGCTTTCCATTCGGTTATATAACAGAACTGCCCTAAATTGCAACTTAAAAAACGATAAAATACGACAAGTTAAAATAAAAACCATAAATTTTTGCTCAGTTTAAATTATGATGACACTGAAAAATTAATTAATTGATAGAATCAGGCGTTACTTTGCGGAAATCCATGACATGCATGAGAAGCTAAACTATTTTGCTTTAATCCGCTCGCAAGTCGTCACTCCACCTAGCTGGAGGGCGTCCTACACTACGTTTACTGAGACGCGGTCTCCACTCAAGAACTCGTTTACCCCAACGGTTATCGGTCCTACGACTGATATGGCCAGCCCATTGCCACTTCAGCGTGCTAATTCTTTGTGCTATGTCGATGACTTTAGTTCTCTGTCGGATAACTTCATTACGAATTTTATCCTTCAGAGAAACTCCGAGCATAGCACGCTCCATTGCTCGCTGAGCGACTTTGAACTGCCGTACCAGCCGTATTGTGAGTGTCCAAGTCTCAGCACCGTAGGTCAAAACAGGTAGGACGCACTGATTGAAGACTTTTGTTTTCAGACATTGTGGTAGTGACGACGAGAAGACTCGACGAAGTTTACCAAACGCTGCCCAGCCTAGTTGGATCCTCCTCTCGGCCTCCCGCTCGAAATTGTTTCTTCCTAACTGCAGAATTTGCCCAAGATAGGTATATTCGGAGACAACTTCGAGCTGGTGGTCATTGACAGCAATAGGTCTTGGATCTATGTAACTATTCATCATGACCTTGGTTTTTTCCAGGTTCATTTTCAGACCTATTCGCCGTGAGGCTGTTACTAGGCCGGTCAGCATCTGTTGCAGCTCCTCCAGCGATTCCGCCATTAAGACTATATCGTCTGCGAAGCGCAAGTGTGAGATGTACTCGCCGTTTATGTTTATGCCCATGTCTTTCCAGTCCAACGTCTTGAACATATCCTCGAGTGCGCTTGTGAACAGTTTCGGGGATATAACATCCCCCTGTCTCACTCCTCTACGTAACTGGATATGTCCTGACTGCTGGTTCTGTACTTGAACATTCATAACGGCAGACTCGTACAAACATCTCAGCACTTGAATATAACGATAGTCCACTTGGCAACGCTGTAAGGATTCCAGGACAGCCCAGATTTCGATAGAGTCAAAGGCCTTCTCATAGTCCACAAATACTAGACACAGGGGCCGATTATACTCTTCGGACTTCTGTATAATCTGCCTCACTGTGTGGATGTGGTCTATGGTGCCATATCCTCTTCGAAACCCGGCCTGTTCAGGTGGCTGAAACTCGTCTAATCTTCTAGCGAGACGATTCGTGATAACCCTAGAAAACAACTTATAGACGTGACTCAGGAGTGAGATGGGTCTGTAATTCTTAAGATTGGTTTTATCTCCCTTCTTAAAGAACAGTACCACCAAACTCCTGCTCCACGCCTTTGGAGTTCTCTCGCAGTGAAGGACGGCGTTAAAAAGCCTCTGTAACTCTTTTATTACAGGAGTTCCTCCTACTTTCAAAAGTTCTGATGTAATTCCGTCCTCACCGGGGGCTTTTCCATTTTTAAGTTGTTTTAGGGCCAACATGTTATATTTATTATTACCGTAAATGCGACTAAAACAATAAAAACATATACAAACATACAAACAAAGGTATTTAAGAGACTTTTCGGTACATCTTAAATGGGGGAGGGGGGTGCCTAAAATTTTCAAAAATTGCGTTCCGTAATACTTGAACGCCCCCTATGTCTTTTTCCATAAAACGTGAAAAAACAACTAAAATAGTTGAAACTAGTTGAAAACTTAGGGAGATATAGCCGACCCCTGTCGCCGCGCATCATCGACATCGACACCGGGAACAAGGCACTTCATTCGCATTCAACATCCTAAGAAATAGCAACCCCAAGTAATGTCTCACAATGTGTCCTCATAATTTAAGTTATTAGTTAAGTAACACCTAATGTCACCTATGACTGCTTGGGATCCCCACTCTGTGTTTTGTCATTACTACTACCAAGAAGCTAAGCTTTATGAGGGCTCGCGTAGTTTTTCATAAAACATTTTTTTCATTATGTATATATTTTTTTTTTGACAACAGACAACACATCTAGAGTTAAATCAAAAAACAATGTGATAATTTTTCACAAAACTGTTCAGGTTGTGAGATGGTGTTAGGGCTCGCTTTGCTCGCCTTCCTTCTTCTGGGCGTTTCAATGACAGACCTGTAGGTATATTTGGTCATATGGTTAGGCCTTATATTTTCGAAGTCCAAAACAAAGCAACATTAATCGCCCGATCTGAGATGGTCATTAAGTGCTCCTGCGTGAATGTACTGAGGCATGCGGGGCACGACGTAAGGGGAATCATGGATTGGATTTCACCGCATATCGCCATATCAGCGCCATCCGAAGACCCCCACCTGAACATATTTCCTTACTTCGGCCAAATTGAGTCCGAAGTCTGTTTAAAGACTTCCAGAGACCTGCTCACCCTAACAAATAAGGATGTTTCATGCGACAACATACATTTCACATTTTACATTCTGTATTAAGAACTTCGCCCTCGGCGTTCGATATTCGATATTCTATATATTGCGACGAGAGTATCAACTATCAAGAATAGTGTATCTCTGCATTACGTGCTCAGAGTCCGCTTAGATTGCAGAGGATGTGACTGTGGGGCGAGTTAAGATGACCGATTGCCATCCTCAGAACCCCCACGATCTCTGCAACCTCTCGACTAATATCACTCATTGACCTTTATCGGTCCAGTTGTTTTACGGGTGTATCTCTCCATTATTAAACAATAAATATATAGTAGTTGAGCAGCAGGCTTGAGGCTTCCTTCCTATAATAACATAGACTATTAGTATCTTGGGTACCATTAGTAAGATAAGACGACTTTCTTAACCTTACTAATATAATATATCGTCTATCTATTCTTGTTTACTATGGACAAACTCTCGCAGGTTTCAGTGCGATATTGCTTTTTGCGTAGTGTCAAACGCCAATAGATTTTTAAGAAAACGGACTCCACTCAAACAACTGCTAGATCTGTTATATAAGATATTTCAGTATATAAGATTTTTTCAAGGTGCAAACATTTTTCTGTCCAGTTTTTGCAGTTGGCAGAGTCACTGTCTTCCGCTCTCCGGAGGTTGTGGGTTTGATTCCTGCTTTGAGTCTGAGTGTATTATTTATATATATGTAATTATGTATTTCTATAAAATATGTTTAAAAACAGGTGGCTGTTACCTGTAACACAGGCATTAAGTACCTTAGTCTACCTTAGGAACAGATGTCCGTGTATCATATGTTATTAAATTTATTGCCAATTAAAAAAAAAATGTTGTATGTAACTGTGTTAAATTTGAGAAAATTCGAATCATTTTATTCAAACTGAAGCATCATGTATAACCACATGTCGCTTCTCGCTGCGGTTACTTTGTGCCATAGATATAGAACCAGACATACGTCCGTACATTCTGCCTCGTGCAATGCCAATTTCTATTGAGACAAGTTCACTTTTTAATGACTGTGAAATATGATGTAAGTTTTAGTACTTTATCTGAATACTAGCTGTGCCCGCGATTTCATCCGCGTAAAGTTAACTAAAAAAAATTGATTAAATTTTAGCGTGATGATATACAGAGTGTAAAAGACATCATACCGGATGCGCATCCCATGGGTTCAGTACATGATTCTTGACTCCCCAGTGGTGAAATTTTTCATCGGCATTTTCTTGAAATGTACAATTTTTTTACCATTTTTTAACTGAATACTGTATAATATTATTGTCTATTTGTCCCAATGCGATTTAAATGCAGAAACAAATTTCATCAATATTTTTACATCAAACCGCAATGTAAATAAAACTTAAAAGTACATAACAGGGGTAGAGCGGCGCAGATCGTTAACTTGTTCTGCGCGTGAATATTATGTTGACGGTTGTTTCCCAACGTTCACGATACATTGCGCGCTGAAGAATGGGACAAGGATTTCAATATCTGTAACTTCTCATTTCCGCGATGAATGATTTTTGTGATTTTATTTAGGACATTTAACGTAACCTTATCACAAAGTTTGCGGTACGATGTCTTTTACACCCTGTATAGTGTCAGTTATAATACAAATTGAAATTATAAGGGTAGACGTATTGACTTATTTTTAGTAACAGATTCGTTGTAATCTGTATTAAATGTCTGTCAGTATTACCAACTTGACAATCATGACATGAGACCAACGCTATTGGTCGGTCGAAATGGCGGCATTAGTGACATATTGTGCAGTGCTACCATCATTGATAAAAGTTTGGTGAATTTCTATTGGTGTTTGTTAGGGTGGTAGGCCACGTGAACAGCATTCTCTTTGGCTCGCATCAGATCCTCCCGCGTACAGGTGGCAGGGCAGGAAGGGCACGATAAAAGATGCTCCACTTTCTGGGCAGCAGCACCACACAAGCACCCCAAATCAGAGTCATTCAGGAATCTATTTTACTCATATAAAAGGAATGTGTAGCGAAAACTTTTAAAGTAAACTTACGCGTTAATTGATATTATTACGTGCCGTAAACAGTTTACGTTTACGTTGCGTTTCCGTCGATAAATTTCTAAAAGAATAAAGCGACCAACGATATCCGAATGTGATACATAAATTATGCTCAAGTCCAAATATTTGGTGGTGGATAATATTCCGAGTATAATTCGGGGAACGGCGGAAATGTTAAATTTAATATCTTTTTCTTCCAACTACTCAGTAATGTTATCATTAATCACTACATAACCGATAAGAAAGGAAGCATTTTCTGCTTAGAACCAAACAGTGTGGAAATGTGGTATGATATTTCATTACTGCGTTGTTTTTTTTATTTTTGTATAAATTTACCACAGAGGTCTTCTTCTTCTGTCTTCCATTAAGTTTGATATAAAATGTTATGCGTTGGATCAAAAATATTGACCGACTGGAAATAATCGACCGAATAAATACGAAAAAAAAAGACAAATGGTGCGTATTCTATACCGTTGTAAAACTTTGGTATTACATATTTAGTAAGAAAAGTGTAAAAAATGGGAATAGACAGCGATATAGTTAAAAGAAAAGTAGACAACGCACCTTGCTTAAGTGAGCAATTAATGCACTCGTGTCATTTAAGTGCCCTCGCTTTATCGCGGGCAGCAACATAGCACTCATGCATTAATGACCCACTTTCCGCTCGGTGCAATAATGTACTATTTTTAGCTAGTTACTGCTTGGATGAGATTGGCAAGGGTGTCAAATATAAAAGGATGTCTGAGCCCAGCAGAGGGTTATCACGTGCTGACAATGATGGTGAATGCATGGAGACATCTATTCGTTCAAAGGCAGCAACGCGTGGTGCAGTTGTCCGTGTCCGTCACAGAAGATATACCAGGATTAAGCAAAACACGTCACAGAAGTGAAGGAGTACCTAGGTACTTTTTACTATTAAGGCACCCACTTTTAGTGCCAAAAGATCTGAATACAAAAGTAAACTATTCCTAGAAGACATTCTGCAGGAATAGCGCCCAGATCCTTCTTCTTCTTCCTAGCGTTATCCCGGTTAAAGAACAGGCTCCACTTAGATTGCAAAGGAAGTGGATGTGGGGCGAGTTAAAATGACCGATTGCCATCTGACGTCATCTTCGGAACCCCCACGATCTCTACAACCTTACGACTAATATCACAAAGTGACATTAATCGGGTCCCACTTATCATTCAGTGACATTAATCGGGGCCCACTGTTTTACGTGTATCCCGAACTATGGAGAAGATCGGATATTTGAAAAACCAGTGTGAAAATGAGCCATTCATGTAACACCCGGCTAAGAACTGTTTAACCTAGCTATAGACTCAAATGCCGGCCGCTGATGAGTTTTGGAAAAATCTATGACAAGCAGGAAAGGCACTTTATTTTAATTAACCAAGGGACAATTACATTCGCAAACGATCGTTACCGGCATTTGAGAAGAGACTGTTTTTTAGACAGAAAATAGGTATGATATCAGTATTCAAACGTTTAATTATAACATTGTAAAGGATAGTAAAACGGGATACTTATGAGTAAACGAAGTGAGTATGAGTTTTTATTTCAAAGAAAAAAAAGCACAATATTTTTAATTGTAGGCCTTAGAGACGGTCATTTTTTGAGAAGATAAATTGTAAACTCTTTTTACAAGTATCTATGATTCGGTCTCTTTTGTATGTACTTGTCTAGAAAGTATGTACTCCTTCATGATACTCACATAGTCATTATGACGTACCATCAGATGTGATCGCTGACAAGTATACTCTCCACAATACTTTATCTTTTATCACACATACAGCAAACCGTATGAATAAAATAGAAAGATCTGTTTCAAATGGAACAAATTAAATGTTGAATAATTTAATTCTATCCCGTTCCTACTGTATCCGAACGCGGCGTAAATCAAAACAATGACAATGTCCTCTGTTCGATGTATTTTGCATGAAGTCTTGTAGTTTATTTTTCAATAGAAAACTTGATATGAAGACGTAAATCGTTTTCATATTAGACTTTTCACGTACATCTTCTACATATACGCATAAGGGTTCTTTGCACATTTTTGGATATCTTTTTTTTATGTTACAAGGGCTGCCCCTTAGCAAGCCGTGAGCTACTACCGAAGCTCATGGACTTCGTAGCCAGCCATTAAAAATGCTTAGGCCACCGGGAATTTTAAAAAATCTAACGAAACGCGACAACAATACCATTATTTGACGTGACAGCATTGCCGCCACTTCGCGCCGATCTTATGTTAGAAAAAGGTGCTGGTACGGGATCATTCTAGCTGCTATTGTCACTACCCTACACCGTCCGTGACAGTAGTATCCGCTTCCTTTCTCTCTGCCCCATCTACCTGTATATCCTTTTACTCCATCCCTTTCTCTTACTCCTGCCTTTCTATATAGAGATAGCGCCATTCTTGTAGCCGAATTGGGCTGGCGCGACCGGGTACCACTACCTCTTCCGTACATAAGATAGACGTGAAGCAGCTCAATAGACAGCTTAAACTTTATATATAAGCTGATTGGTTATATAATAAAGCTACTTGACTTAAATAATAAAATGGACCGTATACACTCTCTAGCTCTCTTTAATGTTGTATGGCAATTGGTAAACGTGCAGCCAATTATTCCCGAGGCCCATGACAGTTAGGTAGATATAAAGATAGATAGATAGTAGTATCCGCATTCTTTCTCTCCTCCCCATATCTACTTTATATCCTTTTAGTCCATCCCTTTCCCCTACTCCTGTCTTTCTAATTAGAGGTAGCGCCACGCTTGTAGCCAAATTGGGCCGGCGCCTACCAGTACCAGTACCTCTTTCTCACATGAGATCGGCTTGAAGTGGCGGCAATGCTGTCACGTCAAGTGTTGGTATTGTTGTCGCTTTTCGTTCGGTTTGTGAGACTTCCCGATCGCAACTAACGCATCTGCTAGCCTCCTGGTCGTGCTTGATGTCCATGGGTGTCAGTAGTCACTTAGCTGTCTGCTGACTGCTAGTTTGTCCCTTGTCCCATAGAAGAAAAAGGTAAATACTTTATTGCACACAAAAGACAAATTTTTAGTTCACGAAATGGTTCGATTTTGATTTAGTGAGAGTAGAGCACTAATAGAGTACAATTTATTTTTTAAAAAATAAGAAAATAGTGCAAAGGCGGTCTTATTGCTATTAGCAATCTCTAACAGACAACCTCATGGAAAGAAATAATGGACGTGAGAACGGGATAGTGCAATATAATAGACTATTACTTATACTATACACACTACTAAACAATATATCTACTTGTATAATAAAAAAGTAGTTACTGTATTTCTCACACCTTAGTATTTTGTGGGATTATGACTTACCATAAGGATGGAGGGGACCATCTCGAGACAGAGAAGTGTGGAAGGAACTAGGGGAGGCCTATGGCAAAGGACAACCTGACAAGAGGAACTAAGTTAATACATACATACATACATATACATATATACATATACTTATTATTATTTTTGTACATTAAATTTCTAAATTGTAACTGTAAAATTCAAGTGAATGGTCAGTAAATAAAGGCTTTATCTATCTATCTACTTCTCACACCTTAGTATTTTGTTTATATTTGGCACTGTAATGCTACTGCAGTGCGAGGATGCTCGGAGGTGCTATTCCGGAATTTGAGACGAAAAAAGAGATTTGAAGGCCTCTAAATCGTATCGCTCTTTGTCTGTTCGTTACTTAACATAGCAGTGCGTGTATATTTGACCTATAGCTCGAGAGTGTACACGTACTCATACGACTATAGCCCAATAATATGTCTAATGCCGGTGCCAGACATAGCTCAAAGTGTTTGTACATTTTTGTCCTTGGAGACTACAAAGTAAGTGGCCGGGCCACACTACATGATCATTCAAATGAATCTATGTCTGGCTGCGGCATTATGAAAAATGTAGATTCACCCAATTGTTGTAAGAAATTTCTTTGTCTTAATTTGAAGCTCTATCTACGTATACATTTTTTATTCTATGTATACTTTATCGTGACTGTGTGCATAATAATTCTAAGAAACTACACCATTTCCAAAATAATAAGTTCATGTTGGTCACATGAGCTGATAAGTTTTAAATAATCACCATGATATTTTACCAAGCATAAGACTTAGATATCACGATGACAACATATTTTTATAATTCTTTGACATTATCACAATGATATATTTAAATATAACCTTGTTTTTTTATATTTAAAATCACAACTGTGTGTGTGATCTAGTACTAGGAACTCTTACAGCTTCGTTCAATCCGTCCGTCCGATTGTCTGCCCGCAAATTGATCTTTTTCTCTAGAATTTCCAAACTTAGATGTGGAGACTTGAAATATTCCACGTTGATAGCACATCGCGAAATTGAACAGCAACTTCGACTTAACAAATACCTTTTCTTATAACTATGGAGTAATCTTATTATTAATCACTACATGACCGATCACAGAAGACGTATTTTCTGCTTAGAACACAAAACAGTGCGCAAATTAATTAAATGTCATTGTTGCGCTGTTTTTTATTTTGACACAAATTTACCACAGAGGTTTAATGCCTGCTAATAAGTTTTATATAAGATGTATGCATTAGATCAAAAAGATGCAGGCTCAAAATAAAAATTGACTTATTAAAAACGACTTAGTGAAACAATAGAAATGGAGCGCATTATATAATATTGTGCAACTTTGATATTTCAAATTTAGCGATAAAAAAATTGAAATAGACAGCGGTGTAATTAAAAGAAAATTAGATTACGCACCTTGCTTAAATAAGTAATTAATCCACTTTTGGTAATTTAGTGCCCTCTCATTCGCTCGTGTAGCGATATAACCCTCGGGCATTAATAACTCACTTTGTCTTCGGTGCAATCATCTACTATTAACGCATATCAGATACGGAACCCTTCTCTATATGCTTGTCTAGATACGCTCGTGACCATTGCGAATTTTTGTACACCATTTATATATATTCCTAACGCCGTCAAAGGGTATTTTAATAATTAAATTGTTTGGTTATAGTTTTAAATAATTATATTTTATCCGATTCATGTGCAGCGGAAACATTTTGATATGATGATATGATAATCAGGGGATTTTTCCGTACCCACTGATTGCTATATTTTTCATTCCCTGCAGTGTAACTTCTTACGAAAAATATAAATTTAATGTTAAATGAAAATAGCAAACTCGCAGCCCTGTACTTGCAGTGTACAAATTACAGGCGTTTTATGCGTTCAGATCCCAATATTAAGGGAAGGGGGAAATTTACTGAAAATCCTGGAATATGCATTTAAATGACAAGTAGTATTTAGCATAATAGATACCTTCTGGCGTCATTTTTGAAGTATCTGTTGTGTACTTATATAAATACTAGTAGCTACCCACGTCTTCGTCCGCGTAACATTAAGTGAAAAATTTTAAGCGTGACGATATATAGACTAAAGCCTTCCTTGTTAAATGGGCTATCTACCACTGAAAGAATTTTTCAAATCGGACCAGAAGTTACTGAGATTAGCGCGTTCAAGCAAACAAAAAACAAACACTTTAGCCTTGTATCTTAGTATAAATTGGCTGGCCCATTGGTGCAGTGAGCAGTGACCCTACTATCCGCTCCAGGGGTTATGGGTTTGATTTCCGCCTCGACTCTGGATGTATTACTTATATATATGTATTCATGCGATTATATTTGTGTATAAGAGGCGACTGTTATCTATAAGGCATTAAATTGTCTAGCTTAGGTACAGTCGTACATGTGTCATATAGTGAAAAAAATACATCAAGAATTTTAGTAACCTATTGTTTTTATTTTAACGTTGAAGAACTGGCTTTCTAATGCTGATATTTAATTTTGTAAGAACAAGTAAATAATTAATAAATACACAGGACTACATGGCTTTCGGACGGTCTGTGCGTAAGGTAGTTTCAGGTTATTTAGAAAGTATGTCTTTACTAGCCGCTGAACACGTATCGATAAATCTTTGTGATTTCAAACTGCGCCGTTTTATCGAAATGTGTATGAAAAACCGTTGTTGATTAAACTGCACTGTTTTATCGTGGCGTTCGCATGGCGTACGCTCATTTGGGCAGCTCTTCACGGAGCTTGGTTTAACGTTTGATTTAACTGCACAGAAGACCTGACCAGTCGACGAGTAGACTTTACTTGGAATGAAAATGTTCGTGTTAGGCCTACGGAACACCCTTCTCAGCGTCAACGCGGGTTGCATTAGCATTGAATAAAAGCGTGACACGATTAAGGCAGGCCTAGCATGGACATTTTCATCCTAAGTTGAGTCGACTCGTCGATTTACTTCGGTTCGAAAGGTTCGTGCTATGCCCACGGTTATATCGCAACGATTTATACATACGTGTGTGATATAATAGTGATTTTCTGGTTTGCTCGTTACCGTGACCCTATTATGGATTTTTAAAATCCGAGTATTTCTGTAAACCAGAATAAAAAGTGGCCAAGAGCGTATCAAGACAAACTTATACAGAAAGTTTCCGAATATGATTCCAGATTAAGGTATTTGTTAAAAACACAAAACAAATAATGAAATATCATTAAAATAACATTTAAATATCATTCATCACTTCATTACCTATAATTAAAATACATAACTTATTACTGTATACATTTTTTACTATATGTTTGTATTGAATTATAAACGGAAAAATTATTTGCGATTTCCCAAAAATCTGCTTTTTTGAGTTAGGTCACTTTATGACTATGCATGCGACATATACATATACGGCGTCCAGTCTAAAAATGCACACCCCTCTACTAATTAATTCCAACGCCTTTTTGCGCGCATCGTGTTTATTGTCTACTTAAACTTAACCACGCACTGTTAGCCAATGATATTGACGTGCAAGCACGTCAATATCATGTTTGCGTTTGCGTGTTTGCGTCTAAACGCTATTTTGCATGTATTTTGGAGGGGCGTGTATTTTTAGACTTTATAGACTCTAACTTTATTTTTATTAGTCTTAAAAAATTTCCGTATTTCCCAGCCTAAAGACATCGTTTTGTTTAAAAATGGATTCGATTATTGAAATAGGTTGGCGTGTTTCCGACCTTGCCTTTTCCCCGGCCGCGGCCTCTGATCTGACTTGGGGCAGGAACTACGGTGTGTGCGCGCAAAGAGCAATTTTCTCCGCTCACCAAACCATAAACTTGCCCCTTGGCCAATCCATAAATATTAATAAAACCATATACAACATAATATAATAAACATATAAATAAAATGGCGTGGCTGTTTTGTTACTACGACAACTATTTTATAATTGACAGGTAATGAACAGTGAATAAATTTTACTAAGGTAGAGTTAAGTTGCGACGTGTAGAGTAAGGGTGCGTAGAGTGAGAAGCGTGGCTCTGAAAGACATCTGATAACTTTTTGACAGTACGAGAAATATAGACTCGTCGTGGCTATATTTTACATAAAAATGTTTTTGTTCCTTTTTTTTAAAAAAAAAAGGGGTAAAAGGGCAGCCGGTTCTCCTAAGCGACAGCGACGCCCATGGACCAATGCAGCATCAGAGGGCTCGCAAATACGTTTCCAGCCTTGGCCGTTTCGGTTGAGATATGAGAATGCTCTTTTCTTGAAGGTCCCGGAGTCGTATCCCGATTCGGAAATACCGATAAATTGTGTCAGGCAAAAAGTTTCTAGAAAAGCGCACACTTGCGGACTTTAGGACATCGAGGTGACGAGGGTAGAATTTCAAATTTAGATTCGTTGCCAGTACATGTACTAAGCCTTTTGGTCGAAAGTGATAGTTATTTACCTATTATATAAATACTATTTAAATATATATTATGTACATATAATCGTGAACAACTGCCATTTTCGAGCAAACTTAGTACATGCAAGCGCTGTCAATCTACTTAGAGAAATGCGTGCTTTATTATTTTCAATTCCAAAACAGTAATTTCCAAATATGTTCAGATTAATTAAAAGAAACCACACCAGAAACGGAAACGGGTTGTAAAAATTTAATTAAACCAAACTTAATTATGCGCACGGCGGATAGACGAATTCCAAGAAACAGAAGCTGATTTTACTATAAGTAAGATTAATTTTATTATATACGCTGGAAAAAAAAAATAATTGTCACCAAATAGCTGATAATGTCGCCTCGTGTGAGAAAATGTAACTGTATCTAATTTATCGTATAACTCGTGACAAAAACTTGTTCGCGCCAAATCAAGCATGGCTACCTTCCCAACATTAAATATACTTTACAGGTTTGCACGGAATAGTGTTTCCTAAATTATCAAGTGTTGCCATTTTTATTTCGTCTTTGTTACATAGTCTGTTTATTCTACTACTGTATGCACCTGACTTCGTCTGATATTGTGATTTTAACTAATCTATGGGTATTTAATTTTTGACCAAACTCCCTTAAAATTAGTTAAGGTGTGGCCTTACGTTCTGTGGTTAATTTGCTGTTTAAAACGTGATAAAGCTTTGCTGTGATAAAGCGATTTCAATTTAGTTTTTTTTGTATTAAAGGTGACTTATGTATGAGCGAGTGTTCTTAGAGATGTTTGATGAAAATCGGTTGAGCCGTTTAAAAGTTTTGTGCATACGAGTGGGGTATCGAATGAATAGGTTTGATTTGTGTATTATAAAATTAGGAATTTGAAGAGTGAGGGGTAGGGGATTATGGCAAAGGGGATAAATTCACTGAATTCTACGAAGATACCCGAGTGGAGTTTGGAGGTTTTTTAAATTTCGAATTTAATGTTATTCTAAATAATAATATTGTCAGTGCGTTACTGGGAAGACGAAAATTCAGTGAGAATTGTAAAGACAATTCGTTGAATAAATTTTCAATGGTACGGCCTTGATTACCGCTTGTATCTACTGCGCCGCTAATTTTTATCGTGAACGAGGGCAAAAAAACATCCGCGGCCTCTTTAGGGCATTCGCCAATGTCGCTACTGACTGGTCACTTCACATAGTAGTTCGGAAAATCCAAGCCCACATAGCCAGCGAAAAACCAACAACAAAAGCTTGGAAAACAGAAAGAAACACCTATTTCTTTCAACTACGCAATAATCTTATCATTAATCACCACAAAGCCGATCAAAAAGGACGTATTTTCTGCTTTGAACCAAAACAGTGCAGAAATGTTGAATTAAATCTGATTATTGCACTGTTTTTTCATTTTGTTATAAATTTATTATAATTTGGGTTCTTTCTGGAACCAACGAATCTTAAAAAAACTACTTATTATTACACTTTTTTTCAAGAAATCGTATGTGACCTAAATTAGTTATGTTTTTCGTTATAACTCAAAAACTTCTGATCCTGTTTGACGCGTGTCTGTTTTGTTCTATTCTCATTATGCCCGAGCCAGACATAGGTTCATATGAATGATCATTGCAATGATCATTTAGTGTGGCCGGAAACTTTGTGTAGCTGCGCAAAGTTTTGTAATACTTTGTAGCCTTCAAAGAAAAAAATGTTTAAACACTTTGTGCTACGTCTGGCTCCGGAATTATTTAAGGGAAGGATTAAAAGATAGCAAAGAAAGGAAAACCTAAAGGGATATTTAAAAATATTAGAATATGTAGATTTGGTCGCATCTTCCGAATACTTCCAACAGATGGAGTTCGTTCTGGACCTTTTGTTTAACCCTAAATCGGGCAAGACAATGTCTGCCTGGTCCGCTAGTTAGATATATAATATATAGATCGTACACTTCTGAATTTTCCTCACTATTGTCTTCCTTTTTAATAAAACCACCGCGCAAAATCTCCGATGACCATCTTGTCCATAAACTGAATCGGATATTTCCACTTGTGTAAATGTCCCAATATTATGGATGCGAGATGCGCATGTCGTTGCTTTTCCTTAAAAGATCGATTTTCTGATTTTATTTCCCATTTTGCGTATTACTGATCGTAAATTTAAAAAAATATGTACATAAGTTCTTTTTCCATTCTTGGCGCCGTTCATAAAACTTAACGTCCATAAGTGTTTGTAAGAAAGCCGCATTTAATAATGAAATTTTGTCTTGACTTTATATCTATAAATATTTATTAGCATTAAAACAGTGCAATATCCGATTTTTAACTACTCTATTGTTTCGATGTTTTTATAAAACTGGTGACTTTCAGAGTCCAAAGTTACATATATTATGAGTTTGTTCAACTTTACTACTCGACAAACAATCGTGAATGTTGTCAGAGGAACAGAAAAAGACGTAGAGTAGCTTTAATCATAGAGATTGTTCAATGAATCTCGATTGCTCAACGGTTAAAGGATAGACTGAAAACCGGAAGGTGCGCGATTCAAATCCCGACACCGAAAGGCTATATTCTCGCACCTACCTTCGTCACACGAAGGTAGTTATAATGAAATAAACTTTGTAACTTTAGTGGTTAAGAGAATATAAGACACATTTGTAATATTTTTATAAGAAAAAAAGGAAAATGGAGGAAGACATAGTATGTTTCGTGTAGATAAAAGTAATAAATAAAAAGCAACGTTTACCTTGAGGCAAGAAAAGCCACGGACTAAAGGCGATGTAGCGACGTAATATATTAGCATAACAATGTCAGGTCACCGATGCAACATCACTATGCACGCGTCTACGAGCGCCGCCAATGTTGCGCAGGTTAGTTCTGTTTATTTATCTCCGTTTCCTCAGAATACTGAAGAATAGTCTTATAACTTAACAATTTATGTAATCTTCTTCTTCTTCTTCCTAGTGTTATCCCGGTCTAGTATCCAGGGTCCACTTAGATTCCAGAGGATATGGCTGTGGGGCGAGTTAAGATGACCGATTGCCATCTGACGTCATCTGTACAACGTTTAAATTATGAAAATATAATGAAAAACTATAATTTGTTTCAGTACGGTTTTGTGAACTATGCTTTGGCATGAGATCGGCGTGCAATGCTGTCACATCAGGTGATGGTATTGTGGTCGCGTTTCGTTCGGTTTGTAAGACTTTCCGGTGGCCTAAATTCGCCATTAAAGGCCGGCAACGCATTTGCTAGCCTTCTGGTCGTGCAGATGTCCATGTGCGTCGGGAGGCACTTGGGTGCCTGCTGCAAGCTCATTTGCCCTTTGTCACATAAAAAAACTATGTACCAACGCGCTATAATATAACACAAACGTTTACCAAGTAATAAATAATTATGTAGTAGGGTAGACTTGAGTAAAAGTAATGACCACAGAGATACACTACTCTGCGGCTCACTCTCAGCTCAGCAATTCTCCACCTCACTCATCTAGTGTTACTACAGCCCGCGTTATTATGTCATATTTATTTCCTTTCATGATGTATCCCTTTGTGCTCATGATTGGCACAAAATGATTTATATGTTTCATATGTGCCAGGCGTCCCGCGATAGCTCACTTTTCTATGCATACTACTGAAGCAAACGTTAGAAAATTAACAGAATCCAAAGTAAACGAAAACACAAACATAATCAAAATATGTATTAGCTTAATGAACCAGGTATTCACATGAAAGGGTAGAGGATAAACTTCCAGGAAGTAGGGGTTGCCGTGTTAATTATTGGTAAATGTAGAAACTGTTACGGATTAAATTAAGGTTCAAAACTTTAGTTTTAAGCCCTCTACTGCTCAAGGCTATAAGGTCGGGCTGCAGTACTTAATGTACTTGGTTCAAACAAAGATCTTACGGGGCTATCATTGCGCTAACCCTTAGCAAAAGCCTTTATGGTTAGTAATAAGATTATTAAACGTACCTAATCTAGGTAACCTTTTTAGGACTTTAAGTAATGGTGCACCTGATTATAACAAACTGAGAGCCCCGCACGAACATTTCGAACCGTTTGAGTCAAAGATTCGACTTTGAAAATATTCGTGCTGGGCACACACCGGACCCTCCTTAGTGTCAACGCGGGTTGCATTAGCATTGATTAAAAGCGTGACACGATAAAGACTTGCCCCTGTGGGGCTAGCACGAATATTATCATACTAAATACAGTCGAATATTAAAATTCGCACGGTGTGAAATGTACGTGCTAGGGCCTCTGTTCTTTTAACGTTTGTGGTTATCAGTAAAAGCACAGTTGGAACATTTTTTTTATTTGATTCCTTGTTTGCTCTTTAATTCAGAGTAAAACTTGTAACTGATAGAATCAGGCGTTACTTTGCGAAAATCCATGACATGCATGAAAAACTAAACTACTTTGCTTTAATCCGCGAATGATATAAAGCTGTTTATGACTTGTCTAAGTTCTAAAACTTTCACTGTTATTGGCTTTAATTAGCTTAATTTTAATGAGCCTATCACCCGGTCGCAGCAGGAGCTACTTAAACTAGCGATGGACTCAAATGTCAACCACTGACTAGGCCACTGCCTCCTCATTTGGACTATAATTTACTTTACATAAATGCAATATTAATATCAGGAAAAATTTTCGTCGAAAAAATGTTGTAAACTGAAGACACACCCAAATATATAGTGTGTAGTCGTAATTATAAATATCTATTTTTAGGGTTCCCTAGGACAAGGAACCCTTATAGTTTCGCCTTGTCCGTCCGTCCCCCAGACCGTCTGCCCGTAAGGTGGTCCCCCGTTGCATTTCCAAACTATTACACGTAGAAACTTGAAATTTTCCTTGTTGATAGAACATGCTAAAAACTCATTAGGAAAACTATATTGAACGAAATCCGACCACAAATTTTGAAGTTATTTAACAAATACGTCTATCGCGTATGAGATGCGGAACCCCTCTATATAAGTGTGTCTTGACAGGCTCTTGGCCATTTTTTTACATCCCTGCAATCTTCGCGTTCCATCCTTTACGAAATCCCTCTGTCCCGATAAATCCTTTTATAACAGCGACTCATACATTGTTGTCGTGAACAAACACGCCTAAAGGTTCGTAGACGCTTCAAAGGCACGTCGGTCTCTAGAAAGGTCTCTAGACTTAAAAGTACATATTTTTACACAACGTTGTCATAACAAATCTGTATCTAATGCCGGAGCCAGACATAGCTCAAAGCGTTTGTACATTTTTGTCCTTGAACACTACAAAGTACTACGAAACTTTGGGCAGCTACACAAAGTCCCCGGCCACACTACATGATCATTGAAATGATCATTCAGATGAAGCTCAAAGTGTTTGTATATGTCCTTGAATACTACAAAGTACTACAAAACTTTGCGCAACTACACAAAGTCCCCGGCCACACTACATGATCATTCAGGTGAAGCTATGTCTGGCTCCGGCATAAGAGCATGTGTGTTGTCCGTAAGAAAATATCTTTAGACAAAATTTTTGGTAAAAATAGTTACTTGGAAACGGGTATCTATCTATTAATGTAGTAAACATTATAAGCGATATTAAAAATGCAGATTTTTAATACATCACAAAGAAGAAACAAGAAACAGCAAATTTTTGCTTTATTTTTAATTAACTAAATAATTTTGCCGATGCCCAGAGGAGGTCGTGGCCTAATCAGTGATCGGCATTTGAGTCGATCGCTAAGTTAAGTTGCTCTGGTTGCGAACGGGTGATAGATGGGTGACCCATTCTAGCACTGGTTTATATTTGATATCCGACCTCCTCCGTGTTTCGGAAACTTAGGTCCTTGAGACCTGTATTGATGAAAGTGCTACAATATGTTCGTATTTTTCTATTACTCACAGTGTATAAGTCACTCATAATAGCAAAATAGCAAAACATATTTTATTTTTAGAACAATGTTGTGCATTCCAGTAAGTTAGGGTCATATAATGACACGATTCAAAATTTTCATTTTTTTAGTATATACACTTATAACAAATATGTACTCTAGTTGGTAAGCCTTAAAGAAAAAAATCAATCCTACATAATGCAAGGAAATTCCTGGCTCACACATAAGCTTACTGGGAGTTCCGTTATTGATGCTTTCCAATCTATATTAACCTTAACGCAAAGAAACTCATCGCTTAAAAACCAACAACATCTATGCAAATCGCGTGCGTGTGATGTATGTGCAAATAGATTTTTTTCCCTCTCACAGCGGAACTAATTAGACAAAAGTTATAAAGGACTTTAATTATATTACACCAGGTCTAAATATTACGTATTTTGGAATATAAAATAAAAATTCCTTTCTTTTTATAAATTGCCTTAGGTACACTGGAGAAATAATTTTAAGTAATTTATATTACTTGAGCTAGGAGTTTCCTAGAATAATACGTTCATTGCTAACTTAATTTAAGCTCTGTAAAAATCAGTTGACCGCTCCTAATATATATTGTAATATTATTCATTGCTTAAAAACGACACATACACTCGATGTATACACAAATATATCATGTTTCCAATATTCGCTGCGTTTAAATCATTAACATAAATACAAGGAAGTTGCATGTTAATAGACATAATAAATAATGTATAAAAAGTATCCACTTCTTATTGGAAAATATCATTCAGATGAATGTAGCGCTTCGTAGGGTAATGTATAAACTAAAAAGTATTGCAGAATAGTATTGCAAATACTGAACTTAGACGTTTTTAATAAAAGATCTAACGTTTATTTAAACGGTAATAAATATTATTGGTGAACTTTCGCTTCTGTAACAAAAAATATATTTTCTAAAATTAATGGCCATATATTATTACCTGGTAGGAATATATAAGTAATGATGTTGGTTTACCTTTATTTTATTACATAATGTTTATTACTGTGTGCGAATATGTTTACGGAATTTTAAATGCCGCATTTAATTGCTGACATGTGGAATTTAAAACAACCCGAACCTTGTTAACATATGAATATTTTTATCCTTATAAATAAAACCTGCATGTGTATATTCAATTACTAAGAGCGACTAATAATTACTTTCATTTATCCTTCAATTAGAGGTAGTGCCACGTTTGTAGCCAAATTGGGCCAGCGCGTCCGGGTACCAGTAGCTCTTTCTCACATGAGATCGGCGTGAAGTGGCGGCAATGCTGTCACGTCTAGTGATGGTAAGGTTGTAGAGATCGTGGGGGTTCCGAGGATGACGTCCGATGGCAATCGGTCATCTTAACTCGCCCCACAGCCACATCCTCTACAATCTAAGCGGACTCTGGTACTTAACCGGGATAACGCTAGGAAGAAGAAAGTCTCAGAAATAAGACAAGAAGTTACCGTCTTCGAAATTTCATTAAGGTGCGTACACTCGTTGCATAAAATATTCATCCCTTAACCGCATTGCGGCCAAGAAACAAACAACATGAACCTCTTTATTTTGCTAAAAGCTCTGTATAATTTCAAAATACTGTAGTTTTGCCGTCATTGTCGGGTTCTAAATTAGAGAAGCATTACACGACTTCATTTTTATGTGTTGTGCGCTGTCAGAGGGTAACCTAATTTATATATACAAATAAATAAAAGTGAATTATCTTTCTGTAGCGTCGGAATAATAATTAATTTGACCCTGAATACGGAAGTAATAAGAAAAATAATTTTTAGGATTCCGTACCTCCAAAGGAAAAAGGAACTCTTGTAGGATTACTTCCCCGTTAGTTTGTTTGTATGTCCTCCGTTTGTATGTCATATTTCTTTTCTTGGGACCCCGTACAGCTAAAAATTTCAAATTACTGCCAATAACCGGGACTGCTGACCCTTGAAGCTGAAAAAATATCGACCCTCTAAGTGTACGCAATCAAAAGATATGTCCGTTTATGTTACATTTCCCATACATTTGTAAAAGGAACCAAAACCTAAAGGGTACATACCGTTGACCTGGAATCATAAAATTTGACAAGAAACTATATCTTGTAGCACTAGTATAGGAAGAAATCCGAAAACTGTAAATTTATAGTTTCACCAGTGTCTGTTAGTCTACCTGTATGTCTGTCCGTCAAGACCCTTTGTCTCAGAAACGCGTAAAGGTATAAAACTAAAATTAATACCAAATACTGAGGTCTATGATACCTTAAAACTCTAAAAAAAACAACCCTCTAAGTATACGCAATCAAAAGATATGGCCATTTATGTCGCATTTCCCATAGTTAAAGTTACATTCGAAGAGAGACCTATTGACCTATAATCATGAAATTTGGCAAGAATATGACTGGACAGACGACGCCCTTTAATGACACACAATATAGCAAAAAATTCGAAGTAAAACCTTCGAAATTGGACGTAAACCTACTGCTATTCTAAAATATAACGTAGCTGCAATAACAAAATATCGTTAAAAGTTTCGTTGCTGTAACTTTTGAAGGTCGTCGAATATGCTTGTAATGACACATTTGCATGACTAGCATTAAGCGATAAACAGGTCTGCGTTGGATGCAAGCCAATCGTCCTTGTAATAAAATTAAAGAATTTAAGTAGGCTGAGCAACTAGACGTGTTGTACTAAGTCCATACTACATGATCGTTCAAATGAAGCTATGTCTGGCGCTGGCATAAGAACCAGTCGCAGAAACTGTTTGCGTGGTATGATCGGTTTATAATTTAATAAATAATATGTACATATTAGTTATTAAACTATAAATTACAAAATTAGGCCGAGGAAGAGGTGGCGAGATGTCTTGTACGCCTTGGCGGGAAGGAAATGGATTCAAGTAGCCTAGGATAGGAAGCTGTGGTTGGAGAAGAGAGAGGCCTGTGCCCAGCAGTGGGACATTATAGACTAATAAAAAAAAATTAAAAATGTGCATATTACTATTTTAACAAAAGAATATCTTGGACAACTTATCTCGTGTCGGAAAACTTATGGAATATCCACATTTATTTTTTATTTTTCTATAATACACAAATTAATGGAAACCATCAATCGATTATTTTCCATAATGATGAATTTATTTACTTACCATCTAACTCAAAGAAGTGAGCCTCATTTATGAGCAAATCCAAGTGTTTGAAATTTAAAGGTATCAAAACGCAATCATTTCGTAGATAGTTAAGGATGTGGCGAAACATGGCACCATCCCGGTCAATGAAGTAGTGCTGCTTCAGTTCGTCCACCACAATAGGTATGTCTCCAGAGAACATTCTAGCCAGTCTGCTTTCGGGGTATCTGAAACCAAAAAACGATACCTATATACAGGGCTTTTTGTGGTGGCACGCGGGGGCACTCAGTGCCACCAAAACAAATTTCAAAAATATCGAAAAATTGCCATAAAAACTAACAAAAACGAATGAGTTTGAAAATTAAATGGGCGCATAGAACCTTGTCCACACAATTAAAGTTATACTTCTTTTTAAATACAAACACAAGGACAAGGCTAGGAAGGGGGTACATAGAATTTCGAGTATTAGCGTACCTTCAAAAAAGTGACAAAAAAAGGCCTGCCTATATATAAAATCAACTTATTGGTAATAAACTCTTTAGCGTCAGTTAGATGAACAGGAGCTACAGAGGAAAGAGTTTCCGATAGATATATAGATAGACGAAAGAGTTAACTATCTCTTTTTACTATATACATATATGTGTTATAATTTAATCTATGTATTTTTAATAAAAATATTTAAAAAAAAATGGTAGTCGCCTATAACTATTAACACTAGCATTAAGTTGCCTCCCATCACCATAATAGTTACAGTTTTTTTTTGAGATCGCGGGATGGCCCAAATTCGGACATAAACCTTTATTTGCATATCACACGCTCAGTACCGACATTTAACTATTCCATTTGACAATTCATATATATATATATTTAATGTTACAAGGGGGCAGACGAGCAGGCAGCAGGCACCGAAGTGCCTACCGGCGCCCATGGACATCTGCACGACAGACTATAATAAGGAGTAATCTCGTATATAAAAAATGTCCGGCGAAATGCATAATAAGCGTTTGGGCCACATCAGAATCTTCGTGAATTTTTGAAGATTACTTTTGGTCAATTTATTTACCAACTGCTACATTCATTCCATGCCACTTGTCTACACGAGCACCATTCTGGAAGCTTTATTAAGGTATTTACTTTCCAGACACTTTATCAACTCTTCTCCCATAAGATGTTACTTCTTATTATAGTCTCCATGGTTTTGATAATCATGTGTTATGTCACTGTCAAGTGTCAGTTGTTAATGTCTAAATGTCTATTTATTTTTTTAGCTGAAGTAACCTAAAAGGATAGAATTATATAAAACAATAGTTTAATTTGGGCTTCACTTTGCTTTAAGTATAAAATTGTTTGATATACTTAAGTAACCTCACAATGAATATTGCACGCAAGTTATTCTCAATACCGTACCAAAGAGTACCGAGAAATGTATACAGAAGATATCGTTTAACTGCTTCAAATTTTGATTCCTCACCCAAAACTCAGCCTCAGGTCCAAGAAGAGAAGTTCGACTTCGAAGATTTGAAAGTACTGGAGAGAGTTGAACGTCGAAAAGCTAAAATACCTCCATTTATGAAGGACGTCTTTGTATCCGTATATAATCGCGAATTGCTCGCATATCCGGAAATTTTGAATAAAGAAGAAGCAGAAGAGGTGGAGACGAGAGTTAAGGCAATAGAAAAAGTATTTTCTGACCCTGATAAGACTGAAAATGACCGTAAAAATGTCTTGCTACAGACCGGAATGTATAGTGCACCAGTAAGCTTGACGAACGACGGTCTTGCGATGAATTATACAGAAAGTTTGTTGTATCTAGACGCAATAGCATCGGACCTAAAATTGGGACAAGAAATAAGTGACCACTGGGTCTGCTTGAACGTGTTAAAATTAGGTTTAAGTTCAGATGACTATCAAAAATTAATTGGAGATCTAACTTCAGGGGAAACTTTAGTCAGCATGTGTATTCGAGAGAAGATACCAGAAAGAGTACTGCAAGCGGACTTTAACACTATTGCTACATTAGATGGAAAAGGTTGGTCTTTAGGGTTCTGTAGTCTTACAAGGAATCCTTATAGTGCCCTTCCAACCATCCATCCAACCGCAGGATGGTCCCAAGGATTTCCAAACTCATTTCGCAAAGACTGGCAATACATATGCAAGCCCTCTAGTGTTGCAGTTGTCTATGAGCATTGGTAGTCACTTATATGTCGCCTGCCGTTGGCCCCTTGTTATATATAAAAAAGAAACTATAAGACATAGACTTGAAATTTATATTTAGATACAACATGCTAAAAACTCATTAGGAAAATTATTTAGAGTGAAATCGGCATTAAGTTGTCTACCTTAGGAACAGACGTCCGTGTGTCATATAGTCCTGTATATATTTATATTTATTTATTTATACCACCTCTCAGATAACAATAGTAGATTACTGTAGTGTTTCTCGATAACTAGAGATAATCGCAAGATGCCGTATATTTATATATATACTTCTATGCTATTAAATATATAAAAGTAAAGAGTTTGATTGAACGCGCTAATCTCAGGAACTACTGGTCTGATTTGAAAACTTGTTTCAGTGTTAGTTTTATCAACGAAGGCTATATATAATCACGTTAAAATTGAATCTATTTCTTCACCTTATTTTACGCAGATAAAGCCACGGGTTTAACAACTAGTCCACAATAAAGATGTATTAAGCCGTATAACTTGCTGCCCACTTTCTGCCTCAATGACCTCCCACACGGCACATTACCCGCGTCCACCAAATTTGAGACCTATTTCCCGGGGATCAGATTAATGTTGTGACTTTTCTTCTAATCATTAACACTCCGATTGGTGGAATTGATATACAACGTACTTATACTAGCTCTCTAGCTTTGGGTCCTGGCGTCGTTGGTTTTTTTTTTCTTTTCTTCGGCAAAAGTACTTTTTCTGAATGAATGGTATTTCTTTCCTCCGGCAGAAGCACTTTTCTGAATGAATGGTATTTCTTTCCTCCGGCAGAAGCACTTTTCTGAATGAATGGTATTTTAATTTTTATATACCCTTGCATATTTAAACGATAATCAGGTGTGCAATCCGCTTAATATTTATGCTATATTTATGTCTCAAACTGTAGGACGTGATAACCTTTACATTCTGCTAGGTTATAAGCAAACGACATCAGATCTTCCTTCCTTCAGCCTGGTGTCGTCCACCTCTAGACATCGGCCTCGGATTGATTTCCATCGAGATCGATTTTGTTTAGGCGATAATCCAACGACTTTCCGCAACCGAAACTATAGCAAAGGTCCACAGTTTAAGAGGCCTTCCACACTTTCGACTACCTGTACGGGGATGCCTTCCTTAAAAACATTAGATCTCCGGAGTCTGTAATAAACCAAGTACCTCACAGATATCTCCCCCTACTTTTTTAATGTTAATTTATACCAGTGCCATTTTTATTTTGTTATCTTCTTCATTATATTTTTCTGTTTTTTCACTATTTTCCGTTTTATTATTCTTCTATAGTTCGTTTCTATTTTGGGCTTCTTCATTGAGGCAGCCATTTTCACGATGAGATAAGAGCCACGGTAGTAGATAGCCAATCTATGGTTGTATTGCTTCCTACCTTTAAGCTATTTAAACTTTAAAGTAAGAATAAGGTGTTATAATAGAGTGCAATTTAAAAGAAAATAAAAGCTTTTATTTCTTCACACTAATCACGCGTCTCATCAACTCATCTTGGTGTCTGGATTTATGAAATGAGACTTGTTTGCCCAGATATGTGTATTCTTGGACTGAGGTAGCGGCACGCTCGCAGTCCTTTTGGTCTGCAGCTGAATGTGGTCAGTTAGGAAATGCCAGTTACGGTGTTTCCTAACCGATACAACTTAGGGACCTTCAAGTAAAGAACATACTTGTTCCTCAAAGGCCGGCAACGCATGCGAGTCTTGTCACAGTGAAGTTGGTCATGAGCGTCGGTGGTCAAGCAAGTGAACCGTCTGCCTATTGACTCTTTGTTATATTAAAAAAAAACTGCCTTGCCTGGGAGTCAAATTTGCATCTCCTCATAAGTATCTGCTAAAAGTTACTATTGGGTCATCGCGCCTTATTTTCATATGCTAATATAAGTAACATATTGAAATATACGAAATATTTCTCTTATAAAGTTTGCATAAATTCGCGTGCCATTTAAATTCACTTACACGCAAATTTCATGCTAAATAACTCAATAGAGTTGAACTTTGGAGTGTTCTCCTTGAGACATTTTATCATATTCCAAAACTGCACCGCTGGGTCCGCTTGCACTGATATATGATAGCATTATTTTAAGACATATTTTCAGGTATTCCTGGAGGAATTTTTTAAAGACATAGAAAGAAAGAAAATACATTTACTCCAAAAGTGTTACAAACATTACATAACTCAACTTATACAAGAAAATATGTATAGAACGGGTACACAGCTCAGTATATAACATGTATCATAAACGCTTATAACACAAGATGCCGATTTCCAGGTGAGACCCAAGAAACATTTTCAGCTAAGACCTTAAACCCATTTTCAGCTGATACCCAAGACCGATATTCAGCTGAGACCCAAGACGTATTTTCAGCTAAGACCCAAAACCAATCATCAGCTGAGACGCGAGACCCATTTTCAGCTCGGACCCCAAGACCCATTTACAGCTCAGACCCAAGACCCGTTTTCAGCTGAGACCCAAGACTCTTGCGAAAAGGGAAACAATATCTATTTTGACCTTGACTTTAATGAATTACTTTCTTCCAGTAATGTATATAAAACTTTCTCAAATCTTCATTTAATCACCTTCTTATTACTATGTGCTAACAACATATGTTACTATGAAATCTATAAGAAATTACTATTAGGCCAGTACAGCATTTAATGTTTTTATTATATCTGTATTAATACGTAAAGCGAAAATTTTCGGTACCGTTTTACGAAAGTTGCGCAGACGGAGGAGAATGAAATTTGTCACAATTATAGTTTATATAGAGAATGGTGTGCAACTGCTAATATTTTAATGAAATAAACGTGATTAATATATTAAAATAATACGTCATGCACACCAATGCCAAACGGAATATTAGCGTATGCTGATGTAATTTGACTAAGCATTTCATTTCGTGTCACACATTATTTACCCCAAAGTGCCCGCTTTGTTAGTTTTCAAATTAGTGCGCTTCATGTTCCAAAATTTACATTGTATTTGTAAATACGATGATAATATTTTAAATTTTTTCAACAAAAAATGTGAAAAGTGGTAACATATTGTTTTTTGAATTTTTTTTTAACTTTAAGTTAAATATTTTAAATGTAAGGCTTGTAAATCATAGACAAAATGATATTCTATATTCATAAACAAAATGATAATCTTTGCTGTCACAGTTCCGAGGTTACATTTACTCGTGTTATTTTTTTTTATTATGGCAACGCGCAAACAGGCAGAAATCCAATATAGGCCATATGATAAGATTAAATAGTATGTAAACTTGTTTTTGTGATATGCTCTGGACTTTAGGTAATTAAATAAATAATTTAAGTATTTCAAATAAATCTATATATGAAGCTGAAGAGTTTGTTTGCTTGAACACGCTATCTCCGAAACAACTGATCCGATTTCAAAATTAATTTCCGTGTTAAATAGCCCATTTACCGAGGAAGGCTATAATAGGCTATATCATTACACTAAAATTGAATTTTTTTTTTACCTAACTTTGCGCTTACGAAGTTGCGGGCACAGCTAGCATTCCAACAATACTCAGCAAATAGTTGTTAAAATTAGGCACGATTATAGTAAGTCTTCATTCAAATATCTCTGGAGTTAATTACAATCGATTTCGTATCTATTCCTAATAACTCCTCAGAGGTTATCTCAGTAAATTAGATCTTAATACCTTCATAAACAAAGAGGTTTATAAGAGGGTACACATGCCTTATTACATTTGGAACATTATATCTCATAAGATCGTTCACGAGCAAACCTTATTAAGTTAAAATAACATACTTATATCTTATTAGAATTACTAATAAAAACAGGTATCTATATTTATTTCTCTTATTTGTTAAGCATTATTTTATATTAAGGTCGATCCGTACAAATGTAACATTAGATGTTTAGTGGAGTGCCGTTAGACATTAAAATGACAAAAGCTCGGAATCTAGGGCCAGTTAATGAATCTTTTTGAAAACTTTACAAACGCTTTTTTAACAATGGATAAAGTAATGTTAAAAAAAATTTACCCGATCCTTAAAGTGCGTAATTTTTTTTTTACATTTTTGTATCAGTTGTTAGAAATTACTTTTCAAAGTGTATACAAAGATTCATTGACTAGCACTGGGTTCCTGGGTAAAAGTCTAACGGCTCTCTACCAATTATTTATTTTAAAAAAAAAAATCTGAAAATAAAGTTAAAACGAATAGAGCTCCTGAACAACCAAACGTAGGGAATTGTGTAAAATGTTCTGCGGAATGCGAAGGTCTGCTAGAGAAAATTCGCGATGTCTTTTCTACATTTCCAACCGACTTCAAAATGGAGGAGTTTCTTATTTAGACTCTATTTTTTATGTTTCTTACCTTAGAAATTTTATGTGGCTAAATCGATTTTGATGATTTTTTATTTGAAAGATGCTGCTTCTTGTCTGGTCTCATTTGAATTTAGTCCAGTTTTGACAATTTAAAGTCTCATTTTTTTTTTTTGTTAAAATTTTACGGCTGTTTTTATTATTTTGGATGACTTAAAATACGTTCCTTAAATTCAATATTAGAAAACCGATACCGAACGAATGATTAAAAAGGCACCTATGTAAATGTTACGAATGTATAATGTTTGTCGGTGGGTGACTTAGTTTAGGCGAGCAAAGTGTTGGTGAACCCGACCGAGATGGTTTAGCGTTAGATATTCACGTATTCACGCGCGCGCGACGCATTTGACTTGCAATGCGCCGCGTGCTTTAGTTCGCGCCCACGTCGTTCCGTAGCCCATATACCGAAAATTTGCTTCGATTTTGTTAAGTTTTACCGAATATACAGCCGATAAAATTAAATGCTGACTCGAATCTGATAAAACGCTTACATTTTGTTAATTTTAATCTGACATATCGTTATAGAAATTGCACTTTTTAACTTTATAATCTCCAAGGAAATTACTTGAGATCTGTTGAATCTCATAGAGAGTTACAAAAGAAGCGCTTACGGTTGTGGAGTGCGACCGCCGTCGTGTTACTTTACGTCGATCTATTTGTTGTTAACTTTTATTCAGACGTTGTTAAATTTTAAAATTACATCAGTGCAGTTTATGTTAAAGTGTTGTTAAGTTGTCTCGTTGCCCTTTATAAGTAAACTTTTGTAATAAATTTGTTTCTTTTTAAGCAAAAACGTGTGTTTTTTTTTTGTCAATATGAGAGCAACGATAGATTAGTAATTTGAATTCGAATGGATTCATTCAACGCACAACGTGAGTAGACACGAACGTATATTTTTATTTGAATGAGGTAGATTTTGATTCAATGTATTTATTTAATTGACTTGTATCGTTCAAAAGTGCTATTAAAGCCCGTTTGAAAGAAATAGGATTTTGTTTTAATAATTAATCACGCGTCGGACATTATTTAAAGAGGAAAGTCATATAAATGTGAATTGGACAGTAAATCTGATTATGACTCGGTTAGGTGGTACGTACGTTTAATTTTGGCTAGAAACTTAGTGTTGTGCTGTGCTTTGGTGACGGTTGTAGGTTTAGGAACAAATCATTACACAAATTTTCAATAAAATTGACAAGTCTCTGTGCTATGGATTTCCCTTAAGTAATGTCCATTGAAAAGATTTCCATTTTATGTAAAGACAGTTCTCATTGGTAAAAAAAAGTTTATGTATTTATTTATGTTGAAACATAAATTACCTTTATTAGCAATGAGAACTATAGATGATTAGCCGGTTTTGAGCGATACGTTGTTTTTTTATGTATTAAAGCGCCTATTAATCAAAAATTATATACTTTTCATCAGAAAAATCTAAACACTTCCGTTCTTTTTTGACATATATTCCAAAATATACAGATTATTCTGATAATCCTTATAAAAAAGAAACCTGCAAGGTGTTTCGATTTTTCTGATGAGAAGTATATATTAATCGTCGCTTCGACCATCTCTTTAAAAATTCATATCACACGTGATCAGTTTGGTGGGGGAGGGAAGATTGTGGTTTATGAAACTATAAAAAGGAAGAGGTTCTCAAGTTGACTGTACTTTTTTCCTTTTACCTTAACGTTCAACTGGGTGACCGATTTTGATGAGTTTTTATTTGAAAGTTGGTTCTTCCCGTGTGGTCCCATTTCAATTTGGTCAAGATCTGTTAATGTGAAGTTTTTTTTTTTAATGTAATATTATTAATAGGAGCTTTATTTTTTATTGTGTAGTTTTTTGGGTTCATTGGGTGTTGGTACGTTACGTATATTTGAAGTGGGTACATATAGATAATACACCCAGACTCGGGACGGGAATTGAACCCACGACCCCGGAGCAGAAGGCAGGCTCACTGCCCATTGCGCCAACGGGCCAGTCAAATATATATACGTTATTAGAAAAAAAAAATTATTTAATTTGATTTCTTAGTATTCACTATTAAAAAGGATATCCAATTCTGTACTAGTAGGATCTTGCCAAATTTGGCTAGACAGGGGAGGGAACACTGGCAGTGAAGACGAGTGTTTGTGTGCACGTTAGAGAGTACATAACCCACATCTGGGTCGCAAACCCCAGGCTCTGCTATGGATCCATTTCCTACAACGTGACGTTAAATTTATTGGCGGCTCCACATTATTGCCGTGAATTCACGCCGCGAATTCACGGCACAGGTCATGCCCTCCACATTCACGGGATGCTGACAGTCGTTCGTAGAACTCGCCGCGAAATAGACGTGGAAAATGCTGCTTGCTGAACTTTTCAATTGCCTTATATGTTCAGAATTGTCTTTATTAATTATACAAATTGCATTTCAGATATTCTATAAAGATGCAGTTACCAGAAATATATTACTATAAATTATAATATAGAACCCAGTGGCGAAACTTAATTTCACGAGGCCGTGAATATGGAACGTACCGTAACCGTGAAGGCCGCGCGAAAGAGGCGCGAACCCTTTGTCGCGGGACAAAATACCGACTCTGATCGGGGAAATGTCGTGAACGTGCGTGAACACCGCGAAAACCGTCCACATTATCGTTTACACCTGTTAATAGAGCTTCACGACACTAATGTGGAGCCGCCATTAAACTTCTGTTTAGGCAGTAGTATAAGTTTAAGAGATTCAGTTCTTATCGAGTGACAGCAATCATGCGAGAAAATAAAATATATATGTATAAAAAGGAAAAACTTTCCGCTATACTAGGCTATCAACCTCTGCCTGCCTGACTGACTAAACCAAATCAATGCCAATTTACATAAATTTTAAGACTACATTGTGAAAATTAACTGCAATTTATTTTTTATGTTTTTTAATAAACAGTTTTGAAAAAATCTTACTCAGTTACATCAAATAACCTAAACCGTGTAATTTAAATAGAAATTACTATTGGTTTCTGGAAAATTTCAGTGCTATATAAAAAAAAATATCACTACAAAATTACAGCAAATTGCCCAACATATTATGACAGGTTTGGACGAAGCCAACGCTGGCTACCAGTGTCGCTGGCTTATTATTGGCCTCGTATAAATGGTTTTTCAAGACAAACCAGCGGTGACTGCTAACACTGGCGGTAACAAACATGTTTAGACGAAGCCAGTGCTGGCTTCCAACGTCACTGGGAGCCAGCTCTGGCTTACTATTGTCCTCGTATAAACGGTTTTTCAAGACGAACCAGAGCTGGCTATCAGCGAAAATAGAGCGCCGGTCTATTTTTCGAGCCACAGCCTTCTGCCCGCTTGCCTCGAAACTCTTTCGCCAGTGTGAGCACGCGTGTAAAAACATCGCGTCAGTCGCTGGTGCATATCCGTAGAATGTTTATCATATTTGTTTTTGGTAAGATATTCCACGATGGCAAGAAAATTGAATAAGGAGGAAACATTAAAATCGAGGCAACTGTATAGAGAGCACGAGTGGTTGTGGGATAAGGGTTGCGATGCTTGCAAAAATAAGAATTTTCATTTTCTCATCCGATCTTTTATCCTTTACGATTTCTTCGTCTAATATATTGATGAACTTTTCTCGTAACACTGCAGAGACGTTCTTTATAAATTAATTTTTCAACCGCAACATTTGTCCCGAATTCATTTTTTATAAAACAGAAAACGTGTGCTCACCCCAACGCCAGCTTCACTGGCTTCGTCTAAACCTGTCTTTATAGCTAAGAGAATAACAAACAAACAGTTACAATGTCTAGATTTCTATTGAAATTCTGCATAACTGGATCAAATAGTTGCCAAGATTAATCTTTTTACTTTATTCCAACTGATGGTGTTGTGACGAGACAAAATAATATTGTTTAAAAAAAATTGGACCATTAATTTCATTCACTTTCCTCCTACTGTTTTGAAAAGTCACTATACTGTTTAAGACAATATTAGAATATACTCGTAAGAGTGACCATAAGATGATCAATTCGTGTGGGACATATTGTCACATTCACAGATTATGTGTCCAATTTTTTCTAATACATATTTTAAAAACATGATAAAACAAATGAGTTATAATTTCAAGTTGAATAACATAACATATGTTAGATATATGGAGATGTTTCATTGGTTTTTTTTTAACCTTAGGCCATAAGGTATGTATTTAGCATACTGAAATATACATGATAATAATTTACTTTCGCTAGTCGCTGTCTATGTATTGTATAAATCCACTACCAAAATTGAATAGTTCACATGAGAGTGACAAAATGTATATGTAATCATTTCTGACGACAGCCATGTCAATTCAACTAGCACAAACATCCTAACTTAACCATCAAAATATCACAAACCCAGTGCAGGCTTCAAATGGACTAGAGCTCAAGCGAGGTGTGTGCGCGGAGACATCACCATGTAGTGGGGCTCGAGTGGAGTGGGGGGCACTAAGGGCACTATGGGTGACATTGGCATGTAATCACTTTCACTGCACTGACACTGAGTCTCTTTTAAACGCACTGTGCTGAGATCTGGCCCCAGTATTAATTGTAATATTTCTTGAGGCAACGTTAGAGCCGACACGTTCGACTCTTCTGTGACTTCTAGAGAAAGGTTTCCATCGAGTTCGTCGAGGTACTCGTCGTTTCCTTCTAAGCATTCGACAGACTTGGAGCAGCGGTTGGTGGTCACGTGTTGAGTTTCGTCGAGAAACTCACAGCTCTTTGTCTCGCCCTTGCTGAGGTTCCTTCCATTGCAATGCCATGGAGCCGGCACCTGCAGATGACTTCATGGATGGCTGAGAAATTCGTCTCTCATAGCGAAAACGTCCGTTTTTTCCGACGCATAAAGGTGGCGGAGACTTTGCAACTAGACCAGATTTAAGTGGGGAGGGTCGGCAAAAAACGGCATACTTCATTCATACAAAAAAAACGCCCTTTTGTGACCCTTCGTCCACGAACTGCTATAAATTTTACTACATAATCTATTATATATAATAAATAAAATTGAAATGTACATTTTTGATTTCCAAGTGTTCTTTCTTTCATCTTTTTAAGTTTAGCTATAAAGTCAAGGTCAAAGTTTATTCGTATAAACTTTCACAAGCACTCGTGAACGTCAAATTTATAATTTAAAAAATCATTACTTATTTTGATGATAATATTTACAATTAAAACGAATGAAATTTTAAAAGTAGATGTATGTACCTCCCTTTAAAATTTTATTCGCTTAAATTTTTCCAAAACTACAAAGATTTTATTACATGTAGGTACCATAAGTCAAGACGTAAATCTCTGAATAAAAAATAACAACAATCAAGAGAATACGACCTTGCAAGGGTTACTTGTTGGGGGACTACTGGTTGTTAAGGGGCTCTTAGTCTATTACAAATTTCTTCCTTCAAATTACGCAAATATATCTATAATGAGCGTTAAGTCTCTCGTCAAGGTCTCATTACTGCGAATTAAGACGTACACAATCTATTGCTTCTCACAAAAAAATCTTATCAAAGCATTTGAAGTCAGCTTACAGGTTGAGAGGACTGACCAATACATTTTGATCTTCGCCGCCATTATTAAATGATGAAAATGTTTGTATATTTGATATCACTGCGTTTTCTCGATATTTATAAAATAATTCGTGAAGCAATAACATTCGATACCATTTCATAGAGTTTATACTCTTTTTTTGGCACAAATAGTTTATATAGAGGATGGAGTGCGAATGCTAATATTTTTATAAAAGAAAATGCCTTATATTAAATCATTAAAATAAAACCTCACACACATCAATGCCAAACGATTTACACACACATGTATACAGTTAATATTATTTGGTGGTGTCGAAGCGTAGCCATAACACAACCATGACAAAATAATTTATCTTGTTAGTCATAACATTTGAAATGTCAAATGATTAAATAGTCACATACATGTCGTTGTACTTACAAAGAATAAAAAATTGTTTATAGTTTTAAATAGGCATATGGTACTTAAATCCAGAGATTTCTGGGCGGATTTCGACCAGCCGCCGATCTATTTAAAATAAATACTGTTGTCGCCAACATTTCGAACGTCTTTTTTCGCGAGGAATACTGGTAACACTGGCACATAAGAAGTACACTGTCGTTAAATATATTAAAAAAAAAGAGGAACGTTATGGAATAATGGCGGGAATAAGGGGCTTTTATTTGTCAACCGTCAATTGTAATTGTTATGATTAGAGCAATTAGTAAAGGAAGGAAAATAGGAATGATTGAATACATTAATAATCTGAAAGATAAATAGTTGTACAGCCAGTATTACATAGCGTAAACATATTCTATTTGTATAATATTCTATTTAAAATGTTAACAGTGATTGACGACTTTTACAATACATAGAATCTTATTTAATAATGAACTAATTATAGGTGTGCATATCATTTAAAAGTACTCATTTCTAGAAGACCGACGCGGCATATGCGAGCTTCCTAAGCCAAAGTATATAAATGGTACTTTATATGTCGTTTTCAATATGGAATGTTTCATAACATTCTAATTACTAAATTGTGATTGTCTTTGTTAGTCGTATACAATAACGTGTGTGTCGTGTGAGAGCGACACAAATATATCGTTTATATATTGGACATTTGTCATATTTATTTTCGTAGATCGCAATGGCTCCGACGTCTGTCGCGACTACGGTCCCTTTATATAAACCAAAATTTGTAAATGAAATTATAAATCAAGAACATGAACCAAACTATTAGACGTAGAGACTTGAAATTTTCCATGTTGATAGAACATGCTAAAAACTCATTAGGAAAATTGTTCTAAACGAAATCCGACAACAACTTTTGAAGTTATTAAACAAATACGTTTATAGCGTATCAGATACGGAACCCTTCTATGCGTGTTTTGACAGTTTTTATTATGTGAGTCGACTAGAATGAAGCTATTCGACACCAGTCCTGTTCTATCTTTTTGAGAATTTTAACTGGTCTTGAAAATCCCAAAATTCAGCCAATATATGTTTTTACTGGCTCGTCATATAACGTCTAGAGGTAATAAGTACATAATGATTCACCTTGAAGCATCTTTTTCAAATAATTTTATCATTTTACTGTCCCTGTCTTCGTACAATACAAATAAAATCAATTTGCGATGCAGCGTCAATTGATTTTACAATGTAGTAGTAGTAAATTTCAATTTTTATTCAAATTTGCATAATGTTTGAAAGTTATGTGCATTAATAAGAAAAAAAAAACCACATATTAGGAAGTGTCAGACGTTATAAAGTTCGTCGCACATCTCTCTGACTTCAGTGTAAAGCTTACTGCACATCTGTGAAAGTTTTATAAGCCTTAAGCCGGAGCCAGACATAGCTCAAAGTGTTTGTGCCTATTTGTCCTTGAAGACTACAAAGTACTACAAAACTATGCGCAGCTACACAAAGACCCCGGTCACACTACATGATAACAAATGGAGATAAGTCTGGCTCTGGCATTAGGTCGTGTGACGGTCTTGTAAGTAATATTAGCCGAGAGTGAGCTCTCACACAACACATTTTTGGGAAGGTCTTTTAGACAAGTTCAGATTGCGAACAAATAGTATTTTACAAATAGAAGAACGGGATATCATGAGTCTGCCAGGATGAGTCCGGTTATTTTAAAACTGAAAATAATGAAATTCCTAGTTACTTGTGTTTTATTTTTCTGGTTGATTTTTTTTACATTCTAACAGCGCTTTTTGAGGTTCCATAGTACAACAGGGACCCTTATTATTTCGCTCTGTCCATCCGTCCGTCTGTCTTCCCGTAAGGCCCCCCTAGCATTTCCAAACTATTAGACGTAGAGGCTTGAATTTTCATGTTGATAGAACATAATAAAAACTCATTAGGAAAATTATTCTGAACCAAATCGGACAACAGCTTTTGAAGTTATTAAACAAATACGTTTATAGCGTATCAGATATGCCCTTCTATGTAAGCGTGTCTTGATATGCTTTTGGCCATTTTTTTAATTAACCGCAAGCACCCAGGTAGATTCAGGATTTACGGTTCTCCTATGTATAAAATACTATATTTTCGCAATTCCCAAAAACATGTTACGCCATATTGTGCGCCAACAAATTGCAAGCATACAACTTATTAAGTAAAAATCCAGTGTCCCTATATATCGCATACTTAATCGTAAATTGACGTAACTTTGAGTTAGGTCAGCTGCAAGATGATTTTTAAGGAATCGTATAAAACGTTTTGTCATTTACGACTTATTCCGCGTGTAATAAGATAAAAACAACCTTTTAGTAAAAAATTAAGTATTTTAATTATAGTTAATGAAGTGATTAATGTTATTGAAATATTAATTTATTGATATTTTATTATTTGTTTTTTTTTTTAACAAAAACTTATTTTAGTTAAAATGACAAAAATAGCTGTATCTCAGTGTTGGATGGAGATAGTTCTTAGATTGGCTGATAGAGGACGTTGAAACGATGATGCCTGTATCATTAACTCACTTTAGACCGTAAACATATTCAGTCAGTTTATATTTAAGCATGCGAATTATGTCTCCAGTAAACTTACCAAGGCAACCCGTATTCATGAAAGTTTTATTTATTTTTATTTTATTTTATTAAAAGACACACCATCGACATCGTAATATACAATACAATATTTAAAAGATGTACAAAATAGTTCAGTATGACGCGCCATTACAGGTGTATACAACATTTTTTAGAATTACAAGTATGCAGAGATTACGAGATAAAATCAAAGATCATTCTTCAATAATGTCTAAACATAATTTAAGAAACCTTGTTGGCATATATGTAGGAGAATATTTTAATAATCAGCCATAGCAAACCGTGGCCGGGTCTGCTATTTAGTTTGTATTACTATAATCGTGAGTTCTTGTCTATTTATTAATGCCTTTTCATAGAAAATGATGGAATCACGCTGGTTTTTAAGGAAGTTTTCTTTAATTTTTGATTACTTTTTAAATATTTGACACGCCTTACTCTACAAGAAATGCTATAGAGCCGTTTATACTGAATTAAATGCAGTAAAAATTGTCCAATTTCATCGGTAGCTAAATCTGTAACTGTATCACGCAGAAGTAAAAAACTGATATATTTAAGATTACAATATATATTTTTTAACTTTGGATTATTTTTTTCAATTTTTGCCACGCCTTATAGCACTCTTTACGAAATAAAGAGTATAGTAGAGCTATTTATGCTGAATTAAATGCAGTAAAATCTCTCCGATTTCATTGGCAGCTAAATATATCATGCAAAACTAGATAACCGATATATTTAAGATTGGATACAATATATGTTTTTTAATTTTGGATTATTTTTCCAATTTTTGACACGCGTTACCGAACAAAAAATGCTATAGAGCTGTTTATACTGAATTAAATACAGTAAAAACTCACGGATAGTTACATTGTCACAAAAAGTGGGATACATTGCGTCGGCCCAGTGAAGTGTGACGCGCTTTAACCACCGCGCTTGAGAAAAATATACGAATGCACTTGAAAACATTCGAGCAAATTACTGCCTCATTCCTCCAGTCTTACGAGTGGGAGGGTACGGATCAGCACAAAGAAACGGGGTTACTTTTTTCTCTTAGCCTTAGTATTATTACATATTATTATTCCGTACAAGCTGTTACCCGCGATTTTGTCCGCCTCATGTTAAGTGAAATTTTACGTTTCGTTTTTAAATATATAGATTGTCACAATATTCTACTACTGATTGTTGACGAAATAATGTTTGTTTTTTTTTAAACATTTATTTTAGGTCAATACTATGCGTACCTATATTATAACCAAATGATCTACACCAATATTTTGCTTTTGTTATTCTGATTGTCTGTCCACAGTAATTCTTGTACTTAACTGTTTTGTATTGTAGTTTTATGTATATAATAAGACGAAAAATGAAATACATAAAAGAGTGAAAAAGAAAAACTAATTCCTGTTTTCCTCTGTTTTAAAAAGAGATTATATTCGACTTTAATAACCAGGCCAACACTAGTATTAATGACGTTGCAATATTGGCAAGGACTGCACACCGTTCTGACTGCATTCTGTTCCATCGAACGCTTCTGACTTCATCAAAGCATAATAATATGGCATTTCTCTATATCAATTACACCATACTTTCTGTCTTTCTGCAGATTGTTGTTACGTTAACATCAATTAAAGTAATTTTAAAGTTTATACTCTTGCGTAATATAAATACAATACCAGTTGTGTTCCTGCAAATTCGATCTATTACACTCTAATAAATAATACAGAAATTCTAACTACCTATCATCATTACATACTGTAAAATGAAGATGCCTATCGCCCTTGTACGCGTAGATCTTCTAACAGACGCACCGGATTTAAATGCGGTTTTCGTCTATAAAAAAAGTGATTCAAGGAGAAGGTTAATATGTAAAGAATGCATATTATAGTAGATAGAAGCCAATAACTTCAGAGATTTGTAACGTGATGTCATAAAAAATATATTTGTGTGCGCTTACACAGCGTGCGCTGGTTAAACCTTACGAGATAGAACAGAATTATATAGTACAGAATTTTATATCTGAAAAAGAACTATATAAAATTCAGTGATGGTATAAGTCTATATCCCAAGGATAACCCAAAGTTTTTATCTTTAACGTATTAGAAAACAATAATGTTACGAATCTATTTTAAAGAATACCGAATTAATACTTTATCCAAAGCGCCCAATAGATGGCGCTATATTTTGGTATTCAATAGTAAGAGTAAGCCAACGTTCGGGCAGGACAACGTCTGCCAGGTCCGCTAGTCAAATAATAGATGTTGCTTTAGGCACGTTTACGGGAATCGGTTGTAGATTGCACATTCTCCGTGAGAAAAATTAATATATTTAAAAAATTAAAATTTTTAAAATTTATATTGTTTAAAAATTATAATTTAGGTATTTGTTTGACTACCAGTGGGATGTAGTTTTATGTTTTTATATATTAGTATGTCGCGGGTGATGCTTTGCAGTGGATGAACGATTGAGGGTATCCAAAGGCAACTGATGTAGTATACAGTTCATCGAAGTGACAAAGAACAAAATTCTAAAGGTTACAAAAGGTTGAGCGAAGTCGCAGACATGATATAATCCGATATATAACGGGAAACAACTAAACAACAAGAAATTAGCTACAATTATGTAGGACCAACAAATAAGTAAGATAAATCGGTAACTTAGTTAAGTATAAGAGAAGCGGTGTCACAGAATGACAAGGGAAACACACAACAAGCCAAACTCTAATCTCTACAAAATTAACGTGATTAAGATGAATTGAATCAGTTGTGAAGTACAGAAAGCGAATGATAATACAGTTAATTAAATGATACTGATAAACTTGAATCCGTCTACAGTTTGAAAAGGGTATTTCTGAAGAAAATATCTGGGCTAAAAGGGTAAAGGGCATTTATCTAAATCATTGGTTCCCAAAGTGGCTCAGGTGGACCCCTAGGGGTCTGCGGGGGACTCGACGGGGGTTTACGTTGGCGAGACAAAAAATGGGGACGGACAATTCTTAAGCAGGGTTCCACGAAAATTTATTAACTATCAATGTAGGCACATCATATTTTAAAAAGCTCAGCGACTATTGCTTGTAAGAACTCGCAAAATCCATAGGCTGTACAACATGTCGAGACAACAACAAAAGAAAATACACTAGTTTTGTTTTTTGTGAGTATTTTTTGACACCCTCTCACAGCACAATCAATTAATTAACCACTTCATTCTCAATTCGTGGTAGGTTGACTCAGCCGAACCGCAATTTTTTATAGTTTTATCTAAATTAATATATTGCTTGTGTATTATTGTTATTAACATATTTTAGTATAGAGTTTTGTTTTTGTTTTAAAATTATAAATTTTTGGAAAATAAAAATAATTTGTAGTGGGTTCACGTATGCATGCTGTAGCCATCTATAGTTGATGTAGCATTTAAGTTTTTCTTTTATATATACCATGTAACTCTGTCTTTAAATAATGCGTATATCGTTGATGGCCTTATTAAATAAATAAATAAATAAATTAACAGTTTTGTTGAGTTTTGGGAATTTGTTATAAATGATGCACCCCTCCAATTATTAGGAGGTCCACCGAAACCAGATAAATATTGAAAGTGGTCTATAGAAAAAAGGTTTGAAAACCACTGATATAAATGATAAAAATTAAATAATTATTTCTACACATATGTGGCCTTTACAGGTTTGATAAAATCAATAAAATAAGCTTTTAATTTAAGCTTAGTAGGAGGGGAAAAAGGGAATATTAGATATACCTAAAAAGTATTCCTAATATTCTTTATAAAAAAAAATATATCAGACTAGCGGCTGGATGATGGGCAGCGGGGTAAGCGACCAATAGATGGCGCTATGTTTTGATATTCAATATCAATAGTACGCTAACGTTCGGGCAGGATGACGTCTACCTTGTCTGCTAGTAATATATACAACTGTTTAATTTTAAAACTACCTACAGTAAAATATAAAATAATGTAGCATGACATTCTTTAATTCTCTTCTCTTATGTCAACCATTTCAGGTAGTTACTCTTCTCGTGGCTCGACTCTTTTGAATCAGTGATAGCGTTTAAAATATTTGAAGGTTCAAAAGAGCTTGTAAAAGTCTACTCGAATACAATATAATTTGAATTTGAATGCGATTTTATTTTAATGCGAGCTGTATGCTTGTTAGCCATCTTACTGTATTGAAAAAATAAAAAGACATTTCTTGATAAATACGTAGGACTATATGACACACAGACGTATGCTCCTAAGGTAGACATGCCTGTGTTATAGGTAACACAATTTTTATTTTGCAGAAATATATAAGTACACACTCAGACTCGAGGCGAAAATCGATCCCAAAATCAGAGCGGAAGGCAGAGCTACTGTCCTGCGTTACCTATAACATGTATGTATTAAGACCCTAAGCTGTGACTAAGTGAGTTAAGAAAAAAAAATCGCTTCAAATTACACATAAGTGCCAACTATCATGAATATCGCTTGACTTGTTAATGAATTCACCGGGAATATACATAGTGACACTGGATTTTTATATATAAAGATTAAAGACACGGTCATGTGTTCCTCACGTAAGCAACTTAAGCCTACGTTACGTATAACATGGATGTATATAGTAAATATATAATACATACTAATACAGAAAATACACTGTGATTTGAGGCAGGAATTCAACCGTCAACCTTAGGCTTCAGCCAATGGTACAGTTTCGACAATTTAAGTCTCGCCATATAATAAGTTATTATTCATAAATATATGTTCTTCATGTAGTTTGTCCATTCTTAATGCTATATTAAATGATTAATCAACTACACATATTTTAAATAATATAAAAAAAAACCTGTGAAACCTTAAAAATTCGTATATATTCGTATACATATCATCTCGTAAACTGTATAAGCGCTTGTATACGTCCGTTGTTTTCACGGGACAGCGGACCGTCAATAAACGGATATCGTTGTATATATATAATTTTTCATCCGGTGCGTGTACACAGGTTCCTTATAAGCCATAGAATATTGCCAGTCCGGTAAAAAATAAATTGGTCCGACGTCCGAATAAAACAACGGACGTACACAAGCGCTATCGGCGATTCTTTTTGTAGGTCAGATTTCCATGAACGTCGCTTATCTCTTAGATCAACCGCCTGCTCGTACTTTCCAATAGGAAAATACGAGCTCTCTCTCTTTAATAATATAATAATATTATTAAAGAGACTCTATCTATATAAAATCATATCTCGTTAGTCTCGCTAAAACTCGAAAACTGCTTTATGGATTTAAATTTTTTGTTTTGTTTCATTCCACTTTTCAGAGAAGATTTAAAAGAAAACAAATAAAGGAAAAGGCTGATGTCACTTTTAAACAAGCTAAAATTCGGGCAAGACAACGCCAGTCGGGTCCGCTAATCTTTTATAGAAAAGTGCACGCAGCTAATAAAAAGTGTAACAACTGTCAAAACATCGCAGTGATTCAGTCAGCTGAGGGTATTTCAATGCATAATTAATTTCGTAACAGAAGCACCGCCGGTTTAAAAGCTCGGAAAAGGGTATTTTCTTTGCCTGAACTTCAAGTACTTTCCGTCAGGGTTGGCACTCTTAAAAATAACCCAATTATTAACTAACGAAAAATTTTCATTTCATATATTCATTTAGTGTACAAAATAATTAATTAATATGCAAATTATTAACTGACCATGTTTACAGAATAAATTTCATTTAAAATCCAACGGAATCCTCGTGATCCAAAGAGAGGTATCAAAGTTTTATAGTCATACAAAACACATGGTCAAACTAGATAATAGGTATTGTAAAAATAAAACTGACCGATTAGACCTATTCTCGCCCCAATATATATATTTTAAGCAAGACAAACCAAACAAAGAAAGATATTGAACCAAATCCTTAACAATTAACACGTGACCTCGGTAATCAAATTGATTCGATTCTTCACGTGAATTAACCACTTTGATTCTATTCTAGCATTACATAGAACTCGTAACTAATTGCAAGTTGTTTACATCCCAATATGTGAAAAACTAAACAAATTTTATATCACTCAATAAACTAAACAGTTTTTTTACTAAATATACTTTTTTTCTACTATTACACTTTACCTTGTAAGAAAACTCCTACCTCCTTGCTTGCTGGGCATTAAATAAAAAAATAAGAATAACTGACAGCAGTACTGCCAATATACTGAACTTGTGATTATTAGAAAATGCAAAAATGCAGATTTGATCGCTACTTCAGAATAACTCAAACAGACGACATTTGTACTAGGCTCTGACTGACGGAACATGTAAAATCATGATTTTATAAAATATTTCGATATTGTTTCGTTTTATAGTTGACTGGTCCGTCGTCACCTGCCTTCGGTTTCGGGAGTCGTCCAACAGACGTCCGTATGTCATAGTCCTATATATATTTATTTATAGTAAAGTCATAAAAGAGATTGATTAACTAGAAGTTTCTAAACCAGCTTAAATGAGGTAGAGGTACAAGCAAGGGTATACCAGCAAAATTCCTGTACAACCTGCTAAAAGACCTTGGCTTGTCAAGAACTATCATAAGATCATTATTAGAAAGGACATCTAAAGCCGCACTAGTAGGATCATACCGGATTTGGCAAGGCAGGGTAGGGGACACTGGCAGTGAAGGTGAGTGTTAGTCATCATTATAAAGAGCGCGCTCTTAAACGTACACCTGGGTCACAATTCCCGGGCTGATATGTTTCCTTCCCCTGCAACGTGAGGGAGCTAGCACCCGCATGGTGAATCCATTAAATGCTAAGAAATTCGTCTTTTCAAAGTACTGTAACTAAAGCCAAGTACTGATATGTCAATGTGTCCATATTACAACAGGCCGAAGATAAAGGCAAATTATATTCTCTAAGATAATACGAGTGTCTCCAAGCTACTAAATTTTATTCGTTTTTAAAAAGTTAGTAAACATACATCAACACTATAATAAAAAGAGATTTCTTGTTCATAAAATTTATAGCATATTGTAATGAAAACGTATTTCCCCTAATGTAACATGATAAAACAATTATTATTATGCCGGAGTCAGACATACATATCAGTGTTTGTACATTTTGTCCTTGAAGACTACAAAGTTCTACAAAACTATGCGTAGCTACAAAAAGTCCCCGGCCACACTATCCGCTACACTTAGGTGTGCTCGCGACTTTGTCCGCGTAAAATTAGGTTAAAAAAATTAGTTTCAACTTTAGTGTGATTATATACATATAGGCTATAGCCTTCTTCGATAAATGGGCTATCTAACGCTGAAATATTTTTCAAATCGAACCAGTGGTTCCTGAGATTATCGGGTTCAAGTAAGTAATGAAACAAACACACTCTCCAGCTTTATATATTTTACATAATATGCTGCAGATTTTTCTTTAGTCTTACAAATAGAAAAAAAATAATTATTGGTATTTTCCAACTACGCTAGTTTTTCACTCTATCACTGTCGATACCGGATTCCGCATAATCGAAATCAAACTTTGATATAATTTTCAACACACCGATAAACCTGATTTAACAGGAAGGTCTATGGAATTAGGCGATAAAAAAATTATAGTACAATCAGTCGATACAAATAGCGTTATTTTTAAAAGAACCTAAGACAGGGAAATTGAAAATACACAAATAGAAATAGACATTAATGTTTTATAAAGAGAAAACCGTATTTTCTAGATATTAGGATTCAAAACTGACATTTAAAACTCTTAGTTCTGATCCCTGCAATGTAATAAAATAAATAAATAAAAATTGATTTATTTCAGAAACTTAGATCTATCAATTACAGTAAATTACAGCTGGAGAATTCCTTTTAAGTATCCCCCTTTCATTTTCCCAGACATGGTCGCCACTCAAGAACCCTAAACCCCCAGCGATTGTCAGACCTTCGGGCTATGTGCCCATTGCCACTTCAACTTGCACATTGCATACTCCGTTGCATACTTTGTTATATACTCGAACGTTCCGTGCGAGTTCTATTATTTATTTAAAGACATTAACAATAGAATTGTCTACATTAAGCTTTATTACACTGCTTGGGGTATTCTTAAAAAATAAACCTCAAAAGATCTAAAGAAATCTGCTTTCCTAAATCAGACGAAATGCTTTTTTCAAAGGCACACGTTCGAAACAAATTTATAGCTTTTCGATTTGTGGTGTAAAATGTTCTGATTTTGTATACAGCTGTGGAAAAGGTACTGATATCCAGCGTGATGCAAGCCAGGGTGAACCCTGGTCACTTTATTAGGAAAACCGCTTGTACGTTTTCCCCTTGCAAAATAAAAAGAAATCAAAATATGTATTATTATAGATTTAATCATTAGAGTAATATTATAATTCTTCTTCTTCTTAATCGCTACTTCTCTGCTGAGGATCGTAACTTATCAACTCAGAAGCACACTATAGGTTACCCAGTAACTTCTGGGTGAGCTGTAGCGTGCTTCTGAGCTGTGCTGTAGAGTGCGGCATTAACAATTACTTCTAGGTGTTCTGGAATTTGCTCTGACTACTTTGAAACTTCGGTCCCTGGGTCGTTTACCGTTATACCAGGCGTTTGAGACTGTCTATGAATCTTCGAGCAACATGGCCAAAGAATGACAAAATTCGCAAATAATATCATTAAATATTCGCAATATCAAACAAGTGATTTGCCAAATCCCTAAATCAAACCTTTATTGCCCTCTAAATTCCCCCGTCGTGTGCCGCGTCTGCGATAAAATTAAATGAGATTAAGTGCCGTGTATTTACGAGGTAAAACCGTACTCCTTATTACGCGAACACAATTACGCAGTCCCGACAGTGCTGAAGATATAGCGGCGTTTAATTACCAGCTTGAGCTTTAAATTGCTGAAATATTTGCCCCTAGTTAAAAGTTTACATTTAGAGTAAAAAAGATAAAATGTTCTGTAATCCAGAACGAGTACGCGCGAGGAAGCCTGTTTGTATGCGATTTCGTCGAAAAAGACCAGGAATTGTCTTGATCTTTTTCGGCGAAGACTGCGATGGTATGGTCATATTCATCTTAGTGTTCCGTTGGCGAACAGTATATTGTCGCAGCCAACTGCCCTTTTTTTTTTTTTATGTTACAAGGGGGCAGACGAGCAGGCAGCACGCATCGAAGTTCCTACCGGCGCCCATGGACATCTGCACGACCAGAAGGCCAACAGATGCGCTGCCGGCCCTTAATGACGAGTTTAGGCTATTTGCATGCTACAAAGCAGAATATGTATCAGCTCAATATTGTTACTCATATTCAGCAAATAAAAATCATTTCATTCATTCATTTTATTCATTCATTCATTCATTCATTTCATTTCATTCATTCATTCATAATTCTCTTGCATTTATCCTCATTTATGTAAATAATACAACATTTTTAAATGTTCACTTTTATTTGATAGGCCGCTGACACACTCGTGTTAATTTAGAGCCCTCGCATTCTCTCGGGCACCAACATAATACTCATGTATTAATGACTCACTTTGCTCTTTGTGAAATAATCTACTAATAAAAGAAATATCTTTATTTATAAGTTACTCCACTTCACATGCAATTTTGCTTAGCTTAATTTAATTTAACTACTACTACAGTTGTTTTATTACATATTGTACTAATATAGATTTTAAGTATTTATAAAGCAGTGTGACGTCATAACCTAGTAACTACTCAGTTGACACTAATTTTCAGTAGCCCCATATACGTCCGCATGTCAGTAATAGCGTTTAAATCACGACATTATGATTTTTAAAAAGTATTTTATTGCCACTGAGTTATGGAGATTATAATAAGGAGGACCATCTTCTCGCTATCGTATCGTCGAGGAGCTAGTTGAAAAAGTGGCCTTTTGTAAACAGCAAATTATCATTCAAAAATTCACCAAAATGGTTCTGGTATAGAATGAATTTACCAACAGCCTTCCAGAACGGCGCAGTATAGCAATAAATTGACCTTTAAAATTCTTCCTCATTTTAATATAGCGCCCCCTTTATTTGCGGATTTCGACTGACACTTTAATACATTGAGATGGTCCTCCTTATTAGGACCTCCATACACTGAGTACTATAAATTGACGGCCTTGAAAACTTTAACGTATCAAACTTTTTTATTAATGGTTTAAGACATGTACTTTCACAGAGATTTACATTGATAATAGAGAAATACAATAAATAATACAAGTAGGTGTTAGGTCGATTGGAGTATAATGTGTTTGGTTTAATTCAGGAGTCGGTAACGTTTTCGCAGGCAAGGGTCATATCGATAAAAATTTAGATGCCGGTGGGCCACATTTATAAAATAATTATTTGGAAACAGGTGCCTAGTTATCAATTTATAAACTTGATATTATAAGCGATATTAAAAATGTTAAATTTTAGTACATCATAATAAAACTTTGCGCTCGTGTAATGTGATTATTAGCTATCTATAAGAATTACGTTGTCATTAACAAAACATTTGCGGGCCACATGTGGACCATGGGCCACGCGTTATCGACCGCTGTTATCTACTTCTACTTCCTAGCGTTATCCCGGTTAAGTACCAGGGTCCGCTTAGATTGCAGAGGATTTGGCTGTGGGGCGAGTCTGCACGACCAGAAGGCTAGCAGATGCGTTGCCGGCCTTTAATGACGAATTTAGGCCACCGGGAAGTCTCACAAACCATACGAAACGCGACAACAATACCATCACTTGACGTGACAGCAATGCTGCCACTTCACGCCGGTGTCATGTGAGAAAGAGGTACTGGTACCCGGAGGTGCCGGCCCAATTCGGCTAAAAGCGTGGTACTACCTCTAATTAAACTTCCCATGTTTCCTAATATTATTAAATCGGATGAACTCTGACTTGTAATAACATAACAGAAATAAGAGTTTGTTGACTTATTGCGCTTTCAAGCGTTATTTACACGATCAATCATTTCAAAATTTTTAAACAGCCTGACAAAGGGTCAAATTCAAAAGTTTATTTATTTACATGCATAATTAAAATACAAATTCAGTTTATTACAATTATAATTTGAAACAAATATGTGAAACACCTTGTACATATGTATCCCTGGATATCTCACTAGGATAACATGTGCTGAAATATCCAGTGAGACCCGCAGCTTTGTACAATTCGTTAGAGTTCAATTAGAGAAAAAAGTTACAAACTATGGAAGGATTAACAAATTCATTATTAAAGTAACACATTAAATACTATTAATACTATATTAATTACTATATTCACATTATGTTTTGTATGTGTGTGTGTGTGTGTGTGTGTGTGTGTATTTATGTAGGTATGTGTATAGGTGTTTTAGTGTAAAAAAAAATTTATTCAATTTGGTTATTTCTTTTTTGAGGGAAACCCAACATATTGATTACGTTTTAGGTCTGAAGTGAGTTAACGATACAGGCACCTTCGTTTCAACGCCGTTAATTTTGTCTTCAATGCACGCTATGATTTTATTATTACCACGTCAACTTTAAAGTACCTAATTATGCGTTGTGATAAGCTTGCATCAACGTAATTTGAATATTCCAACAGCTCCAGTTGGCAATTAATATTATAATTAAACGCATACATCGCCGGTACATGCATATATGTAAGTTATTATCATAATTAGTGCTTTCGCTTTACAATAATTGTACAAACTCGCCTCAGTACATAATTCTACGTTTAACCTTAATATCATATTTATTTATAAAGGGTTTCCGACAAAATAAAGTTATAATCTCATTTTGATCAAACGGGCTGTTGTGTATATGGACGCATTGCTTTTACTGTCTATGTAAAAGAAAAAATATATTAGTCTGTGTCCACTTTATGTCAAGTAGTCTATACACAATTGTCAATCTCGCTTTGGCCTCTCTCGTATTGTATTCGTATCTCGTAACGTCTTGTAACAATTTATATTAAACCTAATCCAAGTTAATTCAAGCCTTAGTTTTATTTTCAACACGTGCAATGCGTTACACCGCGACGGAATACGTTTTCACCAATATTATGTTCTCTAACACGCAGAGAATTACGCCCTGTTGAGTGTTCGATATTTATATGATTGTCCCCGTGGGTGCAATCAGACACAATAAAGTTAAAATCTCGTTTTAATCAAACGGGGAATGCGTTCGGCCCCGATGGAATACATTTTCACCAATATCATGTACTCCTCTCACAAATACTGGCAATAAGATTACGGAAAGTCAAATTAAGAAAGCCAGTTTCATTAAAGCCTTTTTAGGGTTCCGTAGTACTACAAGGATTTCCAAACTATTAGACTTACAGACTTGAAATTTTCCATGTTGATAGCACTTGCTAATAACTTATGCAAACTAGATGGCGCTGTACGGAGAACGACGACCGCAGTACAAACACTGAAAATCTCTATACAAACCAACTCACGCTAGCGAAGTTTCTTCTTACAATTGCTGTATATACAACCTTCCGACGAACAACTGTCGGCGAAGTCCCATTTCAATTTGGTCTAGTTCTGACAATTTGAAGTGGTTTTTATTTTGTTAACTTTTTAATATATAGGTACTCATTATTTGCACAAAATACTTTAAATGTGTCACACCTGCCAGGCCTCCGGTGAATGCTCAATTTTATTGACAGTAAAAGGTCCAGTTATTGTGTGAGTACCCGGGAAAAATCGTGCGCGTTCGATCGTAGCTTGATTAAAAATACCGAGGGATGCTTTCATGGAGACATAGTCAGGTGTGCGTGTATAGCGGACATATTTATTATTAACTAGCTGTTGCCCGCGACTTACCGTGGGTAGCCCATAAATTTTGAATAAATGTATTGGAAAAATATGACATAAAATAACCGCTTGAAAGGTGCGGCCAATTCTGAATAATCCGAATTCCGTCATAATGGATCTGACCGTTTTTGAGATCATGTCTTTACTGAGTATATATACAAAGTTGATTTTAATATACTAGCGATCGCCTGATGATCGAAATTCATACAAAAAACCTTTTAATTTAAAACTATATAGTATATGTATACCATAATTTAAATTGTTTGTGTTGTTTTAATTTGTACAACGACATATTTAACATTTGATACTGTGACATTTAATATTTTTACCGTCGCGTCATATACACTGACACAATGTTATAGTAAAAGATATATATATATAATATGAGTGTGTAAATCACGTAAATTTTGTGGCATTGGTGTACGTGTGTGTGGTTTTATTTTAATAATTCAATATCATATTGCATATTATAAAAAAATATTATCACTCGCACACCCTTCTCTATAAAAAATTTTAACTCTTCCGTTCGCGCATGTTTCTTAAAAAGTTACGTATTAATATAAAAGATTATATAAACATGATAACTTAAATAAACGCAACCCTGTCTGATGAAACTCAACTCTAATTTTATAGTCAAAGAAACTTTATTAGTTCTATAAAATTTAATTTTTGCCTATTCCGGCCACCCTATGTTAAATCGGGTCTGAGAGACAAAGTAAACATTTGAAAGACTTCAAATAAAAGACAATCATTAAATTAAAATGTTGTTTATACAAGCAGTAGACTCGTAAACCATTAGTAAAGAAGACGTTACTGATGGTAATGGGCTGGTATAATTTACTTCAAGACGCAACAAAACGATGTTTGGTGTGTAGAGAAAAATGGCGTCGATTCGTCTCTCGCTCTTGGAAAAAATGCGAAACATTATACCTCACGTAATGGTTGGGAGTAATATAACTTGAAGAATGGCTGTTTGGAATTGAACCACATATATTCAGGCTTACCTAGTTGATGCCATATGGTTTTTGACATCCATTTTCTCAAAGTTATGACTTAAATTATAAATCACTGCGGAGCTTAAGTTCGGTGCCACCGCCGCCTAAGTGAATTTGACCGCCATTTGTATATTTTAAGAGGTATTGATACGATACAGTTATAAAAAAATATATACAATATTAAAAGGCATTATATTAAATACACTGTTCATATTTAAAAGAGAATATTTCCCTAAATGTATAAACTTTCAGAAACAGTAAATATATCTATGTATTAATTACGTGAAGCTAAACCTTACCTCCCGGTACCATTAGGTACCATTTTTTTTTACCTATTTACCACTCGGTACCATTTTATGAAAATTGCGTGGACGGTGGAGTCTGCAAATTTGTTATATTTTACATAGAGGGTGGTGTGCGAATGCTAATATTTTTATAAAATATGCATTATTAATATCTTAAATCAATAAATTAAAAAATCACGCTCACCAGCGCCAAACGATATACACATACATGTATATATTTTACCATAAGATTGCGTCGAAGCGTAGTCACGACGACCGTATGTATAATTATTGCTAAAAGTAACAATGTCGTTGTAAGAAATAAAATTTTGTATTTAGCTTTCAATAAGCATATAGTACGTAAAGATATTTGACCAAATTTGGACCACAGGGCGATCGCTAGTATAAATAATAATTTAATCTGAATCAATGAACGTTCAAATGTATTCTGTTGAAGAAATAACTCAAAACATGCATATACGGCATACTTCATGTTGTCCTAGTACACTTTGCAAAAAAAAAAACATTGGATATAAACCAAGAAGCAGAAAGCGTTTCCGTTTTACAAAAATAACGCTAGAACGTGAGTGGGAGATTAAATCTCGCAAAACAGAGAGAAAATTGCAAATGAACACCTCCGTCGGGGTGGCGAGTGCAAAAAACAAATAAGCCCCATTTATTTACGCTTTTCATCCTCGTAATGCCATTAAGCGCTAACGCAAAAAGAGTTTTATTTTCACATTTGCATTACACGAAAGAAAATCAGCGGGAAAATTGCTATCCAATGAGAAATCGTATTTTAAAAACTTTGCCACATTTGCTTGTATATGATACATACGTTCTGCACTGGAGGTTTATATATTTTTTTTCACATATTTCAGGGCTTAGCACGAACCTTATTAAGTAACCGAATCGAATTTCCTTACGATGAAAATGTTCATGCTAGGCCCACAGCAGAGCCTTGATAGCGTCAATGCGGGTTGCATTAGCATTGATACGTGACACGATTAAGACTTGACTCCTGTATGGTACGAACGTTTTCATCCTAAGTAAAGTCGACTTGTCGACTTACATGGGTTCGAAAAGTTCGTGCCAGGTTCTCAGAGGCCCGACACATTTCAAACCGTTCGGAAAATATTAGTGCTGGGCCCACAGCGGCCTCTTCCTAGTGTCAACACGGTTTGCATTAGCATTGATTAAAAGCGTGACACCATAAAGACGTACTTCTTGTGGACCTAGTACGAACATTTACATCCTATATACAATCGAGTCGTCGACTTCGAACGGTTCGAGATGTTCGTGCTAGGGCTTCTGATGAGTTCTACGATGAGAATTTACGATGTAACTAACTGTCCGTTAATGCGCAATTTCGGGATCTGTATATTCATTTTATTTATGAATTCTTTTAGACAGAGGAATATTGCAATTATTTTATTTAACACTGGTAATGGTTATTACATATAATATTTATCTAATCTTCTCGTTTCCCCTATTAACATAAAAACTTGTAAAAAAAGGCAAAATATTTAAATTACCCAAACACTAATTAATTAAAAATGAAAGTTGAAATTTATCCCTCCAATTTGTCTTTTCTATAAGCTTATAAACTATGTTTAAGAGTGTACCCTAATGTAATACGAGCCCACAACAAAGTCGAGGGTTCTTTCATTTATAGGTACCTATAGATGGCCTTAATCTAAACGCTCCTTTTGTGTTAATATAAGTAGAATTGAGTGCAAAGTATGCCAACGTTCCCGGCATACTTGTGCCAAGTCGGCTCATCAGGCCCAGACATAGCGGCCGGCATTAGGGCGAATCCATTAATCATTCTCGTTCATCCGTTTCCCGCCATAATTTCGTGTACCACATTTATAAAGTAAGATTGATGGAATAGTTTTTGGTATTCCTGAAGACACACGTTTGGAACGTGATTTAAAAAACAACAATTAATCACTGGTATTGCTTATTTGGTATTCATTGGACTGAGGTGGGTGCCCTCCCGTTTGTAGGTTTATTACTAAGAAATGCTTTAGGTATTAGGTACTTTTACCTACATGACAAATGGGGAAAATTGTACAGGCATACCTGTGCAGGTAGACCGGAGCGTGTGTGGTCGTACCGGTAGACCGGAGTGTGTATGGGCCATGTTTTGGTCCTGGACAGTCGACCGGCCTAAAATCGAATATCAGTTTTCAATAAGTTTTCTAAGGTACACCGGAACGTTCGCAAGCAAACTTGTATAAAAACCGTCCGTACACCGTAACGTGGATGTCAGGCATAAGAGTAAGACGGTAGAATTAAGGTTTTATTTGACTTTCAGTCGAACGTAAAAGCAAGCAATCTATCGAGAAATGGAACGGAGATAGACCCACGGCTCGGACGCACGATTCGAGTTTACTCCTTACATAACGCGTAACGTTTTCTTTTACTCCTCCGAGAGCTCTCGGACCATATTATGAGGAGTAATTTTTTTTTACAGTACTTTTTGCCAGCTGGCAATGCTACGTCAAAAAAATTAGTCTTATATTTGCCAAAATTAATTTTTGGTGGCTAAGAATTGGTGAAATGTTAAAAAAGGGGCGGTTTTGGTTTAGTTGTTATGCATTCATAGCATTTATTTCCAATGAAGCTGCCAGTTGTATTCTTTCTGCCACAAACCCATGTGTATTTATATATATTTTAGATATAACAAGTAATTATAATAAATTGTAATGCGAAAGGCACCCGATATTAGTTCGTGGGAAGATTTTGCCAAGAACTGTTCAAATAATTCGTTTTCATATATACATATGTATATGAATAAAAATGAAGTGTCTGTTTGTAAGGTTGAATTTTTTTTCTATTTGCATGTAGGTATTTATACCATATCCACAATAAACTCACACGTTAAAAAAAATTGTCTATCTGCCTGTTTGTTTGGGGTAATCTCCGAAGCGGCTGGACTGATTTCGACGAGATTATCACTGGCACATAGCTGATACGGCAAGGAGTAACACATGCTACTTTAGTTTTAAAAAAATAGTCACGATTCCGCACAAAATAATAAAGACCGTCAAAATATAACATAATTAGTGAAATCACGTGGAAGAAGTCGTAGGGTGTAGGTAGTATTTATTATTATTAATCCAAGTTATGCCATAATACGATATTTAACTTATAATACAGGTTTTTTTTTTTAAAATGAAATAATTTTATTTTGACTTTACAAACAGACACTCCAATTTTATTTAATTTTGGATTTTAGGTAATTCGATGCGAATTTTCAAATTTAGGTCTATCATCTGTAATGCCGGAGCCATACATACCTCAAAGTGTTTGTACATTTTTGTCCTTGAAGTCGACAAAGTACTATAAAACTTTGACCAGTTACACAAAGTCCCCGGCCACAATACATGATCATTGAAATGATCATTCAAATGAAGCTATCTCTGGCACCGGAAAATATAGTTAGCCCTGTACATCTAGTACTAAGGTGTACAATTTTTTCACATTTACTACAGTCCAGTCCTGGTGTAGATTTCATAATTGATTTTTTACACACATCGCACTTTGACATTTAAGTTACTCAGAGAAAACAATACAAAATTTATTAATAAGATTTAAGGTACGTGTGATTGTATCCGCGTTCGACTGACGACTTCGTGTTCTCATTTCGCGTTCTTACAGCTGAACAATCTGCAAACTAAGACTTTAGTTTTAGATGAATAATTCTCCACTCATTTACAGTTGTAGAACTCACTCTGCATAGTTAGAGAAGCGTTTTCCTTTATTTCACAAAGATTTGTAACTTACAAAAGAAACTATAGCGCTGTAAATCTTCCTTTGTCGTCCTTTATTTCTATTTCAAATATTTCCCGGCATTTGTATAAAGTACACAAACATTTGTTTCTTTACCGATTACTTTGAGGCATTATTTTACTTCATCGTCGAACTAAATATTTTATTTTGAATAATTAATTCATTCTATCTCTTCAATATTGAATCTCCTTCCTTCTCCGTTTGGCTGTTCAGGATCTTGAGTGACAGTTGGAAGAAAATGACGTCTTCCGCCTCCCATAATGACCTATTAATTAAAGTAAACCTATACCGCATAATAAGTTTAATGTACATTAAGGAAAATATCGCAAAACTTTTGGCATCACCAGAAATTAAGAAGCATCCTTTGGGGGATGCGCCTAAACGCAAAAAAGGTTCAGCAGTTTGCATAGTTAAATTTTAAAAATAAATACAGAGTTTTAAACTTTAGCAAATATTTATACGTGAAGGCTCTTTACGACGAAATAAAAGACTTTGCCTTGTCAGGAACTCTATTAGAAGGGATATCTAATGCCTCATTACTACATAACATCAAAATCTAGACAGTAGAGAGGGGGCTGGAGGTGAAGGTTTTTCGAGAGAGAAAGTGGCAGTGAAAGCGATCATTAGAGCACATACTAAAAGGAGCTCGTAACCCTGTGAAAGTTGCAAGTGCCAGGTGCTTCTTTAGTTGTTTATATGGTAATGAACTAGCGATAACGATAGTTGACTAGCGTCACTTAGTATAAGGAAATACAAAGATTTATATGAAAGGCACAATGAGGATAAAAAAGTAATTCAAATAGTTTCCCACGCCAACATTGCGACATATGATTTCACTTAGACCATAACAACGAACAAAGAACTATTTTATAAATGGCGAATTTAATACCATCGTAATTTCTATTTTCTAAAGAAAAAAAGGTTATCGGAAAAATAATTATCGTGCCCTTTTTCTTTTATTTAATATTGTAGCGTAATTCACAGTGTCACTTTAGCACTTATCATTTTTGGGAACGGGCAATGTAACTATGATTTTATTAATATTAATTTCATTTTTTAGAGCTGGGTATAGTCTATATTTATATTCTTATACTCAACATGGGTATATAAAGCTGGAGAGTTTGTTTGTTTGTTTGCTTAAAGGCGCTAATCTCCGGACCTCCTGGTCCGATTTGAAAAATTCTTTCAGAGTTAGATAGCCCATTTATCCATGACCATTTATATGTATATATCAACATGCTAAAATTGAACGTATTTTTTCTTAACCTAATTTTACGCGGACTTTATAGTCCCGTTTCGCCTCCTAGAAACCTTTATGAAAAGCTTGTGAAGCGTGGATGCGACAAAACCCTCGAATTCTGTACAACTGCGTTATTAACTTTCAATATTAAAAAAACCCTTCGTTATTACTTCATACTAGTAAGAAATTCGCCTGTCATTATTTATACTGATCTCTTTGTTTGCAGACGGTGAGCACAGCATTGGTCTGGCAGCGCTTCTGGGGGCATCCTCACCTCAAATAGCATTTGCTTCCGATGCCTCAGACAGCATGCCGCTACCTGATTATGATCATGGTAAATTACTTATATTTGTTCACGATTTGTATTCCAAATAAAACTTATTCACCACTCAAAAGAATTGAGAGTAAAATTTTATCATCTCTACCTATTGTCTTCTTTTTCTATCTAAATATTTAAGGCAATAAAACTAACATCGCAACTTGAATAACTACATTTTTTAATAAACTTGTACTGGCCTATGAAAATTGTGTATATGATTTTCTTAAAGGTCCCTAAGCCCTAATTCGCACGAGTTTAAAAACCGTTGCGATAAATCAAGGCGTTGACACTTTTTCAGCATCGTCGAAATGAAAATATACCGTATACATATATATATAGTGTTGAAAATAGAACATTGCTCATTAAAAAAGCGTCGCGTTATAAGAACGCTGCCGTGTGAACCTAAACTTGGCAATATGTTCGATTTGAACGCTTTTTTAAGGCACTTTAAAAAATCTCTCGTGCGAATAAAGGCTGAGTCTCTATATATCGCACGCTTAATCATATAAAGACCGATTTTGATTTAGTTTTAAAGTGAGCTAATGATACAGGCAGCTTCCTTTCAACATCCTCTATCAACCAATCTAAGAATCATTTCGATATCTCCATCCAACAATGAGATACAGAAATTTTTGTATCTTTAACAAAAAACTTATTTTGGTTAAAAGCGCAAACAAAATAGCATTTCAGTATTATTAGCTATACGATGAGGGCTGAGGTTAATATCTCTCAACAAACGAAAACAGTTTGATCACAAATCTTTATTTCACTTGTTGCCACTTTGAGGTTTTTCACAGGACTGACTCGGCTAGTTCGAAATGACGCGAGTGAAGGGGAATGAAGGAAGCTACCTACAATGTTCATATTGACAGGTTGGAGCGTGTACAAAAACGTTTCCTCTACCATCTAGCGTACAGTAACAACGAGTGTCGAATATTAGATTCGTATGATTCCCGATTGCGATCCTATAATCTTATGTCTCTAATGAACAGGCGTAAGCTATTGGACATGATATTCCTTTACAAAATTATCAATGGCCACATTGACACACCTGAAATATTAAATCGTAATTTTGTATACCACGTCCTTGCAGTCGCCTGCAAAATCGAAAAACTTTTCATCTTCCTCTTTGCCGCACTAATACAGGTCAACATGCAACTGTCTATCGTATGTGCTCTATTATGAATGCTAACCGTCTTTATTGCGACATATTTTCTAGTTCTTTGACCTCATTTAAATCACAAGCAAAATTTATCTTGAGAAAGTAGTTTGCATTAACTTTAGGTATAGTAGGTATATAATATATGTCTTGTTATTAGTTGTAGCATATAACATTGTTTTCCATTTAGTATATTGTGTTGTAATTAGTATTAACTTCAGTAATCTTTTTAATGCATGCTGCGGTAATTTCCAGTAGGTTAGAATCACTGGAATGTTAAAAACCATTGTTTTAAGTAATTGTGTATTGATTTGTAACCAGTTTAATGACCCAAATAAATAATTTAAAAAAAAGGTCCGCATGCAATTTTAACATCTTTGTCGGACTGCATCTTTGATTACAAAACTCTTTATCGAAAGATCAAAGAAACAGAACGGAACTTATCATAGCTTAAACGTAATTAACATAGCATTAACCTTCGCTTAAATTATATATCTGCGTTTAAAACAGCACCATAAGAGTCCCCGATGGGCAGTCATGCAAACACAATATCATCTTCAGCAGAGCAGGGCCTTGGCATGTATAGATGTTTGAGTCTAAAAATGCACGCACCTCCACTATGTAATTGCAACGCTTGCTTGAGTGTGTGCAGTGCTTTTATTGTAAACTTAACAACGCACCGTAAGCCAATAATATTTACGAGCTTGCGTATTTGCGTCTACACGCATTCTCTCTATTTTGCACGTAGAGGTAGACACTTTGGAGGGGCGTGTAATTTTAAACTGTATCCACTCCACTAATGTAAACCTTAAAGAGATGCGATAGTTTAACGTATAAAATATATGTATTCTAAAATAATTTGATTCGAGGTCTTATAATTAACATTTTTCTTGTAATTTTGTCACTCTCATTGTTATTACTTAGCATTCTTTTGGTTATAAAAGAAAACAGAGAAAGGAGATGAATAATATTAAATTCTATGACATGCTAGATTAAGAGAGCTCTTGCCCGAGAGCTAGAGATAGAGAAGATATTTTTAGAATTCTGTGTGTGCGGCTACCGGATCCAGGGTGTAAATTTACATACATATGAGGATGTAAATTTACTGTAATACTTATATGATTGCTATAATTATATATGTTATCCAGGAATCTTCCTTCTATTTATCTTATCTTCCTTTATTTGTCCGATAACTGGTCAGCTGCATTACGGATACGCGACTCCGGAGTATTCTAGCTGCTACTGTCACTGCCCCTATACTGTCCGTGACAGTAGTATCCGCATCCTTCCTCTCCTCCCATCTACCTTTATATCCTTTTACTCTCTTTCCTTTACTCCTGTCTATGTAATTAGAGGTAGCACCATGCTAGTAGTCATTTTATTCTCAATTGGACCGGCGCTTCCGTTTACCAGTACCACTTTCTTACATAAGATCGGCGTGAAGTGGCGGCAATGTTGTCACGAAAACCGATAATATTTTTGTCGCGTTTCATACGGTTTGTAAGACTTCCCGGTGACCTAAACTCGCCATTAAAGGCCGGCAACGCATCTGTTTGCCTGCTGGTCATGCAGATGGCCATGGGCGTCAGTAGGCACTTAGCTGCCTGCTGCCTGCACGTTTGCTCTTTGTAAAATAAAATAAAAATGCATATCAATCATAGTCAATATCATTAAAGTGCTATTAACATAAAAAAGTTAAAAAAATTGTGTATTTTTCATTCTTAGACGTAAAGTAGTGTAGACTTATAAAGGCACTTATTTAGAAATCACAGACAGAAACTGCAATATTTTATTTATACACAATAGCTAATAGATGGAATAGTAACCGATCGCTGTCAAAAATACCGCACTCGAACGAATGACTGATGAATATTATTGTTCACCGTATTCCGATATTTCAAAAGCTGCCAAAGCTTCGAGGCTGTGAAAAGCTTCGTTCCGCCGCCGAAAGTAGACAGTTTGCGAAGATAGACGAAGATGGATTAGAATGTATACCAATATTGGAATCTTGTTCAGTTTTGAGGTATGTCATTTTAACACCAACAGAATAACATTTTGTATTGTTTTATTTTAAAAAGTCTTATAAATTCATGAAAGCTGGCTGCACGGAAAAGCATGACTCATTGTCATGTTACGCCTGAGCCGAACGTGCAAGCGAGAGCGCGGAACAAGCGATAGAGAGGCCTAAGCATCCGGCATTGTCGCTTATTTAAGCACATACTAATCGAAGGTAATTTTTTAATTAATAAACTAAGATAGGAAACAAGTAAATGAAAATTTTGTTAACAAAATTGTTACGCCAATATTTGGTAAGTTATTGATGGACAGAGACATCCATCTTAGTCGGATGTAGAGCAACATCAAAACATCGCGCGAGCGAGGGAATGATGGATTGCAATGCAGTGCAGTGCATGGTATTGAAATACTTGTAACACTAGCAAGACTAATGGCAAACAAGCTGGCAGCAGGCACCTTAGTGCCTACCAACGCCCATGGACATCTGCACGACCAGAAGGCTACCATATGCGTCGTCGGCCTTCAGTGACGCTTTTAGGCCACGGAAGTCTCACAAGCCGAACGAAACGCGACAATACTTGACGTGACAGCATTGCCGCCACTTCACGCCGATTTCATAGGAGAAAGATGTACTGGTACCCGGACGTGCCGGCTCAATTCGGCCACAAGCGTGGCACTACCTCTAATTAATTTTAATTTTTCTATAACTTTACTGGCATCATAGATTAATTACATGTACAAGGTAGATTTCATTTCACCCTCATCACCTAGATGTCCTGTGTGGACTTTCCACAACGTGCGATTTTCTAGACACTTCTTACTTCGTACAATTTCTCTATGGAATCACTTAGCAGCTTCAATTTTACCAAAGCATTAAGACTTCGGAACTTTAAATAAAAGATCATACTCATTCCTCAAAGGCTGGCGACGCCTCTGCGAGCTCTCTAGAGTTTCAGTCTTCGCGATCCACTTAGGTGAACCTTCTGCCCATTTGCCCCTTGTTTTGTAAAATAAAAAAAATTAAAAAATGTATGTTTCTCTACCAGTTAAGTCTGAAGCCGCCACGAAAGCAATATATCTCGACAAATGACGACTGAGATTCAATCTTAAAGCAACAATGAGCAATCGACTAAACATCATACACTGTATCGACTACAATGTACAATACCACGATTGAAGCTACCTCTGAGATATTTACTAAACGTTTGTAAGCAAAACGAGCCATTATAATTTTATATTCATATGTGCTGTCCAATTATTTTCAAACGACACATAAATTTTAAAAATATTAATATGGATTCCCAATAAAACAGTAAATATATCTTTAAAATGTTTTTGCAGTATAGTAGTGCTAGTTTTGTTTTGTTTGTTAGTGCAGTACTTTTTTGGTCCTTGTAACAGAACCATAAAAGTACCAGAACATCAATAAAGTATACAATATAGGTAATTAAATCAACATTACAATGATCATTATTGATTACAGGTTTTATTTAGTACCTCAGGTTGGTAAATTAAGATTTTAATGTTATTTTCTTATTGTTCGTAAGGCAGAAAAAATTTAAAAGCGGGCATTTATTTTCTCAGAGAGTGCTTTGGTGTAAAAATTAAACTCTTTGAAAGCAAGTCACGTTTGCACCACTACGCTGATGGATCTCGGAGGTGGGGTTTTTGTATGAAAACGATGTGTATCGCCATGTAAGAAAATGGAGCAATTTAAAACCAATTCAATGTTGCGGTTTACCATGCGTGTTTTAAATTCAAGTAATATAATAAAAGGTTTGATAATATCTCTTTAGTATGGAAGTATTTTGATATATATTTCTAAAAAAATATATATTTGTGTATAACAGGCGGCTGTTACCTATAACACAGGCATTAAGTTGTCTACCGAACAGACGTCCGTGTGTCATATAGTCTTGTATATATTTATTATATTATATTTAAAAAAAAAAATACTGGCACTCAGGGAGTCCCAACAGAATTTAAAACGAATAGTTAGAGGTGTCGGTAACGGTGACGTCAAACAAAAAGCGTGTAACTCGCGTCATCTTCAACGAACCCTTGACATTGACAGTAAATTTAATTTTGACTTTAATTTCATCGTTATCGACACTTTGATTGGACTAAGAAAAAGTGTCACTGAAATTTATAGTATTTAATAATTGTATGGTTATTACAAAAAAAAACTGTATTATTTATTATTATTTACTTACTAACTATTAACTAAGAAGTTAATAGTCAATATAAATATATTTTATTATTATATTTACTAACTATTAACTACCTACTTGCCAAACTTCATCTTTGTACATTCCACGGTTTTCTAGATCTGTGTTAGGTGACTTATATATAGATTGCGTCGGTGGTTAGAATGTTTAATTACCTCAAATGTAGAGACTGCGTAGTTGTTTCCCCTACGGGCGGTGACGACGGAGACAAGGGCTCCATCTTTGTTGACGATGGGCGCTCCCGCGATGTACCGGTTGGCCGACTCGAAGGTGGGCGCGCAACGCCACTGCGCCAGAATACCGTCGCTTGATATGAGAAGGACGCGTTTGCTTCTATTCAGAAACACCTAATATGGAAATATAATCTTTTTAATATATATTTAATCCTAGCGACCCGTTTCAGCTTTGCACGGCACATACATACATATTATAGTATGTATCATACATAGATTACTATTATAGTATATGTATAACCTCCTTAAGGAGGTTATACATACAGGTTGTCTAACACTATCGAAAAATCCTTTCTCAGTGGATGTCCACCAACTATATATTACTTTCTTGCCAAACATAATGGTATGTCAGGGTTTTCCTTTATATTTGTTATAAATAACTATAAATTAATTGTTTCCATGTTTGTGTCTTGGTGCAGAAACGCCATATTATAAAAAAAAAAAATTGACGGACGAGTAGAGTTTAAAAATACTAGTGAGGCAATTGTTGGCAATTGTTGTGTGCACTAAAAAAAATGCAAGGAAGTAGATCAAAATTCTATAGGAAAATTATTTATATGTCGATTCATATTAAAAGTTATATTTATTACGTTTGTTCGGTTTTCATTAGGCATTTTTTGGCAAGTTGTGACGCCTGTTCGAATTTTAAAACCACATCATCCTCATCATCATCATCATCATCATCATCATCATCATCATCATCATCATCATCATCATCATCATCATCATCAGATAAAGATTAATACCGTATTCTTTAAAATAGCTTCGTAAACAGTTCATTATTTTTTTGTAACATGTGAATGATAAAAATGGATTCTTTGCGTTATAGCGGGAGAAAGAAATATGCCATCGCGGACTTTATAATAGATCTTTTTAAGGTGTACAATTCCTTAGAACATTAATTTGTTCTATCTCGTAAGGTTTACCCGGCGCACGCGACGTAAGCGCACAGAAATACGTTTTTTACGACATCTCGTTACAAAACATTGAAATTCTCGGATTATATCCTGTATAACATAAATTTATTATAGATATAAACCTTCTCCTTGAATTGCTCTGTTTATTGGTGAAAACCGCATTAAAATCCGTTGCGTAGTTTGAAACATCTGCGCGAACAACGCTGGGAAGCGACTTCATTTTATACATTGTTGTGATGAGAACAACTTTTCTATATGTGCGCCTTAAAATGTCCCATCTGTATTATAAAAGGGGTTTTGAGTTGTTTTCTACGATTAGAGCATCTTGCATATCAGTTTCTGTCTGTAGTATTTTATTTATATATTCTTTTAGATATAATGCACATTAAAAATTTTGAGAGTATGTTTTAATGCCGGATCCAGACATAGATAGCTTCATGTCAATGATTATTTAATGTGGCCGGGGACTTTGTGTAGCTGTGCAAAGTTTTGTAGTACTTTGTAGTCTTCAAGGACAAAAATGTACAAACACTTAGAGCTATGTCTGGCTCGGGCATAATATTATTTGTGTATTCTAGAAATTAACTACACGTATCCGCATGGGGGAGTTGTTGCCAAGCCATCCATTTTATACGTGGTTGGGCTTGAAATTTTGCAGAGATGGAACAATCACACAACGACTATGCACAAGGTTTATATTCCTATTTGCTGGACCAAATGAAGATCAACATAACGCGGTGCGTATTAGTTGCTACACAAAAATGTTCTTACAATTTAATCCAATGGGTTTTTGACACGAACTTCTCTGCAAAGGATTGTTAGAATCCGAAAATATAGGTATCATATATCCAAAAACATCTTGTTTTGTTCTACTATATATAACTACATATAAATGTCATCAAAATTGTGGAATATAAGATGGATTAGTATAAAATTTATAAGGACGACCGATGCAAAGAGTAGATATGATGCATTCAAGAAGACTGTATTCTGTAGTAATGCTATTAGCATTATGTCTACATGATTTTTACCTAACATATAAAGATTCGATTGATTGGTGTCTAATAATGATGTGATATTTATTTATTTCTTTCTTTTAGCCATATATTTCACGTATATATAAAAAATAAATATAGCATAGGCAAACTTATCTATATTACATACTAAAGTTTACATGCAAAAAAAATTTTGAGCCTAAAGAGATTCGGCACGCGAAATCCCTTAACATTTTTAAAAGTCAATTGTATAATTTTTATCTGACTACCGCACCCCCACTAGCACGACTCCACAATCGCACAGATCGTATCTGCGACTGACAGAGATCTCTGATAACTACCGAGCCTGTCACAGACCACTTACAACTCGGGCTTTCGATAAAAAAGAGCGAGCTTTCGATTTTTACTCGTGATAAAAAAAACAACAGCCATACTAGTTTTGTCGGCGATTTTTTAACACCTTGTTACGTGCAATAATAGTAAGGAAGCGGTTGTTTTTTAATTAAGTAAATGTCTAGCAATTAAAAAATAAACGATACCAACTAATCGGAATTTATATCTAAACTTTACAAAGTAGCTGATTTGCTACTTAGATTGCTGCACGATTAATTCGTAGTTATTAAATTGTTTTGTTGAATAACAGAAGGTTTGTGTAATTTATACGTAACTAGCGGACGCGGCAGACGTTGTCTTGCCCGGTTAATGGTCAGGTGAAAAGTCCAATAGAATCGCCATCTATTGAAAGTATTCCATAGTTGCGAACTACACTGCATTTGTTTTAAAAATTATGACAAAGACGGATATGACCCTACTAGACTGACACATCAATGGCAGGGCTGCTCTTTATACAGCTCCCCCACTTCAGCGTGGTTATACATATATGTGTGCTCCAAATAGGCAGTGGGTAAGACGAAGGAGTCTGTAAGAGCTAATAGAGATATCAAATCAACCTTTCTACGAGTACCATAGCTTTTTGGTCTACTAGGCTCTAACACTTGCTATAATAACTTGTCTGAAGTCTGAGCTGTCAGTAGTCTACAGGTATTGTGCTCTTATTGTAAAGCTGGTACGCTATTAGATGTAACGGTGCCATTTGTCATGTCGTCACTCTGTATTATGTTGTAGAGGCACTTCCTGTGTATAAACTATTGAAGATCAAAAATTTTGCGTAGTCATCTCATTTGGGCATAAGAACTACTTGTCTGAAGTCTGAGCTGTCACTATTTAAGTCTACCAGTGTTGTTCTTTTATGATAAAGCTGGTACGCTATAGATGACATGGAGCCATATGTATGTCGTCACTCTTTATTCTGTTTTAGAGGCATTTTGTATCTTGCAACTCTTCAAGATAAAATAATTAGGCTTATCATCTCATTTGGGCATAGAAATAACTTGTCTAAAGTCTGAGCTGTCAGTAGTTAAGTTTACAGGTGTTGTGCTCTTATTATGAAGCTGGTACGCTATAGATGACATGGAGCCATATGTATATCGTCACTCTTTATTCTGTTTTAGAGGCACTTTCTATCTTGCAACTCTTCAAGATCAAATAATTAGGCTTATCATCTAATTTGGGTATAGAACAGGTGTAGGTTTAGGAGCGCGCTCTTTATAGTGATCACTAACACTCACCTTCACTGCCAGTGTTCCCTCCCCTGCTAATAATTAATAATATATATGTCGTAACCATATCGTAGAATCACTATATCATGAAATGCTTTTGTGATGTGGGTAACTAAATTTGACCAGATCATTAAATCATCAATGTTTCACAATTTTGTCATCCATGTTTGGCCAAACAGTGGAAATATGGTGTCCATGAATGATAACAACAACTATGATAACATCTATCAGTTATCAATATAATGATTTTACGATACGATCAATTGATAAATGATTTTAGTTGAATATACTGACAAGCGATTTCTTTTCATTGATCTGGAAAAAAATCAAGATACATCATGACATTTCATGAAATTCTCGAGCATTTCATGAAGGGCCTAATTCTATGATACGGTCAAAACATATATATGTGATATAGGTCATACCAAAAATTGTTCCTATGAGACATTATTATTTTCCTGGCATCAATTTTTTACCTTGCCCAACTTTGGAAAAAGATGGAGGAAGACCATCACAAGTGTGGTCTCAACTAGGAGCCACAATATTCAGTAATGAGGAAACGACAGAGACATCTTATAAACAAGAAAATATTATAAAACAAAGATTATCTCTATTTATTTGAACAACAGATATTATATTAAGAATACAAGTCAAAACTTATTTTAGCCACGCTTACGTCCAGAATACTTATGACTTATTAAACTGAAGATGGAATTTTTTGGTAAACATTATCAAAAAAATTATTATCAGGGAAGTTGAGATTCTAGGACAGTATGTAATAGTAAATTTTCTTTAAAATATACCTCTAATGCAAAGGAAATAATAAGCACTTAGTCTACTCTACCAGATTATAATTACTACCTATTTCTAATAATAGACACTTAACACATAGATATTTTATAAGATTTTCTTATGAGTTATAAGGTGTGTCTTTTTAATCTAGCGGCGTTTTTTCTTGTCATGGCGTCTTGTACGAGAAATAGTCGCTCGATGTCCTGGTGATGATTGTTCAGAACTGCAGTCATCACTATCAGTGTAGGCCTGAAAATTACAATATTTTCTTCCATTGTAAAAGGTGCATCAGAGTAATGGAATTACTATAATGTTACCAGGTCTTAACCTGCAACTTTGTTCCCATTGTTTTCTTTGACTTTCATATAAACCTTCCACCCTTTCACAACAAAAAGTAGCCTATACAGAGTCAAAATCCAATCTATCTCTATACTGAAATTAATTGAGAGATAAATTTCTTAGCATACCATGGATTCACAGTGCGGGTTCCGGGTCCATCGCATTGCAGAGGAAGGAACCATAGCAGTGCCCGGGACTTGTGATCCAGGTATTATTAACCTAAACATCATAGCCATAGCGCAGGGTTGGCACACGATGGCGTTTGTTTACAATATTACAATCCTCGATACTTGTATGCCACCTCGATATCCGAAAATCCACATCCGTGTGATTGGTAAGTAATTTTCTCCCCTTCACAACTTCTATTAAGAACCAGTTGCCAACTCTTGGATCTTTGAAACGGTACGGATTTGGATACATTCAAAAGAAAAGAGGACACTCGTTTCTTACAGGCTGGTAATGCAACTGCCTTTTGGTGGCCCATTTATCTATGGGAATAAGTAGTCACTTGCAATAAGGCTAGACCTTAATCAGGCTATATGACTGTTTACCATCTGTTAAATATACAATCTTTCTTCCTTTGAAAAAAAAAAAAAACGATTAACAATACGGATGGACCACATGGGAGGCATCAGCTTTCGAATAATAAAATAATCATGTATCGGTTTTTACCCAGTCGCAAGTTCTGAGGTAACAAATCTATAAAAATAAAGTCGAAATGAGAATCTCCTCCTATTTTGAAGTCGGTTGAAAAGACTACCCGCGTCTACAAAACAAAATTATTTTCTATAAAAATGTATACATAATAACAGAATATAATTAAAGGAGGAACACAAATAATGGGGTGAGTGAGATTGCAAAAGCTGGTGTCATCCAGTGGTAAGTATATAGAATTTTCTCGTAGGAGATTTCGTTTTATGTGAAGTAGGAAGATCGGCGTCATTGCGTCGCGACGTCTAGACGCGTCTTTTTGTTTCAAGGTCGGTAGGTTCAGTATTTCACTGGCGAGGATTTAACTGCAGATTGAAAACTGTTTCTGAAGCTACCAGTTTTATATTGATGATCCTCCCTTTTTGGCTCTCAGAAAATAAAGGCATAAATATTATAAAATCGCAGTTTTACCGAGTATGTATATAACTTTCCTGTTATCTTACAAGAGCCAAACATGCAGATGTGTTAAATTATGCTAAGCGACTACTATTTAATTACTATCGACAACAGACTTACAAACTTCCCTTAAATTAATTATTAAGCGTTTCCCAAAGTGCAGCCTTACATAAACCCCCAAAACCACATACAGTGGGTAGGTGGTTTCAGAGACCAAATGCGCAAATTTTTGTAAAATTCCCCCAACAATCAGAAAAAGCGGTATTTATGCCGAAGTGTGGCCGGGGACTAGGAAGTACTTTGTGGACTTCAAGGAAAAAAATGTACAGACACTTTAAGCTATGTCTGGCTCCGGAATTGAGACTGATGGACAATCCATAAGACATACAAATAAAAAGATAAATACATTTTTGTGCTTATAACGTACAAAATACCATTCACTTATGAAAAGTATTTATAGTACAGTAGTTATTTACAAATCACAGGCAGACATTTTCATTTTATTTATGAGTTTATCTGATAGACGAAAAATTGTAGGTTGAGATAAAAAAGGCAGCAAATAACATTAGAAACGCTCACGTCATCCAATGGAATAGAACATTCTACCATCGAAGATTTAGTTTTATGTCAAGTGGGAATGATAGACGTCAGCGCGTCGCGACGACGCGCCTAAGATTATTTTTTGTTTAAAAGACGAAAGTTTCTAATACAACCATAAAGCAATTGACACAATCAGGCATTGGTCTTTGTTTCTTCATTTCCTTTTCTCAACCATCATCATCATTGGGCATGGCATTCTGCATGGATTCCAATTCCAAATCTAAATTAATTCTTTTCTTGGTAGAGACTACTGTCAACTATGTGTAATAATTCCTTCCTCACTTCTTGAATCTGTTGATGAATTTCTTTGGAGAGCGTAATCGTGCTCTTTATGGTGAAGCCACTCCGGCGTTAATCCTGGAATGATTGTAACCCTACTCGTAACTTACAAACCCACATCGAAGCGTATTGAAAGTGAAATTAATAACTTTCCAACTCAATTCAAAGGACAAGTCGTCTAACAGTTTGATGTTAACGGCTAGCCAATAAGAGGTAATAAAAACCAAACATTTAACGATCTCATGCCACAACACATCTTATGTCGTGAGGGTAACCAGGCTCGAAAATACAACGATGCACGTAGGAGTACAAAACTGTAAATCGGTCTTTAAAATGATGGTCCTAAGTTTGATAATGCTGTAAACTATTAGAAATCCAAGTAGTTGCCCACCGTGTCAGTGTGTTTTACAGATACGGCTGCAGAATTGTGAATCAGCCTTTAATACAACGAATACAAGGTTGTAAATACTATAAAGTATTTTAAATCTAAACAGTTGCCTGTGGTACCAATTTATTCTGCACATACGACTGCAAAACTGAGAATCGGTCTTTAAAACAACGAAAACAAGATTGTGAATGCTATAAACTATTTGAAGTCCATGAGTCGCCCACCGTTCTAATTTATTCCCCACACACGACTATAGGTCTTGAAAACGATGTATCGTAAGGTTTTTAACGTCATAAATTATTTGAAATCCAAGCAGTTGCCTACCGTACCAATTTATTCTTACTTACTTTTCCTTAATCGCGTGTGGTTCCAAATGTCTATATTCTTTTTTATTATTGCAAGTGTTGCTATGCATTGAATGGATGGAATTGCTAATCTGTTACTTTGATATGGCACCAGAACTCGAAATTTTACCTACAGATGGATGAAAATGTGTGTGGTGCTGCATGTGATATCTCCTTTGAGCACGTTTAAGAAGAGATCTGTATGCTGCTTAAAGGTCAGCTAAGTATCTGACAGCCTTCTAGCAATATTTGAAAAGATCTAGATCGTAATAAAATTTCTCCTTTATTTGTAACGGATAATAGTTTTCTAATGGATCTTTCACCGAAAAAAAGGGGTTTGTAGGACTAGACTTAATTGTCTTTATATATTTTTATTCTATACACACTAAAGCAACCTTCAAACACCGGGCTTTTATTAAGAGAATAATTACTTCCATATAATATATTACTTCTATAGTTATAAGGAGATTCAAATCTGTTTATTGCACGTGTTGATTGTTATAAAAAAGTAGACCATATATATAATAAGTTAATTAAAGTTTTAATGCTGGGTTCAAAAACATACATAATTAATTAGAAATACTTTATGATGCAACTGTTTATGATGTCTGTAAATTTTATGCACCAACAATTATTAAGCTGTGTGTATATTTACGGGATACTATTAATAAATGTATCCGATACTGAAAAAAGTTTCGATACTAGGTATATTCTTAGGTTTTCCCTTCAGCTAGGTATTCGTAAAACGCACTGTTTTACCAGTGTGTCGTCTCATGGTAATGATCTGAGTAGGTTTTATAGAGTTTTTTGGGGAAAGGGGATAGGTTTAGTGATTCGCGAGATTGGTCAAGTACAGTGGCGGTGATGTCAAACAAATTGCGTAAGCTTAGTTTGTTGTATTAAAATAATTATTATTATTGTTATCGAATAAGAATATCTCCTATTGCAATGTAAAATTCAAGTGTAAACTAAAGATTAACGTAACAAGATGGATTTAGCCACATTAAATGTACAAGACGAACAAGAATGGTAGGGTAAGAATATAGCAAGGTGAGGTCTATTCTAATTCTAGTCAGATATACAAATACAACTATACAACGGTGGTCTAGGAAGGGACCATGCTTGTTGCCGCCTCACTTTCATAAAAAAAATTCAGTAAAGCCGTGTATTAAGTGTTAATCTATGTAGCAATAAAAAACAGCTTATAATTGGAATACGTAAGCCAATTACGGCGCTCACGTGTGTATCGGGCCTTAATTGATATTTCCTTCACGCTACAACTATTTTAAAGAAATTCGTACACGTGTGATAACGGAACTGTGGAGTATTGCTCGCGTATTAATATGGCTTCATTTGAATATGTGTAGCATTCTAATATACGTGTGTATGTCACTGAACTTATACGTCTGAACTGATTTTGATGGTGATGTTGGATGTTTGAAGGTGTGTGTGAAATTCTACCATAAACATGATAGCTGCAGACATATTAAATAAAATAATTTAAGTAAAAAAGTATTCAAATTTCAATGTTAAGACTATCAATTCATAATTTGAAATATCACTTATTGAAGGTGGACAAGCTGTTTCGAAGATTATTAAGGACAAACAGACAACCATTTTAAAATTAGACTCTTAAAATCTTCTTATAGACATCATATTATATACTGTTTATTTCAACTTCAATTTAAAATTTCCTTCGGACCTTATGTCGAACCTTCGCAAGCACTTTGAAAAACACTGTATCTATTTGTTTTTTTTTTTCAACTCTACTGTAGAAAGTAGGGTTAAAAAGAGACATTTTAGTTTGGTATTTATTACAACCACAACAATATTTATCGCGACGCAAAAGATAGATCGATTAAAGCCATCGCATACCAGCATATTTTTAATATATTCAAATGAAGCCATATATATATTGATGCGCGCCATACTTTACCGCTCCGGCAACAGTTTAACGCGGGTTTCTTTAAGTTTTTTTTTGTTACAGAAACTATTTAGATAGTTGTGTTAATAAACACAGGTTTACAAGTGTAAGAATTACAGAGTATTCTTTAACAACAAAGCTTGTAAAATTAAAAATTGCCTTTTTTTTCTCTCTTTACAGTCTCTCCCCTCATGCCCTCTTTACAGTCGCTGTCCCTATCTCAGTTTTTTTATCTCTGTCTCTATTTTACTCTCTGTAACCATGACTTTTTCTCTTATGCTGGAGCCAGATATAGCTTTATTTGAATGATCATTTCAATGATCATGTAGTGTGCCTGGGGACTTTGTGTAATTGTATAAAGTTTTTGAGTACTTTGTGGACTTCAAGGACAAAAATGTACAAACACTTTGAGCTATGACTGGCTCCGATGTCACAGTATCTGTTTGTGTTATATTTGTAGTCACTTTTGTTTTTACATCACATTAACTATAATTGTATCTTTTTTTGAAGTCAAAGTTCTTAACTAAACAACCGACGCAATCATGTAAAATTAATAAAAAAAACATCTTTAATTTGTCATAACCGGACCAAAATGAAATAAGACCATAGGGAAAGCACCAGCTTTTAAATAAAAAAGAATCATCAACATGGGACCCAGTCGAAAGTTACGTAATAAACATGAAAAAAAAAAACTTCAGTCAAATTGAGAACCTCCTCATTTTCTTAAGTCCGTTGAAAAGAGATAGATTATAACGATAGTTGTCGGTACTGTACCGGTGTCGCAAGTTCAATGGCTTTTCTCACATCTCTATCATCTTTTTGAAATGGTCACTTCAACAATCTTTTCTTCTTTTAACAGCAAGTAAAGTACGTGTATTTGATATCGTTAATTACGCACGAGCGATATATTACTCGTGCAGTCGCGGCGCGTCGTGTGACGCACTTGGCACATGCCAACCAGATGATCCGATCGCACATACAATGCAGGCGATCGCATTTTTACTTTATGACTAGCTGCCACCCGCTACTTGGTCCGCGTTGTCCTAAACTTTGTCAATAAAAACTCATAAGTAGTACACATCGGCTAAGAAAGTTTTTTCATAGTTATGGAGGTTTTTAAGGGCAAATTTAACTTTAGGCGGACGAAGTCGCGGGAAAAAACTAATTTATCAATATTTTAATACGTAACCTCACCAATAATTATTGGGGAAGACCTGAAAGTTAAGTAGTACGTCACCGGCCTTAACTGTACAGTGTTAACTAGGCTTAACAGATAAGATAAGGCTGTGCCTATAAAACAGGGCCTTTGATGTGTCTGCTTTAACTCAAATTCAAAATTCTCACTCGGTGGTGCTTATCACACTAAAAGTGTTAAACACTAAAATTACTAACACTAGTGTAAAATCTCTAAAAATTTAGTGTAAAACACCAAAATGTATAAAATACTTGTTCTCCTATTTACGACTAGTGCTTACGCCCAGCTCCGCCTAGACGGTGCCTGCAATTACACAAACATCGATTACTTAACAACTCTAAATGTCACAGCCGTAAGTTGTTTATTTATTGCTAATCCTTTATATTATATCATCAGCTATCTGCCATTGCCAGTTTCACCGCAACCGGTTCAGCCTTTAGAAATAGAGGAACAGACAAAAAGTTTTAATTTATGTTTTTGCAATAAGTGTGGTATATAAATATTTTGAACGCCATTTTAAAGACAATTAGATGAAGATTAATACACCTACCTTAAAAAAAATATTCCAAGTTGAAGACGCGAATAATTATCATAATAGTCCAAAAAAACCTTTCCCGTTTATTAGCGAGCTTTGCAAGAATTTTTGAAAAAAAAAATAGTGTAATACGTACGTTCGCGGACGATACCAAGATTGGTAGACCATGTGGTGCGTTGCAAAAAAATGTACCACCTCATTTCGTACTCTATGTGCCCTTGCACCTGCACACAGGATTTAATGGCATCACATAAAGAAATTGATGTGGCAACTTTGTGGATTGCTGCTGTATATAAACTCATTTTATAAAGTTTGCTATTGAAACGCAAAGATGAAGTTTTTTTTAATTCCCTTTAGCACGAGAAAGAATCCTGTCGAAATCGGGTATCTGTCGTGCATTTTTAAGAATATTTTGTATTTATTCTTATTTGTTAATTACCGATTAATAAATTATTTGTTAATTACGTATGGCTAGATGCGGTGATGGCAGGTGGTGATTAAAGGCTAATAGATATATGTAGATAGAATATAAAATATTTGTTTGTGGTTTCTAATGAGGAAGGAGATTCACCTATCGTGATAAGGTATTTAAAGAATCTATGATACCATATTTTGTGTTTGTAGAAAGTTAGTCATTAGATAACGTGATTAAGGATTATACAACCCTAATTATATACTTTGCGTGACTTCTGAGCTTAGGGCCTTGACCATATTGTGTTTCCATCTCGGAAATGAGAGGTTACAGATATTGCCATCCTCATCCCATTCTTGAGCGCGCAATGTATCGTGAACATTGGGGAAGCATTCGTCAACAAAATGACGCGCAAAACAAGTCAACGTCCCGCGCCGCGCTATCCCTGTTACGTACTTTTAAGTTTTATTTACATTGCGGTTTGATTTAAAAATATTGAAGGCAACCTGAGCACAACTGAATGCAAGAACAGTGCAGAAACAATGACGTCAGCAAAGCATGTTAGTATTAGCAGTAGTAAGTCTATTTGGTAAGTTGTTTAAATAAGTTTCCTATTGAAGCTTAGCATCAAACTTAATTCCTAAAAAGACTGTTGTATGTACCACTTCCAGTTCACTATTAAGTTTCTTCTTTATTGACCTTTCTCTGATTAATATTAGAGAGAGTAGATGTTTCACATTTAGTTTTCTTTCCATTAAGTAATAAATTATTATCTTTAAACCATTGCATTACTCTAGTGAGAAAGCTGTTTACTACATTGAAATCTAATTTCTTTGTGTTTATTTTGTACAAAAGTGAAGTGCCATTGCGATTATTCTTAGCAATGTACGGAAGGTCATTAGTATAAATAAGGAATAGGAATGGTCCTAATATTGGTCCCTGGAACAGACTCATTAGATAAAATGTCATACGCCACTTTTTACTAAGCCTGCCTATCTCACTTACCTGAGCACAGTCGCATGCAAAAACAGCGCAGAAACAGTGACGCCAGCAAGCCACCATACTGCCTCCAGATAGAAGAATATGGGCTCCCCAATTCCCACGCAGCTCTCCACGGGGGTGTGATTTTCCCCTCTTTCTACCAAGTGGCATTCCTTAAATTGGGTTGTGTTTAACCATGGTTCCAGATACCTGTACATTGCTCCAATGATCACCTGTAACGTTATAAAATGGTTATAACCAATGGAAAGAAATGACTATTCTTTTTTATCTAGTAGCTGTACACTGCTAGAGATAGGACTTTATCAAACTTTGAAATACAATTGGCTATCTGTAGTCGGTTTACAGACGATAACTTTACGTGATAATGCCGAACGTTTAGGACGACCGTGCCTCATTATTGTTCCGCGCTCTCGCTTGCACGCACGGCTCAGGCGGAACGTGACAATGAGTCAGCTTCTTCGTGCGTTCAGCTAGTGTTCATCGATTTATAACACGGTATCACATCAAAAAATTATGAATTAATGACTAAACAATTTCACTCCTTTTATCAGCCCATTGAAAACTACCTTGATTTATAAATAAATAAATATATATAGGACTATATACACATGGACGTCTGTTTCTAAGGTAGACAACTTAATGCCTGTGTTATAGGTAACAGCCGCCTGTTATACACAAATATATTTTCACTATTTAGATGATTGTGGCCAAATAATATCCAGAGATGGTCAAGAAATATTGAGTTGAAGTACAGGTGTTGGTAGAGGAAAAAATGTTGTCGCCAACATTTCTTACGTCCTTTTTCGCGAGGAATACTGGCAGCACTGGCACATTAGAAGTACACTGTCGTCAAAGATATAAAAAAAAAGAAGAACATAATGGAATAATGGCGGGAATTAGGGGCTTTTTATCTGTCAACTGTCAATTGTAATTGTTATGTTATGTAGTTCTATAATATTCTAATAAAAATGTTAACAGTTATTGACTCCCTTTATAATAGCTTTCAAGCAATGAAAAAATATAAACTATAGACGAAACTACGAGACTTATAGTGAACATATTATAATTTAAATGTTTTTGGAGTATTGGTTATGACTACATGACCGCTGTATTTAAGTTCGTTTTATGCAATTATGTTATGGACCTATGTACATGATACCTAAAAGTAAAGTAAAGTACGTGCTAGATACTTAAAAGTAACATAAGTGCTAAGTAGGAGTTAAAGGTCACTTACTGTGAATCTATGTTTATTTATAGCCATGTAAAGTGTATGATGTCATAGATGATCGCTAGTTTAGCTTATTACTAGGGTTAAGTACTAAGATCGTGTTTATTTAGCCGGACAGTTCCGCGTTCGTTGCCTTCGTCTATGTAAATATTCGACAGTTTTTAGTGGTCTAAAATATTTACGGTATAGTCTGTACACCATAGTTTTTATAAAGCAAATATAAGGTCCGCGAGTTTTTTTACATGGTGTAATAAATTTTCAATCTTCAAAAATCAGTCGAATTGAGAACCTTCTTCATTTGTGAAGTCTGTAGAAAAAGTTGTTAAGGTTGCTTGCGACTCGGGCGGTTAAAATATTAAGGCATCGTAATCCGAGGATGGTCGCAATTCAATTCTGCTGGCAAAAGGGAGCTGGCCAACCTTAAAGGGACAGTTTAGTACCTAATAAATAATGTCCCTGTGTCTTAGGGACGTGTGGGACATCATAAATTGTGTCCCGGTACTTATACCGGGAGACGGTGGTTTAACTGGGGCTTAGTATCAAATTTATTGCCTTGTTTTCTATAAATATAGAAACATCAAGTTTTCATAGATGATTTTATTTTTTAGCAGAAACACTTAAAATATGTTTTTTTTTTGTTTTATTGCTTGCTAAACCCGATTCTTATTATAATTTGCATTCTTATCATTATTTAAATAAAAATAACAGAAGACTACAAATACTTTACGTATATATCTAAATATATCTATAAAAATAAGTAAAATTTACGGTTCCACATGCTTATGAAATAGCAAAATTGAATAAAGCGTTTCGCCTGACTTTATATACCTGCGGTTGAACGTGCGAGGTAAGAAGTTTCTTGAGAATCACACGGTTGTGGATTTCATGACATCAAGGTGAGGGCGAAATTTCGAATTCTGGCGAGATGTCCTCTGGTGGAATAGAGCTTCCGGTATTAGTCCGAACAATTCCTCGGAACACTCCCCGTGATACATGCGGTAATAGCTTGCAATAAAAATGGATGCGAAATTATCCAAGCGGTTCATTTTCCAGAAGGCCTGATCCATATTTTGGTTCCGTTGATTAAGAACATTTCTTTAACGTTGATTTTTATTAACCTCAATTAAATTAAACCTTGAACATTTTATGCTCTATTAAGTATTCATTACATGTTAATTATAACTCTTTACATCCATACGTTCCTGAGAAATAGCGCACTTAAAAGTCAGACAGACAACAACAGATCGTATAAGGCTTCCGTTCTTACTACCTGGGGCAAAAACAATATTAATTGTCATAATTTTATAAACATTTTAAAGAAACAGAGCCTCCGTTTACCCATCATATTTCTATGAGGCAACGCAAACCACAGACTTTTGGGTCGGACGACAGCTTAGCCAATCTTGATAGCACTAGTCTGAACTAGACCCTTCGCGCAAGTGCCAATATTCCTAATGATGTTGAAAAAAAGGGTGACCCTTCTGGTGGAGTTGGATTTAACATACTCTAGCAGGCATTTGAAATAGCTTTTAAAAACTTTTCGATTTACACGTTGTTAAATAATTAATGTTTTAAATAATGAAAAGTAAACTCAGCATAAATATACATTGTACCCGCAAACCACATATAAAAAGTCATCGGACCTGTAATTAGCCAGCTATTTTATTACGTCATTCAAAGCTTAAAGTCTTCACGTTTGTTTTAAGCTACTTGCGGTATATACAAATATTTATCCCGCAACATTTCTTCAGCTAAAGTGGAACAGTTGCAAAAGATGACATTAACATTCCGTCTATTAAAAAGAAACAAAAATAACAAGTTAGGCAGCTGTGTACTATGAACGCGAGTGGAAAATTTTTTTTAGAAGATTTTCCTTAAATTTATACCAATGGTCGATAGAAAGTCTACTGTCTGCGACGGCTGGAATAGCACATAATTGAATTCAAAAACGCTTATTATTGAATACATGAAATGGTCATTAAAGTCAATTAGTGCGTAGCGGGCAGTTAAAGAGGCATAAACGAATAGCTTAGTACGTACGCCGCAGGAATTCATATATGAATATTGAATGTATTTGAATGCCCGATACTAACATTTGATAATAATTGAATGCATCATATTGTGATTCGCATAGAGTATAAATGTTATTGGCGACATTATAAACGACTTCTTAGTATGTACGCCGCCGGAATTCATATATGAACATTGAATGTATTTGAATGCCTTCATACTACTCAAATTTCAGCCAATCAAAGCTATTCGTGCAGACTTACGTTCTCACAGTTATTAACAGCGAAAGTGGCTTTTCACTGCGATTATATTAAAATCTAAAATGGAATATTTATAAGCGCCCGAAGCCGAACTAGATAAAAGGAATTTATGCCAGCATTTGTGCCAGCTTCATCCAGATCTACCATCTTTGTTCGGTGGATGATTTATTCTCTTACATACTACATCACTTTCTAAAGAGCCGGTGCACACCAGATATTGTTTTCATAACATTAGATTATACATATTTTATCTACATTCGTCGTTCGATACTTTGAATGCATATTTAATAAAAAGAATACTTAGGAAGTATAAAATCAGTTTCAGAATATCTTTGTTCATCACTTGGCGTGGCGACGTATGCCATGAATGTCGTTGCGTGTAGTGGCGAAGATGTGTCGCCACGAGATATATACATATATATAGTATGTATATGTAGGAGGCCGTCCTGCCCTTCTTTTCCTCAAGCGTGGTCGGCTGGCCTCCTACCCGGTGGATTGATGACTTAGTGCGGGACGCAGGAAGCCGTTGGATACAAGCGGCACAACACCGCCATTCGTGAAAATTGATGGACGAGGCGTACGTTTAGCGAATGCAGAGGATGCGCCTTTGGAGCGGGATAAGATGACCGACCGCCGTCTGACGTCATCCCTGGAACACTAAACTTCAAGTTGGATATTTGAAAATTAGTCTTATAATTGGTCACCCATCTATCACCAGGTCGCGGTAAGAACTGCTTAATCTAGCGATCGACTCAAATGCCGGCTAATAATTAAGCTACGTTTCTCTACATATAGTATTATCGATATCTTTAAATTTGTTCTTATAGAATAAAACGTTACGGAATCACTGCAATAGTTGCGAAGCTAAAGTGAATTCATATATGGGACCTTTACTGTTAATGGTAATACGGAAGTGTGCTATGTACAGATAGCAATAAAATAAAAAAGAATTGCAAATAAATGGCGACTTTTTCGTCACATTTAGTACAAATACTTAAGTTCTAACTAGGTTAGCTTTTATAAATGTATGATTTATTCCAATAATTTTTATAGATGACTAGCTTCCACCGGCGTCCTGTGCGATTTTCGTACAAACTTTCAACCCCATTAAAATTTAACATTCGCGACAAAAAGTACGCTATGGCCTTCTCCAAGGTCCAATCTATCTCTATAACGAAAATTCATCAAAATCGGTTCGGCGGTTTCGGCGTAAAAACGGAACGGTCAGAGTTACACTCATATTTATAATAGTAGTAAAGATTTTTGCACGCGGTTCTGTGCGCGATGCCATACAATAATATTTTTGCTACGATCTAATATTTTAACCGTTCCAGTGCGGTGCAGTCTTTTATATCGGCATGACAATTGTCGTTTAGCCTGTATATGACGTCTGAACAGCTGTTTAACTGCACAAAAGAGTACGGGGCAAATAATTATGCCCTGAATCGAATTTATCATTTTTATCAGATAGTGTGTACTTGAACTAGTTTTGATGCAGAGATGTTTTATAAATAAAAACTGGAGCAAATGAAATGCAGCAGAACTGGAATTATTTTTGCTGTTCATAATATGTTATTGCAGAAATGGAACTATGTGCATATTTTTAATTTAACTCGCTTTGAATTCGCATGTATTTTACTGTTAACAAAACTTGTATTTATCTTCAAACTGGCGCTTTGCCCTGCCTTAGCATGGGTGCAAGGCTTTAAAAATTTACATGTTTGATGCGTTGGTTTACCCCTCATTTCTTTCTCTTAATCATTCTGTTTGTTGACGAAAACTGCTTTAAAATCCGTTGCGGAGTTTGAAAGACCCGAGCGTACAAAAGGGAGAAACAACTTTGTTTTATACATAACTGTGCCCGCGACTCCTTCCGCGTCAAATTAGGTAAAAAAATACATCCAATTTCAGCGTCAAGATAGCCCACAGCCTTCCTCAATAAATGGGCTATATAACAATGAAATAATTTTTCAAATCGGACCAGTAGTTCATGAGATTAGCGCATACAAACAAACAAACTCTTTATATATAAATATAGGATATAGATGTAAACATGTCTGATATCTATGATTATTAGAGAGATTAGTCTGTGATTATATTAATAAACAGTGCATTAGTAAAGTGCACAGATCAACTAAAATGATCTCTAACACTGAACTGGCATGAAATTGGCAAATTTCAAAATGTCGACCAGATAGATGAGATTAACTAACGCAATTATAATTGTAGTCTAGGAACAAGTTAACTAAATATTCATTATAGAAAAAGAATTTTCCTTTCAACTACGCAGTAATTTTATCATTAATCATTTCAAAACCGATCACAAAAGACCTATTTTCTGCTTAGAACCCCAAACGGTGCAGTAATGTTTTTATTAATGCATTTACCTCAGAGTCTTAATGTCTTCCATTAAGTTTCATACAAAATATATGCACTGTACAAGAACACCACTGGCTGAAAATAATAATCCACTGCATGAAAATCGAAAAAAAAAAGAACAAATGGCGCGCATTTCACACCATTGTACTTGATATTTAGTCAGAAACGTTTACAAAAATGCAAATAGACAGCGATGTAGTGAAAAGAAAATTAGATAACGCACTTTGGAGAAGTAAGTAATTAATGCCACGAGCATTAAGCTTCCCCTTCAATTACCCAATTTTCTAAGAAACACATCAAATTCTTTCATTGGATACCCCACATGTATATATATAATTAGGGGCAAACGAACAGCCGGCACTCACCTAAGTGACTACCGACGCCCACGGACAACTGCAACACCGGAGGGCTCGCAGAGGCGTTGCCGGCCTTTGATAAATCTGAGCTTAACGCCACAAAAAAGATTATTTGTTGAGGCTTAATTCGCGTGATTTAATACTAAAGGAGAATATTCTAATATATAAGAAGAAGAAGAAGCGAAAACTTTAGATTCCATTTTATGAGAGTTGCACGGACGGATGAGTATGAATTGGTACAATTGTAGCACATATATAGGAAGGTGTGCGAATTCTAATATTTTTTTTATAATATGCAATATTAACATACTATTTTCTTTTAAATAAAACCACACGCACATCCATGCCACACAATTTACACACACAAGTATTAGATGATATCGAAGGGTAATTTTGACAATCGTATGTTATGCCGGAGCCAGACATAGCTTCATTTGAATGATCATTTCAATGATCATACTCGTATAGTGTCGCCGGGGACTTTGTGTAGCTGCGCAAAGTTTTGTAATACTTTGTAGTCTTCAAGGACAAAAATGTACAAACACTTTGAGCTATGTCTACCTCCGGCATTATATTGATTGGCAAATTTGATTTTTCTGTGAATAAAACAATATATGTCGTACGCAAGAAGGTTTGTGGGCGATCGTCAACCAGCCGGCGATCTCTAGTTTGAACAAATAACTGAACTTAATTTCTTGTAATTCTGTATGGAAATATGTCAAACTATGAGTTGACTGTCGTTACAATCGAACCTATGATAAAAATACTAAATACATCCGTGGCTAAGCCAGTGTTAGAATGGATCACCCATCCATCATCCGGCCGCAGTGAAAACAGCTTAACCTAATGATCGACTCAAATTTCAGCAATCGATGAAGCTACTACCTCCTAGGCATAATATATATAGCAAAAATAAGGAAAGTAACGAAAATACATGACTTCTTATCCTATATTTTCTTTACAGCAGATTTGACAAGTAAGATGTCCACTAAAAATGGCGCCGAGTGAGTGCATTCGTAGACTCGGATGTTTGCCAATAGAATTTGCAACGATACACGATATTCGCTCAAAACTACACAATGATAACTTATCTGGACACGGTTGAAACTTCTTAGAAACTTTTGCCATTTGTATTATGTACGTAAGTTGTAAATTTCTCTACTTGACATTCAAGAAGATTTATTTTAAAGATTTAACTATATTTTCTGACTCTGTTAGAGGTAGCGCCATGCTTGCAGTCCTTTAGGTCTGCAGCCGAATTGGGCCGGCGCTACTGGGTACCAGTGTATCTTTCTCACATAAGATCGGCGTGAAGTGGCGGCAATGCTGTCACGTCAAGTGATGGTACTGTTGAGCAATACCGGAGGGCTCGCAATGCGTTGCCGGCCTTTGAGAAATGAGTATGCTCTTTTCTTGAATGTCCCTAAGTCGCATCCGTACGTAAATACCGAAGCTGGTAGCTGATTCCACAGGGGAATAGTGCGAGGTAAGAAGTGTCTAGAGAATCGCACGTTATGTTATATACACTTACGATATAGCGAGTTCTTAATGTTAGCTGTATAAGTAAAGGGCACATAAAAAGTGGAGTTTTTATCGGAAATTAAAAGCAACTTATTAGTGGAATTAACATAAATATGGAAACTTTAAACGAAACCCGCGTTGAAGTAATTATGTTAATCCGATCGCGCTGTTTGCTTCTTGACGTTTAGCTTCTTTTTTCTTTTTAACCGACTTTTAACAACAGGACAAGATTCTACAGTCCACTTATTTTTATTGCATGTATAGAAACTCTTGCTTTAAGAAAAATCTTAAAGTTGTATTTGAGCAAGTTTAAAAATATATCCATATTTGTTGAAATCTTTTAAATGTGGAACTTAATGTCAAAGACCTTTATTTTTCTAAATTTGACTGTTTTCTACGCATTTTCAACTGACTTCAAAAAAGGACGAGACTCTAATTCAATTAAACTGTAATTTTTTTATGTTTGTTATGTCGGAACATTCGAGTGGTTAAACCGATCGTGCAGATTCTTTTTTTATTTAAAAGGTCCCGTTTCAATTTGGTCCAGTTCTGACAATATGAAGTCGGTTTTTGTTTTTTGTTAAAGTTCTATATTATTTGAACTACTGAGAGAATACTTAAGAAACGGTCGTCACTTTACGGACACCGTCCAAATAAATCTAGAGCCGTGTCATTAACATTTGCGTGACTGTGAACCGTAAAGGAACTTGTCTCCAGGTGTTTGCGACCATTTGAGCCCAGGACGGCCAATTTATTGAAGAGCAATCAGGCATCGTTCATTATGGCCTAGGTCTAAGACGTTTCGTGACTCAACTGGCTTTGCTAGGCATTTACTTAAACTCCTTTTTTGTGTTAACGTGGAAAAAAGTGAAAGTCTAATATCCGCATGAAAACGACAGTGGCAACACTGCAGTTTTTTTTTACGTCGTACGGCCTTAAATGCGTGTTCAACCTATCTGATCTAACCAGTTAGGTAATTTACATCTTATTTTTAGAGTTCCGTAGACCTGCTAGGAACTCTTATAGTTTCACTCAGTCCGTCCCTCCGTCTGTCCGCTTACACGATGGTCCCACCCCTTTTTTGGATTTTCATACTATAAGATTTTATAGGACATGCTAAAACTCACTGGGAAAATTATTTTGAGAGAAATCGAAAAACCAATTTTGAAGTTATTTAACAAATACCGTTATCGCGTATCAGATACCTACGGAAACCAAAATCCTTTCTTAACGGATGCCTACTGACTGTAAACTGCCTTCTTGTCGAATTTCATCATTTTTGGTCCCGCGGTTTTCGAGATTATATGCTAACCTCTCACTATTACAAGGAACCCTTATAATTTCGCTCTGTCCGTCCGTGCGTCCGTCTGTCTGTCTGCCCGTAAGGTGGTCGCCGCTCTACCATTTCCAAACTATTAAACGCAGAGACTTGAAATTTTCCATGTTGATAGAACATGCTAAAAACCCATTAGGAAAATTATTTTGTTTAAATATTAAATATTAAATCGGAGGACAACTTCTGAAGCTATTTAACAAATACGTTTATAGCGTATCAGATCAGTACGGAACCCTTCTGTATAAGCGTGTCTTGTCACGCTCTTGGCCATTTTTATACAGATTATAAGCGTGACTTTAAAATGCTTTTGAATTTTTCGCAATTATAATACTAGGAGTACGCGGAAAGTCCGTACGTTGGAAAAATTCCATCCAAAGATAATCTCGGATAAATTGTGAAATATTGCGGGTATTTTCAAAATGATGCGGACAAGAAAAATGCAATAAGTCGTAGTTTAAAGCCCTTCTACGTAACTGTGGCTTCGAAAAATTTAATTTTAAGCTTGATGCAATATTAAATCGTTATCAGAGATTCGAATTTTTTACATACTAGCTGTGCCCGTGACTTAGTCTGCGTAAAATTTGATTAAAAAAATTAGATTCAATTTTAGCATAGCCTTCCTCGATAAATGGGCAATCTAACACTGAAAGAATTTTTGAAACTTGTAGTTTCTGAGATTAGCGCGTACAAGCAAACAAATAAACGAACTTCAGCATGTGTGTATACATAGATATAATTGATTTTATATGTATAAAATTTATATATATGTATAGATTTATTTGAAAATCAACTTTTACAAACCATTTTCAGTGAAACATAAATCAACCATACCGGTTTTTCTGTCCACTGCAAATTATTAAACGGTAACTTCCATATACTTCTTCTGTATACCTCAAAGGCCGGCAACGCATCTGAGCCTTACGGTGCTGTATTTGTTAGTCACTCGAGTGAACCGCCCGTTTGACAAGGAAGAAATGCATTTATTAAGAAACTTAAAATTAAAGACTTCAATTGTAATCAGTAGCAATTATATGACTCTGATAAGTTATTTAATTGAAGTTTAGGTTCCCACCAAAATTTATAGCGGAGGAACTGCACCAAAATATATATCCCTGTCCTGCCTTGCCCTACGTCAAGGACTTGGGATCGATAAGTATAATTTCTTTCCTTCCTTCCTTCATTCCTTCAGCCTTATGGAGTCCACTGCTGGACGTAGGCCTCCTCCATGGATTTCCACAAAGATCTATTTTGGGCCGCGCCTGATAGAAAGTTATGGTACAAATTTATAACAATGCTTGCTGTTGCGTACCTAACCTTTGTGAAATGAGTACACTCTATTCCAGGTGGAGAAAAAAGAGATACCTAAGTCGTATCAAATCGGTGTTTTAGTAGGTCTCTACAACAGTAATATTACTTTCTTCTTCTTCTTTCTTCTACTAGCGGTCCCGGCAGACGTTGTCTTGCTTGATTCTTGGTTGAACGAAAAGAAAGGTACGAACGACATCTTTTGGAAGTATTCCGAAGTTAATTATTTAAATAACCTTTTGAATTTTCTTTTCTTCATTTTATCTTAAACCTTCTCAGGAATACTTTCAATAACACAAAACAGGCAAGAGTGGAAAAGACCTAGGCACTTTTTAATATATAGCGAGAAACATATCTAATTAGCGTTATATTTCGATAGCAGCGCCACCTGCCGGGTGCAATTTATCTGCAAACCATCTAAGAACTTCTTGGAATATATACACAAATTTGGTCCAATTTCTTAGAGCGGTTTAGGAGGAACAGGATGACAAAGACTTGTACAGTCAATTTTTATACCAAAAGGTAATCTATTATACCCCACTCTGCTATATAATAATGGTAGTTTGTTGCACCAAGCGCAAAGTGAATCATTAATGCACAAGTGAGATGTTGGTGCCCGAGCGAAAGCGAGAGCATTCAGTTAACACGTGAGCATTAATTACTCACTTCAGCAAGGTGCGTTTCAAATCTACGTTTCCTTCAATTATATTTAACGTTTTTATCCATTTTTTAAAACATTTCTTGGATAAATATGACGTATCAAAGTTTTAGACTGCTATATAATGCACGTCATGTGGTTATTTTTTCACAAAGTCGATTTTATTCAGCCGATTTTTATTTTCAGCCAGTATCTTTATAATCCGATACACGCATTTTATATTAAACTTAATGGAAAACATTTAACGTCTGTGGAAAATTTATATGAAAATAACAAAAACAGTGCATTAATGAAAAACTGTGCAACAATGATATTTAACACAACATTCCGCACTGTTTTGGGTTCTGAGCTGAAAATACGAAGTTTGTGATCGGTTTTGTAGTGATTAATGATAATATTGTGTGCGTGCATGCGTGCGTGTGTGTGGCACACGATAAGATTACTGCGTAGTTGAAAGAAAAGTTATTTATGCATTATCCTTTTTTCCTAAGGTAGAATTTTCTCAAGCCTAACATATACTTTACTGCTAACATGTAACAGTCTCTATAAAGAAAGCCGAAGCATTTCTTTGCGGTACCGGCGAGGTATAATTGAAGGTTAGGACTTCATTATCTACAATACTCTTTCTTAAACAATATGGCGTGGAATTATAGGAAACTAAAAAAATACAAATCAAAATTAAAGCAATTTCAACATCAAAAATATAGTCATGATCGAGTGGACCACTTACGCGCGTCCGGTGTCACCACGTTCCGGTCCACTCGTCTACATCACCTACGACCTCAGATTTATACATACATTAGAGACGGTGTGAAACACACGAAGATTAAATAAAACTCCTTTTAGTAAATATACTAAATGATCTGGCAATTTTCAGGGTCCGATTAGATTGCAGAGGATGTAGCTTTGGGGCGAGTGAAGATGACCGATTGCCGTCTGTCGTCATCTCCGTAACCCCCGCAATCACACGACTAACATCACTCAGTGACATTAATCGAGACCCACTGCTTTAAGTGCCTTCCGAAACACGGAGGAGGTCGGATATGTGAAAACTAGTGTTAGAACGTATCATCCATTTTTCGCTCGGCCGCGGTAAGAACTGCTTAACCCAGAGAACGACTCAAATGCCGGCCACTGATTAATCTCCTCAAACTAAAAACTAAAACATATATTTAACAATTTAAAAATTAAAATTTATGAGAAATGTCTTAATGTAACCTTAACTTCGAGGTCGGGTTTTGTATAAAGTTTAAATAATTTATATTTTATTGGTATGCATAAAAACCTTTAACGTTATGGCTGTACTTAAGTAAACTTATATTTTGTTATGTTTCAGTGTAAAAATGCGCGCCACTCTACTAATTAATTTCAATGCTTGCTTGTGTGTATGCAGCGGTTTTATTGTAAACTCAAACTCACACCACGCACTGTAACCCAATGATATTGACGTGATTGCGTGTTTGCGTCTACACGCTATTTTGCATGTAGAAGCGAATACTGTGGAGGGGCGTGCACTGTTAGAGTGCAACATCTATACTCGCAAACACATAATAATATATAAATATATTATTATGTGTTTGCGAGTATAGATGTTGATATTAAAATATATCTACGTTATTTTTAGTATCAAACTATGATATGAATCATAGATATCATCACTTAGTTCTTTATCAATTAATGTTGAAGTCTAGTAGCGATTCTGTACCCAGATAAGAACCGTTTGGTTTCTGGAATTTCTACAATAATTAGTAGATATCTTTGCATATACATGATACGTATGATATGTAACACGGAACGGTAGATAATTCAAACAAATATTTGTATATCTATAGATAAGCTAACGATTGCTAGCAATCATAGAAATATTGGCACTTGATGTCCCTTACTTTGCAATAAACCTAATTAAAAAAAATATTTAAATAACTAATAATTATAAATATATACAGGACTATATGAGACACGGACGTCTGTTCTTAAGGTAGACAACTCAATGCCTGTGTTATAGTTAACAAACGTCTGTTATACACAATTTTTTTTGTAGATATATATACATACATACTTATAGATAATACACTCAGGCTAGAGGCGGGAATCGAACCCACGACTCCTGGAGCGGAAGGCAGGGTCACTGTCCACTACGCCAACGGGCTAGTCAAATATATTTACGGGCCAGTAAAATATATTTATTGATTTATTCATAAATCAAAAAATCAAAAAAACATTACTGTTTCCCCTATTTGTTTTGTGGACAAAATACATAAATTTCTTTTAAAATATCATAGCTCGTTAATAGATCCAGCTACATTTTTACTAATATAAAATTGTAACAAATTTACTGTTTAATTTTTGTGATTTTTTTTTTGTTAAAAACCATTTTTGGGAATGCCTAATATTTGAGGGGGGTTGTAGCTTAATCAGTGGCCGGCATGTGAGATGATCGCTTTGTTAAGCAGATGTTAGCGCGGCCGGGTGATAGATGGGTGACCCATTCTATCACTGGTTTTTAAATATCTGATCTCGTCCTCGTTTCGGAAGGAGAGTAAAGCAGGGATCCTGATTAATGTCACTGATTGATTGAGATATCAGTCGTGAGATTGTAGGGGTTCTCGGGATGATGGCAGCCGGTTACCTTAACTCGCCCCACAGCCACATCCTCTGAAATGGAGTACGGAACCTGGTACTAGGCCGGTATAACGGTGAGAAGCTAACACTATTCCCTCTGTTAGAGCTAGTATAAACCAAACAATGTAAATTTTCAAAGATGCCTAAATAGCTCACTCGCAAGCCGGCACTGCTGTCTATGCGGTGATGATTGTCCCGTTGGCGCAGTGGGAGGTGACACTGCCTTCTGCTCCGGGGGTTGTGAGTTCGATTCTCACCTCGAGTCTGGGTGTAATTATAAATTTTGTAAAAAAAAAAAATATTTGTGTATAACAGGCGGCTGTTACCTATAACACAGACTTAAGTTGTCTACCTTAGAAACAGACGTCCGTGTGTCATATAGCCCTGTATATATTTATTTATTTATGATGGTACTACTTATTCGGTAGGTTTTTTTTTTACAACAGTTGACATAAGAGTGAAAAAACCTACCTAATAAGAATTACTATCACCCTCTACCTCTCCAAGTAAGTTTTAAAACTTGTGCTAGGAGTGGGTGATAATATCCTAGCGGCGTCACAGTTTGAACCGGGGACCTTGCGGATTTACGTCCATCCCTTCTATAGTTGAACTATCGAGGATACCATTTTCTATTTTAATTAATTCCACACCATTGACTCGGAGGCGCCGTTTCCCATGACTCACGGTGTTGAGTATCGCGGAAGGGAAGGGGGGTTCGAAGGATCCAGGAAACCCTACAACGGGACTGCACTCGATGCTAATAAAATTTGCGGTTTATGAGTTACGACGGTATGTGCATACACTCACGTACGGCATTGTCAGTATGCTGATTAAATTCTCAAGAATAAATGCATTCCTTGCATTTATTACTTAAACGTCATACTAAGGTTTTTATTAACATTCATTAAAATATTTAGACGCAGGAAAAATAACTATTGTCACTTACCGTCAAGTGTGTACTTACGCAGTGGATTTAACGATAGCATTGTGTGATCTCATCTACTGCTCAAATAGATACTTAAATATCTTCGATGTGTTTATTCAGCTGTTTATTGAAAATATGCTAGAATATGCTTTATGGAGTATGGGAATAAGTTTCAAAATTTAATTAGCGAACAAAACCTTATAACAGTGGGGACGTGTCTTGTAAATAATATTTTCTATTGTAAGTAGATGCTATGTTAAATTTTTTGAGCGTCCAAAAGTTATTTTTATATTATTCCAGCTTATTCCTGCAATTTGATCAGTATGGTAATATATTGTATACTACTAGCAGACTCAGCCATGCTTTACTTTGGCTGAATGTCTTAGGAAGGATTTAAAAACAAAAGGCCATTAATCAAAATATAAACTATCCTTCTCTTAAGTTGGACCAAATTACCTACACATCAATGTCAACTTTCATGAATATCGGTTGAATTGGTAAGTAGTTCACAAAGAACGTACATACATAGTGACACTGAATTGTTATATATTAATACTTTTGAGGTTATTTAACAAATATGTTTATAGCATATCAGATACGGAACCCTCCTATATAAGCGCGTCTTGACACGCTTTTGCCTTTTTTATTATTAAACAAACCTTGTCCTAACAATAACGAACACAACAAAAAAGAAATTACGCAAGTTGGCGCTGTCGTTGGGAAGTCACACGTGCATACATTTCAGCGACTCATTTTTATTTTCGAGTATAAATGAAGAGATGTAGGCTATCCTATGTTCCAAGTGCACATTTGATTAAAATCGAGTTAGCAGTTTAGAAGTTCAACGCGGACAAACAGCGTGACGCGGAATATATATATGTTAAGATAATAAATTTATAAATATTTTTTCGAAGATTATTTCTTTTTTAGCGCCTGTGATAATCTCTGGGTTGATTACTTGTAGAAGTGGCACGTTTTTACAGAGCTCGTGTCAACTTATCTTATATGCGGTATTGACTAAGTATTAAATCAGAGCCGACCACGTCGACGACTGGGTCAACGGTCCTCTAATCGAATCAGCATCGGCTTTAAGGTCCTTGACCTACTTGTAGGGGAACCACGTTAAGGGGAAAATTAAGTATTTTGTCCTTTTTTTTAAAGTACATGGTAGATTACATTTTGTGGCAGAAAGAAGGGTCCACTCGCATCCGCGTCACCAGGCCATATTTCGTAAAAATCTTGGTACTATCCCAACTGCATTTGATATTTTAGTTTGTTAAGGATGATTTATTTTGGGTTGAAATATCTTACAATATTTTTTTTCTTTTTTTCAGGTAATGACTTGATTGTGGCTCCGTTGGATATTTCTTGTATGGCCGTAAAATTCGATAAGTATATAACGAAGAGACATTACAAATGCGCTCTTAATTCATCCATCATTATACCCTTGTTAAGAATAAAAATGTTAAAGACACTAACAATATATAAAGAAAAATAATACATATGCATGAATACTAGACATGCATAGATACTAGTGATCGCTGGCTGGTCGTGATTCGCCCACAAATCTTTAGATTTGCGCACTAGTACTATTTATGTAGTTAAAGGTATATACAAAATTGTAATTCTTTGTACAACGACATTGTTATACTTGACAATTAATATACAACGGTCGTCACGACTACATTTTGACACAATCTTATCGTTAAAATGTAAACGTGTGTGTAAATCCTTTGGTATGGTATTCATATGGTTTTATTTAAATAGATTGTTTAATATAGTTATAATGTATATTTCAGAAAAATAGTAGCATTCGCACGCTCTCCTCTATATAAAATATAATTATGCCAATGTTCGCACTCCTCCGTCCGCGGTATTTGCCTAATATGGTACCGAAAATTTTCGCGGCACGTATTATAATATAGATATTATTGAATCGGAACGATGTCCGCGATTATCATGAATTGTGGTGACTGACACATTGACACTCGTACGCGTATAAGCAAGTACAGTGCACTACCAGTACGGAATGCTGAAATTGGCGACTGTTTTTTTTATCAAATATTAAACCTAATATGTCACTGTCTACTACTCGTTTGGCCAGTCCGAATGTCGCGCATAGACCCTTGTTTTTTTTTATGTAAAATATAATGACAATCAAGTTTATGATCTGCCTAGATGGTAAGCAGTCACAGGAGCCTATAAACGCTAAAAAAAATTGCTGTATAGACAGCAAATTTTTACTTCTACAAAAAAGTATGGACTTTTTTCCCAATTTTAGCTATTAATGTTAGTGCGCCGTATAATATTTTTTGACCTAAAATAAAAATAATAGAAACAGCGTCCCACCGGATTTGCTTTACGGACAGAAGTGCTAAACTTGAACATACAGAGGTGTCGGTAACGGTAACAGTGTCGCGAGTTTAATAGTTTTTGCCCATCTCAAAAAATGCCCAACGTGGCTTCAGAGGTTTTCACTACAAAAAATTGTCTATGGTTTGTTTAAGCTATTTTTTTTTTGCCAGAGCGTAGGTTGTAAATATCACACAACGCACTTTATTTATTATTATTAACGTTAAATTCAAAAGAGCTTGTAAAAATCTACTTGAAGAAAATATAATTTGAATTTAACACAGCATTGCTACGAAGTGTCGCTTCTACAGTAAAAATCAAAATCTGACGTTTTTGGGTTTTTTAAAGGATTAGGAAGCCAGAGAAATCAATTTACGAAACGGCAAGTGGCTAGTATATTATCAACGATTACAGACTAATGTAATAAACAAAAGGCTCGCAGGTGCGTTGCCGACCTTTGCAAAACACGTTAAGATACTTCAAAAAAGCTCTTACACGTACTTTTATTTCTACTACGATGTAACATAAAGTGTAAAATTTACTAGAATGCAAGACATTACAGGTTTGTAAATACGTAATTCATCCACTAAATATACTGTCAAAGCCAAAATGCAAGCATTTTAATATGCAAACAAATCCGGTCCACATTTTAAAGTAATCCATCTTTATATCCGTCGAGATTTATGAGTGAACTTCAGAAGTTTGTGATAAAACTTCGCGTTGCATGAAATATTAAAATTCGAGCGGAAGCCGGCTCTTATCTTAGTTTTTTTTTTAGTTCTATCAGCTTCTGTGACTATCTTTTGTAAAATAATTCCGTCTTAGTCTCAGTAAAGACGAATTTCTTTTCGGTTCCTCTCGGTTGTTTTGTGTTTACTAAACGGTGGTATTTAAATAGAAATGACGATTTAAAGGCTGTTGTTTAAGATTAAACGTAAATATGAAACATTAAGTCTTATTCTCGATAGCGATACAACACTAATAGTATGTTTTAGGGATGTTACGGAAGCGGTTTATCGGAACCGAATTCGGAGCGAAGGTTGTATATCCGATTCATCGGAACCGGATTGGAAATCGAAGACATGCACAATATTCATCAGTAGGTACATTCCTATTATCAATAAAAAAAATAGGTGTTTAGCTGGATATAAAACTTAACTGGAACACCTAAATCCAGTTTTGTAATTATTAACACCCATTAATGTATATTATAAAACTAGCTGTTTCTCACAACTTTTTCCGCATAAAATTAAATATTCTCTTAAATTGACCCTATTGAAAAATCCGTTCTTAGCAGATCTTTATTAACTCTAAAATACCCGCCTGTCAAATGTCATCTTTATACGTCACGCGGTTTTCGTGATTTCGTGATTAGGTTACCTTTCTCTCTGTGTATAGAATGTTGCATGTGAATAAGGCATTTATAGCTGATATAACTCAACTATTGACAGTGTATATTACACTATATATACTACAAGGGGTAAACGAGCAGGCGATTCATTATCTAAGTGACTACCGATGCCCATGGACAACTGCACCGCCAGAAAGCTCACAGATGAGTTGCCGGACTTTAAAAAAAGAGGTAAAAGTCTAAATTTATACTTTTAAAACGGCAGTCTATAGTTTTACTTTTGGTGTAAAATGAAATCTCAAAATAATGAAAAATGTATATGTGTAATAAAATATAAAGTCTATGAGTATGTTTATAAGGTGTCATAATGGCGCCTGCTCGTTTGTCAATTGTAATATGTAAAAACAATGTAACATTCGTACGATGCGGCACGAGTGTAGCATTGTTTAATGAGCGATATCCCTTACACCTTATATGTCAAAACCGCCATGCTTATTAATGTAGATTTAGGACCGTGTCCACCATAAAGTTTGGGACGTCTCGATATCAGGGCTTATGAGTCCCGCTGGTACGCAGTAGGTCGATGACAAAATCATTATAATGTTGTCAAGTCACATCGTCAGATAACTTAAAGTTACAGTTGCTATAGATCACGGCTTCGCTCTCCCTAACGTCCTTACACCGTATTATCCTCTTTTTTAGGATAACGTAGTCTTATGTTATGTAATGTTTTATTTTGTCTTTTCTCTCTTATTGTTTCATTAACTCTCTGTTTATAGTTCCTCATGTTTAATTTGTAGGGGACAAAGATGAAAAGTATACCAGGAACTTTGCTAGGAATATGTGCTTTTTTTTAATAGATATAGAGGAGGAAATGCGAATATAGAACCAGATGCACACCAATGCCAAACGATTTACACACACATGTATAGATTTTACTATAGAATGTTAATTTACATTATCAAATATATCTAACAATTTCGTTTAAATTTTGTATACGGTGGTAAATAAGCATGGCGTATGGAAATCATAATGATTTATAGGTGAGTTTCTACCAACCGACGATCTCAACTATGTATAAATATATATAAAGGATCGTATAGCGCGCTGGTCACGTCTCCCCTTTTATCGCTGGGAGGGACCCATCTAAATAGAGATCTATTTAAATCACCCCTTCCTAAAGAAAACCTCTAAGGAGGCTTGCAGTAAAGTGCGCGTACCTTTTGGGCGATTTTAATTGAATTTTCAAAGTACTTTTCACATTTCTATGATACTTTATAAGCGTGATGAAACCAGCTTATATACCTTTGTTATATAAAAGTGATACTTTATAAGCGTGATGAAATCAGCTTATACACGTTTTTTATATAAAAGTGATACTTTATAAGCGTTATGAAACCAGCTTATATACCTTTTTTATATAAAAGTGATACTTTATAAGCGTGATGAAACCAGCTTATATACCTTTTTTATATAAAAGTGATACTTTATAAGCGTTATGAAACTAGCTTATATACCTTTTTTATATAAAAGTGATACTTTATAAGCGTTATAAAATCAGTTTATATACCTTTTTTATATAAAAGTGATACTTTATAAGCGTTATGAAACCAGCTTATATACCTTTTTTATATAAAAGTGATACTTTATAAGCGTTATAAAATCAGTTTATATACCTTTTTTATATAACTGTCCGTGTTACCTTCCGTACCCAACCAGTTTCGATTTGATCTCATTCTATGATGATATCCTTCTATTAGTCTTCATCAAGGTGATGGTGATCAATCTCATTTCTTAGAACGTCTCTAAAGTTGCTAATATGTGACGCTTTATTAAATTACATCCTCCTTCAAATTTTTAATTCACATTCATAAGTGTTTTTTTGGACTTTGATATGTTACATGTATATGCTAATTTTACATACACTACTAATATATAACGCTGAAGAGTTCGTTTGTTTACTTGAACGCCATAATTTCAGAAACTACTACTCCGATTTGAGAAATTCCCTCAGTATAGTATTAGATAGCCCATTTACTGAGGAAGGCCATAGGCTATGTATCGTGACGCTAAAATCTTTCACCCAATTTTATGCGGACATAGTCGCGGCTAACAACTAGTATTTTATATAATTGTACACACCAGAACAAAGACGATATTGTTCACTACGCCATCTATTATTTACGAAAGTCTGTCAAAAATCCAAAATCCCAAACTCACAACGCAATAGTGATAAGCTATTACTTCAAATGGAAATTGAATCTGCGCACATGACGCAAGAAGCGGTTGTGCTAATCACTGCGCCCGAACGTCATATTGCCCCAGCCATATCGTTATGTAATGCAATTCTATGATTCACTTGCGTTTACCTCACCATAGTTAGTGAAGAAATATCACAGAACTAGCCGGCTGATGGCCTTGCCCGAATTTATTCAAAACATGATTCAAAACTAGTCGTTTGTAAGAACTAATACTGACTAGTGTGGTGTGATTTTTAAACATCATCGTTACAACGCTTAGAAATCTCTCATTTTTGAATGTCTGATATGATTTTATTTAACTCGTATAAGTGAAGTTATGATTTAGAAAAATAAAATATTTTTTACCCTAATATTAACGATTTGTAGGACGCTCTAAGAACTTCTGTTTGCCACTACCTTTGTCAAAGACTTTAACAAATACTACTCAAATAAAACAAACAGATTTGCTTACATGAAAATTATGATTCACCTGCATTTACCTCACGACAGCTAGTAAAGAAATATCACAAAACTAGCCGCCTTATGGCCTTGCCCGAATTTATTTAAACATGATTCAAAACAAGTCAAATGAAAGAACTAATACTGACTAGTTGTGGTGTGATTCTTAAGCGACATCGCTCATTTTTGAGTGTTCGTGATAGAATTTTATTTGGACTATTATGAATAAAGTTGTGAATTATAAAAATAAAATATTTCATACCTATATAATATCATAGATTTGTAGGATGCTCTTAGAACTTCTGATTGCCATTACCGGCGTCAAAGATTTTAACAAATACTTCTTAAGTAAAATACATCTGTTTAGCGGTTGAGCATATCGACCTTCGCTCCCACCTTTCATTCCTCGCCGAAAAGCCTCTCACCTTGGTGTGCCTTTCCCACATCCAATATATTTAATAGTGAAAAATTTTCTTTCACCGTATATGTGAGACAGATAAGATCCGCATCTATTATTACAATCATTGTGTATGCCAGGAATCACCGTACATTATTAACAAGATCCTAAAAGAACAGTCAGCGAAGACGTCAAGATTCAAGCCCTCCTTAAGTTTCACATTCGTGAAGGTTTCTCGAAGCTGCATAATTGATGCTGATTAAATATTCACACACGTGAAAAGTTAGAAAGTGAAAATTAGCGATGGAATTTGTAGACCGTTTTACTCATTAATATGAAGCTGGATTCACTGGAAACACAACACAAAGGAATTCCAATACGTTAACGAGCCTTGTATAAATAAAATTTCAAGTTGAAGCGCTAAAAGATAAATTCCAACCAATATTTTAAGCAAGAAAGTTCGTATGGATGGAAAGATGTTTCACAGTTATTCAAGGAAAAGAAATCATTTTAACACATTACTAAACTGGGTAGGAAAGTTAAAAGATTTTTAGGGTTCCGAAGTTCTACAAGGAGCCCTTCTAATTTTGCTCTGTCCGTAGGTCCGTCCGTCTGTCAGCCCGTAAGGTCCCTCCCCCTCCCTAGCATTTCCAAAGTATTAGACGTAGAGATTTGAAATTTTCCATGTTGATAGAACATGCTAAAAACTCATTAGGAAAATTATTCTGAACGAAATTGGACAAAAACATTTGAAGTTATTTAACAAATACGTTTATAGCGTATCAGACACAGAACACCGAATTTCTTACACGCTTTTGGCCATTTTTAATTGAAATAGGATCGAATCTGCAAGAATATAGGTAGCTGATTTCCGAAAGGGTCACCGTAATATAAGAAGTTGAACTTATCTCAAGTAAATAAATCACTAAAGAAATGGTCCATAAAATCCTAGAAAGCCTCCTTCAGATTTAATGACTCGCCTTTCGAAGAGTTCTTTCTAAGAGCCACATAAAAAAGTTTTTTACAACTATTTTGTAAGAAATTTGAACAGACGTCCGCAGGGGAGTTTTAAATTTGCACCAAAAATGTTATAAACGTATTTTGTTTTTATCTACCTTTTTCTGTAGTATTGTATGTAACTGAACTCTCTCTGCTCGTAACTGATTTATACGATTTTTTTGGGTATTTAAATGTCTCGTTCAGATCCACAATAAAACTCCCTTGATGTTACGATTGGGGTCAAAAAACCCAGTTTAATGTTCGATACAGATATTGACCTTCCAGCTCCATCATCAGACCCTGGATACCATCTGTATACAAAACACTCGTCATGACAAATGGAACGGGCTCAAAACGCCCGTTTCTGTCAACAAGTCAAATTAGTCTTTCGCATTACATTGTCGATAAGTGTGTGATAAATGTTTGCGTGCGTTTACTAATTGCTAAATCATTCTCCACGCTCGCATCGAAAGTTACTGCAGTATTATATATCACTAGCTATAACCCACGACATCGTCCGCGTGAATTCAATGATTTTTATGAAAAAATAAACCGCTTTACCTAAATCAGTCAGGTCGAATGAATAATTCGCGGATTTAAGCAAACTAGAATGTTTACAGTCTAAAAATGCACGCCTTTCCAAAAGTATTCACTTGTACATGCAAATTAGCGTGTAGACGCAAACACACAAGCTCGTCTATATCATTGGCTTACAGCGCGTGGTTGAGTTGGAGTTTACAATAAAAACGCTGCAAACACACAAGCAGCCGTTGCAATTAAATAGTGGAGGGGCGTGCATTTTTAGACTGAAACATCAGTAGTTTATTTATTGAAGCATGTCATGTATTTCCGTAAAGTAGCGCCTGATTCTATCAATTATTCAATGACTTTGTGCAATCTTATTTCTTTTTATAATTGAATTCAATTAATTTGATTTGAATACAATTAACTTGAATTGAATTCAATAAATATGAATTTAATTCAATGAATTTGAATTTAATTCAATGTATTTGATTTCAATTCAATGAATTGTATTTGAATTCAATGATTTTAGTCGACGAAATTGATGAAGGAGATAAAAAAAATCATCATCATATTAAATTTAATTCAATCTGAATTATTCGTAAATAGTGATAAAGCTCAATGAACTTTCATCACCAAATTATTAAATGATAAAAAAAAAACACAATAATATTATACGCACTTATGACGTTTATAAGAGCTAATTAAAAAATCTACATGAATAAAAGATTTTGACTTTGTCTAACGAAAAGGATATCCTCGCATACTTAGCTTTTTATATTTTACCCAAATATCATATAATGGTTTTTAAATATAGCGGCCTAAAGTGTTTTAATACACGCATGTGTTTATAGACTGTCCTATTTACATCAAAAATTTGGGATCTCTACATCTAATAGTTTGATAATCCTAGGGGTGCAAAACACTTTGAAGGCCATTTAGTCGAAAATGGTACCCATAATAAAAAAGCTGTGTATAAAACCTTGCCTTTATTTTAAAAGAGCTATAAAATGATACCACACACGATGGGATTGAATGGAAAAAAAACCATCGCCACCTCACATTTACGGGAGCCATCCCTAAAAAGTAAAATTATTATTATGACCAAATTTCATGACGAATTTTCACATTATGTGCAGAAATCTGCACATAATTGTGAAAGTTAAACATGGACGGACGGACAGAGCGAAATTATAACGGTTCCTTGTAGCAGGTCATTGAATGAATGAATTAATTCAGCCACATTGTGTACAATTTTTAGGATGTATGATTGGAATCCCCTTTAGAGTAAAGAATTTACTGGCGTTACTATTCTGAATTCTATGAGCTAAAATTTTAATACATAACAGAATTCTTTTGAAAGACTTTTTATTTACAACGCTATACGTGTTCATTACTTTATACATAGTAAAAAGGTCTGTTATACTATATTTTGTCATATTCTCACATACATTATTAAATTCTGACGAAGGCCATAATTTGAGTTTCAGAGAACAATTAAGTTTAGTATTACAATTTATGAGTGTTCACATCGTTAGCCTAGAATTAGATATTAATTTCGTTTTACTGAAGAATATGAAATAAAAGATTTCAAAAATGTTTTACTAAATTCTTTAAAAGACAATATTTTTGTGGACAATAAAAAAAGAGATAATCAAGTATTCGTTAATATTATGTCATTATAAAAATTAATAATAAAAAAAGAATCAGTATTTTTTACCTCATAACAGTATCTTTTCTATGAGTGTAATAAATTTTACAATAACTATATATTGAGCATGCTTGCGCTCGGCGAAATGTTTATATTGAATTAAATCCAGTTCAACAATGTCCATCATAGGTCTAAACGGGGAGTTCTCTATAAGTGTTATTGACACAGCAAGAGCCTGCTAAGAACCCTTTTAGTCCATTCTCGAAGTGAAATAAACCGACTAGATTGTATAGGTCGCTTCACGGATATAGAGCTAATGAAATATTATTTACCAATGGCATTTTAATACTGGTGGTTATGGTGGATGGTGATTATGTGGTTGATGTGATCTACACAGATTTTGAAAAAGCCTTCAACCGTGTAAATCATACATGTTATTTAAATTGAAAGCCCTTGGAATTAACACAAATTGACTTGCTCAGTTAGGTTAAAGTTCAAGTCCTATAAATGATTAACAGGTCAAGCAGTAGTTGGTGATTACAGATCTGATTTGTTTCAATAGCATTCGGTGTTCCTCAAGGAACTATTTTAGGTCACCGTTTGTACATCTGCTTCTTATTCGACATATAGCGGAGAGTAGAAAAATCAAAAGGACGTCTATTTCCAGCTCTGGGCAGTCAAAAGTTGGTTATTACCAAACTCTTGATAGTATGCTTGATAGCACAGTTTGATTTATAACAATAATATAAGAAACAATTTATGAAGTTACTAGTTAAGTTATGTTAAATTATAGTTACATACATTTTATATAGTTTTATTCTTATAAGAAAATTTTGTAATAAGTTTAAGTTAATTCAATAAATGGTTTTATTATTATTAAGTTATTCTTCCATGTCGGTTCTAGTTAATACGACGCTACGGTATCACGGCAAACACTTCTAAGTCCAACTTTTTTTTTTTTTTGTGTGGGTTCTGCTGTTGGCCCTATTGGCCTCGACAGCGTCACCGGTAGTTGGGGGGGGGGGGGGACAGAGGCTCTGCGGATGCTAATATTTCGATAAAATATGCATTATAAATAAAATAAATTATTAAAATAAAACCTCACGCACACCAATGCCAAACTTTTTACACTAATTTGCACACATGTATGCTATATGAATTGTCAAATCTTATTTTTCTGTGAACAGAGGAATATAATATGTATGTCGTTGTACTAATAATGTTTGTGGCCGAATTTCGAACACCTGGCGGTTGCAATTATAAACAAAAATAATAACTGCGTATAAAAATAATTTGGTAATCCTCTTAAGCGTTTACCATAATTACAGACTAGATTACTTTTAACATTAGAAGTAATAGTCTAAGCCTTATATTCTCGCTGCACCACAATAGGACCTAAGTGCCTTACGGCTTTTAATGTCAATTTTTTGTCCTTCAAAAGGGTTTCTAGTTATTTCGTCAGTCATGTTTTATAAACGCCGACAATCTTAAAAATATTTTTTTTTAATGTCATTTATTATTATTTCCATAAAATAAATAACAACTTACTTTTCAATCTCCAATTGTTTTTTTTTGATTAAAATTTTCTGGTTTTAAGAGATTATTACGGTTCTACATGTCCGCGGGAAACTCCTATTGAGACAGGCGAATCGCTAACAAATTTACATCGTACCTAAGCGTATAATATTGATTTACGAAATTTCTGTTACAGGTTACTATACAGAGCAGAATGGGTATGGTCTACGGACTTAATATAAGTACCTTATACCTTGGAGGTTTTAAGGTGCTGATCGTCATGTGGATATATGGAGTACGGAGGTTCTCGACAGACATACATTTCTGGCTTGGCTTTAAGCCCACTATATTTTGGAGGTTTTTATGGATGATGTTGCCTCTTTTGCTTATGGTAAGTTTAATTATCCTCTTTCCCATTATTTTAAGTCTTTAAATTTATTTGCTGAACGTTTTCTCTTTATTCGATTGGGCTCGGAACTTCAATAGCGTTGTAGCATGTTGTTGATATGTGTGACCTTCAGTTATATCTATACAACGGGTCTTGCTGACATCGTCCAATTACTTGAACATCGAGTAGCTGTTGTACCATATTTCCAAATGAACATCGCTGTCGCGCAGTTAACCTGTAGGTAAATTTTTAGTATATACATATATCCATTGAACAGTAGCGGACCCGGCAGACGTTGTCCTGCCTGAACGTCGGGCTATTTACCATTTACTACATTCTATTTTTCCCTTTCCCTTTCCCTTTCCCTTTCCCTTTCCCTTTCCCTTTCCCTTTCCCTTTCCCTTTCCCTTTCCCTTTCCTATGTGACTAGAAATTATATGTTCCACAGTAGGTGCAAGCCGATAGCTTTTAGGAAATACCGGTCTCCTTTATGATGTCAAAGAAAATATTTCGTAAGTGCGAAGAAATGTAAGAGTTGCGATTTAAACACTAAATTGAGTTTGCTAGCGAAAGTGGCTGCGTCGGCTCACACCCGCCACAACAATGCTAGTGAAAGCATCACTATAGAATTTGGTAGAAGTAACCAATATTAGCAATTTGGTACTCAGAATTCACGTCGAAGTAATTTGCCTGTCCTTTGAAAGAGCACGTTCTTTGCACGTCTCGTTTGGTTTGCTTGTTTGTAAAGTACCACTTTACAAATAAGGGAAAGTAAAGTACAAGTGTACACAAATATAAATACATGAGTAGATACATAAATACATAAATGTAATAGGTATATTGGTTTAAAAAATTATACTAAGAGCCACGTAAACAAAGTTTTTTTTTTGTGTTAATTCACAGCTATATAAAGTTCAATCACTGTTTGTTAGTCTTTCTAAAACACGAAAACCGGTGACGAACGAACACGAAAATTCTGTTGGTTTTTTTCATTCCCCTTATTTATTTATTTTTTATTAAATTGCTTTTTTTTAAAAAAAAGGAATATTAGGAATTCTTTTTAGGTATGTCTAATATTCCCTTTTTCCCCTCCTACTAAGCTTAAATTAAAAGCTTGTATTAGGAGTGGGTGCGACGATACTTCAACGGCTATTTCAAGAACGGTTTAAACGTAAAAATGTCGAAACATTATAATTTTAAGAATAAAAAAAATGCGGATTTTGTCACTACTTCAGGATATTTCAAATAAACTTTTGACTGATGTGCTATGTAAAATTATTATTTCATAAAACATTTGGCCAGTGTCATTTTCTATGTAAAGACGTAAAGGAGATTAGCTAATTGACTAATAGCAGATGAGCTAAAGGACGAGGACCGAAAAACATAGGCAGACCACCAGCACGATGGCACTGGGCTTAGATTAGGTCGTACTTCTACTTAAGGGATGCCTGTAGTTGTAAGTCTGTACTTTACTCTCTTTACTGAGTTTTGTCATATCATTCAATTAAATTTCTTCACTGCTTCAAATATCGACGCTTAAACAAACAATAGCATTCGTACCGTTGCCGATGTAACACAATACACTGATTTCATAATCGACACCTATGTTGTTACGACGTAATCTCGTTCCAGCTGTCAGCTCACGTTCCACTTTACCGTGTCACTATAGATTCCAAAATTTACGTCAGTATTAGACGTAGTTTACAGTACATAGTGATACTAGACTGCGTCGTTAATATACTTTCTGTATTGAAAGGTTGTGCCGACTTTAGAAAGAGATAGCCTCTAAAGAGTTAGAGAGGTGGGACTCGAACCCACGACCGCCGGAGCGGAAGGCAGGGTCACTGCCCACTGCGCCAACGGGCCAGGTTATATCTCGACACCGTGGAAAAAAATATATATTAAATTATGACAACCAATCAGAATTTATGGTGAAGTTTTTTAATAAGAAGGCATCAAAACATCGAAGCTCAGAGATCAAAGCCCCCAAGTTTTAACGTGCACAAACAACTTTGCTGTTTGAAATTAAAAGCTTTTGCGCTGATACTCAATTTAAATCAACTTTACTAGTCTTTTAGGTCGTTACTGTTATTTGTTACAAAACAAACCTTTTAAAATTTATGGTTTCTTTGTATGATCAAATTTACGAGACTACTCTAAAAAGAGGATAGAGAATATGTACAGGAACTTTTTGTTTGAAAACATTTAATTCAAAATGAAAATTTTATAATTTAAAGACTTTAACCTAACTTCGCAATTCGCAATTGGTCGGGACACAGAATAGCATTTTTTTGTTTCTTCTTTTAATTTTTTATTTCTTTGCGTCTCCGATGTCGTTCACTACTGGATATAATTATTTCTTATTTCATTTAATTAAGCTTTCTGGTAGTATGGTTGATCAAGAGCGTCGGTGTGACTTGGATGTTTAAAGGACTCGGGTAAATTACAGGCACTTTGTTATATTGAAAGAACATTAACTTTTCTTACTTGATCTCTTTTTCTTGTAAACTGCGTTTGGGTACAAATTTTATAAATCTTTTATTTTAATGACCGTCTGTCTGTTGGGTCAGTTGCTCTCCTGAATGTAAAACAATATTATATACCCATTCCATCTTCTAGGTAGAAAGGTTCAATGAACTTCAATGAAATGAATGAAATTGTTTTTATGTAAATATTAGCATTTGCATATTACATCAATCCAGTTTCATTTCCTAAATCCATAGCTCGATTAACTATTGGCAACGTCGTAGTACCTCAAGACACTTGGCTTTACTCCAAATGTAAGGTTCGTTAAACCTTAATATACATATGTGCAGTAATGTAATGCATACTGATTAATTAACTAATTAAACAATAGTATGCTTATATAGAAATAAGGAAAACTGACGTTTTCATATTTGCCTTTTTCATTACAGATTTTATTACAAGAATTATTACCCCAAATGTGATTTTAATAATCTATATATATTTTAAACGTCTCTGTAATTCCTAAGATGCTGGTTAGTTACAGCTCATTAACTAACTTTAGAGGACTTAAAATGAACCCTAGAAATCAGCGGTTACAATATTTGTAGGGAAAATGAATATCAGACCACTTCGTGATATGAAAGGACTAAGGTGCGCCAGAAATGTGTTCGGAAAAAGGTTTCTGACATAATGATGGAGGGATTTGCCTGTCCTTTCTTTTGTTCACAACCTTAACAACAACGATTTGTCAACCCAAACATACCTTTGTATTCTTTACCATATGACCACAATCACATTGCTTATATGGAAAGAGATGCGTATGTTACTTAGTGACGACACCGTTTTGTATTTACATAACATACGGACATGTTACTGATTGTATATTTATGGTCGTTACGTTACCACATAAAATGCAATCTAGTATTGAAGTTATATGTTATTGAAGTATAATATTTTAAACTGATGTATATATCTTCCGCGTATATTATATTTTGCATAACATTTTAACGCCATAGTTTGAAAGACAGTCTAAAAAGAAACTTAAATTCATTACACGTAGCTTATAGTAAAGTGTAACGTTGACTCGGAACCAATGTTGACTCCTATTATTTGTAGCATATTGCATTGCAGGTAATAAATAAAGAAATAAATTATAATTGGTCAATTAAAAAAAAATTAACAACCAATTAGCGCTTTTTAGTGCCACCACAATTAGGTTTAGGTTTAAAGATGTTTATTCTCAATAAGACGTGGTACAGTCACCTATTAGACAATACAGTTACACTTAATATAATACAATTATTGCGTTTCGTTCATACACTTTAAAAATTTACCCAATACATTAATTGCTATTTATAGTTTTGAGGATAAATGCCGTACTAAGAAAAAATGAACGCATTTGTTTTATGTTAGAAACTCACTGTAGACCTGTGCTCCTTAAAAAATTAGCGTTTTTTTGCCATAATTAATTTTAATTGTTCTTGATCTAGGAACGTCTATTACTCTGTTTGACTAACTATAATATCGTGAATCGTGAATCTCTGAAAATTCTGAAAGTCCTAAGAAAATTTTCAAGAACAAAGTAATATTCCAGGAAATTACTTAATATCTTATTCAGTGGAAATACTTCGAGAAGACCGCTTATAATGCGATGAAACTTTCCACCAAAAGGCTGCGGTCTCATTTCAGCAAAATTTATAGCACAAAGTTTTAATACTCTCTAATATTTCAATGAAATGAAAAATAATGTCGCAGCGATTTATTTAATAAGCCTATAATAAGACTTTAGGCATAAATATTTTCAAATTAACATAAAATTTTGACGTAACAAATTTACAATTTATTACCATAAAAAGTTTGCAATTATTTGCATTTTAATTAAGAAAATATTGGAATTATAATGCAGACCCCATGTTAATCGACAGGTGTCTTTAAATCATAATGACCATTCTATAAAATGCGTTTATAAAGAAGAATACAAATAAAATATAGTTGTTTTTAATCGACTTCTAAAATGGAGGAGCCACACAGCCACATCCTCTGCAATCTAAGCGGACCCTGGTACTACACAGGGAAAACACCAGGGAGAAGAGTCCGTTTGCCCCTTGTCTTATTAAAAAAAAAAACAATATCTTAACATATTTGTCTTTATTTTCAGCGTCGCCTTACACAAAAATACAGCATAGCAGTTGGAGTGCCAACTCTGGTGATCAGGGGACGAGCTGTAAGAGATGCTCTCCTTAGCGATCCAAAAGGAGAAAGGTTTCCTTGGCCGGCACCTCCCTTAGACGAGGTGTTGCGAGGGGTGGAATTGGATGGAGAAGAAAGAAAGAAGTATGAAGAGTTACCTCCGGACGCTGTCAGAGTGTTCTATTTTGCAGCTCATTGGGTAAGATTAGCTTATTTCATGTTAGTACTTCATCTTCTTCTGTCCCGGTCTGTTACCAGGATCCGCTAAGATTGTGGCTGTGGGGCGAATCAATATGACCGATTGCCGTCTAACACCATCCCCGGAACCCCAAGATCTCTACATGGGTCACTCATCTATTACCGGATCGCAGCAAGAGCTACTTAACCTAGTAACTACCACTAATTTGGGCACGACCTCCTCGTACATACCTATACAACCTTACTACAATTTACAAATGTCCAAAAAACTCTCGCGTCCAATATAACTTACTAATAGAAATCATCAAACTGGAGTCCAAATTGGGATTAAGTCCGAATATCTTCTTCCTAGCGTTGTCGCAGTCCAGTACCAGGGTTCGTTTAGATTGCAAAGGTTATGGCTGCGGAGCGAGTTAAGATGTCCGACTGCCGTCTGACGTCATCCTCGGAACCCCCACGATCTCTGCAACCTCACGACTAATATCACTCTGTAACATTGGGACGAAGTCCCCATATAATACATAAAATTCAACCATTTATAATGTTTAATCGCCACAACAATATAATTAATCTTACTTTTATGTTCTTGGCTGACATTTAGACATAGTATTAAAAACTCCACAATGACTAAAAGACCTTGGCTTGTCAAAAATTTTCATAAGTTCTTTACTAGAAAGGACACCTAAAGCCGCACTAGTAGGATCGTACCAGATATGGGTAGGTAGATGAGAGAACACTGGCAGTGAAGGTGATTGTTAGTGACCACTATAGAGAGTACTCTTAAACCTACACCTGGATCGCAAGTCCAAGGCAATGATATGGTTCCTTCTGCTGCAAAGCGATGAACTGGCATCCGTACGGTGAATCCACGGAATGCTAATAAATTCTTCTTTCTCTCCAGTGCCCACCATGCCGGTCCTTTGCACCAAGCTTATGTTCAGCTTTATCAGCGGTGCGGAAGCGAAGATCCAAGTATGCTAACACACAACTCATCCTGGTTTCCAGCGATAGGTAAGTTTTTTTTAAATATCCTTATATAATGAGCTGTCTCTTTTGTTTAGCACGACCTATGACTAGTCAAACTTAGAGCATCTCCGTGTCTTAAAAGCAACACGTAAGCATATTATAATAAAAATAAGACAAGAAAAAATATAAAAGTATATGTATATACTTCTCATCAGAAAAATGGAAACACCATGCAAGGTTATGTTTTTTATGGATTATCAGAAAAATACGTATATTTAGGATAGCGGTAAATGGTAAAGCGCTTTATCTGCTTTATCTGCCTGTATTATGTATTAATAGAAATTTGACAATATTAGAGAAGGCACTCGCCCCTAGGATACGGGCTTAACAAGTTTAGGGGTTAGGATTTCAAAGAACTGAATATATAAACTTCTCATCAGAAAAGTCAAAACACTTCCGTTTTTGACACATATTCTTAAATATACACATGTTTCTGATAACCCCTTTTTTAATTAGCTTATAATGCCCTACTGCTGGACAAAGGCCTCCCCACTCTTAGAACACTTTCCTCTATCCTGGATAAGCTAATCCATCCCTTTCCCGAAAAGTCGTCCAAGTTGTCGCGCCACCTCTTCCTCGGCCTTCCTGGTCTACGGTGGCCATTTGTAACCCGTACAAAATATTGCAAGGTGTTTCAATTTTTCTGATGAGAAGTATATTTACAAAACTATCACTAATAATAACATCATTTATCATGAAAACAACGTTTAAAATTTATTTCATTGCTTATAAAAATTGATATTTTTTATTTATTCTATTACTACAAATATTTGCATATATGCTCAAAACCCAGTAGCGGGAGGGGGTACAAAAATTATAGATTTACAAGCTTCGAGTATTAGCGCGCACCCAAAAAAGCAGTGACAGATAAAAGCCTGTTTGATAGAACTCATATCAGAAGAATATGGATCTAGAAATAAACTGCATTCTTGCCTCCATTAGAACACTGCTATTGATCCTCCTTTTGCATGTTTTAGCAAATTAAGGGTAAATTAAGGGCTTGGCTGTCGTAACAACTTTTTATTTAGGGTTGGGCATAGCCAATTTAAAGAATAGGTGTGTATTCCATTAACACCCTTTTATTAGCTTTGCGTGAGTTTATTAAGGGAATGTTTTAATGAATCTAATATTGACCAACTTGTAAATCTTCGATTGACTTAAAAATTTTCACTCGACTATCCAGGCCGTTGACTAAAAACTAAATTATTAATATTTTTTTTCTATTATCCTGGTCATGATAACAGCTATTAAAAATATATTAAATTTAGAACTATCTCATCTTTTTGATCCAATACCTACATTTTATATGAACTTAACATTAAACCTCTATACTAAATTTATATGAAAATAAAAAACAGTACATTAATCAAATACAGTACAGTAATGAGGTTTCATACAACATTACTGCGTTGTTTTGCTTCTAAACAGAAAAGGCATTCTTTCTGGTCGGCCATGTAGTGACTAATGATAAATTTACTGCGTAGTCGGAAGAAAAAATATTTACAACATCTTGTTTATAATTGATGTCATTATACATACATTTAATATGAACTTAATGGGAGACATTAAACCTCTGTACTAAATTTATATGAAAATAAAAAATAGTACATTAATGTAATACAGTACAGT
>JANCMC010050420.1:15087439-15116562 GCA_024363005.1 Charaxes varanes | reverse complement strand
TGGTGGTTGTTATGAAGGCAAAGAGATGGAAGTTGTGGGTGCCTAAATTGCGAGAGCCAGACATAGCTCAAAGTGTTTGTACATTTTAGTCCTTGAAGTCCACAAAGTTCTACAAAACTTTGTGCAGTTACACAAAGTCCCCAGCCACACCACATGATGAGCCACACAAATGATCCTTCAAATGAAGCTATGTCTGGCTCCGGCATAAAGTCAAGTTTATCATAGTGGTAATAGACATTTAACACAGATTACATACTAAGTCAACTTCTTTTATAATTACAGCTAACAATATATGTATAATATGTAAGTTTGTTAGCATTAAACCAGGGTTTTCAAAAAAAAAAAATGGTTGAGGCAAAATTTGTATTATAATTCTTGCGATAAACGTCTTTTTTCTTTTCTGTTAATTTAATTACACTTTGAGGAAGCTTACGAGGCGTGTTATAATCAACAACATATGACCTGAAAAACCTGAGCTCTCCAGTTTAACGAACTATGAAGTTGCACTACATGTTTTGCACGAGAATTTACGGTATTTATACACTTGCCGATAATTTACCTTGGAGCAGGAAAATTTATATATGAGTTTAGCAATATTTAAATAATTGTACAAATTATTTTTTATAGACTTTATTTTTGAAATTGAGAAGGCAGTGAAACCGGACGCAAAAGCTTGTTTCATACAAATGGCGCTAATATGCGGTACCTTCTAAGATAACGAAGTTAACAAACACTTCGCGTTTCCTGGTAAACATCTCTCCTCGTTAAGTTTTCTTTTCCCGCCAGAAGGCCAGCAGATGCGCTGCCGGCCCTTAATGACGAGTTTAGGCCACCCTTGCGGATTTCAGTCCATACCTTATACCGTTGAGCTATTGAGGCTCTATTAAATAAAAATATTAAATGATTAAGCCACAATTTTTTAAGGAATTTAATGTGTCTAAAATCAATTCCATACAGTGTATATTAAGGTATCCGTCTACTGACTACAAAATAATTCTCTTTAGTATAGGTTTATTATTAATGACAAATTACTTTATTTAATTATATTATGGCGTTAAATATTTTGGCGTTAATGGCTTAAATACGAGAGATAGATACATGCTGTAGCGAGGTTTTTTGTAGAACTATTTAAGAAAAAACATTTCCTTCATACCCTATATACGTGTAACTCTAACGGTTTTTGCAGCGTACGCCAGAATAGCTAGCAGATGCCAGAATTTCCTCCTACTAACTTGACATCTATCCTTATATTTTAGATAATTCACACAATATCTTTATAATTTATAGCCTATGTGATATTATGTTGTATAAACTATATTTTTGTAAAGTTTTATTAAAATCTATTCAGTATTTTTTCCGTAAAAGAGCGTCAAACATACATCCATACATCCACAAACGTGTACAAACTTTCGCGTTTATAATATTAGTAAGACTTTTCAAATCGTTGCTATTTAAGATCCTCGTGTGAAAACTTGGAAAAATAGGCAAGTTGATTTTCGTAAAAAATAACGAATTAAGAAGTTCATTCCCCTATTCCAATTAAGAGGTGAATACCCTCTACTTACAAATAATAATTTGTTAACAAAACATTTTCTACACAAAAAGTAAACATTTTCGTTCAAATAAAACACAGTCATTACAACTTTGTTAATCTAGATTATTCATTTCAATTTGTACCCTAAATGTTTCTCTGGAGTACAGTTTAAGCTTTCAGTAACTAACGTATTAGACTCGCGAGTGAATTTCTTTAGCCCGGGCAATATAATTTAGAAGACTTTTTAAGACGAAATGTTGTTTTAGCCAGTTATATACATCTACTAGCTTCTGGCCGTGAAATAAAATCTTTGAACTGAAATGTATCTATATAAATTATTTTTAAATAAAAAGAAAACCGCCTTCAAAAACAAAAAGGTGACGAACTAAAAAGCAAAAAATAATTAGTACTTTCATACGATTTAGTAGACACTCATGTGTTGAAGTCGGTAACGAGCCAAATAGGTTCTCCGCTAAAGTGATGCAGATGGCATCGCGGATTTAGAATTTCATTGTTTTGGAATGGAAACTTTTTTCAGAAGTAGACTATATTAATATGGGACCAATCGGGAAGCACCAGCTTTCAAATGAAACAAGAATCATCAAGATCGGTGCACCCAGTCGAAAGTTCTGGCTTCAGTCTTACGTAGCAGCGAAGTTTATTTGTATGACTGGCAACAGTTGATTACTTTCCCTTTGAGAACAGTTCCCTACTTAGTGACGGGTCAGTAGCAAGTGAATATTGCTCTTCATTATATTGCTGCAGTTCTCAGCTCGGAAATTTATCGCGTTGTGAAGTATATAAATAAAAATGTTTTCTTTAACAAAACTCCAGATGCCATATTAAATCTGTATATAGTTCAATTTAAATAACATGTTACAAACACGCTTATCCGTTAGGCCATACAATTGAAGACTATATTAAAGATAAATCTGCTTGGAGTTGAGTCGCTCCAGCTTTGTACCTTATAGTTAACACGCAAAAATGTAATTTAAACGTAGTTTTGTAAGAACTTATTTTGAAAGAGTTGCTAACGAGTTTCTTGCTGATTCTTCTCGTGGTTCGACTCTTCCGAATCAGGAGTAGCTTTTAAAATATTTGACGATTCAAAAGAGCTTGTCAAAGTCTACTTTAATAAAATATCATTTGAATTTAGTATACACTGAGCAAATGAGCAGGCGATTTACCTGATTATCGACGCCCTTGAACAACTACTCTACTTGAAGGCTCGCAGATGGGTTGCCGGTCTTTGAAGAATGAGACTGTTCTTTTCTTGAAGATCTCCTAGTTTTATTGGTTCAGAACCACGGGAGCTAGCAACTAAATGCACAAAGAAGTTGCAATAAACGCCTAGAGGATTTTTTTTTATATGAAAAATAACTGGCACTTAGTAATAGAGCCATTAATAGATTTATAAAAGAAATGGTGGACGGATGAGAAGGTCAACTCTGCTGCGAACACTTAAAAATACAGGTATACCCCAAGCTTTTTTCAAAATTCTGAAAATTTTTGGTTTTCACAAGTGTTTATGACTTTACTGTAGCAGCATACTCATTCCTCAAAGGCCGGCAACGCATCTGCCAGCCCTCTGTTGTTGCAGTTGTCCTTGGGCGTCGGTATTTACTAATGTGAATGCCGCTTGCTTGTTTGCCCCTTATTACATAAAAAAAAACCTGATTTGATAAATTACTTTGAAATTGATTGGATACTATGAAACACTACCAGTTGAAATAATAAAATTGTATCCAGGACCTACTAGAGAGATGACCTTTTACACTGTCATGCCAACGGAATACCGTACTCAGGTCTAAAATTGTATTTTCTTAGTGAACAGAAGCAGTAGCGCAAAATGTACAAACATAACACATTAAAAATGTTATTAGTTAGTGTCCGGGGCAGACAGTGTCATAAGGAGTTTGGAGAAAATTCTCTATATAGAGAAAATAAACATTTGATATTTTAGTCTTAATTTTATTTTTATCGTTATATCTGATATATCATTATATAAATGTGTTTTTTTTTAATTCAATCTTTTAAAAGTTATATAAAGTTTAATTGAACATATAATAAAAATATCATTTTTTTGCTCATTTCTGGTAAAATTTTAAAATTTCTCATTCCGAACTTCTTTAGTATATAAAATGATCATAAAAAAGATCAGTCAACTTTTTTCAGTCGGTCTGTTTCTTTCTTATAATCAGAATAAAAGTTTTATCTACCAAAGAAAAGCTTAATGTGATTGTTAAGTTAAATACTTGATATATATTTATTTTTTTAATTTTAAACTAAGGAATTTTGGAAATAATTATTGCATTAATTAACATTAAATTTCGAAGAAATTAAGGGAAAACTTTTTTTTTATATGTTCAACTATAAGCTTATATAACATTTTTCTTATCTTACATTAAAAATTAATTTTCAGCTCAGCTCTATGCTTTTTAACGGCGACTTATTACATTTTGCCGGAAGTTTTTATAGGCTAGTGAAAAAATTTTTGTTTTTTTGAACCGGCCTAATCTTTCGACAGTTTACAATCTCGCGAGATAGATTACAATCTAACAGTTTTTATAATTTAATAGTGTCATATATACCGTTTACCTTTATAGCATTCCTCACGAATTCTTTCCTTCGATCCTTCGCGCCCACCATTGGGGAAAAGCGCGCCGAGCCCTCGTTCCATCCGCCGATAGCTAGCAGTGTCTTTAGATTCTTATTGTATGTCTTCAACCCCGTGAACTTGGCATAGCCACCTGTGAATTTTTAACGGATGAAGTAACCTTTCTTATTTTTAAAATATTTATAGAGCTTAAATTTGTTACAGAGGTTAAACGTACTTAGAAAGGCCAATATTTTTTTTAAATTGTACCATCATTTTAATTAAAAACATAGAAGGGAATTTAAAGGTTATATAAAAAAAAAATATTAGAAGCGATAATTCAGAATTCCTCTTTATTTTATGTATATAGTACAAAGTTCAAGTAAATAAACTATGCAAATAAAGAGTAACCATCTGAATCGGATAATTACAAGCAAAATAGCAGTGATCCGACGTTAATTTTTGAAAGCTGTTAAATGGAAAAATAGTTGATTTCCTTTAAGCATAATTATAACAATGGCGGAAATTTTAGTCTTCCTCTAGATTATGAAGGGAAATAATCAATCATTCATAACTGCCTAATAGAAATTTAGGTTATTTTCTGCATAATGTGTTCTTATTTAATTCTACACGGTCAACACACCCACAAGTTCCGACTTTTGAATCTTTGTTTAAAAATTTGTGCAAAAAAATAAATGTATTTTTTTATGTTACACGGGGGCAGACGAGCAGGCAGCAGGCACCGAAGTGCCTACCGGCGCCCATGGACATCTGCACGACCAGAAGGCCAGCAGAAGTTCGCCACAAAGCTGTACCCGCAGCTCACTTCCCGCCACGGCACCGCTTCGTACCGAGCTCATAAACAAGGACTCCGGACTACATTTTCAATGAAAACATTACAATTGAAAGACTAAAAATAGTGTTTTCAGCTTAATTCAAATCTTAAATACTTTTCGCACATCCTTGATAACAAAATTTTATTTTAATCTTTATTTATCTTTTAAATCCCTACTCTATACTATTTATTGTTATATTTGATAGGTATTCAAATATTTTACATGCTTATTAGTATTTTTAGCATGTTATGATTAATACTTTTTTTTATGTATTTATTTATTTATTAACAATAAACATGCCAACAGTATATTTAAAAAACAATTTCACAAATAGTTTCATTGGACTTAAAACTATATAATACACCATTATAGGTAATTACACCTTTCAGAAACTGTAAACAATTTTTTTTTATACAGAAACAAAAATTACTTTAATTAAAAAAAAGATAAGTTGAGTTTAAATACATTAGATTATAAGAACATCTATTTTTTTTCCTAAATATATTTAATGTGTTATGAAAAATATCAACATCAACTGAATTTATTTCGTTGTAGGCCAAGGTTTTATACCTTTCTCTTAATTTTTTCCTTATATTTTTTATACAAGTGTGTTTATTATTTATTTTAGATTTTAGTGGAATCTTTGCTGATTTGTTTTAGAAAATTGTACGTAAAGAGGTGTTAGTACAGTGATAAATACATATTTAAACAGAGCTGTTTTATTACCGTTAAAGATTATTTATTTTATTTTTTTTATACTAAATTATGAATATATTATATTATTATAACAAAATGATTATTATCGTAAAAAACAATCAAAAATTGTCTAAAACCATTTCAAACTTTTACACGGACGAAAACGAAAAGTTAGTCGAAATAAAACTTTCTTTTTCTTGTTTTATTTACTTATAAAACATGTTTCACATCTAGCCCTAGCATAGACATATAAAGATAACAAAAAGTAGATAAATAGTAAATATAGCTTACTTGCAAAAATATTTAAAATACAATAATATTTGAATGCAGTACGTAGGAACATAAAATAATTTTGAGTAACCTCATATTTTATACATTTAAAAGTTGCAAATAAATAAGTTATGTATGCATTTCAATTTAATACTTTAAAAATAATAATTATTTGTAACAGTTATATAGCATACTTTTATAACAGTTTATACTAAACCATCATTTATTTATTTAGTAAAGTTTTATTTCTTTGTTTATTTATTACAAAATAACAAAAGGACAAAAAACCAACCTCCGTACTAGTTCTTTGTTTATTTATTACAAAATAACAAAAGGACAAAAAACCAACCTCCGTACTAGTGGAAACTGTATTGGATAACATTAACACTAATTGTTTATAGTATTAGGAACACATTACACTATGTTTTTGGTTTGAACTAAAACTTTTAATTAAAATTTAAAATAAAATTTACGGAGACACTGTTTACATTAACGCGCCACTAGCGCCATCCCATTAAGAATAGTCTAGTCTAGGCATTATAGAATATATTTGTCGAAAGGAGTGTTGGTTTCAGTTAAATTTTGGTTTAAAATTGGCTAAAAATATTGCTGATTAATTTCATTTCGCCAAAAAATAACCATGGCCTATCATCATCAGAACGAAACAAACACACAAAATGGACTTAACTCTTAGTTTCATTTATTATTAAAAATTAAAATTCCATGTCTAATTCCGAACAGTCTTTTAAAACATTATTTTGACTATTGTAAAAAATGACTAGACATTAAAATAAAACTTAAACTATTCAAATTTTTATTAAATCACGCGATAAAGTCTCGGTCATTAGCTAGTCTATAATAAGCTTCGGTAACTTTTACAATGTAACTATATATTCGATTATAATATCGGTTTTGCTTGTAAATAATGTTTTGGTCATGCTCTATCAAAGAGTAAATCGCTACCGGAAAGGAGTCGCATAGGAACTGATTACTTCCAGCCGTCATTCAAATCAGTGTCATACAAATAGTCATAATCTTCTCATTACGTAACAATCTCTGATGTAACTGAAACGAGCACAGCGAAAGTTGCTACGGAAATTTCACTCTCCTCTCTTAGAACATGGGAGTTAGCGGAACTGTATTGTTATTGTGCCATAATTTAGCGGTACTCCGCAGCATTGACTCCTTTTTACGGTTCCATAGTACTACAAGGAATCCATATAGTTTCCATCTGTAATCCCGTCCGACAGTCAGTCCGCCCGCAAGGTGGCCTCCTACTAGGATTTCCAACCATTCTATATAACTAACTGTAACCTCTACGTCTAGTAGAGACTTGCAATATTCCATGGTGATGGCACTTGCTATAAACTCATTAAAAAATATATATAAAAATAAATTTTCATCAAAATCGGACAACAACTTTTGAAGTGATTTAACAAATACTCGTATGTTTATCGTGAAATTCTTCTTTATATAAGAGTGTCTTGACACTTGTCGCTCTGAAGTACGTTATTAAGGTATATCGTCATTTAAAAGTAGATGGCCAGGTTTCTAATAAGTTGTTTAAAATAAAAATAAAAATTGTGCTTCGTCGAAAAAATGCTATTAAAGAAAACCTATATTTAGATAGAACTTTAAAAAGACATGCCATATTGTAGAATTGTTATGAAACACGATAATGCATCCTCTTGTTTACTTATTCCGTGCTTTCTTTCACTTTAACCTCCGTCCCTTTCGCTCCGACATCGTTCAGTGTCTTTGAAGGAGGTTTTCTTTTTATTGAAAAATAATTTATAATACGTAAATCTTGCTTCTGGTAAAATTATAAATATTGCGTAAAATATTTCGTTTAATTTAATTTCATAGACAATTTTTTTTAAAGAAAAATCTTTGTTAATGTCCGTTTATCTAAAAGCTACTATTTACAGATAAACAATAATCGAAAAAAGCATTTCTGGGTTTAAATCAAAATCGCTAATGCCTAGATATTACGCAAGAAGGTGTTTGGTTCCATTATTTATTTTTTTATAATTGTCAAAAAATGCAATATCTTTTTTCTGTATCTCTTTAAAAACCAATTTGCAAGCGGAAAAGAATTTCGTCAACGGCACTTATACATAAAACTATGATTTGTGTTTTTTTTTTTCGTTTCAAAGAACCATCGTCAATCTTTAACAATCGTAAAAATCAATTATGCAATGGATCTTAAAATATAACAGACAAATATGAACCCTATATATAACCAGCAATAGAATAGGTTTTTATTTGCTAGTAAATCGAAAATTTAACGGCTTTAAATCGCCTACGCAAATCGCAAGAATGTATGCGTGGCCTTATAGAGAAGCAAAAAACGTTAACCATAACCACTCGATCTTGAACTGCGGTTTATTTATGATTCCAGTAGAAAGTGTATGAATTTGATAGATCATCTATAAGTGGTAATTGGGCACCTATTGTTGGTAAAAAAGGCATTTAAAAATACACGGGCGTAACGAGGTCTCGTGGTATACAAAATATTTGGGAATCTTTTGATGTGTACTTCGCAAATAATAAATATTTTTGGTTCCTTATAAATATTTCATCTAAACAAAGCTGTACTAAAAATAGTCAAAACTCAGTATTTATCGTTTGATGAACATTTATTTCATACGTTTTTTTTATTACAAACGACAGGCTTTAGTTTTTTCCTACTAAGTTTTATAAAACTTAAGTTCTAAGTGTTAACTTAGAAAACTATGCGTTTAAGCTAAATCAACTTATTTAAAATAATATTAGAGCCTCAATAGCTCGACGGTATAAGGTATGGAATGAAATCCTCAAGGCACCCGGTTCAAACCCCCACCACCGTCCGTTGGGGTATTGTCGCACCCACTCCTAATACAAGCTTTTAATTTAAGCTTAGTAGGAGGGGAAAAAGGGAGTATTAGACATTCTAAAAAGTATTCCTAATATTCTATTTAAAAAAAAAATTATTAAGAAGCGAAATTGACGCTGATTACTAAGAAAGTTTTAAAATTACAGAGACAGTGTCAGAGGAGGTCGTAGCCTAATCAGTGGACGGCATTTGAGTCGATTGCTAGGTTAAGTAGCTCTAGCTGTGACCTGGTGAAAATGGGTGGCACTTTCTAACACGCGTAAACGCCCATTAAACAAATGTAAAAATAAAATATTTTCACTCTTTGCTGTTTTTAACAGCCCACTAATCTGCGCTATACGAATGTCAAACAATATTCATCAGGCTTTTTTCGCAGTTGTGGCGACGTGATATTTTATTTCTATGGTACTTGAATTAATTATAAAATATATTTTTACCAGGCTTTTAATATAAAATGTGAATTTTAAGCATTAAAAAGCATGAAGATTTAATATGCAAAAACTTATTTAATATTTCTGAATGATGCTCGATGATATATCAGTTTTTTTTTTTATGGAAATCACAATATATTTAACGATTTTAACTATTAAATCTCTTTTTAATTACCCACCCAGTTTCACTAGTTAAGTTGATCTGTGCAGTAGCTCTGCCTCTGTCTATATCTATATTTGTGAATACGTATGTGGATGCAGTTGTATATATCTCTTTACTTATGCCTTTGTCTGTTTTGGTGCCTACGTCTAAGAGTACGGTTGTATTTACATTTAAGTTTCTACTAATTTAAACAACATCTTTAAATTTTCATAAATTTACCCTTTTGATAAAATTGTTTTTGTTGGAAATATATTGTTATTTTAACGAAGACAAAACAATCAGAATAACATTTAATTACCCCAAAGCAATTATTAAATAAAATCTAAGACTTTTCGTCAGATAACTGAATATTATGATGAGGATTATGAATCAATAGACACGAAGGAATACATGCCTCCTTTTACTTTCCAAAACCGCAATGTTCAAAATGATCAAAAATGATATATTTATGGTCCTAATATTGGGGATTATGGAATCTTAGACTAATATGTACTAAAATGTATATATAACAGATTCACATGATTTAAGAATATTTTGGTTAACTTTAATAGAAAGTCCTGTAATTGACAGAATTTCTTTCTGTGTTTTACCTGATATCTTTGTTGTTTGTGACCAAAATATTACCAACCCCAAGGGCGGGTAATTGATAAAGGTTGAATTTTGTTTTTTGTCCTTTCCCCAATATTTTCCCATAATGGATCTCGTAACATAATGAGTTATCTATCTATTTACTTGGAAGAAACTATGTAGTGGTATGACAAATAATGTTAGTATTGCCTTTAAGATAATATAGGAAACATCGAAGCAATCAAACGCAGTAATGAAAACGAAATAAAAAAATGATGACAAAAATTTTAGTGAATTTAGTAATAAGAAAATTATAATAGTTCATAAAGACACAACATAATAACATAACATAATAAAAAACTAAAACCTTAAAAACCTCATAAAAGGCAAGACTCTCCTTAGTTAAATTAGTAATATTTACTACGAGCAGAACAATAAACATAAAGACCCTAACTTTAGGGTCTAGCTTCGGAATAAAGTGACAGTTATATTTAAACAGAACATTTAACTTTTGCACCGGGAACGATCAGGAGTGGGATATTTAGTAATTAGTTTAATCTGTGTAATGTTAAGTTAAATTTGAAAATAAATAATTTAGTATAGGCTATAGCCCTCACTAAATAAAAAAAATAGAACATTTCCGTACAACCATTTATTGGGACATTCTATGTAATTTTTTATACCTTACTGACAAACCAAATGATCTCTAGATCAATTTTAGCAGACCTAATTGTCTATGGATACTGGCGGCAGTGTACAGACAAAATTTACTTCTTTGCTATTTAATTTATTGATTAAAGAATAATAACTAAAAAAGAATGTAGAAAACGATATCTATTTAAAATGTATACTTTACAGCTAAATATTCTTCACGATAAAGACCAAATAATAGGTATATTTGTTTCTTAGGAAGTTTCATTGTGCCATAACGTTGACACATTCTTATCAGGGGCGCATAACTGACTCATTGATATCTTCTCACAAAGAACCTTTATGATACATCGCGATCGTTAAGTTTTCGCCAGCTTAACTTCCACGCTTATTCATACCTTATCTCGTGACAACGATTCTGTATGTATATCTCGGAAATTGTACCCCTTTTCGCCGTGACAATGGAGACGTCTGTACTAAATGTATGCTCAAATATTCGTCAGAGACACTGATACCTGCAGATTTATCTTAGTAAGTGTATAAATTTGTACGTGTATAACTCTTCGTTGGCCCTTATCTTTGTTTGCATTATTTTTATATTCCGTGTAATTTTTTAAGTTATCTAACTATCCTGTTCCTTTTTGTGTTATTGTCAATGTGCTTATAAAACTAGTTTACGATGTTAACAAAATCAAAAAAAAGCATACTATCATGCCAATAATTAAAATTTTTACTATAAAAAAAGAACCTACTTCAAATTGTTACAACTGGACAAAACGGAAATGGGACCACACGGAATTGAGCACTAAAAAAGAATCATCATAATCGCCTCATCCAGCAGAAAATTTAATAGGTAACAAACATAAAAAAGTCGGTTAAAAAGTCACGATAGTAATATATATACAAAATGTTTGTCGCGCGATAAAGTGTGAATTACCGTGAAAGTTAAGCCAAAGAAAACTTCAAGTGTACAGTTTATCATAAGCTCCTTTGTATTAAAGCTAACATCTCCTGGCGTCCTGTTGATAAGAATGATGACAAAAATGTGATAAGAGCAAATTTATAACGTAAGAATAAATGAAATGGAAGGTGAATGAAAAGAGTAAAACGTATATTATGCCGGAGCTAGACATAGCTCAAAGTGTTTGTACATTTTTGTCCTTGAAGTCTACAAAGTTCTACAAAACTTTGTGAAGTTACACAAGTGATGGTATTGTTGTCGCGTTTCGTTCAGTTTGTGAGACTTCCCGGTGGCCTAAACTCGTCATTAAAGGCCGGCAATGCATCTGCAAATGTCCATGGGCGTCGGTGGGCACTAAGGTGCCTGCTGTCTGCTCGTTTGCCCCTTGTTAAATAAATAAAAAAACTGATGATACGTATAAATCTTACAATAATATGGTAAAGTATTATGTGACGTTACGTAACCCTTAGTGCGCAAGTCAAATGCGCGTTTTATACGACGTTGTTAGCTTCTTTAGTTATTAGTTCAGAAGTTAGTGCATAGGTACTTTCACAACTCGACAAAGAACTCATTATTTTTGTAAAATAGAACAAGATATGTAGCGATTCAAGAACAGAGACTTAATTTGCTCGCTTTTTTTTCAGTAAGCGCGGGGTTGCTGCGGTGATGCCTACACGTACCAGCCAGTAATTCATACAATTTGCGTTCGATATTCATGAATGATACACGTTCTAAATTCAAATCCTATTTCCTACCGATAAAAAGTTCTTAACAGAAAATAGTTACTTTGCTCTCACTCGTAGAGAAACAATGCGACACTTTTCGAATAGAAATCAATTGTATGAAAACAATTGTAGCTTGTGAACTGTCTACTGCCTTTATTATTTGTACGTTTGAAATATGTGTGCATACAAAATGTGAATATACAAAGTATATGATTAATTATGTATATTTTTGGCCATAAGTCCTTATAAAAAAAGTCTATATGAATGTTTATTCAATATGTTTTAACAATTTTGACTGTGACTTTGTTCAAAGCACATATTATTCAAATTAGCTTTATTTCTAATTTTTGGTTACTTCTTAAGGCTAAAACAAACGATTACTTTAAAAAAAACTAAACTTAACAGTCGTGGAACGCGAAAATATTTAAAAGCCCAACTTAAATAATGTATTAAATAACAAATTATTAATACTAAAAAATGTACAGGCCGATGTCCACTTCTTTATCGCTGGCGTCAAGATCGATCATAACTGGACAACCTTTAAAACAACGTAATTAAAGCGAGTTTTTACGATACGAAATTATCTACTCTGCTTCATACATTCACACCTGACTTATTTTTCTGAATTGCGGACGTAACGTTTGCCCGTACAGTGCATCACTCAGTTTGCAACTTAAGTGTTCCCATATAAAAATAAAGAAGAATTATGTTATAATGAACAAGCTGTTTTCAACTACTTCGGACGCATAAAGTTAAGACTTGCCAGAGACGTACTTAATCTATAGCGGATATCTACTCAAAGATAAGATAAGATAAGATAATTTATTTCTCAAAATTTTTTTACACGTACATCACTGAAACATTACATTGCATGTGTATATTAACTCTAAGTTGTGTCCTGAATTGGATAATTTATTTTTTGTTGTGTTCGTTATTGTTAGGAAAAGGTTTGTATTTAAAAAAGGAATGGTAAAGAGTAAGTTTAGAAAAAATATATGTTACTGAACAAATTATAACTTCCACGATAAAAAATACAGAGTCTTTACCATTAAAGTGTCCTATCGCCGAATCAGAATGGGAAGAGGTATTTTAAAAAAATCAAGTTTAATAAAACAAGCTTTAGGAAAAACATTTATTGTAGCTTGAAAGGCAAAGAGTACCTATGATTTTGCAATCCAAAATGATACACCAATTGTGAATATTTATTTTCTACTAAAATTAAGACTTGGTGCGTTATATAAAAATATTTTCCGAATCTATTACTTCTTTAAGTAATAGATTCGGAAAATATTTTTAAGCCAATTTTAATAAAAATGCTTTCAATTTATTGGAAATATTGAAAAATGTTACGCTATTTATTGAATGCTTAAAAAAATATATTTTACTTAATTCCAAGATTGTACCTACTTAGTAAAGAAAACTTAAAAAAAACCGCTTTGTCTAAAGAAATAGTCATTTGTATAAATAAAAATGAATTTCCAAAATGTTTGTATGCGAATAACTTCCGAACGTCTGTGCACCAAAATTGATAATTCGTTTTTTATTGCATTCGTTATAGTCAGGTAAAGATTTGTATATTTAAAACATTATGTCTGTCTATCTCTTTACGGGTAATTTTGAAACCGTTATACCTAATTAATAAGGAATAACATAGCCTACTTTAGTTTTAACCAAGTTATAAAGTTTCAGCACAAAGAAAATTGAAACCCTCAAAATATAACAGTCAAAAACGTTTTTAACTGTACACTATGTTACATCCACATATATTCTTTATACATATTTATCTTCATAATACTTTTAACATAGCCGTATTATGGAGAATGGATAAAATAATTTTCTATTGACATTCAAGTGAGTAGGCACTAAAATGCTTGAATTAAAGTTGAATAAAATGCGTGAATCTTTTAGAATACAGTGTAACCTTTTAATATAACGAGTCTTAATATAAAAATTTCTCGATTTAACGACTTTTTCAAAACCTTCAAAAACTATCCATAAGAGCTAATGCAAAATGTTTTATCAAATCCTTTTTATATAACGAATGCAAAATTTTTCTTTTTTTTTAATATATACTGTCTATATACTGACTATATCTATACTGACCCACTGCTGGGCAAAGGAATCCTCCTTTTACAACCACACCTTCCTTTCCTGACTCATTTGAATCCATTTCTTTCCCGCAAAGGCGTCCAAGTCGTCTCGCCACTTCTACCTCGGTCTACCTGGTCGTCGGCAAAATAAATATAGAAAACAGTAAACTACCTCTATTTCACGAATTTTGGAATTTAGATAATGGTAAATATTACTTTCGAACCTTAGTAACTCAATTTTAATAGGACTTAAATCAGTAAGATAACAAGTTTTCGGTCACTTAGATACAAGATTTAGGTTTACGTAGATGGAAAACGAAGATTTTACAAAAAGTTTTTATTAATCTGAGTCCTTATACTTTCAGTTATTTTAAGCATTTAGAATATTTAAAAAAACAAATAAAGAATAATAATATATAAAGCTGAATAGTTTGTTTGCTTGCACGCGCTAATCCGAGGAACTACTGCTCCAAATTAAAAAATTCTTTCAATGTTAGAAAGTCCATGTACCGAGGATGGCTACGGGCTATATTATCATCACGCTAAAATTTGATCAATTTTGTTCAAATAATTTTACTCGGATAAAATCGCGGATACAGCTAGTAAACAATATTTTTGTCAGAGTCCTTTCAAATTATAAATATATAAAGCTGAAGAGTTTGTTTGTTTGCTTGAACGCGCAAATCTCAGGAACTACTGGTCCGATTTGAAATATTCTTTCAGTGTTAGAATACCCATTTATCGAAGATTGCTATATGCTATCACGCTAAAATTTAATATATTTTTTTCACTATTTTTACGCGGATGAAGTCGCGGGCACAGCTAGTAAACAATATTTTTGTCAGAGTCCTTTCAAATTATAAATATATAAAGCTGAAGAGTTTGTTTGTTTGCTTGAACGCGCAAATCTCAGGAACTACTGGTCCGATTTGAAATATTCTTTCAGTGTTAGAATACCCATTTATCGAAGATTGCTATATGCTATCACGCTAAAATTTAATATATTTTTTTCACTATTTTTACGCGGATGAAGTCGCGGGCACAGCTAGTAAAGAATATTTTTGTCGGAATCCTTTTAAATTATAACGAAATGTTGTTTAAAAATTGCATAGCATGTGCAAAACGTTTCAACTTTTTCTCGTCGCAGTTTTGTTTGCTCGCGAAATAGAATTTGTTTTCCATTACATAGTTTGTAGCAATGTTTGCTAATGGCTCAGTATTGTAACCAGACTACTGCAAAGCAAAAAGCATTAGGAACACTGTTAACATAGTTTTACGTAAAACAAACGTATAATTGTGTTATCCTGCGGATTCTCTTGTGTTGATTTTTTACCGTACCTCATTTAAAGTTATTTATATATTAGTATGTGAAGCGAAAACTTGGGTACCATTTGACGAAAATTGCACCGACAGAGGAGTATGAAATTAGGCACAACTGTAGTTCATATAGAGGAAGGTCTGCGAACGCTTATATTTTTGTATAATATCCAACATTAATATACTAAATTATTATTATAAAATCACACGCGCACCAATGCCAAAAGATTTACATCATTTGCACACACAAGTCCTACCGCGCGATTTTGGAATGGTGAATTTTTAAAATTATACCGAAAGATTTCGCTTCATGTTTAAGATATAGATACTTTAAACTATAATAGAGGGACGGTATGCCTTTAATTGGTATTAAGTTCATTTTTACACTTAAAAAAAATATTATTACGAATATAGTAGTAACAAATTGACCAAAAAACATTGCAGGCACTACAACAGGTAAACATTTATCTGTAAGGCCATCAAAAATAGTAGCAGGGCAGGAACCAGAAAAAACAAATGAATTGTTACAATGTCTTGCTTTAGCACTGGAGAGTAATCTGTCATCAGATGAAGCTGTAAAGCTTTATAAAGAATCTATAAAATCAAATAAATCAGAAGAAAAAAAGCTGAGAGAGAAAGATTCAACTAAATCTGTAAAAAAAAATTCGGATGTAAGAAAAGTAACCACTAAAGATAGTGAAAAATTAATAAAAAGTAATAGAAGTACACCTAAAACTAAAGAAAAAGAAACTGTCAACACTGGCAAAGACCAAATAAAGAAAGTTACAAAACAGCCTAAAGCTATAAAAAATGTTTCAAATATTGATAAAGAAAAACAAGATAAGAAAAAACTGGTTTCATCAACAACTAATTTGAGCTCTAAAGAAAACAGTCTACAAAAACCTTTTACTAGTGATCCCACTGTTGATGAGTTACAAGTAATAGAAGATAAACAAATTATATCACCAACTTCTCTCGATAATGCAAATGGCAAAATAGAAACCGGCAATGATTCAAATACGTCATTACTGATAGAAAACTTTCAGCCTCAAGAAACAATAAAATCTGAAGATGAATTCAAAGGTAACGATTTAGATTTAGGAGTTAAAAATGAAGATAAAATTTTGAACAATAGTGATGAAACAAAGTCTAGTGATCACAATGAAGAAGAAGAAAACATCAATAAAGATACACCATTAAATCAAAATATTCAAAGTATAAAGTTGGAAAAAAGTAATCCAAAACAAGAGATTACTGAAGCATCTGATAAAAAAGTCATAGACGCTCCCGATGTTAGACGGCCTTCAAGTGTACGGCCTTTTTCTTCAAGACCAGGAGCCCCGAGACTTAGAGATAAATATGATAACATTATAACTAGTTCAGAAAATCTTGTTCTTGGCAAAGTTAATATTATAGCAGAGAATACAAAAAATGATGAGGTAAGCACTTGTGGATGTCACGTTTTCGACAGTAATATTGCGTGTAATATCGCATAATCAAGATAACGAGTTTCTGTTAACTATTTTCGTCACGAAACGTTTACCCCTGCCCGTTGTCACGCAATGTCACATTTTGGAGAATACCCCCCCCCCCCTTTTTACGGGTGGCGTCATTTATAGCCGGCCCCCTACTGAAAATTCGTTATAAAGAGGTTGTTCGCAAAAAATGTTCGCATTGTAAAGGTATATTTTATATTGACTCTTATGGAGAATTCAAGGGGATTGCGAAGAATTTGTTAAATCGAGGAAGTCGTTATACTGAGGTACGTTATATTAAGGTTGAACTGTATACAAAATGGCCAACACCGTTTTATAAGGCTATAACAGTGATGGCGTAACAGCGTGTCCAATTTTAACACAGTAGGATGCGGCGTCGTCTTATAAACACATAATCGTCGGACGTCCGTTCGCACAAGTCTATCTCTACCGCCCATCTCATTGTACGAAGCAGTACGGCCGTACAATGATAGCAATGGAAAAGTAGGACAAGGACCGCGTGAACTTGTGATATGAACTCAACTTATTGTACTTATTGTACTAATCAGGCGTTACGAAAACCCGTGACGAGTGGGATAAATAAATTACATCGTCAAAATCCGCGATTGAAACGTGCCAAAATCGGTGCAATGTGTGTAAGGGATCGGACGTGACCCGATTAAATAGGGGGTGGGGGGGATTAGGTTTTGTTGTCAAGTAGTCGATGTCAACGGGAGATAACTAGTCACTTTTTGGTTGCGAAATGATATACAATCATATCCATGAATTTGTTCGTGAATAGTGAAAACTAAAGGGGGGGGGGGGAAGTTCTTGACATATTAAGCTACCATTGTTTATAAGTTTTTTTTTAAAAAGCTTTATAGATAGTCACTTATTTATTTAACCTTCGTTATACTTTTTAGGTATGTCTAATATTCCCTTTTTCCCCTCTTACTAAGCTTAAATTCAAAGCTTGTATTAGGAGTGGGTGCGACAATATTCCAACGGCGATGGGGCTTGAACCGGGTACTTGCGGAATTCAGTCCATACCTTATACCGTTGAGCTATTGAGGCTCTAAATGTAATATGTACATAAAGATGTGATAAATGTGGCTAATATTTAACGAAGTGTTTATTATTTAGGGGCTTATTAGTGGTTATGGTATTTAACACCAGTTAGTATAATTAGGCAATATAAAAAGTGACCTTATTTGAACCCGCGAAAAAGTAGGGCGCCGTCAGTTTCTACGCAGATCGAACACGAAATTCGCACGCGATGTTGTCACGACCATTATTAACTGCCCATTTTCTTTCCACCTACCCGCAAATACGCTAATTGGAGGGTGTAAATTGATTTGCTTTAATTAATAGCTTTCTGTCACGACTGGTAGAAGATAATGCGTCAGAGATGATATCTATTGCACGCCTCATAATGCAAAGCTGCTTAGCGTTTCCCGGTCTAGTACCAGGGTCCTCTTAGATTGCAGAGGGTATGGCTGTGGGGCGAGGTAAGATGGCCGATTGTCGTCTGATGTCTAATTATTTTAAGTATATTTTAATTCACCCCCCCCCCCCCTCCTAAACTTGTGTTAGGAGTGGGTGCAATACCCTAGCTGCGTTGGGACTTGAATCTGGTACCTTGCAGATTTCAAGCCAACGCATCTACCATTGAGCTATTGAGGTTACTACATGGCAGAGGTCAAAGTAAAGGGAAAATACGTAAATTTGTAGTTACAGTTACATCACAAATAAAAAGACAATAGGACTCCGGGAGTGCCGACAGAAGTGAAAACTTAAACGTACAGAGGTGTCGGTAACGGTAACGGTGTCGCGAGTTCAATGTTTTTCTCCAATTTCCAAAAATCCCAACGCGCACAAGAAGTCACTCCAAAAATTTTGTCAGAGTAAGGAACTCTTATAAAGAATCTCGACTCGTCCTTATTTAAAGAGCGTATGGGAAGGCACACCAAGGTGGAAAGTTTCGGCGAGGAATGAAAGGTGGGAGCGAAGGTCGATATGCTCAACCACCGTAAAGAGGAAGATATTCGTGTCCGGGCTAGTTGGAGTTACCCGCGGCAGTTATTCGTCGAAAGGTTTATATATAGTAATCGTAAGTAGAAATTTCACTAACGAGAGTTGGTTTGTATGGAGATTTTCAGTGTTTGTACTCCGGTCGTCGTCATCCGTACAGCGCCATCTAGTTTGCTTTGGTGTAACCTTTTTTTCCACTCGACATCATTGCCATCTCCTTATGTAGTGGTAGCTACAATAGCTCAATGCTGCGCATAGCCCTCCCTTTCTTCTCTTATCCCTTGCCAATATCATTCAACCACCTCCCACTACTCTCTTTCTATATCACCCGCTCATCGAGCCATGGGACCACCAAGGTTCTCTAGCCCAACCTATGCCACCATTCAGTTAGTTCGTAGACCATCTCTCATCACCACGTCAATACCATGTGCCCTGCCTAACTCCATCTTAGTTCGACCTCCCTGCCTCCGAAGTCTTTAACGTTAGTGCGTAGTCGGATTTCCTCCCCCCCCCCCTTTTATATGACAAAAGATTTAACTAATCAAAAGTGTCTACTGAGGCCTATAAATGACTGCGTTGCCAGAATGCTTACATATGCATTGCCGGACCTTGTGGAATGAAAAGGCACAATTTTTTAAGGCCGTACTGGCAGCTAGTTCCATGCGATGCACAATAGGAAGTTCCTTGCCAGTAGCACGATTGTAGATTTATGGACATTGAGTTGCTGTTAGGGAAATTTTGAGCTCTAATTTAGTACTTTTTATATAATATTATTTTATTTATATATAGTATTTATAAAATAAGATAGATCAAGTCCCTTCTCCTTCCTAGTGTTATCTTGTTATTCCTAGTGTATATGTAGTGCCAGGGACGTGGCTACATGGCGAAAAACTTTACGTAGTGCACTTCCGCAAAATAACTTAATTTCCATCAGGTCCAACCAGTGATTAATGTTTCAGTATTTTAGCAGTAAGCTCATTGTTGATTGGAGTTGAGACGGATGCATGAATTCATAAGTTTTTTTTTAAAAGAATTCTTTTCAAAGGAAACTACATGGTTCTTAAAAATATTAGATCTTGAGGCGGTTTGCGCGACCCGGGAATGTCCTAACCGTGACCCGTTGCCAGGGTCGCGATACACCATTTGGGTCACGTTGGTTTTAGGGATACTCCTCGAACAAAACTAATATTACCACTTTCAAGTCTGTCTTCTGTGAGAACCACACAAAAACCTATTCTGCCGATCTTCCCCAACGCAATCACTGCCTTAAGATTTACTTACCACATGCTTATTTAAAGCTATGTACAATACCTTTATTCTCAGTATAGTCGACCAAATTGGCTCGCCACGCTAAGGTCGAATGTCGCTTGCACGTCAGTTAGTTAAGAGGCTCATTTTTGCTTGTTATGCATTACGTTAATTTCTAACAGTAACCCTTAGCAAAATTTCCTTTAACTAGGAACTGTCATCCAGAATGATAAAACACATTCTTGGTCGACTATACAACGTCATTTGATAATTTAACCACATTAAATGCCATATTTAACAGAATACGTTGCTATCTTGCGTGGGTTGTCATAACTACGCTTTGACATCAGCCTATAATAAAATTTATTCACACACGTGTCAATCGTGTGGGCGTGAGGTTTGATTTTCAATAGAGATAGCCCGCCGGTCGAAATTCGCCCACAAACCTTTTTGGCCACAAATACATATATTGTTCTACTCATAGAATAATAAAATTTGACACTTAATATACCATACGGTTGTCATCTGTGGTTGTCACGATTGCGCTTTGACATCATCCAATACATGTGTGTGTAAATGGTGGAAATCGACTAGCGTTTGGGTGCGTGTTGTTTTTTTTTAATAATTTAATATACTAATATAGCATATTATAAAAAAATATTAGTATTCGCACACCTTCTTCTATCGCAATTTCCGTAAAATGCAACATAAAGTTTTCGCTTCACGTATTAATTAATTTAATATATGTAGAATGTATACTTTACAAAAATATCACAATTCGCACTCCTTCCTCCATGTAAGTCATAGTTGTGTCAAATTTCAGTTTTTTTTTTATTTTTTTATGTTACAAGGGGTCAGACGAGCAGGCAGCAGGCACCGAAGTACCTACGGCGCCCATGGACATCTGCACGACCAGAAGGCCAGCATATGCGTTGCCGGCCCGTAATGACGAGTTTTAGGCCACCGGGAAGTCTCACAAACCGAACGAAACGCGACAACAACACCATCACTAGACGTGACATTGGCCATCCCCTCTCATCCTGCTAATATTCTTACGTAAACGTACTAATAGATGTGACTTGATGACAAAGAACTTACGTTACTGGCTTGAAGTTCAAACATTTGTGTTATTGTAGCTTCTTCACAAAAATTGTTAAATGGGACGAGGAGAAAAAGTTTTTATTTTATAACAAGGCCCAAACGAACAGGCAGCATTCATTTGAGTGACTACCGACGCCCGTGGACGACTGCAACACCAAAGGACCGCAAATGAGTCGCCGGCCTTTAAGGAATGACCATGCTCTATTCTTGAAGGTTCCTTAGTCGTATCGGTTCGGAAATACCAAAGCTGGTAAGTGACTTCGCAAAAGAATTGTGCGAGGTGAGAATTACACAGTTGTGGAGTTCAGGGAATCGAGGTGATGAGAGTGTAATTTAAAGTTCTGGCGAGATGTTCTGTGGTGAAATATAGCTACTGGTATTAGTTACTTAACTTTTAACATTGCCCATGTAGTACATAAATACGGAAACCAGTCACGTAGGCTCCATTGGTAGAGGCTATAAATTATGTGTTTATATAATAAGAAAATTCAAAGTATAAATATTCAGAAAACATTGCGATACACTTGCATATTTATTAATCTTTGTCTTCAATGCTAATGCAGGAGAGAAAGTCAAACAATTCACGATGCAAACTAATGTAACAGTACATTTGCCAGCGCTAGCGTCTGTGGATTACTCGGTCGTGATATGAATTAAATAGATCATTACATACATCGATACACACGTGTACCTTACATTGATGATAGATAAACAATCCGCTATGACATTGCTTCTGTCTCATGTTTTCCTCATACTTAGTAGAATACATACACAACTTGTAAGGAAGCGTAAATATTTTTTTTAATTATTTACTAATAGAAAAGAGGTACACTTTTTTTAAATATAGCAGTCGTGAAATTTGGCTTAACTTGCACGAAGTGTATTTCAGTTCTCGATATTATACTTACTTTTACGTTCAAAACGTAACGTGAAAAACAAACGAAGGTTCGTGCGTGTATTTTACAAGACTTACATGACCGTAACGTCGAAGATTCAACACGTGCAAGTTCTGATTTCGTTCGTGCAAGCAATATTTAGCAATTAAGTTGTGCAAAAAGGTAGCATTAATGTTTTATTTAACGTTCGGTTTCGAACGTTAAATAAGTAAAAGTAAGTAAAACTATCGGGAATGTTTGAGCTAGCTATCAAAATAACTAGAACCTGAGCTATATATGGAACTAGAAGAGGAAGGTTTTTTTTACGTGGGGAAACTCTGTACTGTTACCCATCCACAAGGTTCGACGGTGAGTTATGTCGAGCTCCAACCGACAAAAATCCTACGGTAGTTCCTCCTTCCCACTCAGCTTTATGTATTATTATAGACATATAATATTATATTATGCGCATTCGGGGCCGTATAAGCGCGTTGTACGAGAACACTCCTACAACGCGTTTTTCTATAATGTGGAATAAACCTAACGTGTTATAAGGAGGGATTCCAGTAACAATTTTGTACACATTTTAAGTTTTCTTACAGAGAGTATCTCGATCTTAAGGAGGTCGTATTTTAATCAGTGGCCGGCCTTTGAGTCGATCGCTTGGTTAAGCAGTCCTTGCCGAGGCCGTTTGATAGATAGGTGATCCATTCTAACACTAGTTTTGATAAAACCTCTGCCCTCCTCCCCAAAAGGATCCCGATTTAAGTCAAAGTGATATTAGTCGTGAGATTGTAGACATTGTGTCGGTTCCGGGGATGACGTCACACGGCGGTCGGTCATCTTAACTCGCCTTACAGCCACATCCTTCGCAATATAACGGGATAATGCTAGGAAGAAGAGGATATATACGTAAATAGGCAATAATACGAGGTATAAAAGACCTCGTACCTCAAACTATCTGATATGGCTACATTTCATGTCCTATATAAAACCACAAAAATCATTCATCCAGGAAATGAGAGGTAACATATATTTCCATCCTCATCCCATTCTTGAGCGCGCAATGTATCGTGAACATTGGGTAGCAATCGTCAACAAAGTGTTGACGCGCAAAACAAGTCCACGACCCGCGCCTCGCTACTGTTACGTACTTTTAAATTTTATTTACATTGTGGTTTGATGTAAAAAAATATTGAAGAAATTTGTTTCTGTTTTAAAATCGTATTGGAACAGATATTAATAATGGTATTATACAATATTCAGTTTAAAAAATGGAAATAAAAAATGTACATTTCAAGAGAAAGCCGACGAAAAATTTCACCAATGGGGAGTCTAGAATCGTGTACTGAACCCATGGGTTGCGTGCATCCAGTACGGTCTTTTATACCCTGTATAGGTTGATCATATAAACACGCGTTTATTACGAAAGAAGCGTCTACTATTCGAGTCAGTTCGTGTTCACAGTGTTAACTATTTATCGTACGTATTCTAATGAGGCGAAATCGTTATCAGATAACGGTATGTGGCGTGCGGGGAGCCAGTGATTCATAATCTAGCCCGTTTAATGGGCAACAACCTATATACCGTCGACCATTGGCCTTACCATGTGCACTCGAATAATAAAGATAATGTTATAAGTGAAAAAGAAGCGAGGAGGTCGTGGCCTAATCAGTGGTCGACATTTGAGTTCATCGCTAAGGTAAGTTGCTCTGGCTGCGACCGGGTGATAGATGGGTGACCCATTCTAGCACTGGTATATATTCGATATCCGACCTCCTTCGTGTTTCGGAAGGCGCGTAAAAAATTTACTCTCGAGACAATTTGAAGGACGACATTCAAAAGGTACGAAGAAATTTGTATTAATATATTCATTCATTTTACCGTCCCATTGTTCCACGTATAAGAGCAGCCCGACGGTATAAATAAGGCTGTATTTTTGTTAAACTCCTCTTCATTTCTAAGGGCATCCACAAACCTAGCGTTTTTGCCATACCTATAGCGTTTATTTTAAGTAATGTGACTCTAGCATAATTTAGTTACTGACCTCGCTACATTGTTCCTGGTATAAAAACAGGCCTACAATATGAATGAGGCTGTATTTTTATTCCACAACTCTTCATTCCTAAAGGTGTCAAAACATCAAGTGTTTTCCCCACATCTATAGCGGATATTTTATGTAAAATGACAATAACATAACTGAGTTACAAAAGAGCTAGAACTAAGCTCGCCCCACTGTTCCAGGTCTAAGAGCGAGCCGGCGGTTCAAATAAGTATACATTTATATTAAACTCTTCTTTATTCCTAAGGCCGTCTACACCCTGGCGTTTTCTCAACGCGTACAGCGCTTATTTTATGTAACATGACACTAACATAGCTTATTTATTACACAGCTAGACAAACTGACCTCGCTCCATTGTTTCATGGAGCAGCAACCCAACGGTATTAATAAGGCTCTTATTTTGATAAATTACTCTTCATTCCTAAGGGCCACCACACACCTATGTTTAATTTCCTAATTATAGGATATTAAGTCCTTTTTAGTTGGCGGAGAAGGAAGCAAAGGAATTATTGCACATATAGTAACAACCCTAAAGAATATGTCTCTATTTTTATGTAAATTTTCTTAACTACTAAGTGAGGCCGTTTAAACACCTAAAATATCTTAGAAGTAGAAAGAAACATATTTCTATAACAAAAACTAACTAAACCTTCACTAAAATAAAGAGTTCTTTATTTTCTGGTTAGTTAAACAACATACTTATTTTACTATGCTTATTTAATACCATATAGGAGGAGTTAAAGTAGCTTCATCAAGCATAGATGGCTGATATATTTCAACACTGGTTTTTGATATGTCCGATCTCTTCCGTGTTTCGGAAGGCACTTAAAACAGTGGATTTCGGTTAATGTTACTGAGCAATAGTTGTTAGGTTGTAGACAGTGTGAGGGTTCCGAGGATGAAGTCAAGCGGCAGTCGGTCATCTTAAATGGCCACACAGCCACATCCTCTTCAATTTAAGCGGACCCTGGCACAAGACCGGGATAACGCTGGCTAGAAGAAGAAGAAGTATAATCAGATGTGCCGTCACAATTTACAAAAAAACATGTTGAGACCAAGGAGCTCAATGTGATCGTCTATCGGTACAGATATTCCTCGGAAAGTAGGAGTCGAGGTGAAGGGACTTGTATGTTTATGCTCACTCGACTACAATATTTTAGCACACCTGATCCTTTCAAACTACCGCCTTGCTATTAGCCAGTTAAGATTTGCAGTGTAATAATGACAATTAGTAATAAATATAAGTTCCATTGTGCGAAAAACACAAAATAATAATAAATAATTATAATAAAATATCGTTTATATCTCTCCACAAACTTATAAATTAATATTACTAAGTACATAAGCGTTAGTGGATAGCTGGAGCTTGTTATATTTGTGAAAAGCCTGCATTACAAGACTCCATGTCTCCCACATTCGGATTAAGTACGATTAGTAATTTATTTTAACAAAAAACAGGTAATTAATGACTTAAAAGTATATTTATGTGTGTATATATGTATGTGTGTGTAGTTGCTTAGCGATTAAGTTCTAAAATTTGTTTTATTAAACGGAACGTGTTAGTAAAAACCAGCCGTGCCTAAATTATCGAATGTGTTGAAGCCCTAACACGCGCACTTAACCTACAACCTTAGATAAAAGCAACTTTGTCCTTGTTTACATACAAGGAATATTTCGAATACCTCATACGAACAACGGAAAATTACGTAATTATATTGAGGTACTATAGCGCAAAACCCAAACTTTATTATTAGAACTGGCTGTTTTTCAACGATTCAACGCTTTTGTTAAGTTTGAAGGGTTTTCCTTTTTTTTGCGGAACTCTAATTGTTTTTCTAAAAGTAAAGTCAAACTCAAGTATCCTGCCAGTAATAGTCCCATCAAAATCGGTCCAGCCGTTTATGGGACTACCCGAAACACACAGACAGATAAAAAACTGTTAATTTACGTTTTTGTTTATATGTATCGTATGCAATTAGTAAGAAAAATATAGCAACGTTACAAACAGACAATTCAATATTTGTTATATGTATAGATAACAGTTTTATTATTACGCCACATTGAATCTTCTACCAAAGCAACCGTATTTTCAAAGTTTTCAGTCACGTAAAGATAGCAGGACTCGCGAGTTCCCAACTCTTTAAAACTCATCCGTTCTCATTGTGTCTGAATTCTATCTCAACTAGACGTTCTTTATTTCTTCCTTTTCGATCCTTTTATATTTATCTATAAGCGTTTCAGATATAGCTTTAAAATATTGGCACGTATTTTAAAGATATTATACTTAAAAGTTTCTAGATAAAGGTGAAGATCCAAAATGAAGAAAAGGCTGTGTAGTTGAGGTAGAATTCAGTCAAAATGGGAACGGATAAGTTTCAAAGTGTTGGTCATGTGTCAGCACAGCAGCTTTAAACCCCATTTTTTTAACCATTTAATTTCACAAGTCCAGAAAGAATTTAAATTTTAAAAAACAGTTTAGCCTAGACAAAGTCTCGCGTTCAAATTTTCGCCGTAAATTGAAATTTTGCGTTCTCGGTAAACTTTAAAACGCAAACACCATTTAGGTGCCTTGACATGACTAAAAATTTAAAGTAAATATGTACCAAAAAATTCGACGCCTCGATCGATAGCAAAGCGTCTGGGCTGGTTGTTCAGAAGACACCGCTTCAAGTGCTATCGTAGCGAAGTAAGATTATGTAACATTTTCTTCCATTCATAGCTAGCAAAACACTTTAGTAAATGTATAAATATCTTTGTTTTTAGGGAAAATGGAAGGAATCATGCTTAGTGGAGAACTGCACGCCTGTTTTGGTCTTGACTTGATTGGCACTGTTCCAATCAGATTCTGTTCAAGAGCTAACTCTATTCGTTCAAGCAGTCACTACAACTGTGCCTCTATTTTCAAAAACAGGTTTACGTTTATAATATGACATAACTTTTATCCTGTCGGAGACCGAAACTCATTTTGGGTTGCTGAGCCGCTCCAATGTGTTTTATTACCAGACAAAGATTGAACACAGTACAATATTTTACCAAAAAAAAACATTTTTTATTCCATTTCTTGAGCCAATTATATCAATTTTTTGAGACCAGGGTGTGAGCCTTAATGGTTGACAACCCGGAGCCAGTATAGGGTATAAAAACGCCTTAACATCCATAAATCAGGCATCAGGTGTTTGCTTGCGTTTGTATTGTGTTAACCTGCGTAAAGCGAGTATTATGAAGACTCAGGTGACAGTTACCAACTTAGCGTCTCTTTCCTACCTTATTTCTCCTACAGAGAATACCTAAGGTAGGAAAGAGAAGGGTGATAAACTATCTTTGATCCCTATCTCCTTCCTCATAAAGACAACGTTTCTTTTAAAAGAGAATTATTCCTTTCCATCACGTTAAAGAACATAGAATCGATTAGAGAAACTTGTCTTTATTAGAGATTATGTTATATACTAACGCAAATTCTAATGGGAATACTGCACTAAGATTGAGTTCCTAGACTACGACAATTTAAATTGTTTAAATGGGATTAGTACATTTGCTTTGAATCCAAAGCAAATGTGACTCTGAGAACGATGATTGCTTTGCTATGAAGCTTTCGAAATTATGCATTATGCAGATATACAGTTTAATCAAGGATTTGAGCTATGTAATTAAATCTTCCATTGCTTGTAATCTGCAAACTAATGCTTGAATACGGGTGTATCAAACGTTGAAATCATGATCATTTAACTCACTATTATAACTCATAATCGATATGAGATAGTGATGTCATAGAGGCGACCCAAAAACTGAACGTGACACGCACATCATGTACATCTAATTTATATTTAACAACCCGCACTAATATTGTAAGCTAGCATTTTCCCGCGTCGTCACTTCTATTTTGGGTCATGTATAATACGTTGACGTATATTGCTTTTTAGTTTTGGTACTTTGTGTCTTTTTCTGTATCCCCAGCCAAAGAGTTTGCAAAATTTCTTGATGACCAGTTAAAGTTGAGACGCTTAAGCGCAAAACCGTAGCAACTAACAGCCTGACATTCGCTTTAATATTAGATACAATATGACCTCTATGTGATTATGCAAAAACGGTTGAACTATAATGGAATTTTGTAGAAAAATAGTTTACAACTTAAAGCAATAACACGTCTTATTAAAATATATGGATAGAAATAAGTCTCAGATACCGGCCCCGCTACACCAAGACCAATTTTAAGAAAATAGACCAATTTTCCTAAAACTGGTCTTGGTGTAGCCAAATTGGTTCATACAACACTGTGAACGAAAGAAACTTAGTAGCAACATATAAAAATATAATACTTAATAATCATCATTTCAGTCTGGGTGCGTCCACAGCTCCTCCTAAGGCTCCTCCTTCAATTTTCACGAATGGCGGTGTTGTGCCCATTGTATCCAATAGCTTCCTGCGACCCGCACCAATACATCAGTTCACCGGGTAGGAGGCCGTCCTGCCTTTCTTTTCCCCAAGCGTGATTATAATAATAATAAAGTTATTTTATTCAAAGCATAGAAAACTCAAATATATCACAAAAAGAATTAAAAATAAATATAGCATGTATTATTAAATAAAACATAGAATCAAGTAGCCCAGGGTACGAAAGA
>JANCMC010050420.1:15002679-15087339 GCA_024363005.1 Charaxes varanes | reverse complement strand
CCCGTGCCAAGCCGGGGCAAGGTTATTATATGAGAGGTAGAATATAATGAGATTGCGAAACTCGACTGGGAAAGTACTTCCAGGGTGCAGAAAACCAGACTAATACTATTCGCGTACTCTTTGTGGAAGGGTGGATAGGGTTGGCAACACGCATGCATATACCGCAAGTTATTTGCAAGTGTGGAAAAGCGGGCTATAAGCTTCATTGCTAAGTTTAATAACTTAACAAACATTTCTATAACTTTTCACTTTACTGTTATAGGTATTGGCATCGTTTGCTTACCATTTTTTAAAAGGCTGTTTCGCCCGACCTTTTAAAAGTATTTAAATATTATAGAGGAAAAGACGAGCGAGAAAAAACGAGAAGCGGTACTCAGCAGTGGATTAAAACGCATTGAGCGATGATAGTAGGAGCGACCCGTTGTTCGAACAGACTATTAAGAGGTTCTCTAAGTACCAATTTTAAACGCAAATAGGTAGATTCCTAGGAAAAAAAGGCTGGAGGTTTTCTTAGATATGGCTGAGAATACCGTCAGACTATGAAACAAAAAGGTGGTACAAACGGGAGAAGCTAAAGCCCACCAATGGGATGAAAAAAGATTGAGGGCGAGGATGAGAACAAGTCAAAAAAGCTGTGAATGATGGTTAAAATGGTACCAAATACTATTTTAAGGTTACTCAAGTCCTCGATCGAACGCGACGAAACTAACATAATATATTCAAAATAAAGTGGTAAAGAAACGCTAATATAGAAGGGTTCCGATAAAGATATTTGTGTAATAATTTTAAAAGTACTAGTCCGTTTTTGCTCAAAATAATTTTACTCTACTTCTAATAAATTGGAAATCCTAGGATTTCCAACGGGGCACTACTTTCCGGTCGGACAGACATAGACAGAGTGAAAATATAATAGTTCTTTATAGGATTACGGAACCCTAAAAAATAAAACATGCTCTAACTAATAGGTAAACGGAACTAATTCGCATCAACTAGCAGAACTGAGAGGCAGCTATGACACAGTTACCAATGACAGCGGCACCGTGTCACCGCTTCCGCTCCGCTGTTCCGAAAACTACGCGGCAGTGCACACTAGACTCGTTTCGTTGAAAATCACATTTACCGGCAATTTTGTTGTCTCTCTTGCAGCCTGCGACTATATTCCGCCATTAATAAATATTCTTATTATGTAGTTATTTCATAGTGTTAGCAATAATAATTATTATTGATAAGATATTTCTAACATTCAAAGTAAATGCATTTTCTCTTCTTAAAAGGTTCATTGTTATCTGTATAAATTGTCTGTCATTATTGCCACCATGATAATTAAGACGTAAAATTCGTCTTACGTATTGTTACTGGCAGGTCACAATGACTGCCTTAGTTACATTTCTTGATAGCAGTGCTACCATCATTGATAAAAGTATGATGAATTACTATTGGTGGTCGTTATGGCGGGAGTGAGATGGAAGGAAAGGAAATATTTCCGTGATTATACACAAGAATGAACGTGCAGACATGTGCTTTGTATTATTTCTAAGACTTACAATAAGTTAAACTAATCTAAATATAAGTATATATTAACAATGTATATGCGCACGTCTATGTCACTGCGCTTTTATCATATTTTTCGGCCAAATGATGTGTAATTTTAAATGGTTTTTCAAGGTCTATATTGAAAGTCTCATACATCACCTTATACCATTTCATTATACAACATTAATATTACCAATACAAGTACTTACATATAATACCTAATTTTTTATCTGTCATATAGACTTGTGTTAGGAATTGTGCCGATTCTATACGAACTGCAGAGAACATAGTCTATCCTTCTACTTTTTGAGCTCGAAGCACTGACCATTATATGTTAGTAAAGAACGTTTGAATATTAGTAAATTATTGAAATCAAAGGTAGACCGTAAGTACCGGCTGAAAGTGCTGGTACTTGTGGTCGGCCACCAAGGCGATCACTTGCAGAAGACAATCCAGTACCAAAACTGCGTAGCTCTGTTCTGTGTATTCTTCTTCTTCCTCCACCTTCGAGACGAAATAAAATCGAAGATTATTTACTTATTATTCTTCACTGATATGTTGCAGTCAGAGACATGCTTGGTACCATACTTCAACACCGCAGTAGGTGTCTAGCACATCAATATGTGAGTACAAATCATATATTGCGTTTTAGTTCTTTGGTGTTTATTTGAAGGTGGTTTTGCTTTTGTTTAAAAAATTAATATGTTTTTTTAAAAATATTAGTATTCGCACACTGTCCTCTATATAAACTTTAACTGAGCAAAATTTCCTATTCCTTCGTACATGCACTTTTTATAAAACGGTACCCAAAGTCTTCGCTACACATATTAATATATATTTAGATAACCAATGCATCAAAGCGTGATGGGACTTACCAGTGTCAATATACTGAACAAAGCGTCGAGAATATCTTGTAAGAACTTGACTAGTTCATCGTTGGGTACCCTTTGGAGACGCATCAGAGCTTCGCGCAATGTGCCGTCTTGGTAATGCGTGCTCCACTTTAGCACTCCGAGGATTTCCTCTGTGGAACAATAATGATGTTGTGAGTACTTTTTGTAGGTACTTTTCTATATAGAAGAATAATGAGTTATTTGCGCTTTTTATAGATACTTTCTTCTGAGGAAGAATAATGATTTTATAAGCATTTTTTATAAGTATTTTCGTCTATAGAACAATAATGATTTTATAGGCACTTTTACAGGTACTTTCCTCAGTAGAAGATTAATGATGTCACAGGCACTTTTTAATTTTTTATTCAGTCACGACTATTGATGGAAAATAACTTTTTTTTTATATATACGACCGCTGAAAATGATTATTATATGTTAACAACTCAATAAAAATAAGATCAAACATCTTATAATGTGTCTATTATGATGTTAAATAAGAAAGAAAGAAGCTATCTGCCTAAAGTGGTGATTATAATAAAAATCATCCCAAGGCAGATCCAGCCTCTTCTAGGTCACTTATTTCTGCATCACAATAAATTTCAAGTCCTACTGTCCGAAGTGACCAAACCATCAGTCAAATAATTAAATTATTTAAATTGAATTATTTCTGCATTTCTATTTACCTAAAAACTTGGAATCAATTTTGAATCTGCTCAACATAGGACCAGGCAAATCCGATACAAAAAAGTTTTTGAACAAACAAACTTAACAATATGGCAAGAAAACTGTTTTTTTCTTACCCCTCTGCGTCAACTTTGTGGAGCATAATTTAGTTGCGACAACCAGCGAGTCCCGGTTGAGGAGTGGCGGCAGACCATGGACGGACAGAGTGGGACTATCGTTTCTACAAGGGTTCCTCGTAGGACTACGGAACCCAAATAAAATATTTTAATAAAAAAATTCCACCAAGGAACTAAAAAGCAAAAATAATTAGTACTTTCTTACGATAAATAAGTAGGCACCTTTTCGTAGGTGTGAGTTACTTGGTGTTTTTTGAAGGCGCTTTTCTTTTTGTTTAAAATACTGTATTTTTAAATTTTTTGTGGAAAGTGGACGTCTATATATTTTGTCTATATATGATATGAGTAGGTCAACTAAACGCACTGCTTTAACGACAGGTTAGATTTCGGAATAAATGAAAACATCATCACCATGAATAACAATGTATATGTGTATAAATCTTTTAGAATTTTATCGATTTCTCAAAAATCGCTAGGCCTATTTTGATAAAACCTTTATGGGACCACCTCTGAAGTATGGTCTACCGAACATAAAATAATCGTCAAAATCATTTCATAAATGACGGAGTGATCGCGCATACGAAAAAATAAATTAAAAAAAACCTACACCCTAATTGGGAACCTCCTCCTTTTTGGAAGTCGGTTAAAAAGAGAGCTAGTCTGTTGTTTTAAACGTGCCATGATATTCTTCATGGTTTAACACATTGCCACCAGTTAGCCTTCAACGTAACAGGAAAAAAGCACGCTGAAATCTATAACGTAACAAATTCAATCATACACTCCTACGATAAGATTTACGATATATTTATAAGGTCAATATAAAGTATATTAAAATTTTATTTATCTTTTAATACTAAGTGCCGTATTAAAAGATAAGAAAGTTGAATTTATTAACCCAAATCCACGACTCTACATTTTTTATTCTCTCCGTTGTTTTTATAATTTTAAGTTACATGATTCATTTTTTTTAGTGTTTCTTTTGAAAGTATGCTAATTTACCGCTGACGATTACCAGGAATTCATAAATCGGCGAGAGCACTAAAGACTCGTTGACACTGTCAAAGTGGGGCGGATAGAGTGATGACCCGTTTGTCTAAATTGACACTGAGTATTTTTGGCTATGAAAAAATGCTTCTACGCAATTTTAAAAATGATTTTTACGTTTCTACCCGAATTGTTATTGTTAAAATACTAATACATTTTTATATTCGCTTATTTTAAAGATATATCACAATATTACCGAATTCCTCTACGTTTTAAAATCAATCTTCTTTTAGCTAGCATTATACCGGTCTAGTACCAGGGTCCGCTTAAATTGCAGAAGATGTAGCTGTGGGGCGAATAAAGATGACCGACTGACGTCTGACGTCATATTATTTATAGCCTATATGTTATTCTGAAGTATAAACTATATTATTGTAAAGTTTTATTAAAATCCATTCCAGTAATCAAAACTTTTTTGCGATTTTTCAAATATCAGCTTTCTTGAGTTAGGTCAGTTTATAACTAAGCGTGCGGTTATAATAGTTTCATCTACAGACACAGCGGTATCAACAATACACTAATACGAAACATGTGTGCACAGAGGCACTTGAGCGGTATTTCGGGCGAGAATTATTTTGAATGGATGCCTTTTTATCTAAATTATAACGAGTTTCTATAGATTAGTGCTTTACAACGTGTCCACTTAGGGATTATTTAAGTTTGAGAGTCATTTAGATAGGATTCCTGATCCATAAAAAAAATACAATGTCCGCTTTGGTAAAATAGATGGTACAGTTCAGAAGAATATAACTTCTATAACTAGATTAAGATATATATGGTGCATACTAGTAAACCTGTCTATAAAAGATAAAATTTAAAAAAAAGGTTAAATTCCAAATCACTACTAGCCAATGTCTCAATACATTGATTACTGGTGCCCTGGTATCTATGTATAAAATAAAGAAGAACATTATTTTTTGACTTATATCTTAGGTTAGGATGACATGAGAAAGCTAAGTAAAGGAGAAAAGAGAGTTATAAGGAAAGGTGGAGACATGTAGTCAAACGGACATCAGATTTATGACAGTGCCCGTTGATTACTGGTGCCCTAGTATTGTCACTACCCATTAACCCGTATGTCTCAATGCAACGTCTATTAAGGTTTTTCACTGTATTCACAAAACTACCAGGTTGTATTAAGAATCTTACCAGAAATTACATAAGACACTCAGCTTTAAAGAAGTGAGGTCACTTGAGACTCTCAAATGAGGTCAAATTAGACAGAAGTGCCAACATTTACGAATAAGGTGTTCATTGGGGACATACATAGTATTTTTATATATTAAGACATTGCACAAAAAGTGAGACATACATAACGGTTCGATTTTATAAAAGATTTCGTTTTTTGAGGTCACTTCTACTGCTTTACCAGCAAATATTCCGTCAATAATAAAAATAGTCCGTTTGACTACATGTCTCCACCCTTCCTTATGACTCTTCTTTCTCCTTTCCTTAGCTTTCTCAGGTCGACCTTGACAAAGATATAAATCAAAAAATAAAGTATTCTATGTTATATACATACATATTTGGCTGGCCCGTTGGCGCAGTGGGCTGTGACCTTGCCTTTTGCTCCGGGGATCGTGGGTTCGATTCCCACCTCGATTCTGGGTATATTATCCATATGTATGTAACTATATATTTCTAAAAAAAAACATTTGTGTATAACTGGCGGCTGTTGCCTATAACACAGTTGTCTACCTTAGGAACAGACGTCCGTGTGTCATATAGTCCTGTATATATTTAGTTATTTATTATACATAGGTTCTTATATCGCTAGGGTATTGACGAGACAACAACATCCTCTGGGATTTTATAATGTCTTTTATACGTATCCATCAAAAGAGCCCAATCGGGTGCAGTAAGTACCTATTTTTATTACGTAATTATAACGAGAATCGAGTACTGAGTACTCTTCATAAGTATTCTAAGTGTCTCACCAGTCACATCTCTAAATCAATCTTTGATAAAAGAAAAGAAATAGAAAAAAATTTACAAGACTATTTAAAAATAAAAAAATCTAAGATGTGTTCGCTACTTCAAAATACTTCAAATACATGACGTTTGTTGTAAACCTTCTGACTGACGTGCTAAGCAATATTATTATTTTACAAAACATACGGGTAGTGTCACGTTTTATGGAGAATAAATAGGGGAGGCGGGTACCTGCCTAATATTAGTCGCGCAAAATTAGGGCAAGACAACGTCTGACGGGTCCGCTAGATCCAAAACAAAACCTACGAATAATCTTACCCTCAGAAAATAGGTTTTTTACAAGCCACGGTAACAAATGTGACTGAGGGACATGATAAAATAAAATAGGATGACCCAAGGACCAATAATTAAGTTTCATTTATCTTTGGCATAGAGTCATTGTCACAGGTACGCAGCACATAAATAATGGGCGTTGTAAAGCGTAATTAGCAGGGGAAACACGTGCAGACGTCTGCCCAAAGATCTGTCATCAAAGCCCCTATCAAGTAAGGTCAAGTTCTTAGCACGATTAGTTGCAATAAGTTGATATCGTATACTCTTTATCCAGATTAGCATAGTGTCATTGTCACAGGCAGGCAACAGCTTGTGCTCACATAAATAATGGAGGATTGTGACTCTAATTAGCAGGGGAAACACGTGCAGACGTCTGCCCGACGATCAGTCATCAAAGCCCCTACCATTTGAGGTCAAAAATTTAGCAAGTTTAGCTGCAATAACTTGATACGAAAGAATACTTGATTGGGTTATTCGCAGAATAGAGTAATTGTTACAGGTAGGCAACAGCTAGTGTTCTTTTAAATAATGAACGATTGTGACGACTAATTAGCAGGGAAAACACGTGCAGACGTCTGCCCGACAATCAGTCATCAAAGCCCCTACCATGTGAAGTCAAGCTCTAAGCTCGATTAGCTGCTACAACTTGATACCAAAGAGTATTTGTCTAGATAATCTGCAGAATTGACTCATTGTCACAGGTAGGCATCAGCTTATGCTCATATGAATAATGGACGATTATAACTACTTATCAACAGGGGAAACACGTGCAGACGTCTGCCCGACGATCAGTCATCAAAGCACCTACTGTTTGAGGTTAAGAACTCAGACAATAACCTGATAATTCAAGCTGTTAAAGTAATATATATTCTTTTTCTCACAGAGACAACAAATCACCCCCAATGCAATACTATGATATGGAGCTGGAGGGTGGGAATAGAAACTCCAATTATCAATCGATATACTCGCTTCGAATTTGGGCTCGTTTTATGTCCAGACGAGTACTTTGCATTTTTAGTGGTAGTTAGGATCTGACATCGAAGCTGGAAGGTGGCCACAGAAAGTCTATAATAAAATCCACACAATCTCTCGTTTAATACGTTTTGACGACTTTTTGGTCCTAAATGGTGACCAGGGTCTGGTGATAGGCTAGAAGGTGGACGTACGATCTCTTTATAAATTGACATAACCTCGTCGAGTTGGGGGCTATTTTGGTTCATCTTGTTGATTTTTTGTAGTTATAATGGTAACCAGGATATAATGATGACGTTGGTTAGCGGCCATAGGATCCCCTTAATAATACTGATCGAGAAACCTGTTCAGCGATAATTTAAAATAAATTTCAAGTACCAAGCTTTTTTTTAAATGTTTTCAAAGCTGTTCTTTAAATGCACTAAAAAAAATAAAATTAACTTTTCCATGAAAACTTTTACTATCAACTTAAAAAGTCATTAAACAAGTTATACGACATAAAAGCTTGTCGTGATATTTATCTGTGTAGAGATAAACAAGTAAATTAAATATGTGTTTGATTTTAGATACAGTTAATGAATTAACGACAGCGCAACTACAGATATCGTACCTATGTCACGGATAGGTTAGAGGGACCAAGGCGATTGCTGAGCGATCGCTTGGCACCTCGTGATTAGTACTTAAAATTTAGTTTTATTTATAATAAGGGGCAAACTAGCAGGAGGTTCACTTGAGCGATGCCCTAGAACAACGGTACAACAAGATGGAACCCGGATATTTTGTCAGCTATTGTAACACGAGAATGTTATTTTCTTGAAGGTACCTAAGTCGTAACGATTTGGGAACACAAGATTTGGCAAGTGAGCTACGATTAGAAAATTCTAATCGTATATAAGCTGGCGTGGTTTTTTACCATATGGGCCGTACAGGTGCATATGTATATACAATAATACACAAACAAACACATGTGTGTGTGAGTGAAAATTTAAGCTTTTTCAATATAGTCTTATGGACGGGAACGGGAAAGAGAACAGACGGGAATAATATTATAGCATAATAGAATTTAGTAAATAGTAAAGAACCCAACGTTCGGACAAGACAACGTATGCCAGGTCCGCTAGTTCTATATAAAAATAAAAAACATAAATTGATCATTCGAGGTCAGATGCCATGATATCACTTGTGCTATTTGTTTTTTCGCGATACAGACTACAGCTGTGCCCGAATTCAAAATCGTAGTTACTGACCGGTTCTTCATTTATATACTTTAAAGATAATTCGAATAAGGTTTTCAGTTAAAGTCAACTAGATATTTAAAACCAGTGTTAGAATGAGGTTAGAGGTTAGCGATCGACTCGCATATTGGGCGGTTGGATTAAGACCAATAGACCTAGCTAGGAACCCAATAAAGCGACCGCAATCAAAAGGTAAATATATCAAAATAGTCTGAAAGTGCGAACGCGAATGTGCGATGCTGGATCGCACGTTCGTTCGAACTAAGTGCGCTCGCATCGCGCATACACCTTCTATTAAGATGACGCCAAGAATAGTGCTTACCTCGGCGGAGATTCAAATGACCTCGAATAGGAGGTAGACGTGGCGGCACCCTCGAATTTCTTCCTGACCTCTTCGACCTTGGACCACCCGGACTCGACGTTCAGCCGCCTGGTCAGTGGCGCGTTTTGTACCGCATGCTTGGCCAGCTCCTCTCTGGTCCTTTTAACGGAGACCTCGGGTATGAGGTCCCGGTGCCGACCCATCCGCGCCTCGTGACATCGCTCTATGAACTGCCGACGCCGTGCCGATAGTGTAGCCGACTCCTCGTCTTCGTCGAGACACCTGCGTGAATGATTTTGGATAATTGAAATGCTCATATGGAGAGAAAAGCAGATTATTCTTTTGTGCCTCTAAAAGGTCCTTAAGTCGTGGTCGTTTTTTCTAAGCAACGACTTGTATCGTCTTACCTCTTTATAATAACTACAGATCGCCGGCTAGTCGAAATTCGTCTAAAAATCTTTAGATTTACGTACCATATGTTTATTTAAAACTATATCTAACTTTTAGTACTATTTGACAAATAACGTACATACGGACTTCGTGACTTCGCTTCGACACAATCTTATAGTAAAATGTACACGTGTGTGTGTAAATCGTTTGGCATTGGTTTGCGTGTAGTTAAATTTAAGAATCCAATTTATAATAATGCATATATAAAAATATTGGCCTTCGCAAACCTTCCTCTAAATAAATTAAAATTGTGCCAAATTTCATACTCCTCAGTCCGCGCAATTTTCCGAAAGTGGTACCGACATTCTTTGCTTCACGTACATAAGTGACCATTATAATAATGACCATAGGAGGAAAATGTTGAGATGTTAAAATGCTGTGTTACCTAGCAGGTTGCGCGAGATGGGACCGGCACGGCTGGTAGCAGGAAAGCGCGGCCATCTTCGCGGGCGCGACTCTGTGCACTCTCCGCGATCATCATTTGCCCTCAGCCTTCAAGTTCCAGCTCCTCTCGTCACCGGGCCAGCTGTCTGAAACAGAAAAATAATTTCCATTTACAAAACGCTCCACGGCCTATCTGTTTTATTACTACAAGAACTATTGTCATCATCATCATCAGCCCGCGTCAGTCCACTGCTGGACTAAGGCCTCTTCATGCGCACGCCATATACTTTTGGTGGTAGCCTCCTGACGAAATACTACCGGCGAGGCGCGGCGGCCCCGGGCAACTCCACCTAGTCCGCACTGAAGATCTTCCTTTACGTTGGTTGAGCATATCGACCTACGCTCCCGCCTGTCACATCACACACATCCTTCGCCAAAAATCCTTTCTCTCTTTGCTTTTAAGCCTTTCTTGAAATAAAGCGAATAAAACAAAACAAACAGAATCCAAATCGGTCAAGCTGCTTGCGAGTTTTACCGAGTCCAATAAAAATCAAATATTTACATTTCTAGATTTTTGATTGTAAATAAATTATGACGAATAAGCAAAGGATCACTGTAAACATCCGCCGTGGTCAAAACTCGCCTGCAAACAACCCACGGTATTCGCTCATGCGTTGCCGACCCTATCCCCAACTCCCCAAAGAGCTCTGACAACCCTTTCCTACAGGAAAACAACACTAAGCGAATACAATTCTTGTCTATGGTTTTCTGTTTTTGACTGGCCCGTTGGCGCAATGTACAGTGTCCCCGCCTTCCGCTCCGGGAGTAGTGGAATCGATTCCTACCTTGAGTATGGGTGTATTATCTATATGTATATATTTCTACAAAAAAAAATTGTGTATAACAGGCGTCTGTTAGCTATAACACAGGCATTAAGTTGTCTACCTTAGGAACAGACGACCGTGTGTCATATGGTCCTGAATATATTTATTTATTTTTGCACTTGAAGTCTACAAAATTCTACAAAACTGCGCAGCTACTCAAAGTCCCCGGCCACTACATGATCATTGAAATGTTAATTCAAATGAAGCTATGTCTGACTCCGGCATAAAGTAGAAAACTTAATGTCTGTGTTATAGGTAACAGACACCTGTTAACCACAAATATATTTTTGTCTAAATATATGAATACATACATACAGATGATATACCTAGACTTGAAGCGGGAATAGAACCCACAATTACCGGAGCGAAAGGCCATTGATAACTGCCAACTGCTCCAATGGGGTAGTCTCTATTAGGAATACTAAAAGAAGCAGTGCCTAATGTTCTCTATACCATAGCCGAAGTTAAGGTTTTTATGAGCTTGTAGGAGTGGCTCCGAAGACAGCCAGACGCTGATCCAGTATCAAAAAGATGATGGGACACAACTACTCAATTTTTGGCCAAATGCGAGTGGGCGTATAAACTGGATTGTGCAGTCCTACAAAGGATATATTTTTAAAATATATGATTTTGAAACATTGTTTTTTGTAAGTCTGGTATTGACTTTGTGCTCTCTTATTCATCTTCTTTCTTTTTTTAACCTTGTCTAGTACCAGGGCCACCAATCGTACTTTAGTTGTCAAGCTAAAACAAGTACGATTACGACGGAGGCTGGACATGTCTTGTGCATGTCGGAGCTACCTCCATCTCTATACCGAAATCCATCAAAATTGGTTTAGCGGTTGGCGTGAAAACGTAACAGACAGAGTTAAGGGAAATACTGAAATCCGAAAGGTACCCTGTTCAAATCCCGACGCCGCTAAGGTAATATCGCACCCACTCCTAACACAAGCTTTAATTTAAACTTATTAGGAATATTAGAAATACATAAAAAGTATCCCCAATAATCGATTTTATTAAAAGAATTTTCGGGATATGGCCGCATTAGAAATATGAAACGTCCGTTTAATTCGTAATCTGATTTAATTATAAATTCAAATACACGTTCCCTATGACGAACGAATGGTTCATTTGACAGATGACACATTCACTCGTTCAGACATGATTCGACTCGAGAGTTTAAGTATGCGTCATGAGAAGGCTTGGATTATTGCATTATATGTACCAACAAGGATAATTACTGTTAACATTTTTATTAGAATATTATACCACTAAAATTTGTTTACGCTTTGTTATACTGGCTGGACTCCGCCATACAACGATTTATGTCTCAGATTATTAATCTATTCAATAATTCTTATTTTACTTCTTTACTTTAATAACACTTGACAGTTGACAGATCAAAAGCCCCAATTCCCGCCATTATTCCATAATGTTCTTTTTTTATATCTTTGACGACAATGCATTACCTATGCGCCAGTGCTGCCAGTATTTCTCGCGAAAAAAAAAAGGTTATAGTTGTTGGCCACAACAAAAATGTAAATCTTGTTTTAATTCACCTATATTAATACATGTAGTAGAATTATTTTAACACGAAGGACATTGTAGCTTTCCAGTATCTTCAGCACCATTACCCAATTAGGGGTAACAAGACTCAGCCAAATGAACGTAGGCACCTGTCGTCTGATCTTATTATGTCCCCTCTTTATTGCCGCACGGAGTAGGGGTGCCGCTCCATACAACCCTACATTCGCTGCTCCCTTTCAAATATTAATAAAATTATGTTTTTCATACGTATAGGTGTAAGCATAGTCCACGTTCAAAAAAATCAAATTAGAACTCACTGTCAGCATTGTAGACACACTATTTTTTATTTTTACAGGACTATGTGACACACTTCGGACGTCTGTTCCTAAGGTAGATAACTTGATGCTGCCTGTGTTATAGGTAACAGATGTCTGTTATACACAAATATTTTTTATAGAAATATATAAAAACATACATATAGATAATACACCCAGACTCGAGGCGGGATTCGAACCCACGATCCCCGGAGTGGAAGGCAGGGTCACTACCCACTGCGCCAAGGGGCCAGTCAGTCAGTCAGGCCAGTGTAGACACAGTAATGCGTAAATGACATCAAAAGAATTTTATGTATATGCATTTTTAATATTTTTAGATGGTTACATAAGAGAAAATAATACAAAAATAACTCGGCATAACTCAATATATAGCAGAGCGTTACGTTCAATTCAATCTCAAAGCAAATTTACTTCCAAACCACACTGGTCGAAGCAACAATGCAAACTTCAGAGTTCCCAACTTCGCCCCCCAAGGGGTCTCCCCTTTCAGGGCGGTGTCAGTGTGTGGCCGAATTTGAGAGGGGTTCAATTGATCCCTATTTATGCAATATCAAAGTACTGGAACTCACGCGTATTAACTTAATGAACCTCTTGATTGATTCTGAGATTGTTTCAATTGTATATGGTAAATAATTTTCATATTAGAGCTTTTAATATTGATTACGGATATTCCGTACCTCAAAACGCAAAAGGAACTCTTATACGATCACTTCGTTGTCCGTATGTCTTACAAGACCCTTTTTTTTGGAAACGCTAAGATCTATAAAGTTTAAATTATTACTAAATACTGAGGTCAGAGTCCCTTGAGAGAGAGAGAAGCCCAGAGCTTGGAAAAAAATAAACCCTCTCTATCGGATATTTCCTCTAGACCTAGAATCATGAAATTTAGTAAGAAATTATATCTTGTAGCACAAGTATAGGAAAAAACCCGTAAACTGTAAATTTGTAAATAAATAACTTGCGGTGACTGTCAATTTTAAAAAGATCTGATAAAAATGTATTAATCTTAAAATATTATTTTTTATGGCTATGGTTAATTTTTACATGCTTCTACGACATTCTTTCTATATATTGCAAAAATCTGCAGTATAGTTTCGAAAGTTGGAAGGAGTTAAGTCTCTCACACAGAGATAGGTGGACGGATAACAAGGAAGTTACACGAACGTTTAACAATTGCAGTAGTGGAAAAGTTGACGTTAAATAATATTAAAACATAAATTACAACTTTGTGCGGTAAAGGAATATTAAACTATTTATTTGACCTAGGGATCGCCAGCTGGTCGAAATTCGCCCACAAACCTGTTTGCGTAAAACGGCATATGTTTGTATACTGTTCAATTCACAGAAAAATAAAATTTGACACTTAATATAACATATGGTTGTCACGATTACGCTTTGACATAATCCAATACATGTATGTATACATGGTGTAAATAGTTTAGCATTGGTGTGCGTGTGATTTTATTTTAATAAGTTAATATATTGATATTGAATATTACAAAAAAATTGTAGCTTTCGCACACTTTCTTGTTTATGAATTGTGCCAAATTTCATACTCTTCCGTCCGTCGTAAAATGGTACCTTAAGTTTACGCTTCACGTATTAATATAGGTTCGCAGGGAGACGCTGGACATCAGCGGCCCAAAATAGATCTTTGTGGAAATCCATGGAGGAGGCCTACGTCCAGCAGTGGACTCATTGATGGACGAACGTGTGAATGTGGGCCGATACGAAGCCGAGGCTCACATAAGTAAATCCATCAATGCCTGGTTGAGGCCAAGGCTAGTATAGTACTTTTCTCAAATAATGCGCAGAAATTAAACTAATTAGTACAATTCAGAACTGTTATTTGATAAAGTATTTAAAACCAATGACGAAGTTGAAGTAATAACAATAGTTTTTTACGAGCCAAAGTATTTTTTTTATTATTTCCCGTGCTTTGAAAACTGTTACCGAATCCGACATTAAAGATTTTATTACCGATATGGGAAAAAAGTGTATAAGTGTCGAGCAGCTGTTGCAAAAGAGAGAAACGTCTTTTAATTATTTTAAAGTTAAGATATATGCAAGTAAGATGAATACATTCCTGGATGCAAAATTTTGGCCTGCTGGTTTAGTTTACCGGCAATATATGGAACGACGGACTAGTGAAACTTTTCAGTATAAAGAATAATATGATATTTAAAGTAGACTAATTTAATTTTATTATGTTAACTTAAAACTGTTGATGTATGTAATCTTGAAATAAATAAATAAATTATTTTGAAAAAAAATATTTTCTCACTAAAAAGCTTTCTATATGCAAGTCAGTTCGAAATTTAAATTTAACCGTTGATAAGTTATCTCTTTGGTCGCCATGTTGCGGAGTAAAAGATCGTTCCAGTTCCATTTTTAAATTACACGACAAATATTATTTTACATAGTAAATTATTTGGCCGCTAAACACAGACAGATGTTGATTTTCATACAACTATTGCCGGCCGCTGCTGGACCACTAAAGGAAAGCAAGTTCGATTTATCTCGAAGGAGGTTGTCAAAATAATGCTCATATTTCAAAGCATGTTTGAGAAAATATTATTTTTACCCATTAAAGTGTTCATTATTTGCAACCTCTTGGGGGCGTCGATGGAGTGGTCGAGTGCAGTTTTTGGGCGCCGTGGTATGTCGGGCCGGCGCGGACGCACTCCGCCACACTCGGTAGTGTTTGGACGTCGACGGAACAGATTCTTTCGTTGCTGATATACATGTACTTTTTCATCACAGTACTGCGCACTTTGTAAAGCCTAATGAACAAGGAACAAAATAAATATTAATAATAAGTGAAGTTTCATTTCCATAATGCCGGAGCCAGATATATCTCAAAATGTTGGTACATTTTTGTCCTTGAAGACTACAAAGTACTACAAAACTTTGCGAACTCCCCGACCACACTACATAATCATTCAAATGAAGCTATGTCTGGCTCCAGAATAAGCCTAATCGACGCCGATAAATAAATAAATACAGGACTATATGACACACGGACGTCTGTTCCTAAGGTAGACAACTAAATGCCTGTGTTATAGGTAACAGCCGCCGAAATTTGTATATTTATTAGTATTGTTGCATAAAAAATGGTTTGCGATGGACCCGATCCTCCTGATGATTCCCCACAAAACTTAATTCCCCCACCTCGGCATGATTTAATTGCTAACGGAAATCATGATGAAAGTGATGATGAACAAAACGAGCATTTCGGCTATGAGCCCTTGCCACAAGGACCTGAATCTGTATTTTCAGAACATGAAAGTGATGATGATGAGGTATGGACTTTACTCATAATTTTCACGCATTAAAGTTGTATCCACTTTTGTCACTAAATATTGTAACAGCTATTAAAACTAGTACCTAACAAATGTGTATGGGGAACACATTTTTGTAAGTAACAAAGATTACAGGATTAAAAAAAACAACTGAAGGAATATTATATATGTGTATTAATATCCACAAAAGGCTCTTTGCCATCAGAAATTCCATTCAATAGGAGTAAAATATTTATTTATATATTTCATTTTATTGTTATATGTGTTGTATATTATGAGTATTATTATGTAGTATATGGAATGTTTATAGTAATCTGGCGCATACATGTCATTATAATTTATTCTAATACACCACTGTTTTATTGGTTGCTCAGAAAAAATGGCTGCCATAGCAATGAGGCTACTTTGTGCAGAAGTTATTTAATTGTGTGCAATAAAGTAAAAAAAACAACAATAATTATTTATATATAATATAACAATATTAACTGTTCTTAACATTGCCATAAATTTTACATGGCCATAATAGATGATAGTTGGGTATAATATTATAATAGTAGTTTTTAATTAAATGTTTATATAATGTTTTTTTTTTTTTCAGAATAATGGACTACAAGATACAGCACCAAATATTGTGCCTTCTATTGAGCCAATGGAAAGTTTACTAACAAGAGAAGTGTGGAACATGCCTAGAGTCAATGACCCTATTCAGATGGACAATGAAAGGGCACAACAGGTATTCTCTCTAACCAATTTTTTAATAGAAAAATTTATGTATTGTTATATGTATATCTTTTTTGGCCTTCTAATTAGGCGAGTAGTGTTGAGATGTTATTCACTGAGTTTTGTCATTCAAATAGAATAAAAGTGACTTCTTTTTATGTGAATTATTTTGTAAGAGACAGTCAGTGAACGCTGGGCTTAAATTTTTTTTTTCAGGTCATGTCATTAATGGCTAACTTTGCACTACCCCAGGCATCAATTCCAGAATGGGCACAAAGTGTATCTGAGGAACAGTGGAAACAAACCCTTAATGACAGAATAGAGAAATTACAGGGAAATTGATGAAACAGCAAGTGTAGATGCTACTCAGTCGTAATAATTATAGGCTTAAATAATACCTGTATGAAGAAGGTTATGTTTAGTTATTATATTACTTGCAAAATTATTTTAATATCAGTGATTTAGTTTTAAGAAGTTTGGTTATCATAAATTATGTTATAAAGTTGAATAGAATAAATTCCCTTTATTGGTGCACAAAATATAAATAAACATGTACAGTACATATGACTTTGGCCATTTCAACTCTTTGTTAGGGGCTCAATATGACTTCTATATATAATAATACATATATATCAATATATTATCATATATATCAATGTATTAGCATACAATTTCAACCAATGTAGGTTCATACTGTTTATGGCAATACTTCTTTTGCTGATATTATTTACAGAATTACTTATTAAGTAAGTTTTCGATATTGAATTTTTTCTATTTCAATTGTAAATACAAAACCATCATTTAAGATTATAAAAATGTAATCAATAATTAAAAGCGTTCTTTATTTTTTAAACGTTCTTTATCTAAGGCAATGGTTTCCAAAGTGGTCCAGGTGGACCCCCATTTGTCCACGGGAGCCTTGATAGAGGTCTGTGTTGGTGTAACATAAAAATTAGGTTCCACAATTTGTGAGGATGGGTCCACAAAACTTTATTTCCTTTTTATAGTGAAGAACTAAAACGTAAGTTTGTTTTAACCTATCAAACTAGGTAGGTAATATTTAAAGAGACTCAGCTACTGTTACTAATAAGAACTTGCAAAGTCCATATATTCTGTACAATATATCTATAATTTATATTACAGTGGTAAAAATAAAAAAAAGTTGCATTTAGAAAACTCCCATTTGTTGTCAAATGGAAGTTTTCTAAATGAAGTAAGTGAGAATTGATTGATTTTTTTGTGCCATATGTAGATTTCAAAAAGGCAAAGTTTGATGGAATCTTTTTTTAATTGGCCAACTTTACTTTTTTGACATCAACACACAGCACAAAGTATTAATTATTTCATCATTTGTTTTATGAATTTGTGGATGGAATGCAACTGTAATGTACATTTTTATAGTTAGATCTAATCTTCAAAGTCTTATCACGTTTTGAAAATATGCTGAAACCGGCTAAATGTTATCAAGTGGTCTATGAGAAAAAAGTTTGTGAACCTCTGATATAAAGTTCTAAATATAAAAGCTCTCACATAAACAATTTTACATGACCTAATATTTAATTAATATTCTTGGAAAATATGTAATCTTACTTATTTTCTGTCAGCCAGGAGAGAGGGCTACCATTAACAGAGATCTTTAACAATTTAGCTAGGGTAACCAGTTGTTGATTTTCCTGTTTCTTTAAGAAATAACTGTATACACCAATGTAATATAAACTTTTATTACTTAAAAATATATATAGAGGTCAATAGAGTTAAAATTATTACCTATATTTAATGTATAAAAGTAATTTTGTGAACAAGTAACTTTAAAAATCAATATTTAAAGTGTTGGATCGAATATAGCAGCACTGAATGTGACAAGCTTCGTTTTTTCATTCCTAATGAACATGTAGAATGGTGAATCCGCGTAGAACAGCTCAGCTGACTTGGACAAAAATCCTCCTGTTGCCGCCACTGCTTCTGTGCCATATTCTGAAAAAAAAAAAATTTAGATTAACATACTTCCAAAGGAAAAAAAGGAACCCTTCTAGGATCACTTTATTGTCCATCTATCTGTCTATAAAGACACTTTTTGTCAGGAATACGAAGAGCTTAAGTTTAAATGAATACTCAGGCCTACAGTTTCTTGAAGCTGTAAAAAAACTCCCTAATGTCCGCAATCCAAAGATATGGCCATTGACGTCATATTTCCCATACTAATATACTCTCAGAGAGTGTCATCTAGAATCGTGAAAAAGCTATACCTTCTAATATAAGTATAGGAAAAATTCCGAAGATCATAAATTTGTAATTCATCAAAAAAAAATTACGTTGACTATGTCAAATAAAAGAAATCCTATGAAAAGTATAAATCTTAAAATAACTTGATGAAGTATTACGCGGTACGGAACCCTTAGTGCGCAAGTTTGACTCGCACTTGCCCGGTTTATTTTATTATAAAAGTAAAAAGTGCCTTGTCTCGCGACTTGTATGCGCGCTAAAAAAAAATTGTTGAGCTTCAATTTATTGTAACGTTATATACCTTAGAATTCTTCTAAAAATAGTCAGTAAATGTAATTCGCACACACTTGACCACTACTTACCATCTATAGTAATTCTAACGTCATGTATAATTGTATCAACATGCACTCCAGGGTTAGGAAGGGCGTCGATAATTTCTCTCAAGTTTCTTGTTTCCAATTCTTTTCCGTCGTTTATTCTTGATATTAATTCATTTTCGGTGTCGTTTATAGATCTTTTATTGTCAATCATAAGTGCAAAATTAGCTTGTCCTGCCGCGAAAATTGAGCGTAAACCCAAGGATTGTAATGCATCCCTTAAATTACTATTGAATTGTAGATTCATTTTAGGAAATCTTATAACGCAGCTTTTGCCTGACATCTGGTCAATTAATCCGTTAATAACTGTATAATTTAACCGATTAATTAGTTCAGTAAGACTTAGCTTATCTGGTCTTCGGGGCTTTAAAGCGTACAAAGTAGTAGCACTATCGTTGTAGGGCAACGCCAACATCTGAAGATCTAAAAAAAAAAAGAAATTTATGTTATTTTTATATTAGTTCACTTGATGTGATATGTATTTAGGATAGGATATTAATATTGAAATGCCACCTCTAATATCATAATATCACTAGACAGCGTGTAAAGGTTAAAGATTCCTTTTTTTATTAATTACTTTAACTCCTAGTTCCCGTGTCCAAAGTAGTGCAAACCCCTAAATAATGTAAGATCCTAAAAAAGTAGATACATACAATCTATACGTATATGTATTATAAGGGAGCAAAATAATATTTATAGGGCGAAGGCGCTTTTTTGAATCCAATGCGAAGTGAGGGATTCTTTAGTAGAATCCTGAACGTACCGAAACGAACGTAGCGAATCAAAAATATATTTGCGCCCGAGTGATACACTCTACTTTTCATCACCCACTATGAAAAAATAAAAGGCGCCTGATATTTTATTGTAATAATATTATTTAATAAATCATAGACAAACAACTAAATTAAATAGTATTTAATAATAAAACCACTAAAACTATATTTACATTTGAGATATTATCGCAATTATGAAAATATATAAGTAGATACAGTTTTATTAGGAATAGAGATTGTTTTAGATTTTATATTCTGCGTGTTTGTAATAATGCCTAAATCTGGCTCATTTTGAGGAACAGCGAATCGCGTTGTTTACATGTATATGGGCGGCGAAAGTGACATGGATGGATTAACTGAAGGTTGCAATTTAATGTATTCACGATGCGTTCACATGTTCAAGAAAATGTCTTTTTTTGTATTTGTCTTTATTCAAAAAAATATTTACGTTCGATTTCTTTGGCGCTGAAAACTAAGATGTTTCAAATTCAAAAAATGCACTGTAAAGATATTGCGGAACACTGATAAAGGATTAAAAACTCGTCACTGCCCCCTAAAAGTTTCTTGTAGAAAAACCACCTTTGTGTGTGCTTAAAGGCGAACCAAGTCGTCCTTTGCGAATAGGTGAGATGAAAACGGAATTTTTACGGAAGTATACACTTTATTAATGAGTTTTCAAGATGTATCAAAGATGAGAGACGTGTAAAAACGCGTTGTTTTTATTAAGAACCTCATAATACTACCTTCTTCAACAGAGTAGATATGACGAAAGTTTCCAAGATTTAGCATAAGATCCGCTGTTATTTCTTCTTTGGGTGTTTTGAATGGCATTCTAAAATTACAATAATTCAACATTAAAATAAACATTAATTATTGATTTTCAATAACGACAACGGTACATCAAGTGCAACACAAGCGTTCAAATTTGGCAGAAAAAAAATTACCTATATGTCTTATATCCCGATGTACCTTCTATGTATTTTCATAAAACTTACTTTACTTAACTAGTCACTTACGAGCCAGACAGACAGATTGATAGAAAAATAGTTTAGGTCCTCGAAAAGTGTACATAACAATATAAACTTCAAAAAACGCAGCTATTTTAGAATAATGTAAAGTTTCAGAATAATTTGTATACATAATTGCATTCCAAATAGAGAACATTACAGATTGCATTAATTTAACTCCGATACGTAAGACGAAAGTATAAATTAACATTTTTGTTCGATGTCTGCCTCTCTGCCGGTCTGTCTGTCTGTTCGTTCCGGGTAATGTCAGGAACCGATTGTAGACCGACATATATGGGATTTTTACTGGCCGACCGCTAATATTAGAAGGAATAATATGGGCTATTTGAGTTTTAGAAAAATAACTAGAGTTTCACGCAAAAAATAAAATAAAATAAAAATAAAACCCTAAGAATTGAACTAAATCACAGAAATCACGAGAATGAAGTCGCGGGTTACAGGAAACGTACAAATAGTCAAATTCAATTCGTAAAAAAAATTCTTACCATAGAGTGACTTCAATTTTTTTATATGTATAGACATAAATTAGTACTAAATAGTAAATTGTCTCACAAGTAATGTCTGGGAGACGAGTGAATTTACTTACATTTCCATCGCGTCCTCCACTACCAATGAGAACTCCTAGATCCTTTATCTCCTCCAATATTTCTAAAAATCTTGGTTTGTTTAAAGGATTTTTCGTTCCTGGTTCCACCAGCTCTATGCCTAACATCAGTCCTTTGCCACGAACGTCACCTATCATGGGGTATTTTTTTTGTAACGCCATTAAGTTTTCTATAAAATATTTTCCAGTTTCTTTGCAATTTTCCTGTAGATTTTCTTCTTCAATTACCTGGCAATGATAACTGATGTAAATATTTCTACTTAAAATAAGATGTACAATCAATCTTGAATTATTCTAACTTATTTTTTTTTTAATAACTGGTGGCAAACGAGTAGGTAGGTTCGGTTCACTACAGTAACTATCGACGCCCATGGACTATGTCAGCCCATGAGTATGGTCTTTTTTTGAAGAGGTTAAATTTAGGTTTAAAGCTTTAGTCATTTGATCGTAACGCAGAACGCTGCGAGACGCGTCACGACGCAGCGTTCCGCGCTTGCTTTCACCTTTGACATAGCCGGAAAAAGAGACCATTCTAGACGTTAATTCTACAATTATTTAACCGACACCGCACGCCGCAAAACAATAGCGTTGTGCGTTACGATCAAGAGATCAAAGCTTTAGGCTCCATTAAATGGGAACTCTCTATAATTGTCGTTTATATTTACCTCTAAAACAGCTTTTCCCACTGCAGCAGCCATCGGATTACCTCCGAAAGTATTGAAATATGCAGCTTTTGTGTGGGCATTAGCAATTTCTGGCGTTGTGACTACCGCGGCCATTGGAAACCCGTTCCCAATGCCTTTGGCCATAGTGACTATATCAGGTACAACGCCGTGGCTTTCGAAACCCCAGAATGTATCTCCAGTACGACCAAAACCTGTTTGTACCTGCAAAAACGAGATTCGAGCGAAGTCAAAAAATAACGTTAATAATTTTAATGTCACAGGCTATTACTAAATTTAATAATCTTTTAATTACGTAACAAGAATAATCTATTAAAAAAATATTTATATTAATACGTTAAGCGAAACTTTCGGTACCATTTTATGTAAATTGCGGAAGCGGAGTAGTATGAGATTTTGCACAATTATAGTTCATGTAGAGGAGGGCATGCGAATGTAAATATTTTTTTTATAATATGTATTATTAATATAATAAATTATTAAAATAAACCACACGCACACCAATGTTAAAGGATTTACACACACATATATACGTTTTATTACAAGAATATATCAAAACGTAGACATGACGACGATAAATATTATTGTCAAATCTCGTTGTAGAAAGAATTGAATTTTCGTATATAGCTTTAAATCAGCATGTGGTACGCAAATTTAAAGATTTGTGGCCGATTTTCGACCACCAGGCGACCTCTGGTTTAATGAAATACCTCGTCGGCAACAAATAATCCGCCATGCTTCCTGATCAGGTCACAGGCTTTCCTTATGTAACCTTTAGGAAATTGTACTGTTCCGTTAACTCCTTGTATAGACTCCGCAAACATTGCCGCAACACCACCAGCCGGTACTGAACTTATTAAAAGCTAAAAAATAAACAGATTCGGCATATTAACAGAGTTTTGACAGTTATTATAACCTAGCACAGATATACCACCTCCTCCGTGTTTCGGAAGGCACGTAAAGCAATGGGTTTCGACTAATGTCACTGATTGATATTGAGTGATGCAGAAATTGTGGGGGTTTCAGAGATGAAGTCCGACGGCAGTTATTTCAACTCGTCCCACAACCACATCTGTAATTTAAACGGACCTTTGTACAAGAACGCTAGTATCTCCGAACAGATTCGACTAAGGGATCTTCAAGTATAGATAAGTGTGCTCTTTAGACCACTTATTCCTCAAAGGCCGGCAGCGCATCGGTGAGTCTCCTGATAGAGCGGTTATCCATGAGGGTCGTTAGTCACTCAACTGAACTGGCTGCCCTTATTGTATTAAAAAACCCAGTAACCATATGTACAAATAATAATATCACTATACTTAAGACTACTTATATGCAGAGTTTTAAAGTGCTATCGGTCATGTCCTTATAAAGTAATATGTAAAAAAAAGAAATAATATGGTATCTATCCTGTAAAATCATATTTTTATGTCTCCGTCAGATATTGCTTAGAATGATAAAACTTTGACTTTTATTTCACCTATGCCACATATCGTGTCAAACAAATTGTCCAACAAGTGTTCAAATAATTGTCCAAGCAGATTTTCAAATAAGTGTTAAATTTTTAGCACCCCCATTACAGAAACTCGCTTATGACTCTATAATAAATACCTCGTTAAGCTGATGAACATATTTGTCAGAAGAGTCACAATCGCCTACACATTTACAAGATTCAGGTACTTGAGACGGTGAATCTCTGCAGCCGCCGAACACTCCTCGGAATGGATCTGGCAGCATTGTCTGAAGAGGGATGTTAAATTTATACATAAACATATATATGTATAAATAGAAGAATTGCAGAAGTCGGCATTGGAGTCGAACACTAGGTTAAGCAGTTCTTTCTTAATTTCTCATTATTACACAGCTTGACTGTGAGCGTGAACGGTCCATCACGTTGCTGAGCGAGCTGTAGGAGTGCCTGGAACTAGCGACCCAGGTGTACTTCTAAAAGTACTCATTAATATGGCCAGGACTTAAAATATATGCAATATGTATTTTTTTATGAGAGTTTGAGCAGCACTTGAAGTCAATCGCACCTTGATGAGATGAAGATGTAGATGCAGCCTACAGTGTAGAATAAAATAGTGTCTAGAATATACCTATTAATACTTCACTTAAAGGTACCAAGGCGTATGATCTAATTTAGTCCCAGCTTTAATATTAGTCAAGTACTCACATGATGAAATCCTGCAGGCATTGGCAATGGCGTACGATAAGGTTTGGAAGCAGTTAAGCCCAGTATAGAGGTAGAGTATCCGTGATAACTACCTTGGAGAGAAATCACTTCATTGTTTCTCGTGTAAGCCTTTGCTAAAAGGGTTGCCAGATCGTTCGCTTCCGTTCCACTGTTCACCAAGTAGACAACCTGAGAATATTGGGTGTAATTTTATTTTCGATATTGCGTACTCACTATAATACTATAGCTTCAAATATTTGAACTATAGTACTATACTATATACTTGCTTTATCAGCGCGTTCAAACAAATGTACAAATATTTGAAGCTAGAGTGTGGTGCCGACCTAAGGATAATTGAAATTAGTGGGCTTTGCAATAATGCTGTTTAGTATATAATTCAGAGGAATAAGAATACTGGGGCGCGTGAAGCGAGTCCTAACACAAGTCCACAACCTGAGCAGTTAGTGGTACACTTTACGGAAATACTATCACGCCTATAATTTAGTGCCTAAGCACAGCAATTTAACTATATAATCTTTAGCTATATATCCTTCAAAAAAACTACGCGAGCCTTCAAAAAGTTAAACTTTTTGCTAGTGTGCTATGTTGGCTATAGATCAAAAATTCATATTGGTCAAAAGATGATTTTAGTTGTCCAATCTCGCTCGTGTCTTATACATTGAACGTGACATTGGCGAAATAAAATTGTGCATAAGCACAATAGCAAGTCATCAAACAAACTAGGAAGAATAAAGTTTACAGATAAAAGTAAACAAAATTATAAAAAACCTTTGGAGATTAATTTATTAAGTATACATAATGCAGGTCTCAATACATCAACGTGTGTAAAACTAGCGGTAGTCTTTGAAAGTCTCCGTAATTATTTCGTCAACACAGCTAGACAATATCAATTCACCTTACATATTACGCGATGTCAAGTACATCGCGTAATATGTATTAAAGTCTTACGAAACATAACAATCATAGATAACCGTTTTGTATTCAGTTATTTTTAAATCCCAAGGGCATACACTTAATGTGACGTCAAACTATACCAACATTTACACATCATAATATGATAGTACGTTCATAAGAAAATGAAATTTATGTATATACACATTATAAGTCAATCGTTGTTCTTTAGTCTCGCTAAAACTCGTAAACGGCTTGTTCGATATTTCAGAATACTAAAAAAAATGGACTGACGTGCCATAATATAATATTATTTTATACAACATTTAGCCAGTGTCACGTTAAGGAAAAGACATAAAGGAGATAGTTTAATTGGCTACTATGAGACGAGCCTAAATTCGGGCTAGACAACGTCTGTCGGATCTGTTAGTTTATTTATTTACCAGTAAAAAGTAAACTATTTGCTATAAACTAGCCCATATTGCACCTATTATATGCAATTTCATTATTTACCTTTAAATCACCTGGAAATTTACTCGTCAACTTCTCGACATATTCATATATCTTTGGGTGTTTGTATATATTAGTTGTATGCCAAAGTGTATCTATTTGCTTGTGAAGCGCTGCCGAAACTTTTCTGAAATAATATTTCATTAAATGCTGGGCGGCAATGCGCTTGCAATAGATCGAAGCAGTGGATTACATTTTTGCCCGCCTCATAACGCAAGCGATTTCGTGAACTAAAAATCACTCTATTCCTTATGTATGACACCTTATTTCATACTTCCGAAGAATGTTTTATTAAGTGTAAAAGAAAGTGATGAAAAAAAATATTATTTTGGACGTCTGAATGGATATCTGAGTGTATGGATGAGGCACGACTACGTTCGAAACAATCAACTTATCACGTATATGTTTCTTATTAGCTGCAAAATTACGGCGCACTCTTTCCTATTGAAAATCGGTGTATAATTCGGTGTCGTTTATTCATAATTAATTAAAAGCTAAATTTTATATGTTAGTGCTAATGAATGAGGCGTGCAGTTTGGATTTTCCGAACTATTTTTTATTAAGTCTCTGGCGTTAGTAACAGGGTTGCAGAAGATGGTAGGTCATTACATTTACCTTGCCATGGCAAGAACTCTTGCATTTATCTCGTTAGAGCAACATTAGGCGTCTCTAGGCGATCAGCAAATACGGTGATAAGAGAATACAGTGCATAGAACATTTGGAAGGACGATAGGATATCACACGTGCGCTAATGTGTATGCTTTACGAAGTAGTAAGCAATAGTGCATGAGAGGCAATGGATGAATATAGCAAGACTAGCTGTACCCCGCGAATTTGTCGGCTTGGGCCACCCTTATCGCTTAGGGGCTTAAAAACAGTTGGCTCAGACCTACGAGATATGCACAAAAATGTTCATTAGAATCCGCAATGCCGTTTCGGAAGATTTTGGCAACAAAGACTGTGACGCGAGAGTTTTATACTATGGATATGTATATTTTAAGAAACTAAATCTCTTACGGGTGACAATGTCCGACGGATACTGTGACGATGCCTGCAAAAAGGTCAAGGTACCGCCTGCCTTCGTGATCGTACAACCACTGCATATGTCCTTGGTGCAACACCACAGGTCGCTTGTAAAGGTTGTATACCGCTGGCGGTATGTTCTCGGCCTTCATTTTATCTAATTTTTGAATTGCAGGCCCCTGTAAGTGTCAAGAATACCAGAAGAGTTCTTCTTAGAATTTCGTTGGCAAGCTCTATTTTGTCGCGGCCCAAAAAGAGCCCTCGCGTCCAGGTGTTAGGGCACGCAGAGCACCATGAAAGATGACTTTGAGAGCAACGCAGTAAGTAAACCAAACGTTTATTGTCGCTGCAGCAAGTAATTCGGATCATGCAAGGTTCAAAACGGCGGGTTCAATCGGTTATCGTTTATTGCTGAACATGGTTCCATCAACCGTGACCTTGTTGCGTATATAATAGCAACAAATTGTATACGTGACCGTGAGTATGACGAAATTTTTGTTTTAAAAAGTGCCAATATAACAGGCTTATGCTGAGCCATGGGATTAAAACTTTAAGCTTAGGTACTGGCCGTATCTATTTAAGAAAAAATGTAATTATATTCTTATATTGCTGTTACCCCTACATCTAATCTTAAAAGCTTGTATCAGGAGGGATGTGACAATACTTCTGCGATTTTGAATCGGTTATCTTGATCTTGAGGATTTTACTCCATCTTTACAACCGTTGAGCTATTTTAGTCCGCCAAAGTTGGCGATTTGAGCCACTGGAAGGCAAACTAAGCCGCTTGTCGTGGCTTTAGATATTTATTTGAATATTTTGAAATACTACGTGTCTTACCGTATACGCGCTTGGAATGAAATCGCATTTGGGCAGTGCACTCGCATATCGCTTACCAATAAGGTTATAACAATATCTTGTTCCTGTAAAAAAATATTAAATTGACATAAATAATACAATTTTGAGCATATAAAACCGACATGAGTATTAATATCATTGTTAGTGAATCTTGATTTTCATTTTATTTTAAATAATGTGTTCTCATTCCATAACAAAGTATTGGACTTTTATATGTTAATTTCATATTTAAATAGAAACAACAAAAAACCGAAAAATGAAAAATCGATTCTCTAATTCCCAATTAAATTTTAATTTATTCGTTAATCACAGCTACACATTTTTAATTTAATGTGTTTCTACGAAAGACAATCATAAATAACGTTACCTTTATTAGCCATTTTAATGAGGTTATTATCCTACCAAACAATGAACAATACAGTAAGACGACATATAGTCAACTGAATCTTATTTAAATACAAATGTTGACCCTTGACTTTAGAATATTGTATAAATATATCTGTTGATTTATTGTAAAGATGTATTCACAATATAAATATAATTTTTACTAACCGGACAGAAAACTTAAATAATAGAAATAAATGAAATTATGAAAGAAAATAAGCACCGAATGAAATTTAGAGTACGCAACCAAATTATCGATAGGATCAGGCGCTACTTTACGGAATTCCATGACATACCTATGTACATTAAAAACGAATAAATAATGCGCTGCGCCGAACTAAATCTAAAGTTATATCCTTTTGCGAGGAACATCAATTATTTTTGTAAAATAAAGTTAGCCTATATAATGTATTTTATTTTATAAGTAGTAAGTGTAATGTATATACAATTATCCGCAGAATCAGTATCCCGTCAGAATCAATCTAACAATTCAAAATTTTTTATACCAATCTGTTTACCTACCTGATATGATTATACAAGTACTGTTGGGGGCGCTATTTCTGTGTTTGAATTTGGATGAACTTTTTTTAACAAACGTCCATTTAATTCAAACTTTTAACAGTATCCTCAATCCTTATATTACTTTCGTATCTTAACAAACTATAGTGAGTTATGAACAGTATTAAAATGTACATACGTCTTAATAATCTCATGTACTAATTTATAAAATTTATACTAAGGTGTGTAACCTGAGTATTAATTATAATTAAACTTTCACATATAGTAAACATACGTAAGTACGTACATTTAAGTAAATATACATTGTTATTATAGTAATAACAAAAAATAATTTCATTAAAAAATATGTATTATTAGTCAAAACAAATAACCGTCATCATTGCCAGGCGACAATGTTCCTAGAAGGCTGGCGGCATATCCGCTCTCCTAAATACCAACCAGGCTTCGAATCATGGGTGACATCAATAATTTTGGGTTTTAGTTCATTATATAGTTTTCTAGTTTCCGGTCCCCATGGCCCCAATATCTCCACACCAAACGGCACAAATATGTATTCTGTACCCAAAAACCAGTTTTCGGCTATCAATGCTGGTGCGCCAGCCCCTTTTGAAGTTGTACCGATGTGGGATGGCGTAAGCGTACCTTAAAACACCAGCAATACGGAGATATGAGAGGCCATGGTAACCAAGTTGATTCACCCATTCGCTGCGTTGACAACGATGTGGCTCACTTGTTTAGACACCTAGGTACAAGTTAATACATAAAGATCAATTTAAACAATCTAATAACGTACCTAGGGTACTAGATGGTGAAGTGTATAACCAAAGACCTGATTATTTTCCAGAAACTGCAAGAAGACGAGCCTGCTCAGTAATATCTGTGCAAGCGTTGAGAAGACTCTTGAACTTACAGAGGAGATCGTCCCATAATATTTCAGAATAAGAACTTATTGGAAAACTTTGATTGAGACCATCTTTTGCCAGGCTGATTTAGCGTTCTCCAAGTACACATTGTTGGTTTTGTAATAAATTTCATGGCTAACAATTTTCGTTACTAGAGAGCTAAACTTGAAATTTTGCGAACTCCAAGACCATCGTACTGAATTGGTAATGAAGCTTCAGCCCAAGCTCAAATATTAAAAAAAAAAAAAAAGAAAATTAATGATAAAAAATTATATACCAAGGAAAAAGAAACCAGGAAATTTTGAAAATGCCAAAATGGGCAACAGCGAAGCAAATATGTAAATTGAGGCAAAAATAAACAAAATTTAATGATTCTTAATGCCAGGGTGAATTTGGACTAGTCTGTCTGAGCACTGACTAAATTTTTGGACATGATCGTCGATGAATGGCTGAAATGAATCTGATAACAAAGGAGCACCCAAGAGCAAAAGTGAATTGTCATTTATTATTATAGTATTGGATATCCAATAATTGAACTCATGCACTATTGATGTTCTTTGGTTTTCAGGAACAGATTTACAAAAATATATTTTACATTTTTCGAAATTCAGTTTAAGTCCCATGGCTCCAAAATTAATTTGGATTAAATTTTTAGGTCATTAAATTTTCAACAAAGTTTCGAAATTATAGGATGAATTGCAAAAATGAAAATAGCCGGCTCCAAAGGATTATATACATGAGATTATTTAATTCTATTGTAAACCAATATATTATTACTTAGTTTTAATATATTGATTAAATTATAAGATTCTAATAAGCGTGTTCACATTTTCCGGTCTCCGGTAAAATTAAAAACCGGTATTAACTAAAACGTCATTGGTACTCACTAGTGACAAATATTTCTTCCACGTCAATCGAGTTGGAAATAAAATTGGCATTTTCGAAATTGAGTGTAAGCGGAGTTGGCTGTAGATCGCAGTGTGTTGGAAAAGTGAACGGATCAATTACTTTAATATTTATATTTAGAGTTCATATATTATTTAAAATGAAATTAATTAATTTTATGTTATTGGTATTGCCAGCGGCGTTGCTTTGCTTTCAAAGCGGTGAGTGCATTCTTCTTCAAAATATTACTTTTTAAAATACGTGGCAAGGAATTTGTTCTTGAATGAAAGTATCTATATTTATTAGCGCAAAGTTATTATGGTCCATTTCAATATAGCTTTGAGTAGCTGTAACCTAAAAAACTATTATTAACCTAATTACGAAAATACTGCATAACACATTTCTCCTTGCAATGTAAGTGTTACATACACTTCGTAATCTCAAATGATTTCTAAGTTCCCATAAAACCTGAATTTCCCGGCGTACATGTGTAAAATCGTGCAATCAAATATATCTAAGACTTAGAAAATGATGAAAATAATAGTTGACTGAAAAGTCATGTACATATGTTTTGTAATATGTCTTAAGTAACATAGATCAATCTATTAATGCTTGTAGTTGTTTAATTAAAAATGGCAAAGCCTTAAGGCTCATAACCATCAAAGCCACCTCTTTATAAGGTTCATATGACTTGTCTATATCTCTTTGTTTGTAATTAGTCTGTTACAGCTCAGTCCTAAAAGTCATCTACTTCTTTTTTTTCGTTTCAATTGCAAATGATATATTTTGGCATACTATATTTTCTAAGACCAAAAGTAGCAGTAACAGTGTTCTATTTTAAATAGTGTATTCAATGCTCATACTTAAGGAACAGGAATATTTAAAGCCTTTTTTTATAATTCAAGAGGCAAATGGGCATACAGATCACCTAAATGAACACCAATGCCTATGGACATTTGCTCCATCAGGAGGCTTGCAGATGAGTCGCCAGCCTTCAAAGTAGGGTTTGGATCACTGGGACCTTTTGCAAACTAAATGAAACACTGCAACTATTCTATCACTTGCTGTGACAGCAATTAGGTCGCTTCATGCCGATTTAATGTGAGAGAGGCACTGGTACCGAAAATGTGCACTGGCTGGTATCTAAACACACCAGCCAAAAGCATTCACTACTTAGGCACTGTTTACCGTGAGAATAGAAAGTGGAACTTAACATTTTTGTTTTTATATCAATAGCTTAAAAACAAAAATATTAAGTTAATAATATAGCTAAGATGTACAATCTTGATTAATAAAAGTTATTAAAGACAAAAGAAATGCATAAATGTAGTACCACCACTTTCTAGGAAATTTGAAAAGTATGATTCTGATTGAACTTTCTCTTTATTATCAGAACCTCCTATATGCAAGTTAAACCATCACTTGACGTGACAGCATTGCCGCCACTTCACGCCGATCTTATGTGAGAAAGAGGTACTGGTACCCTGTCGCACAGACCCAATTCAGCTAAAAGCGTGGCGCTACCTCTAAATAAAGTTGTTGTTCAGTGATTTTATTAAATTATGATAATTTTTATTTCTTTGTACGGAACCCTAATTATTTAGGTAAAAGCAAAGTAACCTATGTATTCCTTGTAAAATCAGCTAACCATCAGGTCGCCTCCAAATCGATCCAGCCCTTTCAGAGATTTCCCGGAACAAACAGACAGACAGTCACACCCATAGAAAGACAGCCAAAAATGTTTCAATTTCCGTTTTTGATGTATGTATCGTATTGCAGTCATAATCATATGCAATTAGTCAAAAAAAATAGTCGAAGATAAAATTCTATTTATATAATTTTGTTCCTTTTAAAAAGTTTTATTATATTATTGTAAAAAAATCAGTCGTATTCTGTAATGTTTTAAGTTGAATTTAGAATATCATCATCTACGTGTACATTCTCGAACGCACTTTAAGTGTTTCTCCATGTTTATATATAATTGTACGAATCGCACTCTTATTCTGAGTTGTATGAAATTGATTATGGCTTGTAGTAAAATCAATAATATTGCCGCCACTCCGTTAATCAGCGCTGACCCCAAGTCTCTTTATGATTGCAAAGTATAGATGTTTCAGTCTAAAAATGCACGCTCGTCCAAATTATTCACGTCTACCTGCAAGATAGCGTGCAAAATAAAGGCAAACACGCAATTAGTTAATAATTAATTGCAACGCTTGCATATGTGTGTGCAGCATTTATATTGCAAACTCAAACACAACCACGCAGTATAGGCCAAGGATATTGACGAGCTTCCGTGCTTGTCTATATACGTTATTTTGCATGTAGAGGTGAATACTTCGGAGGGACGTGCATTTGTAGACTGTACGCACACTGACTTGTTTCTTCTTACATTTACAAACACACAATGTAGAAATCAGGCGCAGGGCAGTAATTTTCCCAAATTGGACGTTGACTTGGGGCGGCCGGTGTTGGATTTTGTGATTATAACTTTCTCTGTATTACGATTGTGGCATAAATCATAGGGTAGGAGAAATATTACGAATACTGTAGATTTATATACGCGTTCTTTTCAAGTATGCATATATTCTTATTTTCTCAAACATGCTTGGAAATTTGAGCATTATTTAGAAAACCTTCTTCGAGATAAATCGAAATTGCTGTACTGGTCGAGCAGCGGCCGGCAATAGTTGTATGATAATCCATATCTGTCGTGTTCAGCGGCCAAATAAATTACTATGTAAAATCATATTTGTCGTGTAATTTAAAAATGGAACGATCTTCTACTCCGCAACATCGCATTACACGTACGATGCACTGGGAGCAAATTACGTTCTAGCATTTCCTATAGTTCAATGCGGATAGATTCTAAAGAAAAGATTTTTTCTTCAGTTCCTACATCTTAATATTGTATAAATTATTTTTAAATAAAAAGAAACCCGTCTTCAAAACACTACAGGTAACTAAAAAGCAAAAAATAATTAGTAAATTCATACGGTTTAGTTGACACCTACTGATGGTTGAAGTCGGTATCAAGCTAAATAGCTTTCCCGCTAAACCGATGCAGTTGGCTCAAGACTCTCGGCTGGGTAAACAGTCGAAAGTTCTGAGGTAACAAACATAAGAAAAAATTATAAATTGATAATCTCCTCCTTTTTTGAATTCGGCTAATAAAATAATGTCACTTCCTGTTCTTGTATGCTTATATTTTTTAAATTACAAAACGAATCTTAATGTGGTTTTCATCAACAAACAGAGTAATTCTAGAGGAAGGTTTATGCGTATAATATATGCACGCCAAGCCGGGTCGAGACGCAAGTATTGTATAAAATAACTTGTATTATTAAAGTATAATATTTTAATTGTAACACATGAGAATGCACACAGAAAAATTAATTTTTTGTTTGTTTTTAGAAAAATATTAGGAATACTTTTTAGTTATGTCTCATATTCCCGTTTCCCCTCTTACTAAGCTTAAATTAAAAACTTGTTGGAGTGGGTGCGACAGTACCCCAACGGCGGCGGGATTTGAACCGGGTACCTTGCGAATTTCAGTCCGTTGAATATATAACCTTATACCGTTGAGCTATTGAGGCTCTGTTTTCATATTCACAATTCATAAAAAAGTGTAAATTTAATATTGGTAACCCTTCTGAAAAAAAAAATTGTCTTTAATTTAGTTACTACTTTAAAAAAAAATGTTAACAGTGTGTTCTTAGAATCACATATATATTTATTCAATGTGTATATATTTCTTGTGAGATAAAAACACTTTCATTTCAGTTTATTATGTCTGCCATGAAACACACATAAATCGCTAAAATCTTAATTCTTATACAATGTTACTGTACAAAGAATAGCCAATTATAAATATGAGTGAACTTCATAATTTCAGTATTCCCCTTTATGTAAAGAATGTGTATATATGCATTTTAATTGCAGCAAAAATAAGCGGACGTGTACTGAAAATGTTTCATATTAATTCCTTGTTAATATTTCACATCGGGCCGCCTTTATGTTCATACAAATGATAAAATAAGCGGAAGATGCCTCTTTGGACTTATTAAAAAACATTTTCGACCTACTGAAACAGGAAATTGATGAAAAATATTTCTTATTCCCAAACAAAGGGCTCAACGTCAACAAACAGAATTTATAATACATTTCTGGAAATACCATAACATCTTGTTTGTTGACCAGTTTTCACATCAACAGGCTTGTTGACCATTTTTCACATCAACAGGCTTGTTGATGTATGGGTGTTTCATTGTTTTGAGAGGCATCAGACAAATGGGTCATCTTCGAGTATGTGATTATGATACATACCATTATCATAATAAACGCATAATTTTATTAACACATAGATTGTTTTTATTATGCCATTCTAGTAACGAGTATAAGAAGCATACCCAAGTTCCCGATACTGTTTCATTGAAAAATAATATAAGAAGTTCATAACAAAAAACATGCCTTTAAGTAGGTGATAAGATTTCGCTGGTCTACCGTTCGCAACCACTACTACGGCATCAGAATTGGGCAAATTTTATTTCATTTAATTTATTAGCCAATGAATGAATTTGCAGCAACTAACGCTACCTTCATTAACTCTATTAACATCTAACGTCTCATTTCTCTTCAGCCTTTTACTCTACGACCTAAAATGTTAATCGAAGAATTAAGATTGATCACGACCATAACCATGATGATGGCTAAAGGAAGTATATAAGAAAAAAAAGAAGAAAATATTTATCTGAGCCAAAAACATACTCTTCATAGATATAGAATAACATAATTATCTTCTATATTATAAATAAAAATGAATTTCCTAAATGTATAATGTAAGCGCATAACTTCCGAATGACTACACCAAATTGGATAATTCTTTTTTTGCTGTTCATTATTGATAGTACAAGGTTTGTATACTTAAAAATGTCTGTCCGTCTGTTACGGGTAAATTTAGAAGTTCGTTTCCAAGGGAACGGGAATAATATTATAGGATAATAGAATGTATGAAATAGTAAGTAACCCAACGTGACCAACGTATGTCCACGCAGAAAAAACCTTATAAATTATATATTTATGTCCACTGAATGCCTAAAAATATAAAACATCGCTCAGCTTTTTGTTGAAAGTGAGATAATTCCCACTTCCAATATCATTATAGGCTAAAAGACCTAGTTGGGCGGGGTAGGTAACACGGGCAGTGAGGGCGACTGTTAGTGACTACTTTAAAGAGATCTCTTAAACTTACACCTGGGACGCAAGTTTCAGGCACTGCCTTGGTTCCCTCATCTGCAATCCGATGGATTCGATACCTACTACCTGATATGGAATATGACAAACGAACTAAACCATTAAGGTAGAAGTACGGCCCTTTCTAATAAAACTTCAAATTAAATAATCAACCCCCATCACTAGTCCGAGATAAATACAAATATAGTAGTCCCAATAAAAGGTAGGCACTAAGCACTTTTAAAATATTACTAGCTGCGCCCCGCGACTCCGTCCGCGTGGGCCACCCTTATCACTTAGGAGTATGAAAAATAGATGTTGACCGAAGGACGTTTTTGGGGCGCCTAAGATATTTTGGAGCTTGGGGATTGGGCGTGTAGTTGCAGGAGCCGACAACTAAGGGTGTCTGTGGGCTTTCTCGAAGTACCGTTCCGAGAGTTGTTTAAAGAATTTACCTATCGTCTGGAACTCAAGGTCTCTATGGAGGTTCACGTTTCGCATGAACCATGGGGATTGGGTACAAATACGCATGAAGCAATTCAGGAGGGCTTGGAACTTTTTAAAGGTTCGGACGGGTTTATTTTTTTTTAATTTATTTATTTATTATTTTTATGTGCGAACACAACACTCGCATAAGACATGATCGGCCGTATGCAGGTTTTGTACGTAGTGACCTTATTTTTAAGGCTGGAAATAATGTAGTTAAGTGTTATCATGACGATGACGAGCAGTCGGTAAGTGACTTCCGACGCCCATAAACATCTGCACAACAACATAGCTCGTATATGAGTTATCGGACCAAAAATAAGGGCTTAGGCCAACAGGAACTCTCACAAACGAAAGGAAATGCAATACGAAATACATGTAGCGGTGAATACTTTGGAGCGGCATGCATTTTTAGACTGTACGCCCTCTAGCTATTATTTAAGGAAACAAAAGATACTTAATTTCAATAAACTGTGATGAAAACCCAATTGTGTCAGACTTCCGTGAGATAGTAATTAAACAATTTTATAATTTTATTGTGATAAACTATATTGTTTCCCGCGACATCGTCTGCGTAAACTTGTGAAAACCCTTAGAACTCCTTTATCTATTTATATCGGATGTCTTCTAATTATAAACTACCCTCTTTTCAAATATTATTTTTGTACGTCCCACGGTTTTCGAGATTTCGTGTTAGGTTGTGGAAAGGCACACCAAGATGGAAGGTTTCGTCGAGGAATGAAAGGGAGCGTAGGTCGATATGCTCAACCACCACAAAGGAAGATGTTCGTGTCCGGGCTAGTTGGAGTTGCCCGGGGCGGCCGCGCCTCAACGACAGTTGTTCCTCGGAAGGTTTATATATATAAAGTAATCGTAAGTAGAAACTTCGCTAGCGTAAGTTGGTTTGTATGAAGATTTTTAGTGTTTGTTCTAAGGTCGTCGTCAACCGTACGGCGCCATCTAGTTTGCTTTGGTGTAACCTTCTTTTCCACTTAAGATCATTGCCATCTCGTTATGTAGCGGCGGCTACAAGGTAAACTTTCGCTTTTATATATATAGATTTAACGATATTAGTAGCTTAATTTTTTTTTTATGTTACAAGGGGCCGACGAGCAGGCAGCAGGCACCGAAGTGCCTACCGGCGCCCATGGACATCTGCACGACCAGTAGGCCAGCAAATGCGCTGCCGGCCCTTAATGACGACTTTAGGCCACCGGGAAGTACCATCACTTGACGTGACAGCATTGCCGCCACTTCACGCCGATCTTATGTGAGAAAGAGGTACTGGTACCTAGACGAGCCGACCCAATTCGACTGTATAAAGGATTGCAAGAGCGGCGCTACCTCAGAATACATTTCGTTTTCCCTTCAATCAAAGCCAGCATTATGAAACGGCTGGTTCAAGTTTAAAATACCTTAAAAATTTCGGTCGTCGCCTTCCTATGCAAAAAATATGAAAAAATTATAATTAGAGCACTATATTTTCTAATTATTTCACTTAAATCAAATGTAAAACTGAGGTAACGTAGACGCGAATAAAGATATATGCCCTCACCTCCTCTTTCAAACCGTAGAACTGTTTTTTATACTGCTGTGACAGCGAAATGCTTTTGTGGGGAATGTTGCCACTCTGGGCTTCACATGTAAGAGGTATTTTACTTTTTAAAAAAACTCTATAAGCTAGATTTTGATGTATAATTGATGTTATTAGGGTTTTTCCCTATTCACACTTCTATACTAATATATAAAGCTGATGAGTTTGTTTGCTTGAACGCCCTAATTCTTAGGAACTATTGATCCGATTTGAAAAACTATTTCAATGTTAGACATCCCATTTATCAATGAAGGCTATAGACTATACATCATCATGCTGAAATTGAATCTATTTTTTTAAATTAATTTGACGCGGACTAAGACACGGGCAGAGCGTCATAAAATTTAAAAGATACCACCACAGACTTGTTGTGATTTAAATTTTATTGTTTTATTCTTAATTTCTATAAACTTTATTTAGTTTTTTGTATTTGCAATTTTTAGCAAATAAAAACCAGTTAATACTTACTTAAATAATAAATAAATTAAATTTACTATACGTACAAAAAAAATTCAATAAAATAAATGGGAATTATATGTCACTGTGCCCATTATAATCAGTTCAGATATATTTCAATTTTTTTTATGTAATATGGATCTTTAACTAAGGTTCATAGCTAAACTAAGGTATTTTTCTTTCTTTCAGGATGGCTACAGAAGCAAAGTCTGCAACGATAGAAATAAAGGTAAACATATTAAAAACAATTATAAAATAATATATCTTAATAAAGTAACAGTGTATTATTAAAAAATACATGCTTAACTATTAATAAAAATCGAGGAAAGAATAAAATAATAATTAATTAAAGGACGTGATAATATAAATATTGGCTTATTATGTTTCTGATCCAGAAAGCGAAATTCATCGTTGTAAACCGGAGCCAGACATAGCTCAAAGTTTTTGTACATTTTTGTCCTTGAAGTCCACAAAATACTACAAAACTTCGTACAGTTACACAAAGTCTTGGCCACACTACATGATCATTGAAATTATCATACAAATGAAGCTTATAAAATGTGCATTATTAATATGTTAAATTATTAAAATAAAACCTCGCGCACACCAATGCCTAACAATTTACACACACATGTGTAAATTTTACTACGAGATTGTGTCAAAGAGTAGTCATGACGACCACATTTCTTTTAATTGTGAAATGTAATACTTCATTGTACAAAGTACTGAAATTTAGACTAATATATAAAGCTAAAGAGTTTGTTTGTTTGTATGCTAGAACGCGTTAATCTCGGGAACTACTCTTCCGATTTGAAAAAATATTTCAGTGTTAGAATTGCGCAATTATCAAGGAAGGCTATAGGTTATATATCGTCACGCTAAATTTGAATCTATTTTTTTCCTAATTTTACACGGACGAAGTCGTGAAATTTTGGGGGTCCCAAGGATGACGTCAGACGGCAGTTGGTCATCTTAACTCGCCCCACAGCATCATCCTCTGAAATTTACACAGGCCGTGGTACTAGACCTTGATAACGCTAGGTAGAAGATGATAAGTGAGCAGGCATTGTAGATGTCAATGGGCGTCAGTAGTCAATAACCATCTTGCATACTGCTTGCCTACTCTACACGTGTTATATAAAAAGTACTGATAAGCAAAACCTTGGCTTTTTCCGCCAAAACCAAACAAAGGGTATTAAAGTGTCTAAATATAGTTGCCAAAAAACGTATGGCCTTGCGTTAATTAGTGTAATCAAAGGAGCCGACTAGTATATGTACATATGCGTTGGATTTTGTCATAGTGTTATAACTGATTAGCTAGCTACGAATTTTAATTAGGCCCACTTATTTAGTAACTATGTATGACGCGTGGTCCCAGCCGCGTCGAATTCAATAATTTTATCAACTTTCGGGGGTTTTTCATTTATAACCGAATTCAAGAGGAGGACTCTATTTGAGTGTACATCTTTTTAGTTTTTTTCTTTGTATGTAATCGCGTAATACTCCGCCATTTATGAACCGATTTTGATGATTCTTTTTTTGTTTGGTAGGCCATACTTCAGAGGTGGTCCCATAAAAATTTCAACAAAATCGGGAGAGCAACTTTTGGAGAAATCGACAAAATTCTAAAAATTTGTATACATATATCTTGTTATACATCCATGATGTTTTCATTTATTCCGAAATCTCAACTATCATTAGAGCAGTGCGTTGCAATGGAGCGGCCACTCCACGCGCCAAGTCTCTATAAGCGACTATAAGCCAAGCTATAAGCGACTCTTAATATGCGATTATTTAAAAAATATATACAGGGCATTCTTAACTGATGTCTAAAAAATTACAAGCTCCTTGCCAAATCATTGTAAGTCTAGCGGTTTTTGAGATTTCGTGTTAGATGACCTTTCACTTTTATTTATATACTAGCTGTGCCCGTACTTGTCACTAGCTTCGTACACTTCGGGCAAATCGAAACGCTCGGAGTTAACTATGCAGCAGTTAAATTCGTCTCTCTACAGCAATTAGCTCGAATAGTCTTAAGACAGACACAACGAGAATTCAAACCGGAAATGGGTACTTTATACCAGATGAAATAAGGTTACGTACAAATGCTACAGGATAAGCTATTTATGCCTTAAAGGAAAATAAAAAGATGTATTTTCTGAACAAAATAAGGAGACAATTTATTCACACAAATCTCAAGTCGAAATACTTCTATAATTGTAGTCCATTTAAAAAAAAAACGTATAAGTACATTCTTTGTTCATTTAACTAGGTTTCTTTAGATAAAAATAACACTCGATTTTTAATACGTACTTTATAACTATACGTACATAATTTTGTGTCTTCACTTTACTTTCGATGCATAAGATATTTGAGTTAATTTGAAATACAAACAGACTGAATGGCATCATACATTTATTTATATGTACGCATAAATAAATCTGTATAATACTATTCAGGTTTGAACAATAATAGCTCTATGAATACGATTCGCAGATAATAAAATATATTATAGGTAAGTCCTGTCTTATAAGAATTCTATTAAGCTTGTTAACCGATGAATGCCTAAAATTTTTCCCACGGGTCAACAGATCGTATTAGCAAGTATCTGTCTGGACGAGACGTAAGGATCGGATCCTTGACCCTCAGGCGTACCGAAGTCAAAGGATCGTAGACACTCCAACTAGCACATTCATATAAAATGTATACTGCCTATCATATGTCGTAGGATTAATAGAATTGGTTGATTGAAGGCCAAATCTATTTTTAGTTTATTAGTTTCGCTAACCTCTTGACATTCACTATATATACTTTATTTCTTTTCTAGCGCTCCCGGCAGACGTTGTCCCGCCGGAACTTTGGCTTATTTTTTATATTAAATTATAGCGCCATCTATTGGTCGCTTACGCCACCGACCGCCGGCCCGCTCTGAGTCCGTATTTTAAATCTCTTATATCTTCTGAGATATTCATTTCAATGATATGCTGTAAAGGGCAACTTTGATCTGCATAAAATGTTGATTTTCAGGTATCTGACCTCATCCGTACTTCTGTCCTATGCAGTTCCAATTAATGCCAGTGAGTAAAAGTAGTGGTGAGATTGTGGGGATTCCGGGAATGACGTCAAACGGCAGTCGGTCATATTAACTCGCTCCACAGCTGCATCCTCTGCAAATTAAAGGGACCCTGGTACTAGACCTGGTTTTATTAGAGGTACCGCCACCCTTGCAGTCCTTTGTTTAGAGGAATCTGTCTAATAATTGATAATCCACGAATAAATTTACTTAATTTAAAATTTTATATATCGTTGTTAAAGATAATACACCCAAACTCGAGGTGGAAATCGAACCCACGACCCCCAGAACGGTAGGCAGCTTCACCGCCCACTGCGGTAACGGGTCAGTCAATCTATATGTGTGTATTTACATATTTCTACAAAAAATATATACATATTTTATATATATTTTCTTTTGTAGAAAATATATAAGTTACCTATAACAAAGACAAGTTGTCTAACTTAGGAACAGATGTCCGTGTGACTATAGTAAAAAAAAAATCTTCCATAAAAAATCGGGCGTCGGTCACTTGTCTTGTGGGACTGTTAGTGGCAGCATAAATTTGAGTTCAATTGGGTTCTGACTCAATGTCATTTAACTCTGCTTATTGTTCTTAAAAATTAAACAATAACATGTAATAATTACCTCTAGCTTTCTGTAATAACGTCACTGTTGGGTTTTGAGCTCGTGGTAATCGGCTGGTGGTAGCAGATCCTAAGGAGTTGAGTCCAGTTGCCGGCGCGCTATGTGACGTCCTCAAACGGCCTTCGCTCTCCGAACCGCTGGTACACCCGTTCTGATCCGTACTCTGAAATTGGAAATTGACATTTCAAAATATAAATACCATTGAGTGATCAACAACTTATTGTTTTTTCAAAGCAATTTTTCTTAAAGATAAGGGCGATTTCACATCGCATATGGTCAATTTGATCAGTATTCTGCCACTCAACAACTACAAGAAATTGTAATAAACAGAAAATCGCCTATAAAAAACGCCACGGAGCTATATGCAAAAAATAATTAGTGCCTTCATAACATTTAGTCGACACCTATTGATGTTTTGAAGTCGATACCGAGCCAAATAGTTTCAATAGTTTTCTTTATATAGAAAGGTTCAGGAAACATCAAGATTCACCATGTCGAAAGTTCTGAGGTAACAAAAAAAAAGCCGTTGAATTGACAACCTCCTCCTTTTTTGAAGTCGGTTAAAGATAGAGTAAATATCTGTTACTAATAGAGAAAATAACAATATCTTCTTATTTATCTTCTCTATTTTTTTTTTTTGATTTCTAAGGTCGTAAAGATGAGATAAAATAAAACACTTGTGGTTAAATATTTACAGTAAAGCTAGTGTGGGTATCCTGTCAGTTGACAAAAAATACTTTATTTTATTCAAGCAGACTAAGATGAGGAAGGTAATTAATAGTTTATACAAACGGAAATCTATTCAAAATTACCGCTGTGAAAAGCTTATTTTCAGGGGAAAAGTCTTTCAGTTATTCTCGTGAAATAGTTAGTGAAAATGACAGGAAATGTCACAAACACAGCTTCGGGTCTCCAGTCTCCAAACCTTTATACTAACTAGACGGACTCGTTCCCCTAAAAGATTGAATTTTACAACTAAAGTAGGGAAGTTTTCTTCGTGTCCGTACCCCACGGGAAGTGCTTCAGTCAGTTTGTATTCGATATATCGATAGTTTAGTACGTTTCATTCTGAAAAAAATTCACACAATGAGTGCACGCTTTATGAAGCAACAAAAAAAAATCCACGCGTTAGCAATGTAAATAAGCATTATAATCAATTACACAATGAATAGTTTACAGCTGATCTATAAGCACGTTTAAGTAACGCTCTACCAGTTGGCGGTTTCGTGTGGTCATGTAACACTCAATTACGTAGATATGCGTGGTTAAAATGACATAAGGCTGTTACAGTTTGCTCCTTAAGGTGCAGTTTCTGCAGCATGACTTGCTTTGTTTATTATACTTGACATGATAACGTCATAGCAATCGGTGCAAGCACAAAAAAAAGGTTGGCTCATTGTCACATTCCGCCTGAGCGGAAGGTTCAAGAGAGAGCACAGAACAAGTGATAGAGAGGCACGATCGGCCTAAGCGTTCGGCGCTATCACGTAAAATTATCGTCCGTAAACCGACTTTACATACAACCAATTTCTTTTTTGGGAGAATGCTCCATCTTCTTCTCGATTGAAATATATGTTTTTCGGAAATTGTAGTGTTAAATGGTACTGTCTTCTGGATCAACTATGGCCTTTACTGTTTAAATTAATGAACAAAACTCAATAACTAACATTAGTTCATAGAAGTTATTATACTAAAGCCGCACTAGTATGATCATACCGGATTTGGCTAGGCAGGGGAGAGAACATCGGCAGTGAACGTGAGTGTTAGTGATGGCTATAAAGAGCGCGCTCTTAAACCTGGGTCACAAGTCCCGGGCACTGCTATGGTTCCTACCTCTGCAACGCGATGGACTTGGCAACCGCACGATGAATCCATGGAATGCTAAGGAATTAGTCTCATTCAGAGGACTCAACTCTGCTGAATAGACTAACTAGAGAGGATGGAAAAATATCATCTTGTGTCAATAATTATTTTGAAAATAATATCATAATTGCGCGCCTGTATGACCGTGAGACTAACGCACGTGCAAAGCGAAAGTCCCCCTTACGAACATCGTAGTACGGGACCCAGCGACGCACGCACCGCCCGTAAGGACTGCAAATAAGACGCGCTCACCTTATTGTATTACAAATTACGTTGCCGAGGAAATAAAACATGTACCAAATAAAACAAAAGACCCAAAGCAATATACGAATGTTTCATTATATTTTTACGTGCAAAGAATTCATTTATTCGTGAAATCTATACATAACTAGCGGGTCGGGATGACGTTGTTTTGCCCGAAGATCGGGTTCTTTACTTTTTTTTTTATGTTACAAGGGGGCAGACGAGCAGTCAGCAGGCACCGAAGTGCCTACCGGCGCCCATGGACATCTGTTTCATTCCCGCCCGACGGATTCACCCGGGATTCTCGGCTCATTTTTTACTCGTCCCAGGGATGCGCAGTTAGTTGGAAGAACCCTTTAATTTGCCCAAAAAAACCGTCTAATTGCGTGACTAAAATTTCATTTTTCAAAAAAATGCTATTAGTTTGTCTTTCATTGAGTTGAGAGCATGAAAACCGCATAAACATAGATTTAATATTGTATAATACCTTATCCCGGTATGAAGAAATTAAAAAAAATTCGTCAGCCAACGAATCGAAAAAAGTCAAAACTATGTATCAAACCAATCAGACATTCAAATGACGAATACACCTAATATTTAACAATATAGACGGTTGTAAATATCATTCATTACTTATAACCCTTTATAAGGTGCATAAAAAACGAACAGTGGCTCTCAGAATTGGAAACGAATCGTCAAAGATGTCGGTTACCGTGTTTGGTAATAGTGTCGCGATTTCGAAGGTGTTTGCCCATCTGAAAACTCCTACGAGCCTAAAGAAGTTTTAACTTCAAAACAGCAGAAAACAATGTGACTTAATCCAGTTCGCACTTGACCGTTTTTTCACATTTTCACACAACTACGCTCCGCTATTCCTTGGGACGCTTGTCTCGTTTTAAAATATGATGTTTGAATCTCTTTTCGCAGTTTTTCTCACTATTGGATTTTATAGGCGCCCTTGTTATACTTTAAGCTGTCGTTTCCAATTGAAGTATTGAAGTGGCTTTAACTATGTTGATTCAACAGACGGAAGAAATTTGATTGAATTTAATTTCAAAGTATAATGTATTTTTCCTTAATTTCAACAATTCCGTATTAGACTAATTAGAGGTAGCGCCACGCTATTAGCTGAATTGGGCCGGAGTCAGTAAAGTGTACCAATAAAACTGCTCAGGTTGTGGGATAGTATTAGGGCTGGTTTCCCTCGCCCTATTTAAATAGTTTAAAATTTTAACACTAATGCCCAGTGCATTAGCTCTTTTAGCAGCATTGTCTTTAGTTAGTCTTAAAAACTAATATAAATACATAGTAGTCCTGATAACCATTTACTTCAATGTGCATTTAAACCACCTGAAAAATAAAAAAAACAAAGAAGGCAGAACCCATTATAATTAGAGGTAGCGCCACGCTTGTAGCCGAATTGAGCCGGCGCGTCCGGGTACCAGTACCTCTTACTCACATGAGATCGGCGTGAAGTGGCGGCAGTGCTATCATTTCAAGTGATAGTATTGTTGTCGCATTTCGGTCAGTTTGTGAGACTTCCCGGTGGCTTAAACTCGTCATTAAGGGCTGGTAGGTACATAATTGTCAGGTGCATAAGTTGTGTCGCAATCATATTTTGTCGATAATTACTTACGAGGTAAAAAAGTATGGCCAAAAAAGCAGTGAATTATGACTGAAAGTTAGTAGTCGGAAAATGACTGTTCTACTACACTGTTCTGTGTCTCAGTGTTCTACTGTCTCTATAACAAACTCCCCTATTACATTCGGGAGATGCCTTTAAATAAATTTAAACCTTTTATAAAACGTTGACCGCGAGTTTTCTTTCAGAAATCCTATTATAATATAAACGATTATTTAATCTTTTTCTAAATTTATCTTTGGGAATAAATTGCTCTAACCAAATCTGAGTTATTGTGAAAATGGTGACAGCAAAAAAATACCCGACTTAGTTTGTTGCGGGCTCTTCTCAGCGCAGGGTGCGAGGATTGTAAACTTAGCTATACCATTGCAAACTTAGCTTTTAAGACGTAAACTTTATCACCAAATTACTAATTGATTAAAAAATAATAATATACATATGACGTTCATAAGTGCTTATAAAAGTCTATATGAATAAAGGATTTTATAACTTACTTTGGTGGCGGACATACAAGGACGGAAAAATTACAGGAACTTTTTTCTTATTATGTCTCTTTCCACCAGTTTTCTAGCAGACATTAACGTCAAGTTTAGCTTTCATTCAGATATACAAACATTTAATTTTTAAAGAATTATATGAACTCATTTTGGAAATCTCTATCAGCAATGAAAATAATTCTTCATTGCGTATTTAAAAGACGTTAGAAATATTTATTTTTTTCCTCTATACGCACGTAAGGAGGCCTTACAGTACAATTAATTGTCCGTTCTCATAATTGAAAACAAATTAAAACTTCCTTAGGCTTCCTTCAATTTTCTCCGGAGTATAAAAGGCCCGTCTCTATTAAGAGTAGACAGAATCATCGCTTGTTCTTCTATTGTCATCACTGCATCTTCAATTGTCATTCAACAGTGTCCAAAATAAGTGAAGATGTACAAGGTCGTATTCTACGTCTTCCTGGTAGCTTGCTTCGCTGTGATGGCGCACGCCCAGCTGACCTTCACCTCTACTGGGGGGGCAAGAGATCAGCGGAGCCGATGATGTGCAGGAGCGATGAAGCCATAGGCGCCATCTACAGAATGATCCAGGTGAGATTTTCTTCTCTTGAATATTTACACCTAACTTATTGTATAGCCTCAGTAAAATGAATATATAGCCTCAATAAAATAAATATATAGCCTCAATAAAATAAATATATAGCCTCAATAAAATAAATATAAAGCCTCAATAAATCAAATATATAGCCTCAATAGATCAACGTATGATAAGTCAGATTGCAATATCAGAGGTGCTGGAAACAATCCAATCATACTACGCTGTCGCGACTCCCTCTTCTAGCACAAGCTATACGCTTGATTGCAGGTTTTGTTTGTTACGATAATATTCAATATTCTAGTGTTATACCAGAATATATTTATGGTACTATTGTTGGAAGAAATTTACGTAAAGAATAACGCAGCAACAATAATCTTCTATATTTTTCAGAATGAAGCCGAAAGACTTCTCCTGTGCCAGAAACCTTGAAAGTCTATAACCATCTAGAGAAAATATTTATCAATGGAAAACTATCTTAAGTATTGTATTTATCGCACTTGACTTGTATATTTTATTGTTAAGAATGTATTAAAATGTACACAAATAAATATTTTCGAGTAATGTGAGTGTTTAATTTTTAAAATAAGTTATTACTTTTGTATCCATGGGAACACAACATTCCTAAAGACTGCGATGAAAATGCGGTGGAGTGCGTACAGTCTAAAAATGCATGCCCCTCCAAAGTATTTACCTCTACATGCAGGATAGCGTGTAGATGTAAACACGCATGCTCGCCAATATCATTGGCTTAGTTTGAGTTTACAATAAAATCGCTTAACACACGTGCAAACGTTGTAATTAATTAATGGACGGACCTGCATTAATAGACTAAACGCACTATACTTTGACCTAACAAAAAGTACCAGTTCATGTGAAGTAGAAGAGCAAAAGGTGTTCTGATACTGCCCGAAGCGGTGCGAGCGGTACTCACATTGCTTTCGACTTTTGGCAATGGCAAACTGTGTCTGTTCGCAATACGACTAAGTTAGCATTTTTAAAATGAATCAAATTAAAAAAAGAAAAATACGTCGCCGTAGAATGGTATCGATTGATAGAAATTAATAATAGATATCAGAGTTTCCGAATATCAACGTGCGCGGATTGACTTTTTTTATTTTTTAATAATATTTTAACGGTCCTGGATACATGTCCTTTTGGACCTATCGTTATTTTGCGCGGATTGAATCGCTACGGTGTTGCTATAACATTTCATCCGAAATATACTTAAAAATACAAAATCTGGTTACACTGGACGGACGGCTAAATGGGTCCTTTGACTTCCGAACGAAAGACCGCTCATTTCGGTAACATAGCACAGCAAGAGCAGCAGTGGCAGGGCAAGAGAAGTATTGTGTTCCCATTCTGGTCCTGCCCCTACCCTGCTCACTGCAGTGGAAGTGAGCTGAATGTAAACGAAATGTATATTATAATGTAGGTCACATACTATCTTAAGTCAAAATAAATCTGCTAAATGCAACCCAGTCAATTTACAGACCTTTACCACTAAAAAAAAAGCTTGTTTTAGGAGTGAGTGCAACGAACCCCAGCATCAGGGTTTCAATCATCCAGGTTTCAGTCTATCCCTTTTACTGTTAAACTATTGAGGTCCTCTTCTATATTAACAATGATTGTTGAAGTGTTTACAGCAAGGCCACTTGAGACAATTTTAGAAATGAAGAAAATATAATGGCAGCCGCCTAAGCTGTTTGTGTGGTGCAACTCAAACAATGGCCCATCTATTATCGTGACCTGACACCTGCAAGCAGAACTTAATGGCTGCCTCCGATAAGGGTGTTAATGTGGCTCGTTTCTGGGTCGTGACAATATAGTGTTTGCCAACAAAATACAAAGAAAAAGAATATAATTATGTAAAATATTTATTCAATATACAATGTCATTATTAGTCAAATTTTAACCTATATAAATCTAAGACGCAGAAGGAGACAGAACTTGTGTGGTGCCACTTATGTCTAAAGACATTCGGCTGGGCCCTGTCTGAGGCAAGTCGTCTTCATCCAATAGCTCTCTCATCCTTTTCTTATAGATTTCACTGTCAGGATTATTTTCTTGGTTGCGACATCTATCTAACTTTTTCTCTATTAATCTCACTTTTTCTCTAGCTGGACTTTCTACCATTTTCACCATTGATCGAATTTTTCTCACCGCTTCAATAAGGATGGCTAATTTGTCAGGTCCTGCTCCTCGGAACAGCATATCTGTCACATAACTGTCCAAATTCTCTTGTTCCTTGCTAGCTGCATGAAGAACGGCAGCTAATGCTATTTGAGAAGGTGCGTACAGCAAACATGCATCTGTCAAGAAAACTTTTTCAAGAAACTCATCTATACCGCCACGTAAACGTTCAGGATTTGCGAGTGTACTGCATCTTGTTTTTATATCAATTAAAAAGCCTTCCACAGGACGAAATGGATTATGAATTGTTAAGTGATAATTTAACTGTTGCATAAGTAATAACTCATTATTTAAAATTATATCTGAGGCTTTCTCTCTGTCACCCTTTATATTTGCAACAAATTGGCAGATTGACACATTGAACTCTTCAACTTTACAAGCCAAGTATACACATGTAGCTAGAATCTCTTTTGGATGATAATCCATTGACGAGTTGTACAAATAGAACCGTTTAAAATAGTGAAACGCAGTACCAACCACGCCTTTAGGCATCGGCGGCGCAAATCTTTTACAAAACTCCTTTAAATGAAGTTCATATTGTTTTAGCAATTGTCTTTCTTCATCTGGTGACAGAAAATAGTTATACCTTTGATATTCGTCGATGTGATGGCCATGCTTTGATATAAATTCCAAATTATGTTTCTCCCGATGTCTAGCCAGCTCGTTTTCGTCGCTGAAGGTCCAAAATTTTCGTTGAGAACTAGTTGAGAACATGTTGGTAGTGCTTCTTCAAGGTACTACTAAAGGATTCATGTAAACTCTGGTGATAATACGAAATACTTTTAAAACAATAGTACCCATAAATGAAAAAACAGGCTAAGGCACTTTTATAAATTTGAAAAGACATAAATATACACTGCAAAACGAGTTCAGACTTCAGAGTATGCAATTTTGACATCAGTAAACAGTTGAAATTTAATTTGATTTTATGGCCATAGAGTAACAAAATATAGATGACGATAAAAATAAAACGATATCTTCTTAGTTTCCCCATCTATGTAAATATATAAACAAGTACCTATGACCCTTGATCATAACATGAGAACGACTCAAACAATGATCAATTTAAATTTATTTTAAAACATTTCTTGTTATTGATAATGATATAGGCATCATAGACTTTATATGCTGTCGGCATAAGGTACTCTTTGATCGTTTGACAGTAACGTTCCAATACTTTACAATTTACATAGCTGTAATGTTTCTAGACACTAACGTATCGTTAAAAGTGGTCAGATTATAAATTAAAGTAATACGTGAAATGAATCGTAACAATTGAATCATCCGTGACCGTCGTTGAAATTAGAAAATACATAGATAAAAAGTATTTTCAGTTTACTTGTTATTAATTTAGTAATAGCAAAATGTCGCGGCCAGGAGATAGACCGAATCAGGCACAAACATATAAACTCGTGGTTGTTGGCGGCGGAGGAGTGGGAAAAAGTGCTATCACAATCCAATTTATACAGGTATTTCACCGTATTTGGACACATATACGCCTACGAAACGTATGGTAGATAATTGTTTGCAAATCTATACATTTCAATATTTAGAGGAAATTCTATTAAATGTCACGTTTTAACTATATGTGGAGAGTAGGATAGTCACATTTAAAAATAGTGTTTGTGGAATCACGTCAAGGTCTATCATTGAATGACGCCCACCGGCGTCATCAAATCTTGAAATTCCTTGAATTTAATTAATAAAATTCAATATGCACCTGTAAATTAATAATGTATCTTTATACAGAATGTTTCCTTTATATGTAAAACTTTACTATTCAGGTTTAAAATGCATTATAACTATATGAAGAATATAGTTTAATATAGCAACTAATATCTAAGATATATAAGGTATTTTTATAGATAAATAAACACAATGTAAGGGAAAAAAGTAATTATAAAAAGGATATTATTATGTTGGCTTATTTATGTATATATATTTTTATTTTACTTTTTTGTTATTAATTCTTATTAAAAAAGAAGTTACAGATTTGGTATGAAATCAAAACATTAAAATAATTTATACTGTTTAATTGTTCACTTGTACCTTGTCGTCAATTTGCCATCATTTGTGTTATGGCTTATCTGATGTTGGTAGTAATGATTCTGTCATTAAATTGACATTATTGTATATATCTATTCTCATATTTCTATATCTGAGTCGGGTCTTGAAAGGGGTCACCTGAATTTGAAGAATCAGCAGCTGTGGGTGGGTCAAAGGGGTAGGCGCGGCCACCCCGGGCGACTCCCAACAGGCCCGGACTCGAAGATCTTCCTTTGCGGTGGTTGAGCATATCGACCTTCGCTCCCACCTTTCATTCCTTGCCGCTTTCTACCTTGGTATGCCTTCCCACATACTGTCATTTTTTTAAAAAAAAACGACATACTGTTGCTTTAAAGAAAAACGAAAACTTAAAAACAAAATAATTTAAACAATTATTCCACTTTCTATAAATAATGCTTCGGACGTACCAGACAAAACACTCTTCGTTTTTGTAGGCGACACTAAGTGTATGCTTATAACGACAATTTTATACAGTCCGAGAAATAAATAAAACATTACTGTATCCAGTCTATTGTAATCTTTTGAATGCATATCGGCCTAGTTTTTGTCAGTATGTTTCTGTATGCATTATTTCGAATAATGCACATTAATGTCGATGTTATATTAAATCAAATTCAAAATGTATGCTTTATTCAGGTTATAATTACCTTTTGCAAGTTGTTGAAGTTAAACTTCTTTGCGCGTTTGACTTGGGGAATAAGCTGGTGAATGCGTAACGTGAACGGTGATTTCTTGATTATTTCGTAATATCATTTCGGTTTTAATCAATTTTATACATTTATACGTTCTTCAATACATTAAATATTATATGTTTAAAGTTAATAAAATTGTAAATTCATTTCAAAGTTCAGTTATACTTATATAGAAGAAGTTATACTTCAGTCGTGTGATCTAAAATACACCCGTTTTTTTTATGTTGTACAACTGTCAAGGTTCTAGAATTTCATAAAGTGTACATTTCCTGACTTCTAAGTAACTATGTATGCACTAAGTATATATATATATCAAAATTTTGGTTTCTCTAACATTTTGCCGCACTTATGAGTATAAGCCTAAATCAATCATTGCTTCGTGTAAAATGAATAAAAAATGAATAAAAAAAAAAAACGAAAAACTGCTTAGTCTACACTCACACTCGACGGTTAATAAGACGCTTAGTTTGAATTCAGCCTAAGACAGTCTTCAAATGTATGTATAAGTGAATGATAAGAGTGATTTAAACACATTCCCGAAATTGTATTGGCTTATGTTACGTTTGTAGCACAAATATTTACCACATAAAATGCGTTAAATGCACGATTCAGTGACTCAGTTACATAATAGATGAGCAACTAACAGGTAACAAACTGCGCCGATGTCTGATTTATGATCACGCCTAATTATACAGCGGCAATAACCGTGACACACTGCTCGAAAGTTACGCCAACAATTTTTTTGTAAATTGATAAACAATAGTTTCAAGATCTGGTTAATATCTTCGTCACTGTCTTTTGTTGTCACAAACGTTTTTTGATTTTCTTCTGTATTGGTTTCTCACAGCTCGATTTTTATCAGCATTAACCTCAAAGAACTTCTTTCCAAGTCTGGACTATTTGAGGAGTTTTTAATTTTTTTTTTATAATGTTGTATTCTACAATTCTACCAATTGTTAGCTGAACGCGAATTAACGTAAACTTTTCTCCATTTTCATGTTAACAATTTTTACAATTTCAGACAATTTTACCTTTTTATTAAAAAAAATTGTCTGAAACTAAAACTAAAACTTTTGAATCAAAGTCATAATTAATTATGGCTTTGATTCAAAAGTCGAACCGAACTCGTATTAGGTGATAGAAGATCAATCGGAACTTCCGACATTTTGAAGTCCCTATTAAAGATTTATCCAACCCTAAACGAAGTACAGGTGTCAGCCTACAAGTATTTGCAACACTTATACAGTAGAAATACGTTTTCACAGGGAATTTAAACCGTTTATCCGGTATTTACCGTGGTGGCAATCAAAGGTGCGGGCTGACGACTGGCAGTCGTTAATGAAACGCCATGGGATAAACTGCTTTGACTGCCCGTTACTGTGTGCTGGATATAGAGTTAATTAAATTTCGACACTAGATTTCAACTAGTATTTGAAATTTGGTTAGTTTACCTGAACTGAAATTCATTTTTTTTAAGCGTAAATAATTGTATGCTCATTTCCTAGAGATAAAGATTAAAGATCTCTGGAAATTCCATTCCTGATGCTAATGCAATGGAAAACATTAACAACTCTACAATTAATTATAAATTTATGTCTATCAAGATTGTTGAGTACAACCAATGACAGTTCTTACGATGATAGATCTATTTAGTAATTTATTATCATTATTGATAATTTGATTATTTCTGTAACCAAAAGTTCACAGAATATAACATACATATCCGTCTAAAAAATCTCTCTAATAGACGCTAAACATGTTGCGGCAAATCGTTGCGAAAAAACTGTACAGTTTTTTCACAACGATATATTTTTGCAATAATTTATCGAAAAGTGTGTAGCGGCTATAAGTAAAAAAAATGGTTATGTAGTGTAGGTGGATGAGTTATGAGGGACCTTAGGGTATACACATAGCTTCTTACGTATACTTTATGTGACAAACAATTCAATTTTATTTGTTTACATGTATAGAAATATGCTATCAATTGTTAGTATTGTCTTACGTTCTCTATAAATAGATACATCGTAAAAAAATAATATTTGCACTGACTACCGACACTTATAAAATTTTGCTCAATCTTTTTATAGGTAAATCTATCTATCATTAGGCTTCCGTTCTGTAACTCCATAAATTATATTTCTATCTTCTACTTCTACCTAACACTATCCCAGTCTTAAAGGAGGTCGTGGCCTAATCAGTGGTCGGCATTTGAGTCGATCGCTAAGTTAAGAAGCATCATCAGGAGATAGACTCTACAAAGGTTATTCGTAAAGTGATTAGTAAAAACACAGGAAACAATTTATATCACAGTGGTGGGGGTGCCTGACATTTTCCCTCGTATTCATTCGCGGATTAAAGCAAAGTAGTTTAGTTTCTCATGCACACAAGTGTTTGCAAAAAACTAAAGTGGGTGGACGAATGTTGATTTTGATATTTTATGTGTACAGATATATAAATATCTTAAAGTTTTACAACCTTTAAAACAATTAACCGTGTCCCTTGAAGGCTGTATAAACTCCGTCGCTTAAATTCCTCAATTTAAGGGAACAACTTTTATCTGTCCTCGGATAAGTGTTGAATATTTTAGTAATGTCAGTTGACTTATCTTTTGGAGGGAAAATTTGACGGTTTAAGTTAATTTCACTTTTGTTAGCCGAGGATTATCTGATTGCTTTTAAAGGGCTTTTAAGCGAATTTCATATTTTCGGTTGTATTTATATAAGAAAGAGCAATTAAATATACTTCGTTATTAACATTTACATATAGCGTTTATACCGGGGCCAGACATAGCTCGAAGTGCCCTATTGTAACATTCATAACCCGAAAACTTTACAGAAAAAAAAATCAGCCTCCCCCGACGGAATATCACTCATATTTTTATTGGGTCTTGACTCAGTTTCGCTTTTTAATAAATGTACTTCAGTTTTCTCTTATTTTTACTGGATCGGTACGGTTGCCATGCGTAGTACCGTAATAGATTTTTGACGTCACGCTTTCGTTTTGCATTACTAGAGCTGTTATTCAAAGGTGTGTGATCACTCAGATAAACCGCTGCGCGGGATCGTTTTCCCCTTGTATGTATATGAAAACAGCTTACATATTTACAATTTAATCAGCTAATCTACATATAAAGGTGTTAGGATAACAGCTCTAGCATTTCTCCCAATATGATTGTATCTGGGATGTGATTAGAAACTGGAACGCGCTCGAAATTGGGGTAATGTGAGCTTAGAAAGCTCTGCGAGACCTACTTCGCTAGTGTTTGTTCCGCCACATTAAAATATAAACTACTTAAAGCTGCAATACTTTACTATTGAAACTTTTTTGATTAAAGAAAAGGTAGAGCCTTGAGGTCATTCTGATATAATGTAAACATAAACAAAGCCTGACGTGCAAGTCTCGTAAACGAATAGGATAAAATCTGATGATAAAACTGTGAAATGATCATAAAACTATGAAAGTCCACTGTACAACGTAAACAGAACTGCGATTATAAATTAAGCGGATGGGTCATAAAGGCTTCTTTATGTTCGCGGGACCTTTGCACTGAATTGTTAAGCGGGGTCACATGTGAATAAAATTTACAAAATGCACTTGTAAGCTAGAGCCTAAATCTTCTCTTGGGCTCCTATATATAATGTTACATTAGATCACTATTACATCGTCACGTGTGACGTGTTATTCGCAATCACCGGGCAGCGTTATCAAAATGACCTGTTTATGATTAGTAGGTATTGAATACAGACTAGAGTTGGGGGTCAATCACCCCTAATTACCCCTAATCACTCACTAATCATTCTAATAAATCATTACAGGCTGTTGCCATGAAAGTTTTACAATTGAAAAGAAAAAATCTTATTAATGCCATTTGCTCGCGTTTTTCTACGTGATCCATCTTCTTTAAGCCCGTTGTCTTTCTTTGTAGTGCACTAAGCTGTGCCCGCGACTTCGTCAGCGCAATATTTGTTTAAAAAAAGGGTTCAATTTTAGCGTGCCGATATATAGCCTTCCTCGATAAATGGGCTATCTAACACTGAAATAATTTTTCAAATCGGACCAGTAGCTCCTGAGATTAGCGCGTTCAAGCAAACAAACAAACAAACTCTTCAGCTCTATATATTAGTATAGAAGTATAGATGGCAAGAGTTTCCTCACAACACTTCTGTAAATTGTTATATCTGTCCGTCTGTCTCTTTATTTATCCAATATCATCCTCCAATTTTGATGGAATTCATTATTTAAAAGATGTTCGGCTATAATTTTTTTTTTCGTTTTAGTAATACTACAATGGGTCATTTTGGAGCTTCTCGACATTAATGTTGACATTAATATGCAATGAATTAATAAAACGCTCCATAATGCCGTATTGTAGCATTCCTAACTTGAAAACCTTATAAAAAAAAAATCAGCTGCCCCCGCCGGAATATCACTCATTTGATTGCAAACAACAACTTATAAGAAAAAAATATACCTGCTTTTTTTGGTAAAAGTAACTTAACTGCTTATTTACTTTTTTTCTAGCGACTTTCTTTAAGTCTAGTCCACAAATACAGCTTTAACTTCAAAGCTAATTGACTGTACAAACATGGATGTCTTAGTTTTAAGGCGTACCAATGCACTCGCATTCATTAAATTACTGCAACATTGTAATAGCAACCTCCAATGTCACTATCAAAGAGCAAATAACCGAGGTGAATTCAACCCTCCTACGATGTTCGCAAGGTTAAATTTCTATTGTTTCGCTCTCATGCTGCACGAAACAGTTATCAAGTCGCGACACGCGATAAGGTCACATCAAAGTTCACCATTTTTAATCACTACTCTATAATATTCAATACATACTCGTAGTCGATATATTTAGACTCTTAGCCTAACCCATTGTGGGTTACGATGGTAGTGTAGAATGTGGATATTTTTAGGGCTCCGTACCTCCAATGGAAAAAAAGAACCCTTATAGTATCACTTCGTTGTCCTTCCGTCTGTCTGTCCGTCTGGTCGTCCATGGGCGACGGTAGGCACTTCGGTGCCTACTGCCTGCTCGTCTGCCCCCTTGTAACATAAAAAAAAAAGATTTTAGACTTCACTCTTCTCTATCCAGAGCTAACTCTATCCACTCCTTTCCCCCAAAGGCGTTGCGCCAAATTCCTCGGCCTACCTGGTATTCGGCGGCCATTGGTGGGAGTCCATATATTCGCAACCTTTATCCACCTCTGCGGGTCCATTTGTGCCACGTGCCCAGCCCATTCAAACTTGAACTTTGCTGACTTTTTCCCCACAGCCATTACCCTAATGATGGAACGCATGGTGGAGTTCCGAACTCGATCAGTCCTTTTGACACCTATTATTGTCGTTCCATGGCTCCTTGGCAAACCTTAATTTTGGACTTGTGCTCTTCAGTTAATGACCAAGTTTGTGCACCATAGGTTATGACAGGCAGAATACACTACGAGTTTACGCTTCAGGGACACAGGACGTTGACCATTCATGTAGTCCCCCGAAGACCAGAAGCTCTTCCAGGCATTGCCATCTCTCAATCTCTTTTTATTACCGGTTATTAAACGAGTCTATCTATAATAACAGTATGCCTTAGTATTTATTTATTCTTGCATCATTTTAAACAATCATCGCACAGCCGTTTATGAACAATTAATTTAGAACAGTTCAATCTTAAATCACCGATTGCACCGTGTTTTTGTTATCGTATCATTCCCTACTTTGTAATGTTTTAATAACAAGTAGTCTTCGTGATATCTTTAATTTTAAGAACTCACTCTCTGTGTGACTGTTACAGGGACAACATTGAAATATACAAGCCAAAATTGTTCGTATTTTAATCTACTACAGGAGTCATAAACCAATACAGCGTTCACATTTTGAACTGCCCTAAATCTATTGTTCGTAAATGGCTGTGCGCTGACTGTATAAAATGATGCAAGAAAAAATAAATATTATTATTCATTGTGAATAAACAGGTATTATATTTTGTAAATGAATCGCTGCCTATTTATGCATTTTAATCAAATAATACATTATTAATTGCAAAACGTTGTCACAATAAAGTCCGTTATTCACATTATAAAACGCATTTTACAAACTTAATGGAGCGAAACAAGAATACTATAGACTGATTAAAATTTACAAAATGGCGCTCTTCATCTCAATTTGAATTTTAAAATGACTCTTTTATCGCGCAGATTAATTTTACCTGTACAATATTTATAATTACAATATAAAGACTATCACTTATTTAAATTTCTCACTCTGTATGTAACATTTTTAAATATTATTATAAAAATAAAAATATATAAAAAAATAGATCTCCGCCGGCAGCGGGGCAAGGACCCAAGCAACCGGTGGTTAGGGCTCCAGATTGGGCAAACTGGAACCTAAGTACCGGCGCCCATTGACATCTGCTCCACCAGAAGATTTACGGATGCGTTGCCGGCCTGTAAAGAGGGGCTTACACCACTGAGAACTCTCACAAACCGAACAAAACGCGACAACAGTACCATCACTTGACGTGACAGCATTGCCGCCACTTCGCGCCGATCTTATGTGAGAAAGAGGTACTGATGGCGTTTCCTCTAAAATTATTTTTTTTTATTATAATTTAATAATTAAAAAAAAAAACTTTTTCGGTGTTATTGTTAGTTGTAACTTAGATTCTTTAGATTTTATTTTTGAGAATGTAAATGTTATAATGTACATATGTTTCCGAATTTTAAATAGCACTTGTATAACATTAATTTATAACTATATTTCCTGCTATTTTCCTAATGTCGGAGCCAGATATAGCTTCATTTGAATGGTCTTTTCAATGATTATAGTGTGGCCGGGGACTTTGTGAAACTGTACAAAGTTTTGTAGTACTCTGTGGACTTCAAGGACAAAAGAGCTGAGCTGTGTCTGGCTCCGGTTTAATAAATTGTTTTCCTTTTTTTTAGAACTTAGACTTTTGAAACAGCTTTAAAACTCACGCGTTCCTTATACCGGGACTGCCCGACTAGTTTCGAGCGAGTCCGAGGTCCCTCTACGTGAGCATGTTCCGGGAACCGCTCTAGCATACTTCTTAGTCGGGCATTCCCGATATAACATACGCATAAGTTGAAAAGCCGTTTTATAACAAATTGATGTTTTTTTTAATAATAGCTAGCAGTGCATTCGCGGTGCCCATCGAGGAAGAGTTGGTAGACGGCAAATATCCACGCTTCGTCCAGATACCTGATGGCGAAGGTGTTATGCAAGATGTGGATCTAAAGGCACCGCTAGATCTGGAGCTATTGGCAGACGTTGAACGGAACCCTGCAAACAACGAATATCATCTATTTACAAGGTATTTTCGAGTTCCAATAGTTTAGCGTATTTCTAATATAAGTCTGAACCGGCAACGCATTTGCGAGTCTTCTGGTAGTGCAGTAGTCCATTGGCGTCAGTAGTAACTCGCATGAACCACCTTCCAATTCATGTCTTCATAAATACACTCACCGGCAGGGAATGTGGGCAAAACATAAAAACCCCGATAAATGGCGATTTCTATATCACTTTTAACGTTTCAAATGAGAGATTGTATCATTGATTGATTGTATTGTAATAATTCATATCGTTCTGATATTAATTAATACATTACAATCAATCAATGATACACTTTGATGAATTGAATTTAAGAAAGTAATTACAATTAGAGGTAGCGCCATGCTTGTAGCCGAATTAGGCCGGCGCGTCCGGGTACCAGTACCTCTTTCTCACATGAGATATTGCATATTATGAAAACATACTCCCGGGCACTGCTATAGTTTCTTCCTCTGCAATTCGATGGACCAGGCACCCGGCACGGTAAGTCTATGGAATACTAATAAATTCATGTCATTAGATAAAATCTAGATATATACATATATATAGATTTTTCTATGATCCGACATTATTTGTTATAAAATATATCTCTATTTTTTTCCAAACTTATTTATTCGAGACATATTGAACTCTTTTTCAAAACGAACATGTTGTATTGCCGAAGTCAGATATAGCTTCATTTGAATGATCATTTCATTGATAATGTAGTGTGTCCGGGGACTTGTGTAGCTGCGCAAAGTTTTCTAGTACTTTGCAGTCTTCAAGGACGAAAATGTACAAACATTTTGAACCATGTCTGGCTCCGGCGTAATGAAACAATTTGAGATAACAGACTCTTATGATTCAAAAATGAAAGCCATAAAAGTTAAATAAGGTTCATGCATAGAAAATTAAATTTATATGAGTCTCGCAAAGGATCCAACGATCCTTTCTCAATACGATACCACACAAATTCAATATCGAATGCATCATAAAGTTTGTTCGCAGTTTGATAACGGTATACCAATTTCTGATGTATTTAAATATTTCATCCATTTGCGTAGAATGAAATATTTATATCTAAGCGAAGAATCCATAGAAATAAAATTGAATCGTCTGTAACCTCGAAATAAATGAATTTCATCAAATGTACTTACATTTTAAATGCTAACATGGGCTGAATATATAGATTATATTTTTTCACTAATATTTTTAGTATGTTTTGTTTGCTTCGTTAGTATTGATGGCCTTAACAAATAGAGACATGAAATTAGTTTAAAGAACACTGTTTCAACCAACATTTCTTTTATTTTTAGATATTTTTCACAAGATTAGCGACTAACAAAAAAAATATAGCTAGCCTTATTTGTGTGTCCTTTGCTTGGAAAAGTAAAGGCTTCAAAAGAGCTTGTACAAGTCTACTTGAATAAAATATCATTTGAATTTGAATTTGAGTTTGAGTTAGGACTGGTGGCGCCTATTACCCAGCGGGGTCAAAAAGACTTGAATTCACCTCTTCTATGGTTAAGCTATTGAGGCTCTCTGACGAGGTACCTTATCCATTGTAACGAGTTCACAAAAAGGATTCGTGAAAAATGATCCTGGTTCCAAACCCATTACTTAGTTGTAAGCTTGACTAATCACCTCCACGGATTCTTAAGAACGAAGTATAGCAGCGTTGGAAACTAAAATTTTCAATTTAACTTCGACGGAGTTCGCATTGTTGAGGACCCAGACTCGAGGTGGGAATCGAACCCACGACCCCCGGAGCAGAAGGCAGGGTCACTGCCCACTGCGCCAACGGGCGTATTGTTTATAAGGTAGGCGCCGAGGTGGCGTGGTTCGCACGATTTAAAATATAATTGGAATGATTGAAATACCACGCTGGCGCCATTATTACTTTAATTTGAAGTGAGATTCAGCGTATTGTTTATAAGGTAGGCGCCGAGGTGGCGTGGTTCGTACGAATTAAAATATAATTGAAATGCCGTACTGGTGGCATTATTCTTTTAATTTGGAATGAGATTCAGCGTGTTGCTTATATGATAGATGCCGAGGTGGTGCGGTTCGCTCGACTCAAAATATAAGTGGATTGAGTGAAATTCCGTGTTGGCGCTTTTATTATTTTAATTTGGAGTGAGATTCAGCGTATTGTTTATAAGATAAGTGACGAGGTGGCGTGGTTCGCTCGACTCAAAATATAATTATAATGATTGAAATAGCGTGCTGGTGGCATTATTCTTTTAATTTTGAGGAAGTATCAGCGTATTGTTTAATATAAGGCACGCGCCGAGGTGGTGTGGTTCGCACTATATAAAATATCATTGGAATTAATGAGATGCCGCGTTCGAAACATAATTAATTTTAACTTGGATTGATGTGATGGGATGGATTTGTGATGACTTATAAACGGGTAAAGATTGTGATTTTAATGTTGAGATTCGACTTACTTAGGCCCTCAGGCAAACCGTATGCTTATTCGCACGTTATGCCAGAGCCAGACATAGCTCAAAGTGGTTGTACATTTTTGTCCTTGAAGACTACAAAGCATTACAAAACTTTGTGAAGCTACAACTTTGTAGCTGCCCCAGCCACACTACATGATCATTCATATGAAGCTATGTCTGGCTCCAGCATTAGAAACATTAATGAAGAATTTCCGGCATTTAAGTATTAGTAATAAATATATATAATAACCAATAGATACTATTGTCTTTTGTTGTTTGGCCGACGAAACACGTAGTGAAAAGGCTATTGTCATGTTAATAACTCGTCATCATGATGAAGTCAGCGGACTGCGTCATCGACATTAGTAAAATCACTACCGTTTAAACCTTATTATAGGTAAGTTCCGTTTTTATACTGTACACATAAAAAAACGAACGAACATTCCTTAAAGCCGGCGACGCTTCTGCAAGCCTTCTAGTACTGCAGTTATCTATGAGTGTTGCCAGTAGCTGGACCACCCCTGTTTGTCCAATTTTAAACAAAAGTACGAAGATAATGGATAATGGACCTTAATCAGTGGCCGGCATTAAAGTTGATTATCAGGTTAAGCAGTTCTTACCGCGGCCGGGTGTAAGATGGGTGACCCGGTCTTACACCAATTTTGAAATTTTCGACCTCCTCCTTGTTTCCGAAGACACGTAATACAATATGGCCATAACATCACTTAACGTGACAGCAGACTAATATCACAAGGTGACATTAATCGGTCCCATTATTTTACGTGCCTTCCGAAACACGGAGAAGCTAGAATGGGTCACCCATCTATCACCCGGTAGCAGCCAGAGCAACTTAACCTAGGGATCGACTCAAACGCCGACCACTGATGGAACATTGTTTTAGCTCTAAGTTTCTGAAGGTGGACGTGACAACTGATACGCAGTTTTAACTTTTTCAGTTGTCATCCTAATTTTAAGTTACATTTGTCCCTGTAAACAGTTTCCTAATAAATTTTCATTTCATATCAAAGATAACGCTTTGTGGTACTAAAATTGTCCATAAGTTTTGGTAAACTCTTATACTTAAAACAGTGACTGTTATAATGTAAACAAGTATTAACCTTTTATATTAGACGCATGTAATCGGTAGAAGAAGGCAGAGGAATTTGGCATCAAACGCTATGACACGTGAACTTTATAAATTAGATGCACTATATAATAATACAAGACTTTAAAATAATACACAATAAAACACCAGTTTATTTCGGCGTTTAACTACAGCAGAATTATTCAATATAGAAAAACGTAATGCCTTGTAAAGAATTCTACCGATGTGTAAAAAAAATAATAAAAGACAATACCGCCTTCAAAAAATACCAATGAACAAAATACAAAAAAATATGTGGTAATTTCATACGTCATTTTCTATGTTTTTTTATCTAAATATGGTATAGATATGCCGACTAAACGCACTGCTCTAATGACACGTATCGTATACAAACTTTTGGTAATTTCTCCAAAATAACTCAACTGAATTTGATAAAATTTATATGGAAGCACCTCTGACGTATGGTCTACCAAACTAAAAAGTATCATAAAAATCGGTTCTGACATGGCGGAGTAATCGCGTAACATACATACGAAAAATATAAAAGGAACATAAAGTGGAATTGAACTCTGGCTTTTTTTTTATTGGTATAAAATACTGTGCAATTGGTGGCTACATGCGTCCAACCTACCGTAAAATAATTATAGGCTGTATGTACGTTCCCTACGGATAAGTGCAATATAAAACGATGATTTTATAATAATCGCTACAATTTGTTGATATTTAATTCTTCCATTTAATTCAACGCTTTAGAGAACAAATTGCTAAACTTTTTAAGGGTCTCGTTCAGAACAGGGGCTATGAGAGTTGATTAAATACAATTTATCTATCATTTAGTCACTTACTAAATATATACATCGCATCCTCTATAAATTTTTAGATTGAAATCACATCACACAGCAAATGTCGACAAGTATACGCGCCACATTTATAATACTATAGTAATAAAATATATTTATACATATTACAATAAAATAATGAACTATTATGTATTTGTAACGGACACGTTAGTGTCGTGCTGCTAGATCTAATATGGGCTTTTTCTCTCCACTAAACCGAGTTTGCAGAAATTACAACAGCTTTGTCAAAGATATCTATTCATGAAGCTGATATCTGGCATATCTAAAGGATAGGTATGCATAAATTAAAAAATACGATTATTCAATCTGCCAGATTGTCTTAGTAACACGATGTGTTAGTATAAGTAAATTAGAGTTTCCTTTTCCTATTGTTAGTTTTGCTTATTTTCTTTAATACTATGTTAGTTAAAATTAAGTCTTGTTCCATTCTATCCTATTCCACTCAAGCTGTAGTCACCTGTAAGTGCAGTGACATTTATCTCTATCCTATCTTTTTATGCTTTTGTAAATCATGTTTAAATGTACACTGTGTTGGTGGCCTTTAACAAATAATAATTAAAAAAAAATCACCACTGCCTTCTATAGCTTAGGTAGTTTACTGCTCTTTATAATATTAGATTACATAATTACCATTATCACCATTAAAATCAATGCTACCATCGCTTAATTCTTTATCGTCTCCATTACCAGTAACAGCATCATATGCACCTGGCCTCTTCGTTTTGACGTTAAATATTGCCGGAGAGTTTTTGAAAGTGTTTTTACGTCTATACTAAGAAGGCATCCTACACTAAATTGCGTCTTAACTTAAAAAGTCATTTATTGTTCAAGAGATATGACCAGCTTAATATGATATATTTCATACTTTGTGTGTCAAATAATAATAATAATATTAATAAATAGTGTTTTATTTATTCAGCCATTTTGTTTACAATTTTAGAATATACGATTGGAGCCCCTTTTGAGTAAAGAAATACTTGTGTTAGGGACTCCGCTCTTCCATAAATATGTTACATATCACGGCCTTAATAAAATGCATTTAAATTTTACATCTTTTTTTTAAAGTGTTAGTTTATTAGATGTTAGTGTACATTTGTATTAGTGTTACCGTGTATAATGTTTGTGTATGTACATATATATGTATGTGTGTTTGTTAATGTTGTATGTCCGTGTACCGTGTATGTGTAAGTATTCATGTCGATTTGTCAAACAAATATCAAATGTTTTATTTGTTTTGCAGAAGTTCTTCATTCTCATCATAATTCTTAGGTTTTAAGAAGTTGGTTAAAGTGATTTTGCAGTTCCTGTAAGACATGGGATATATATTTATGCAGTTATTTATTTTTTTATATAAATATGCAGATTGTCTCATAAAGAAAAGCAACATATGATTTACTTTCATTTCGTTCAAATAAATAATTTTTATGGCGTATTGTTTTACCGTGTTTGTTTTTTCCCGAACTAATATCAATAGGGAGAGCTAATATCAGATGAAATACATTCGCAATATTTGAATCAATACATGCAATCAGGGGTTGCGGCTTTAGATGTCCTTTCTAGTAATGAACTTATGATAGTTCTTGACAAGCCAAGGTCTTTTATTAGGTTGTATAAGGATTTTGCTGGTATACCCCTCGCTCCTACCTCTACTGCGTATAAACTGGTTTTGTATTCGGTTTTGATACGCTCTTTTGTTGGGTCAAAGTACTTGTTTTTATCAGATGGTCTTTAGTGACGTTGGTCTGAGAACAAAATGCTCTTTAGACTACAGTCAGTGATTTCACTGACCAATGGCGGTAAAGTTGTGTATAAGCCTACAGCTTCCGTTAGCCAACATAACACGAGACAATATTGTTCCCTATTCCGTCAGATGTATTTCCGGTTCCCCCCACAGGAAATACAATGGGAACGTCGAGCCATAGTAAATTGTATGTTGAATATTGGTTTTGCATTAATTTAACCAAAATGACATCTAGCTATATTTGGACTAGATATTGTGATTACGTTTACGACAATCTGTTCGTTTTTCGTTATTAAAAAAAAATTACTTCTGATTCTCAGAACTAGAAAAATTTAAATGGGACCACACAGGTGTAGTGTAGGTAGCCTAATAATTAACAGAAATGTAACTGCAGTCGGAAATAAACCTTTGCTCGAACTGGTTATTGGCATTTACAATACATTACAACAGGAAATACCAGCTTTTAAAAAAAAGAATCAAAATATGTTCACCCTATGGAAAATCTTGAGGTAACAAACATAATATAAAAATAACCATGAGCGAGCGAGAGAGAGCAAGACACGCTTATATAGAAGAGTTCCGTATCTGATACGCGCCAAAGGTATCTGTGAAATAACTTCAAAAGTCGTAATCCGATTTTGTTCAAAATAATATTCCTAATGAGTTTTTAACATGTTCTATCAACATGGAATATTTCAAGTTTCAAGTCTACGTCTAATAGTTTTTTTAAGGGGGGGGGGGGCACCTTCCGGGCGGACAGACGAACGTACGGACAGGAGTTTTATGAAGTCCGTTAAAAACATAAATATACAGATGTATTTTCAAAGGATGGCCAACTTTTTTATGAAATTAGAGAAAATGTCAATAACTTAAAAAGATTGTTAGTTAGCCAATTAACCTAATTCGAAAATATTTCAAAGATTACGTGATTTATAGGCAACCTAGCACTGACGTAAACAATCTCATCTCATTTAAGTATTAGGCCCTTCCATATGACTTTGGCGTTTCGTCGTACTGGCCACTTTGATCTCAAATATCTCCTCTTTGGTTAGGAATTCCAATTTCAAATATGCACAGCTTATTTACGCATGTATTATGTCCCGAAAACCGTATTTTTTTTTCCTCTCCCTCTCTTGGTTTTTTCTTTACGTCATTCAGTTTCAAAATGGAAAACTTAAAATATCGCGTTATTTACGTGTACGAGTACCACCCTGGCACCTATACTGCACAAACGGTTCGAAGAATTAATGATGTGTATGGCGGCGGTGTCGCAAAAGAAAATACAGTGCCTTTCTGGTTTCAACGTTTCCGTAAACTTTAAAATTATGAATGACATTTTTATTTTACTATTATTCTTGTTCAACCAAACGTATTATCCAGGCGTTTTGTTTTGAGAGAATAAAATGGTTAAATATTAATAGAAAACAAACATTGTTTTTTTTTTCATTCATCGAATTTGAAGAATTTGGCTACACTTTGAAAATGCAACTGTGTAATCAGAGTGAAACGTACTGATCGTTGAAATCCGAGAAAGTGCCACCAAATCGTATCAACATTTACTTCGGGCCAAAAGTTTATCGAAGTTGGATAAAATACTAGTTGGAGAACTTGAACGGAAAGTTTATACTTAGTTTTGTTGTTAGAATGAGGTCCTTGGAGTGTGAAACCGAGTTTAGTACATTCCGCATAATCAAGTTGCCACGTACAGACCTGATTCTAGTTTATACAAATCATATGTATGGAAAACAGTTTAATAACCGGAACACGGTACATGATTTATTTGTATGATATTTTAATATGTAGAAACTGACGATACCTTCATTTGATAACTCACATGGAGTACTGCTGTCATCTTTGGGGGGGGGGGCTCAATATCAGCTGCTTCCATTTGAGTGTTCCGAGGAATTGTTGGAACTTATTCCGGCAGCTGAATTTCACCACAGGACATTCCACCAGAACTTAAAATTTCATCCCCATCACCTTGATGTCCTGAAGTTCATAACCGTGCGATTCTCTAGTAACATCTTACCTCGGACAATTCCTCTGTGAAATCATTTACCAGCTGCGGTATTTCCGAACCGATTCGACATATGGACCTTCAAGAAATGAGCATAATGATTCCTCAAAGGCTGGCAAAGCATCTGCGAGCCCCCGGGTAGTGCAGTTGTCAATGGGCGTCAGTAGTCACTCTAGTGACCTCACCGCTTGCTTGTTTGTCCCTTGTTATATAAAAACAATGATAACTACCCTCATTATTGGAATAGCAAGGATTAATGAATATTCCCCACCTTGAAGCAACCTTGGATGAATAAGTGACTGTGACAGCTGTTTAAAGTCACCTCGCAATCAAGGAACAGTTCGGCTTGAGACGCGATTAGGATTGGAAGTAGTGTTGCTATGGAGTTGATACAGTATGGTATTTACATCTACCCTCGTTATTAATTTACAATCTACTGGTGGACATGAGTTTGGCAAGAACTATAGTGAGTTCTTTATTGAGAAGATGTAGAAAAGAAGAAGATATTATCATCATAGGACGTGAAACAGAGCGGATCTGGCTGATTAAGGAAGGGAACACGCAGTGGAGATAAGCGGGCGTGCACGTTAAAGGGATCCCTGAAACTTACACCTGGGTTGTAAGTTCTAGGCACTGCTTTGGTTCCTTCCTCTGCGATGTGACTTACTCGATGCCCGCTAAAAATGTATATACACATACATCGTTTATATCGTCGTTTATTCGAAAACTTCACCTATGATTAAAGAAGTGCGTTAAATAGGCCTACCCATATCATACGTACATAGACAAAAAATACATATACTTTCCAAAAAAATTTAAAAATAAATTATTTTTAAATAATAAGAAAACCGACTTCAAAAAATATCAAGGTACTACAAGGCAAAATATAATTAGTGCTTTCATACGATTTAGTAGACACCTACGACGACATACGACACCTAGACGCATAGAAGTTGGTACCATCGGTTGCATCGGTTTAGCTGGGAACCTTTTTGGTTTAGTATGCACTTTTCTTTATATCCTTATTGGCGTTACCGTGGGCATAGATAAGCCTTCAGTCACCAATTATCTTCCAATGAATTAATGCCCCTTCACATAGCTGACATACATCTGCGTCACGATATCGAAAACGGATTTAGATAAAACCCTCTCACTTACGCTTGATTACCCTTTGCAGTGCCACGTTTTCATTCACATACGCCATTCATACATTCATTGATATAGGTATTGCTATATATGGCATAAAGGGGTGATTTTTTTAAGCGTTTGGCTTTTTTATTAAAAAAAATACAGTAAAATTGGAAAAAAGTATAAAATTTTTATTAGTGAATATCAATCATTCATTGCCATTTCTTCATGTAAATGTTGGCCTCGATTACGTTTTAATGAATTCCCATACGAGAAGTCCAATTTTAAGTTACATTTTGGAGCATATCGTCTGTTATTTCACCGATAACATCCGCGATTTTGTCTTCGAGTGCTTTAATCGATCCTGGTTTATCAGCATAAACAAGAGATTTGAAGTAACCCCACAAAAAAATGACAAACGGCGTCAAATCGGAACTTCGCGAGTCCTAAACGAGAGATGATTTACACGTCAAATTCATTGCCCATTAGGTCCATGGTTTGGTATGCTGTTTGGTATGAGGTACCAATTTGTTAAAATCACGTGTTAACCACTACCAAGTGACAACAAAAAGTTGAAACAAATGTTACCATTCTGTAACATAGTTTCTTGCTGAAAAAATATAAATAATAATTAAAATTAAAAGTGCAAAACATTATTTTGTGTAGAATTTAACGTTGATATCTAAGATTATTAATTATTAATGCTGTGTAATCTAATTTAGAATTAACTTCATTTAATATTTTGCATGTCATATTGTGACTAAACATGTAAATATATTTAAAGCAAATAAATGAATTTGAATATCAGTGCATTATTATTATTAACAAACATCTTTTAAAGAGCACTTATTATGTTAATAATGATTTGTAAGCGTTATTTTATTGTAAGTCTTTCCATGATAAAATATCAAAGTTCTGCATTGACATTTCTTGCAAAACAGTCGCTAGAACCAAACTTTGTCAACAACTTATTCAACAACAAGCGACTGTTTTGCACTTTCCATGATTATACATTTGAATTCATTTTAACTTTGTTCCTTTTAACATTTTAACTTAGTTTAAACTTACTAGTGCTACGCCATAACTAACATTATCATTATGAAGGGTCATTGGGTATTCTGGAAAAGATATAAAAATTTGAAAAAGTAAATTTAGACTCTGGCAACTACTATATAACGTAAAAAGTAATAAATTTTGAACTTAAAGGCAAATAATTTAGACCAAGAACAATGCAAGTACTCTCTAAATATAGATTGATTAAAGGATATCTAATAAATAGGCAACAACCATCAACTTGATTAAGAGCCGCCAGGCGCGATGATAATGGCAAAGCCGTCAATGAACGTACCAAAATCAACCCTATTTACACTTCCTTTTATTAGTCCCGCCCACGTAAATTTCTGAACATTAGTGTCAAATGGGCACAAAGACACTACAAAGGGTAATCGAGCGTGACGGAAAGCCTATCTGTCATTCGTTATCAACGTACATGACGCAAATGTGTCGCTTTTGAAAGAAAAATCGTTATAATTTGAAGTTATTGTTCTCACATGCACTGTGCAGACAAAGAATGTTCAGCATTGCATTTGTGTGGGTGTTCATCTAGTTAGATATCCTTTTCCTCAAAAAATTATCAACTGGAACTCTTATTATACTAGTATTTATATCAAACAATGTCTTTCGCAGTGTATTGTATCTTAGCAAGTATCATTATTGCGTGTCAGCTGGTCACATTTTCTAGTGGTATAAAAAGCTCGACGGTCACAATTGTCACGTACTAAAGGTCAGCGATGCCACAAATTTCTCTGTCGCTATTGAAGCGCTAGACATCTCGCGCGAGCGTCGGTCGAATGAAATTTCAGAATGTACCGCCGATGGCAATATTTGTGATTGTTTACTTTTTATTTTGCGTCACTGGTTAGATTACAGTCTGAAAAATTGTTTGTTTCAATCATGAAATATATAGGCGCTTAAAGTACAATTTAAGTCTACAATTGAGATAACTAATTGTGTTATATTTGTATGTATGGTCATTTTTTAAAATAGGACAAAACGAAAATGCTTGGTCGTAATGTAAGTAACGCATAACAGTTTATGGTCTGCAGTCTAGTAACGAATTTAGTAAAATATTATGGTCATAAAATTGTGGGAAGGCAAACGAGATTTCCTTTTGTGTCGTTGTGACCTTTATTCCGAAACTATCAATAACACTTGAGAAAATAGCACAAAATAGGTAGTAGTAGGTAGTGTTCGTAACGAGAAAGCTCTGAAAATAGTATACAATTTACGAAAAAAAAAACTATATAAATTAACATAATCTTTATTGAAATTAACGCTTAAAAACAAAAAAAAACTAAACTAGGATCTTGTGTTTTTTGGTAATAAAAAATATGCAGAATATTTTTTTATGTATGAATATAATATAGCCACTTTATCATTCAATAAAGTAAACTATCTTATATTCAGGGGCGGATTTACCAATAACGCGGGCCTAGGGCGGCAAAATTTCGTCTTTCTTTGTAGTAGTCGCGTTTTCTGTAAATCCACGAGTAAAAACTCAATAATATGTTCATATTCTTTATTAGAAATGGTAATGATTAGTATCTGAGGTACTGATAAAGATAATTTAATCATTTATTGTCTTTTCTTTTCATTTTAATTTCTATATTTCATTTAATTTTATACGCTTTATAGCGAACAGGGGGCTAGGGCAATCTTTCTTGAGCCTAGGGCTGCCAACGTACCAAATCCGCCACTGCTTATATTTAATAGAATATCTAATCATTTATTTACACTTTTCATCATCGTACTCCCATCAGGCTCTGTAAAAAAGTATATCTTCTTCAAAATCTATGAATCCACCACATCCTTAAAACTTTCTTACTTATTCGGAACAATACCTTTTATACATTAGTTAGGTGTACTGAGATACAAAACAGCTTTTTAGCGTTGACCTATCGGCCTTAATTTAGATCGTCTGGTTTCATTCACATAGGATATGGCGTCTGAAAAATTTTCTGAACCCTTGGGAAAGCATCTCTCGAACAGCGGTCGCGAATACCACCACTTTCTAAAATTCTTCTTCACAGAAACCACATCATAACTCTCAGTATTCAGAAATTCGCAGAGATCGCAAAGCCCTTTGTAGTTCTCAGCTACACTTATTTTGTAATACTTCCTCCATCTGTGGAAGTTCAGATAGAGTTTTGGATTCTTTATATAGTACGCCACCATAGCTACCAATTTGTTCATTGATAATGCGCCTGCATTTAAGTAGGAACCGGCTGGAAGAAATCTGGAAACAGAAGCAATGTTTAGAATCTATACACATATAATCCGCATACTTTTTTCTGGCATAACATATAGTATACAGTAATCTTCTTCCTAGCGTAATCCCGGACTAGTAGTACCAGGGTCCGCTTAGATTGCAGAGGATGTGGCTGCGGGGCGAGTTAAGATAACCGATTGCCATCTGACGTCATCCTCGGAACCCCCACGATCTCTGCAACCTCACGACTAATGTCACTGAGTGACATTAAGTACACATGATGCCAAGTGGGAAATCGTTGGAAGTGATGCGAATGGATAGACCGGCTCCCAAATTACACGTTGCACCGATCCTTTTACTGTAATTGTAAATCTGTCATTTATTATATTTTGCAAATCACAGAATCATTTTTATAAGTGATATTCTGACTTAAGACTCACATTTAGTTCAGAGGACGCTTTTTGTCAATAGCCCCATTTCTTCGTCGATCTTTTTGCCATTCAATTAGTAGGGAGGACAGTCTTTCATACATCTTCTGATATTGATTGACAAAAATTTAAGTATTATTTGGACACTGGTAACGAATAAAATATTCTATAGTTGCCAAAAATTAAATATGCTGGGTGCTGATTACCCGCATTTGCTATATTAGGTAATGTTGCTTAAAAAAAACAGAAGATCCTAAAAAAGAATTTTAGAAAAGACTCTAAAGAAAAAGAAAAGTCAATAAGCATACATGCTAATGTAAAAGTCTAGAAGTAATACTGAATCCTAAAAGTATTACTAAGCGTGGGTATAATCTAGTACTATTAGGTATAAATAGCATATATTTTCCTAGCGTTATCCGGCTTTAGTGCCCGTTGATAAAGAATGTGGCTGTGGAGCAAGTTAAGATGACCGAATACCTCCTGACGTTGTCAACGGACCCCCACAATCTCTTCAATCTTACGATTAATATCACTCAGTGACATTAATCCGATAAATGTCACTGAGTGATATTAATCGGATATAGATAAAATATATATCAAACGTTATAAAATATTATATCATCAAAGCAAATAACATAAATAATGTCGCGGATATCACACTGCGGCAGACATTTCTCTCACAGCTCGGTGGGTAGGCTCGCGTTCAAAGTGCAGTGAGTTAAGACGACGCGACAGATGCGTTGTACCACCGTCCGGTTGAAATTATTTCCGATCGCAAGCGTTTAAAATTTTCTCATAAATAAAAATCAATGCATGTATTATAAGTGTTATAAATTAAGCAACTTGGTTGCACTTAGTATTTAATAGCCTCAAAGAGCTAAGAGAAAATTAACAGATACACTTAATACGCCGCTTTTTATAGGCACCCACTATTTTAATATCATTGCCACTATTTCAAATTAGAAGCAAGTGTCTGCGTCTGGCATCCATATGAGAAGAAATTCTGTCTCGTTTTGGAGAAGATATAGAAGGCTTTTCTAAGATACCTGTATAAACATTGTCATGGGTATTATCCATACCTGTACCCTACATAGTATCTGTTGGGCTCTCTAGGTTTTAATTCTTTAGAGGTGCGGAGAACTTACGATCAATTAAAAACGATATGTCGAGTAATGCGAGGTGACATTGATGCTCCGGATTTACATGATCAGTTATGCCGCATAATTGCACAGAAAACAAATGTAGCCTACATTTGTTTTCAAATTGCACAGAATACAAATGTAGGCTACATTTGTTTTCTGTGCAATTTATTTAAATTAAATCTAAATTATTTACTTTTAAGCGCAGCTTTAACTGTCGCGTTTGTATACGACATTAATACTCGAGAGACAGGAGAGAGACACCAGTAGGACTCGATTAAGGCAAACTAACACAACATAAACTCAATTTATTTATTAAATTAGATAGATGTACTAATTTAACAATACACGACTTTACGAAATAGATCTAAATTTTGAAGCATTCTCATTTTGTATGATTATACTTTATAAAATACTCTCATAAGTAATTACATTTTAAGGCATACAGTAGGTAGGCTATTTTAATCTCCAGAATATCATGTAGATTGCTATGAAAGTGAATTAAAACCCTGAAGAATTATTAGCCAATTAATTTACTTAATGAGTTCGTTATTTTTTTTGTAATTATAAGAATAATTTAGAGAACATAGTCGAAGTTGCAAAAATAATAATGTTAGTATCGGTGTATCTCGACTATTTTACAAATGCTTACAATGCCATCTGGGGATTGTAGCATATAAATTAAAGCAACCATGTGTATTGCACGACGCCGTCATGTATGTTACAATTACTTATCACTAGGTGGTGCAGACTTCTTGAGTTACTTACATAATATATGAATGCCGACTAGTAAAATGATTTTAATCTATTTCCACTATTATAATGTCCATTTAATGCCGTCTAGTGGGGACATTATATAGCATCATGAGAAAAGGTTTGTTGCATCACATCCATGTTTTAGTTCAAGCGAATAAGACTAGATGGCGGTAAAGGAGCCATAATTTAGTTCAAATATGACCACATAGATGGTGCTAGCATAGAAAATAAATATTTTCGAGATTAACTTAAATATTTAGTGTTAAATATTAACACTAGTTATTGTATAACTTTATACTGTATCTCATTATTATTTTAATTATAACAATATATATATATAAAAATATATTGTTATAATTATAATAATAATGAGATTAAGATGTCACGAATGTTAATAATCATTCTAAGAATGAAAGAAGTAATAAAAAAAAATTATAAGTAATAAATATTAGCCTTTAACACGTTTCGCAGTTTTAATCGTATTAAAACATCAAGGAAAGTTATATGTTTGCACTTATCTGCAACTTAAAAATTAACTGTTTATTCCTCACCTGAACGCCATGTTTCGTTTTTGATTTTTATGTCATTGAAAAAAGGAACACTAAACTTATATCAATAAATTACATTTTTTGAGACTCAGCTATATTTTATGCAGCTACATCAAAATTACAATTAATATCTCGTTTCCGAACGCGATATTACCAAGTTACGACTAATATCACTCTGTGACATTATTCGGGATCAACTGTTTTACGTTTATGATCATCGTTTATTGTAATTGAGGTCTTCCTCTGCCTCTTTTTTTTTCACCTATGTATGCATAGGCCGCTTTAACTATATAACCTTCCTCTCGACGCATTACATGCCCATACCGTCTTAATCGGTATTCTTTAAGTTTTTCGGATATAGGGGCAACTTTAAAACTGCCACGGATGTATTCGTTCCGCAGAGAAAACATATTTACGTAAAATATGTTTAAAGAAAACTAATGTTTTCAATAACAACGTATGGAGCGTGGTAGAGCGTTTTATTTGCAAATTTTTTGCCATTGTACCCGGAATTTTAGAACAGATTCCTTTTACTTTGATCTTTTGATGTACAATAATACCCTCTGCCTTTTCGGTATACCTTCCTTTTTATATTTATATTTTGGCCGCTTGTTGAGGACTTGGAATGTGGGCTTATCTATTTTATGAGCGCGTATATTCGGTACACACAAAGGACTAAAGAGATGCCTTGTACCTTGTAAAATATTTACATTTATATCCGATACAGCAATTCAGTTGCCTTTTTTCCATTTTAATAAACGCTTTTATATGTATTAATAACTACATTTTACTACGCACTCTTTGTGACTGTCTCGCACCGCTGCCAATTTTTATTTGTAATAATTATCGATTGATTAGATAACTTCTTCTGTTGAGTTTGTTATTGTCAGGATAAGGTTCTTATGAAAGAAAAAAATTGAATATTACGCGGAAAATTTTACAATACTTAACCAACATACTGTATTGTTTCTAATAATAACGAGGACGGATACGGGGACGGGGATGGGACGGGAACGGCATACTCATATATAAAGCTAAAGATTTTGTTTGTTCGTTTGCTTTAACGCGCTAATCTCAGGAACTATTAGTCCAACTTCAAAATTGCTTTCAGTGTTAGATAGCCCATTTATCGAGGAAGGCTATAGGCTATATATCTCAAATTAATACGCTAAAATTGAATCTTTTTTCGCTTAATTTTACGCAGACAAAGTCTCGGGTAACACCTAGTTTAATATATGTATATTGAAAAAAGTTTCGCCTTAGTTGTCGCTACGAAGGTTGTATTTGTTCACGCATGCTTTTGTAGGTAAGTGTTCTTAAGTCGACCTGCCATCTTATGATGTTACAGAAGCAGTATAAGCTGCCAGCCATAAATTACGTGTCACATGAATTTTACCAGTTTTTAACCCCTTCCCCGGCCATCGTCACAGTTTCTCACATTTACAAAACCTTTAGTGTGACACCACATCATCAAGAACCCCACTTCTTCTTCCTAGCGTTATCCCGGTTAAGTATCAGGGTCCGCTTAGATTGCAGAGGATGCAAGGTACCCGGTTCAAACCCACCGCCGTTGGGGTATTATCACACCTACTTCTAATACAAGCTTTTAATTTGAGCTTAGTAGAAGAGGAAAAGAGAATATTAGACATACCTAATAGTTTTTTTAATATAAAAAATAATAATAATAATTTATTCAAAATTTATTATTCGTTCGCATTAAGCAACATATATTCTTGACAACATTGGACTATTGATATTAATTTACTTATATTCTTAAAAAAAAAGTGAGAATACGAAAAATTGAGGTTTAGTTCGTTTTTGCACTGACTGTCTCATTTGTACACAGTGTTTACATTATGAAAGTCAAAAAAGATCTTATAAGGTATCTATCTTTATTAAGTTTATGTAATATAAATAATACTCGGAATCTAAGGTATCATCGTTCAGAAAATAGGTTATGTCTTGCGAGCCAGGGATCTCGCACCATATGTAAAAGGGAAGCAGCTCTATGTACGACATAAACATATTAAATTTATTTCATATAAATTTGAAATATATTGTAGTTTGTCGTTTACATCTCGATAGATTAACGTTACAAAAGTGTACGAAAATAGAAGACCAGTCATCATAATATTGTAGTAGATTGTTAATTGTAATTCAAATATATTTCGGATACGTCCATGTACTGGTTATCAGTAAAAACCACTTTAAGAACCACTTTTAGTATGAAAATATTTTACAAAATTATTGCAAAAATTCGATCCTCAAAATGAAATTATTTTACAAAAGTTTTGTAAAATTCGATCCTCAAAAAGAAAATATTTTACAAAATTTCTGTAATACTCAATCCTGAAAATGAAATTATTTTACAAAACTTTTGTAAAATTCGATTCTCATAATGAAAATATTTTACAAAATTATTGCAAAAATTCGATCCTCAAAATGAAATTATTTTACAAAAATTGTAAAATTCGATCCTCATAATGAAAATATTTTACAAAATTTCTGTAATACTCAATCCTGAAAATGAAATTTTTTTACAAAACTTTTGTAAAATTCGATTCTCATAATGAAAATATTTTACAAAATTTCTGTAATACTCGATCCTGAAAATGATTTTTTTTACAAAACTTTTGTAAAATTCGATCCACCGTTCGATAATTGGTTGATCAAGATCATACTGTCATTATTCTGTGCAAGAAAATGGCATTTAATGTACTATATTTCACGTTCCTTTTAACAGTAACTTTAGTTATAACTTCACGCGGACATCAATAACTTTCTTCAAGCCCGAATAACCAACTCACAAACGAAAACAATTGAGTCCATTTACAAAAACATCGCCTTTACAGTTACAACCACTTCCTTTCTGTCGTAATATGGTAGAGAGCAACGTGAGTAGAATCTACCGTCAGTTTGAGTGGTTCGGTACATGATTCTAGACTCCCCAGTGGTGAAATTTTTTGTCGGCTTTTTCATGAAATGTAATTTTTTTTACTATTTTTTTCACTGAACACTGAATAATATCGTTATTACTACCTAATGCAATGCGATTTTCAATCAGAAACGAATTTCTTCAATGTTTTTACATCGAACCGTAATGTAAATAAAACTTAAAATTTCTTCGATCAATTGTTTGTGCATGTCGACGCGGCGTTTGCATCAAAGGAGCCGCGAAGTGCGTAAGCTTTGCGCCATTCACGATACATTGCGCGCTCAAGCGTGGGATGAAGATGGCAATACCTGTAACCGCTCATTTCCGAGATGAACGATTATCGTAACCTTATTTAGGACATTAAATGTAGCCTTATCACAAAGTTTGCGTTACGATGTCAGATACACCCTGTATAACTACAAGCGCATAGCTACAAAAGCAAATGACAATGCTTATTATAAATGTAACTATTTAGAGACAGTACCATATTATTTCATATAAAATCTATCATATTATAAAATTCCTAACTATTTTCATAAATAGCGAGTATAAAAATATTTTCTTTTTCTCGTATAAATGCAACAAAACACTACCTAAATAATCACAATGAAACTAGTGACTTACGATTAAACGACACAGGTCATACATAAATTACACACGTGTTAAAGGGGGAGAGGGGGCGGGTGACATTCATTGACAATGGGCCTTTGTAACGTTACATGTTCAATTTAAATATATAAAAAAAAAAAATTGAAACTGCTGATTTCTCTTAATGTATATATATATAAAGCTGAAGAGATTGTTTGTCTGATTGAACGTACTAATCTCAGAAACTACTAGGTCAGATTCTAAAAATTCTTTCAGTGCCAGGTAGCCCATTTATCGAGGAAGGTTATAGGCTATATACACTAAAATTTAACCTTATTTTATGCGGACAAAGTCGCGGGCACAGCTACTTATTTATAATACACGATAAAAATTGAAAAATATGTTATGTCACAAAAGGGACGGGGTTTCAAGAATGTGACAAACTGTGCAAAGGGGGGGATAAAAATCACAAAATTCATGAGACATAATTTATGTATGACACCATACTTACTCTTGTGAACAAGGCAAGAGAAGCTAATATAAATATGAAAGAACTTGGTGGGATCACAATATAAATCGTTCATTCCAAAACTGCACACCCCTCCAAATATAACCTCTACATGCAAAATGTGTGTGGACAAGCTTGTTGTTTGAATTTGGAAAAAAAAAACGCCGCACAATAGGGTGTCCCTCATATAGACAGCGTTGGGATAACTTTACAATTTGCATAACGTTGCATTTCTATGAGTTTATATAAGAGAGAGATCCTGCGGAAACAGAATAATTACAGAGTACATCACTATTATTGTTATTTTCGAAGAAATTCGGCAGCCCCTTTGGTGTAACGTTAAATTCAATACATATATGGTTGTATTCATTCAATAAAATTATAAATTTTGTCGAAGACGAATAACTTTTCAAAACGGCCATGTTAAAAAAATGACATTGGCTACGTTTCTAAAAGATAGCATTTTAAGAGATGAATTCTGTCTTCTCCATTTTAAGATGATTAAAATACTTGCCTAAGGTAGGCCTAATACTTGCCTTAGCTCTGTCTAATACTGGCTATAGGTATGTCTAATACTTTCCTAAGCCATGCCTAATAATTGCGTAAGGTACGCCTGATACTTGCGTAAAGTATGCTTAATGCTTACCTAAGATATGCATGATACTTGCCGAAGGTGAACCTAATACACACCTAAGGTATGCTTGGTACTTGCCTTAGGAATGCCTAACACTTGCATAAGGTATGCCCAATTCTTGCCTAAGTTTAAGGTATGTTTATTACTTGCCTAAGGTATGTCTAATACTTGCCCAAGGTATGCCGATTATTCTCTTTACGTTTCGGTAAGGCTTTCAAAAGCATGTGCCAGAAGTAGACACGATTATAGAGAAAAGGTTTTCCCCCAATTTACTTCATCCAATAATCCATCTCTGTCCTATGCCAATGCCATCAAATCTTTTTTAAACTTCACAAGTTCGTCCCGCAATCGCGTTGGAGGACAATTTGGGAGTCGGCTGTTATTATACCTTATTCGTTTAAAAGCTCATTCCCGCTCGCAAATCTATTAATGTTTTGAATCGTAAGTGTCACAATTGATACTGTCAACCGCAAGATTTCCATAATTAATGTGCCAGTTCTAGACGTTGAATTGTAGACTAGACTTCTTATGTTACAAGGCGCATGTCTAAAACCAACACGCCTTATGAAACTACATGTTGAAAATTGATTTCTTAGCTAAAATTATAATTTCTATTAAATGCTCTCGTTTCTTGTCTCGTTTAAATTGTGTTTTATTATTATTTAAATGAAAACGGCTAATTCGATTTTGTTGAGACTTAACGCTAGAATATTTACATAGAAGTAAAAAGAGTAAAATATTATATACATTTTTATAGGTTTAGTTATAGTAGTAATTGTAGAGCTTGCAATTCCATGGGAGACCAACATCCCTAAAGACCATCTGATAAAAACGAACAAGTACTTGGACCTAACCAACGAGCTCACACAAAACAGTTACAAAACCAGCTTATACGCGGTAGAGGTAGGAGCAAGGGGTATACCAGCAAAATCCCTGTACAAACTACTAAAAGACCTTGGCTTGTCAAGAACTATCATAAGTTCATTATTAGAAAGGACATCTAAAGCCGCACTAGTAGGGCATCTCACTTAAAAAATAATCAACTAAACATACATACTATATCAAAAAGAAAGTAGCTGATAAATAAAAATGGCTAGATATATTTAATAAGCATCGGCGGCGTCACCCCGTATCGCTAATTAACCGGAGGGTATTTACAAATACTGATAGTGACTTTCACTTTATCGGCAAATAACAAGTTTATCAGGACAATGCACTATCTGGCTGGGCTAGGCATCGTCTCCTCTAGGGTCAGAACTTAAAGAAAGTTGCATAACTTTTTTATATTACAAATACACGCTTATGAGCACTGATTATTTTAAATAAAAGAAGGTGATATCAATCTTTATAAAATGATCAGCTATTATGTAGATGAAGAAGATATTAAAAAATTAAAAAATAAATATATATCTCTTCATACACATCCATACACACATAGATAAACACACACAAACAAATACAACCGCACACACAATAACACATGTACACACCTCATCTCAACATGTAATATTGTTTAATGCAGTAAGTCCTTTACTTTTTGAAACGATGATTAATTTTACTGTAAGTCTACTAATTTTCTTTCTTTATTTAGTTATAATGGTAAAAAACCTAGATTTATGGTGGGCACAGGCTCCTGAAACACAGTTTTATCTAGTCCAGGGGTCAGGGACTCACGTTTCAAATGTATCACACCATTTTGTTACAAGAATAAAGAATTTATTATTATTATAAATAACAGAAGAGAGAATCAGATCAGCTCTTTTGGTGATCGGTAACAAACATAGAGTCCAAAAATGTTATTCATCTTCTATCGATTTAGTAATAAAATTATTTTCCACCTTCGCAATGCCCAAGAGGGAAGCTAAGTCAATATTGTGTATCTAGGTGTACCAATAACTTATAAGAACAATCCCTCATGGACAGGTCCATCCCTAATATATGGGAAAAGTTGAAAACTTCTGAATAATAAGATTCACACCCTTAATAATATGCTCTAACGCTTCATCACTACCTAGTGGGAAGCTTCGCCAAAGGTCATGCTCACGTCTAGCGTTTCTGCTGGTGAATAAGCAATTCCTATATTAAATCAATGTTTGTGGATACAGCCCTCAATCAAACTAATCTCTTAATAATTGGCTGTCTCAAGCTGTCTCAAAGCAGTCTCAAGCAAGCAAAGTGTGCTGCTGCTCCTTCTCTTGATATCGGTAGGCTTTGGCGAGTTCTGCAAAGAAACTGAGAATTAACTCTGAGATCCGACATGGCTACAATAGAGGCTGAAGAGTCGCAGGAGTTTGCCAAATGCATAATAAAGTTGACCTCAGGGGTTGCGGAATAGGCAGTACCTCTTCCCAATCCATTTGTTCCACCAGCTGAAAATCTCCCACCTGGACATAAACTACCTATGCCTATTTAACTGCTTGGTGTGATTTATTAATTAAAAAGATCGCCGGCTGGTCGAAATTCTTAGACAATCACAAGCAAGTCATGGATTTCCGCAAAGTACTGCCTCATTCTTTTTGTATAGATTTATTATAAAGGTAGTGGAATAATGTATAATCGATATTATTTCTCGTCATTAAATCAAAGCGCGCAATCCGCAGCGCTCATTATGGCGCGCGCCATTGTCGCCCCGCTGCGAATATAATCAGTTGCGTTGTTATGCTGTTATGATTTATACCACTCTGTGCGGTAGTTTTTGATGATGGTTTAGTTTGGGACATTATTTTAAGCGATCTAAATTTTCATTACATATTATTATATAGATGATATTATGAATATTAAATTATTTGGCTTAAAGTTGTCTACGTTTTTGCACTGTGGTCGTATGCCGATATAATTGTCTGCTGCATGGTAGGGACTTAGTAATGTTTCATTATAAAATATAGGAGAATAACGTATGATCGGTATTATTTCTCGTCATTAAATCAAAGCGCGCCATGCGCAGCGCTCATTATGGCGCGCGCCATTATCGCCCCGCTGCGAAAATAATCAGTTGCGTTGTTGTGCCGTTATGATTTACACCTCTCTGAGCGGTAGTTTTTGATGATCGTTTAGTTTATGGCTTAGTTTGGGAACATTGTTGCAGGCGACCTAACTTCTTCTTACATATTATTGTATAGATGATTTTATGCATATTAAATTCTTTGGCTCAAAATTATTTGCGTGTTTGCCTTGTGATCTTATGCCCATATAACTGTCTAATACGGATTTATTAATATTTTGCTTTAAACTATAGGGGAATAACGTATGATCGGTATTATTTCTCGTCATTAAATCAAAGCGCGCAATCCGCAGCGCTCATTATGGCGCGCGCCATTATCGCCCCGCTGCGAATATAATCTGTAGCGTCGTTGTGCCGCTTTGATTTATACCTCTCTGAGCGGTAGTTTTTGATGATCGTCTAGTTTTATGGCTTAGTTCGGGAGATAATTTCGGATGACATAGTATGTATCCATTGTGAGTAATATTTGTAAGGACAATTGTGTTTAAATTGGTTTTGGCCTAGATCACAGACTGAAGATTTTTTTATTATAAAACAAAGGGTAAATGGGCAGGCGGTTCGCTTAAGGGACTACCGACGCCTATAGACTGCAACTGCAACACCAAAGGGCTCGTAGATGCGTTGCCGGCTTTTGAGGAATGAGTATGCCCTTTTGATGAAGGTCAAGGATCAAAATTACGGCGACTAAGGGACTTTTATTTGATAGACAGACTGTATTCATAAATGGAATTATCTGTAAATAAATTCACGAGCCGTTACCGATGTAGCTGGAGCTATTGTCGAGATCTAAACCCTTTCCCCCCCCCGCGCTCCCCCGGTCCGTTTGGGGGAGTTCGCTTAGACCCAAATCCCCCCCCCCCCCCCTTCCGCAAAGTCTTGAGACTGGCATCTGTGAGCTTCCTGGCGATGCAGTCTATAGTCAGTATACCTGGTTTTTCCCCTTAATAATATTTATTTCAAAGTCGTTGTTAACTATTAATATAACAGTATAAATATTCAGCAGTATATATAAATAAAATTGCTTACAAATCTATGAACATAAAAATGAATCCAAATTTCCCTCGGTCACGGCATCACGCGTGAACGGCTGGACCAATTTCGTTACTTCTGTTATTGTGGTGTTTGTTATTATCAGGAGAAGGTTTTTGTATTTTATTTTTTTATACATTTATTTTCGGTATCAAACAATAACACTGAGCTTATATCAAGTTACATAAGTTGTTTGACACTAGAGTACTATCCGTGATATCCGCAGCGTTGACCACAGATGATTATTTATTAGACGTGTTATTTTATATCACAAAATTCTAAAATAGTTTTTGATAAATGTGTGTGTATTAATATGTTTGCGTAAAAGTGTGTGTGTAGGTTATTATGAAAGAAAAAAATTAAGAAAATTGCCTGGAAAATTAAAAAAATAAGAATACTTTACCGTGGGGCGGGGTCGGGAACAGGTACGGGAATAATATTATAAGAAAATTGAATGTAGAAAGTAGTAAGTAACGAAACGTTCCGGCAGGACATCGTCTGCCAGGTCCGCTTGTATTTAATAAAAAGTCATTAAGAAATACCGGGTTATAATAACCTGGACGGAGTGGTCGCGTCACTTATTTTACCTTAATATTATTTACTGTAAAATTGATATTTGGATAAATATTCAATGGTATATAACTATATATGTACATATTATATAGAATTGTCTTGAAAAGTTGATAAAAAAAAGTCTTCTAAAAACATGTTTATTTTCCTTATGGTGGTTGTGTGACATTACGTTTTAAAGCAGTTTGAAACTAGTTTTTGTTAATTCTTGGCGACACGACCGCTGGTTGTTTCCTTTGCCATTTTGGCTTGACCGTGAATAAATAAACCGTTTCGTCTACCGGAAATCCGGTTTTGATGAGTTATAATAGTAGGAATTAGTTCATTAATTATTATTTTATAAATACAATACGAAAAGGTTAGTCAACTGGACTTATTAAATTTGTATTTTAATAACTTACGTTGTTACAAGGTTATGCCTGATTGTAGGTTATCCACGTCTTCTACATCTACACTAGTCAAAATAAAATAAGGGCCACTTGAGATTTTTAAGATTTTTCTCAAAGTATGAGGTTTATGTGTTGAAAGACCATTAAAATAATTAAAGCAGAGTGTTTTTTAATAATTAGCCATAAAATTTAATTTCCACACTTAAAAATTGTCATTATTTTTATGTTTTAAGTGAGAAGTAAGATTTTACCAAAAAATACACTTTAATGAGAAAATAAAAAAAAAATTATATAACTAAAGTTAATTAATTTATTCTAGTTACGCTAATAACGGCATAAATTTACGATCCCAAGCATTTTGTATCGCTCTCCGCGATAAATCTAGCTGCAAAGCAACCGTACGCTGCGAATGACCCTCTTGAATCATTGTTATGGCTCTATTGGTAGTAACCACATCGAC